>CM031239.1:368063632-368686132 GCA_018340775.1 Taxus wallichiana var. yunnanensis | reverse complement strand
CCTATTAGTGTCATCAACATCATAAGAAATATATCAATATACGAATCTAGTCCAATTGGCGCTACGCGCCCAAAATACCATAATGTCCATGAGGATACATACCTCCCCTTTAAAAGAATCATCATCTTAATGATTCATTTTTTAAATCCTTACGAATCTAAATAAAAGGTAATAGATCACTTATTCAAATCATCAATTTTCCATATCATAAAGTATAAACTTACAAAATCAAGTTTCCAAAATTTCATAATAGCATATTATTGGCTATAGCAAAACTTATTCAAGTGGTTTGCTTGAAAAGGTAAACTTAAAATTAATTTCCCTATAAAAATATCCATTAAATATCATAGAGTCTCATAAAACTAAAAAAGTATTTTAAACTAGATGCGGAAAAGTATTTTTATGTCCTCCAGGTTCTCCTAGGTTGCACTTTCTTCACTAAATTGGTCCCACTTTGGACTTTTCATTAGTTTATATATTTTTATGTAAGTGCAACTTGCAAGTTTCCAAAGCACCCTCACAGGTTCAAAATAATGACCCTTGGGTGTTGGACCTATAGAGAATTCTAGTTTAACACATGTGACAAATCTAAAACATACTTTTTATGTAAGGAAATATGAAAAAAATCATACATCGAGGCCAATGCGGAGGCAACGCTAATTGGTAAGATACATGGATAATCACTTCTATTATCTCAAATGGTCCTACATCTCGAGGTGACCACTTGGTTGATTTACCAAAAGAAATAGAATTCTTTTATGCTTGACCCTTAAAAAGACTTTATCACCAAGTTCAAATTTCCTATCAACCCATTTTAGATCTGAATAACTTCTCTAGCCTATTTGGCAGCTTCTTTCAATCATTCCCAAATTAATTTTACTTTTTGTTCCATTTTAGTAAGCATTTTGGGTCTTATCACCTCTCTATCCTCTACGTTGTCCCGACTAATAGGTGGTATACACTTTATTTCATATAATTCTTCGAAAAGTGCCATTTTTAGAGAGGAATGATAGGTGTTGTTATATGCAAATTTGACCAAAGGAAGGTACTCTTCCCACTTGTACTGTTGATCCATACAGTACATCCTAAGCATGTATTCCATAACTTGATTTACTCTTTCAGTATGTCCATCGGTTTTCGGATGGTATGAAGAACTGAAATTTAATTTTGTTCCTAAGGATACATTTAAATTCTAGCAAAAACGTGAGGTCATTCATGGATCTCTATAAGAAATTATTAGCTCAGGTACACCATGCAAATTCTAAATATCACATGCATGAATATTTTGCAAGAATAGGTGAATCATCCTTTAGATTCCTTGGAATAAAATGAGCTACCTTAGTTAATTTATCAACCACAACTAGAATGACGTCATGTTTATTTTTAGACATTGACAGCCCCTGAACAAAATCCATGCTTATCACTTGCCATTTATATTGCATAATGTTATGAGGGTACATCAGTCCTTCCATGTGCATATGCTCATCCTTTACACGCTGACATTCTAAGCAATGAGACACATAATAAACTATGTTCTTTTTCATCCCTTTCCAAAAATATTGTTGTTTTACATCAACAAGCATTTTAGTCACTCCAAGATGTCTAGAATAAGGAGCACTTTGTGAAATTTAGTTATCACTTTCTTCCTTAATTCATTTTCCAAGGGTACATAAACCTGATTTTCATACTTTAGGATTCCTTCGTTATCAAATATAAATCCTTCGTATCTCTTGTCATTGGAATATGTAGCAAGCGCTACTTTGACTTGTAGATAATATGGATCTATTAACATTGCTTTCTTTACCTCATCTTTAAACTGAGTTCTCAAGGTTACAAGGGCGGAAATGTGCTTCCTACGACTTAGCGCATCTGCCACTCTATTTTCTTTTCCTTTAATATAATTGATATCAAAATCATATTGAGACAAAAATTCTAACCATCTTTGTTGTCTAACATTCAAATTTGGCTATGTGAAGATGTATTTCAGCCCAAGGTGGTCTGTTTTCAACTCAAAGGGATTTCCTAATAGATAATGTATCAAAATTGGAGTTCGTGTGTACAGTGACAATGAAGCTCCAAGTCATGGGGAGCATAGTTTATCTCATGTAACTTGATATTTCTACTTTTATATGCAATCACATGATCATTTTGCAATAATATACCTCCTAATCCTTCTCTGAGGCATCTGTTACAACTGTAAAGCTCCCATTAGGATCTGGAACTGTTAACACAGTGTTGTAGTTAAATTTTCTTTTAAATTTTTAAATGCAATCTCACATATATCATTCCAAAAAAATTTAATATTTCTTTTACGAGTGAAGTGATTGGGGCAAATACCTTCAAGAAGTATTTCACAAACTTCCGATAATATCCAACAATTCCCATGAAAATTTTGACTACACGTTTTTCAAAGGTGTTGCCAATTAATTATGGTTGGAATATTAGATGGATCAACAAAAATTTCATCTTTATTAATCACATGTCCTAAATAATTAACCTTTCCTTCATAAAAAGAACATTTTGACAACTTTCCAAAAAGTTTTCTTTTTCTTAAAACCTCAAGTACAATCCTTAGATGTTCATTATGCTCTCGGAAATTTTTGAATGGATAATAATATTGTCCAAGAATACAAGAAAAAAATTGTCCACGTATTCTTGAAAGATATTGTTCATCAAATTCATAAAAGTAGTAGGTGCATTAGTTAAACCAAAAGGTAATACAGTGAACTCATAGTGCCCATATCTTGTCCTAAAGGAAGTTTTATGTGTATCTTCTTCTTTAATTGCATTGATGGTACCCAGGACCACGTAGATCTATTTTTTAATAAACCGATGCACTATGCATTTGGTCAAATAAATAATTAATCCTTGGAAGAGGGTACCTATTCTTAATTGTTTTCTTATTTAGCATTCTATAATCTATACATCATCTGAGTGTCCCATCTTTCTTTTTGAAGAATATAACCAGTGCTCCCCAAGGAGAGACACTCATTCTTATCAATCCTTTATACAAAATTTCATGCAATTGAGCCTTGAGTTCAAAAATTTTAGTAGTATTCATTCGGTAAGGATCCTTAGAGATTAGCTCATTTTCCATCTTGATATCGATAGTGAAGTCGAATTCTCTTTTTAGCGAAAGAACGGGTAGTTCTTTTGGAAAGACATTGTTGTACTCTCGTAACAACGTATGATCTTCATAGAAATCTTACCCTCTTCAGATGATTATAATTTTTTTATAGCAAAGAGCATGTAGCCTTTGTTTTTAAACTTTTGAGTTACATGGCAGATATTTACCTAACTGAAATTTCTCTTTTTACTCCTTATATGACTATTAGTTTTTACAGATCGTCTATGCATGTGATTTGTTTTTAAAAATAGTCTAGTTTTTCCTTATGCTCAGCTAGCCAATTTACACTTATTATGATATCATACAAACCTAAGGGTGCAACATATAAGTTCACTTCAGTAGTGAAACTTGGCAATTATAGTGTTGCACTAAATATTAATTGATCGATCAGTGCAAAACAATTGTTATTGAATTGGATAGTCCATGAGATTTTCATATATCCAGCTTTTATTTTTAATTTAGATGCTAACTTACTAGAAATGAAACATTCAGTAGAGTCGATATCACATAAGATAGTCACAGGTAATCCAAACAACTTACCTGGTACTTGATTAGCGTAGCTTGCTAATCATTCTTACTGCAGGTGTATATTTTATGCTTTGATGATTGTTTTCATTTTTCCTTTGGGGAAAAGTGATTTCATAATGGCCAAGCCCACAAATATAGCATCCCCAACAGGTCCTTTTCTTTTTTATTTAGTTTCAACACTTTTTGTGTTATTTTGTTCATTCTTTTTATTGTTTGCAGCACTTTTAAATGCAGTAAATTTCTTTCCATTTCCATTTCAGTTCTTATTACCAATATTTTTCCAACCCACCTTATTCAATGCTAAGGATGAAGAGGGTTTCATGAATTTCTTAATTTTTCTATTCATTTGAGTAAAATTGCATGTTATTTTTATTCCAGTTTGATTGCCTTTTCGAAGACAACCTCCATGGTTAATGGACCGTGAACAAAACTTCACTACCAATGGAAGGATTCAGTCCCATGATGAACTTTCAGATACGAAATTTATCATCAATTTGATATTAGGGAACATACTTAAGAATTTTGGTGAACCTATCCCAATATTCCATCACTTTCTTCCTTCATTGTGTTAATGCCTGAAACTCAGACATCTTCTAATCATAATATAGTTGTAGCAACTATCATTTCCATAAATATGTCTTAAATTGATCCTAGTTAAGTTGGCCTCATCAATATTTAGTTCCAAGTTGTGGTTGTCTCACCAAGAGGACGCTTTATGTGATAATTGATAAGCTCCTCAAGTAGCTTTTTTTTCTAAGATGTTTTGAATAGCGAAGTACTTCTCTATTTCATGAGCCGAGTTCTCAACTCCATCTCCCAAGGTTATTCCGCCATACTTGGGTGGGTTGATCCTTTTTATATCATTTGATGGTTCATCTACCAAACAAGCCCTCTTATTCTCAAGTGTATTTTCATATTTTCGGTCTTCTATAATATTATTATTCCAAGCATTGGGATCTGCAACATTGTTATTTTCACGATCGATTACTCCGAGATGATTCGCTACCATCACTATTACTACCATCGTTATTGCCAATAACTTGTTGTTCTAAAACAACAACATGGTTTCATGTATCGTAGATGGTAGTAAGGATCTCATCCAGTTTCTGCATTGTGGGTGCATCGCCACCCACAAAGTTGGTTATTCAAGGTGTTTCCCCTTGTTCTAACCATTTTATGTTAGATAAGAAATTAATTTTTTGTTAGTGTGGGGACTCAATAGGTCCAAGAGTAGCAACCTTCAACTTTGATACCAAAATGTAACAACCTTATTTTATTACTTCAACTCAAGGGAATTTTTTTAGAACTATAATACCTTCAATGATTTAAAAGTACAATCTAACATTTAAATCCAACATCATATAATTGCAATTCTTCAGATAACAAATCAATTAAACATGTGCATAAGCATGGGATAATAGATCCTACTCGATCCCCCATTAATTACTCTTTTGAGTCAGTATACTTAATATACTTGTTAGTTCCCTTCTCGGAATTGATTTTCAAGTGTTTGTTCAAAGTGTCTACTTGGGGTTCTGTCAATTGAATCTCATACGAATCACACACTTAGTTAGAACTAGGTGATCTTCATAGTGTACATCAATACACTACTTTGGAACACATTTATGTGTCATCTTGTCCATCCTCTATTTATCGCCTACGATATCTTAAACATGTCCTATCACCATGTCACTTGCTTCTATTATTAGAATTGGTTTAGTTAATTTATTTAATACCAAGTTATGCAAAGGTGCAACCTTTTTCACCTTGAACATTGTACACATCTATGCCAACTTAGGTTTTTATGGGAGAGAAAGAGTTCATGCAATGACTTGCATCATTACGTAATCTATTTCTTTCTCGTAGCCAACGTAAGCTAGTACCAAGGTATATATTAGCCAAGATAAAAATTTCACAACTTATCATAACCTTAATTCCATTTAAGGGTTACGATAGATGTACTAAATGGAGACCAAAGGAGAAATTTAGATACCTGCTATATGGCAACATTCAAATAATGACTTACATCATTCAATGAATATCACTCTATAGTAGCCATCCGGAGAAGGCCTGTCATTTCCCATGCATTAGATATATCATACTTAATTTATTACTAAGGAAAAGTGATAAAATAGGTCAACACGTAGTTTTAATGATTCTCACTCAATGTTAGGTTTGAAACTAAAGATCTAAAAGAGATTCACATTTTCCCTTTTTACTAAATTATAGATAGATCATAATGACTAGATTATTGTAGGTTGCGTATTTAATCTTCTTAATTTATTATTCCATAATCATACCATGATCTCTAATTAAGTAAACATAATAATATAGTAGTTGAGGTATGTTCATTTTGCAAGCATAATCCATACATGCAAGTATCGGCTTATGTTCATCCATTATAATTGTTTATATCCTTACATATATATATATATATATATATATATATATATATATATATATATATATATATATATATATTTGTGTGTGTGTGTGTGTGTACGTATCATTCTTGACATGTTCATAAGAAACACCATATAGTTTAAATTCGTTGTTTTAATTTGATTGTAGAAATAGTCTCACTTATGACTTAGTCAACATTATTAAATAAGCTTATAATAGGCCAAGTACGCAATACATTCACTTTTGTATCATTATATAATTTTCAGCACCTTAAATGCAAATCATAAATACGCTTAGTTTGATAAACTTCATTCCCACATCAATGTAATATAATACAAAATGTATTTATGGAAGCTTCCTTTCATTTCCTTAAATCGGATATAACAAAGAATGCTATAAAGACTATATAATCCTTACATATTCCCTTTTTTTCTAGGGAATTAGTACATATAACCGAGGATAATTGGCCTTTCGAGAGTCAAATAGAACAAATGCATCCACTTGACTTCATCTTTCTTTAACCTTTAAATTTTCCCTTCTGCAGATTATTAGCTTACTATCAATTCATATGAACTCACATGATAAGATCCATCTATCCTATAACAACTTATGCTATATAGTAATTTTATAAAGAAATACTTTTGCATTAAGTGAAATTCACATAATGGACCAAGAAGAAGCACAAATCAATTTCAAACATTTTCAGAAATAAATACACAAATAAATTGAAGTTCACTTCATTTAATAAAATAGTTTTAAAGGTTAAACAATCAATTATAATCTATTAATAAGTATGATCAACCAAATCATTTTTGTTTACATTATTGAATATACTTGATTCCTACAAATAGTTAGTAATATTATCTATTACTATAATAGGATAAATTATACAAGTTTATATTCAAGTAGCTTTATTATTTGTTCACCCTACCAAAGGTGTCGGATAATATATGTACCTTTCAATTCAATGGTATCACTTGTTTATTTTACGATGATTTACACCAATAACATATCAACATAGCTTAGTTATTGTAATTCTTAACCCTCGGTTTATCTTGATATACAAATGCACTATTTATACTATAAAATTCTTAACTTATCAAGAGTAAATGAAGTTGGCTTACTTATGTAATAGACCCTCGGGTATACCGAGTGAGCAGTAAAATTTCACAACCAACATCAACATAGAGGTTCCCAGTTTGTTCTGACTTAGATAATTTTAATTACCTTAATATCTTGAAATGGTCGATGTGTCAGAGTCACTTATTAAATTAACCAAGATACGGAACACGGATCGATCGATCAAACAGTCCTACCAAGCCTAGGTCTACAAAAAAATGACTTGGGGTTTCATATCCTTAAAACCAATTAATGAATAAATGACTTAGGGCGGAGAATACTCTCCTTATGGAGAATATTCACAGTCAACAAGTGACATAAAATAATCATTACAGCTACAAAATTTTGAAATATACCCCTATGAAATTAATATGATTTCATCCCATCAATGCCATGCACATGACACGATTTCAAATCAAAGGGATCACACTCAACTCGTAAATATTTTTAATTTCATATCTCCATAGAAGACAAAAGTAAAACTCCACAACATTACTTTATGTCAAACCATGGTAGAAACACAGTATTCCAACATGTTAACATATTATGTCCATGCCTAGAACATGGGTCAAGGATATCAATATCGAACCTTAGAGTTATTACTTAAGAATACATAAAATCTCAATCGACACCCCATCCATTTGGGTATCTCTTAACAATCAAATATTCACAAAATAAATTCAATACATGCACATATATAAGCAATGTTTCATTCAACTTGGAACCATATAAATATATCGGTCATACATACCCTAAACTTGTTATGGTTAGAAGATTGATAAGCTATGAAATCGACTAAACTAAGAAACCCTAGGTCACTATTCATAACAATAAAAGCCTCATATATTAAACCTTGGAAAGCATGTAAAAAAATATGCAATATCTAGTGTATAAAAAGATACATATTATTATTCTTTCCAACTCTTTACTTCCATACCTAGATCCATACACTCGCATGGAGATAAAGATATCACAGATTTAAACTCTTACAAAAAGAACCATGTTCACTATAAATAATAAAATCTTAAAACATGATTTCATTTATGAAATTTATAGATTGTGCAAGATGTTAAGAAGAGATAGAGCCTATCCTTCCTAGCAGGTTCCTCTTTCTCCTTTGCAAGTTCTCCTTTAGGATTTCCTAGAAACCCAAAATCAAATCCATAGAAAACTCTCAAAAACCTCCAACTTCCTTCATTCATATTTGTTGCACGTGGCTAATAATATCTTCCTTGATTTTCTCTTCACATATATAGAATAATCATGTAGAATTTTTAATATAAATTAAGCAATAAAAATAGGAGACATCAAATATGTAGATTTACAAGAGCCAACAATGTGAAACAACAAAAAAATCCCAACCATTTCCTCTTTTCCCTCACAAAAACCACTTTCCCATTCCCAAGATAGTGTAGGATATTTTCAAGAAACACATTCAATGTATGTTATCACTTTGTCAATCCTTTCCTCTTTTCCGCCTTCATTTCCATTTCCTTAATTTTAGAGGCGTTTAAAAATAGCTTAACAACCACTTGCTATTTTTCCATGGTTGTGTTGAGACCACTAAGTTTAGGTGTGTCTTCCACTAAATCAATGACAATGTCCAATAAATATGTTCTCATAAATGTGGCGAGTACATGGTCATAAAGATCACCATATTACAAATAGGTTCCCATTGAATGAAATGCAACTATTAATTCAACGTTTTCCCTCTCTCGAAACATTAAAACCATAGGTCAGGACTTTAGTAATTCAAATTCAAACATATATTCCACACTTAGGTTCCCAACCTTTAACCATATATACATACATACATATATATATATATATATATATATACATACATATATATATATATATATATATATATATATATATATATACATACATATATAGATATATATATATATACATACATACATATATATATATATATATATATATATATATATATATATATATATCAAGGTTAAATTAAAATAAATAAAATCCTTCATATTTTTTCCTTATAAACCCTTAGCTTAGATTAAGGTTAGATTTGTTATCAAATTAGGCCCTTTAACATAGTCGGTTTAGAGCCTTAGGAAAAATAAATATTGTATTAACATTACAAATCAATCTTTATTCGATAACTCAAGATAATAATCTAGGTCATCATAGACTGGACCATTCCTATATTTACTAAGTCCATGCATTTTTATACATCAATAATAATAAAACATTAGATCCTACCTTACTCATATCAATACTTTTCCGTTCTTGATCTGGATCACATTTTTCAAGTACTGAGAGTCCTAACTTATCAAAATGGTTAACCCAAGGTTAAGCAATCACAATTTTCATATATATCTAACAACATAACATAACGTATAGAACCTTAATAACCATGACATGCGATTGTGCTAGATTAATTGAGTGAAAAAAACTATCTGATCATGTTTCATAAAATCATTCCCATACAATCCAACAAATATCACCAAATAAAATGAATTCTATTGCAAAAGCATGTCAAAGAACCACATAAATCAAAGCACAAGTTATCACACAACAGGGTATTACACTCTATCTCGCATTTGTGTTGATGTATGTCATTCTAAAATTCAAATAGTTTATGGTGATGATTCTTAATTACTTTTAGTAGTGTCTTCATTTCATGTCAAAACACATGTATTATGTTTTCCACGTAGTTTTTAATTTTCTCATCTAAATTTCAAAACGATCTCATTGACACGATATTTTCTCCATGTTGGAAGCATAATGGAGTAAGAGGGGGAGGTGAATTAGTCCATTAAAACCTCTAACCAATTATATTTACCTTTCTAAAATTATTAATCATTCAACCATGCATTAATGTGACCTTAACAACATGAAACAATCATTCATATGAGCTTAACCAAGAGAGAATACTCAAGAAAAAAATATGTAAAGTGGGAAAACATCAAGGGCAATAAAACCAACTAAATCTTTTGATAACATTATTGAAACCAAAATATTTGCATGCATATGACACATCACATAGGATTTTTTTAGTGAGACACCAATCCCACAAGGAGAAAAATCACTATTTAATAGGATGCCAATCCTATAAGAGAGCTAAAATACCCTAAGGTGATCAAGCACCAACACAAAAACCTGAAGATGAAGAACACTAATGTGTTGTTGCTGCTAAAACTGAAACTGATAGTGATCAAAATTTCAGCTCCACTCTCTCAAAACCCTCTTCAAACACACTCTCTCCTACTTCCCTCAATCCGTCTTCTTCATGGGTTGATTAATTCTATTGAACTTTCACACATGATCCTATATACTTTTAAAAAATTCATGCCTCTATTCAGCTCTCTCTCTCTCTCTCTCTCTCTCTCTCTCTCTCTCTCTCTCTCTCTCTCTCTCTCTCTCTCTCTCTCTCTCTCTCTCTCGCATGACTTCCTCACACACTTTTCCAAAATGACCAAATACACTCACTTAAGTACAGAATCTTTCTCTAAAACACTACTAGGTCAGACATGAACATTAAATTAGGTCATGCCAAGAACAAATTACATATACACAATAATATAAATTCATAACATAAGACCATATAGGTCAGCAATGCACCAAGACACTCAATAAGAAATAAATAGGACAACAAGAACAAATCCTTCTCCATCGAGAAATCAAGTGCACTCTAAGAACACAAAGAATATTTGTAATTCCAAAGGCTTTGTACATGTAAATGGAAACCTATCAACACCTTCCTCAATCTCACAAACCTTTTCATCATCCATTTCCTTCATGACACCACCAAGTAGGATTGTTTCCTACTCAATCTAGACATCTCTAATGAGCAGGTCTTCAAATATAAAGACCTAGATCTCACAAAACACCTAAAACATGATAGGAAACTATGCATTGGAAATAAGCTGACCTGAGAAACATTTAGAAACATATTAGATGTCATGAATCAACCCACAAATCCATCCAAACCTATTTGACCTTCAAGCAACATGGACTGCCTAGAAACCATTTTTGCAAACTTGACCTTCTCACACCCTTTTTGACACTTTCAAGAACTCTAAATTCATGTAACAAGAGAAATTTTTATCCTTATTCAATTTCCAATGTATAACCATCATCAATCAAGCCATTATATTTTTATTCCGGGCCTATCTTCGATCAAAGCATTGTTGTCCTAAACTAGTCAAACTAGGTTAACTAGTGACCTTCTTCACACCACCTCATCTCATCTCTAGAGTTTAAAAATATTGAATCATTTCATATGGGATGTGTAAAACCCCCAGGCCATCAACCAACAACACCAATACCACAAGTGACCAAACACTACCTAATTCCAAGACTACAAAATTGTACTTATTAGGCCTAAAAACCGGTCTTGAAATATTGACTTGCACAAATGTTCAAATGGATTCAAAAATATCTGAAAAACTTAAAAAACCTATAATAGATCCCCAAAAACTCATAACATCAATTTATACATTGATTCTAATTGAAAACTTGAGAGTAAAAAAAACTTTCTCGGAAACTAGAAAATTTGTGTGGGCTCCACCTATAATCAAGATGTCAAATAACCGCCATTTGAAATTTGATAGATTCCTCTTCATCCTCCAATAATAATATTTGAGGATTCAATCCATTATGAGATCACACCAAGTATATTTTCCTATCACTCATGAACTAGGGTTTAACTAGGGTTTTGGCCTCCATTCCTTCTTAACAATCACTCATAAAGTATATACTCTCATTTAACTTCATTAAAAATTGAGATATTATTAACTCCATGAATCAACATACCTGAAATAATAGGTGTCACATGCATACTTTACACATGCCAACCAAGAGAACACATTTCATTTTGAGCTAGAAAATGAACTTTCTTGAGCTCGGTATAGCCAAAAACATCGAAATTGCAAGAATATCATCATATTAACATGTAACTTTTACCAAAACACCAGGAAAACTTCTCTCAACTTATCCAATGCAAAAATTCTCATAAATATCCCTTAATATTCTCAACCACTAGTATTTTTGCAACTAGGTCCTAGAATTAGGCCAATTCGGACCTAGACAAAGAAGGAAAACACCATACCTTAGCTGCAAAAATCTTCAAAATTACCTAACACCTTTAAGACAACATGTCTCACACCTCTTCATGCCCTCATGGGCCCACACACTTTTTCACCTCATGATCATAATCCATTATGCCACTAATCACCTAGACTAGGTCTAGATGAACACATGCAAACCCTACTCTCACCTTGTAATCAACATCTGAACTTGTATGAGTGATTAAAAAAACTCTCCTCATGCTCTCCATGCCTTGACCATGACCATCCATCTACCTCATATCTTCATCCCATCATACCAATCCATCCAACTGACTAGGCCTCCTAATTAGGCTTTCAGATCAAACAACTTCCACTATTTCCACTCATTCACACTTTTGTGCAACATTTTTATTCTAACCCATCATCACACACTTTATCAAGCACCTAGGACATCATCATGACACCCTATCATCACCACCATGCCTATCAAACTACTAGCTATTCAAGAAGCCATGCCTCACCAGGTGATCTCAATCATGACACTTTTCAATCGTGCCATATATTTTCTTTCTATGTCATCATTACTACAAACTTCCTCTTACACTCCTTCATCCTTATTTATCATTATTTATCCTTTTACATCAATGAAAACACACAAGTACACACATATCAATAACATCCCCCTTTTTCATTGATGGAAAATAACCTAATACTTCTCCACCTTTTTTTATTAATGACAAATCTCATGCCCATACCTTATGCTCTTCATCTTCTTCAACATATTAGGACCCCCTTTTGGTTGAAAACATCAACCAAAATCATCAATAAAGCTCATATACTTTGCAATCTTCTTTGACTCTATTTTGGTTCTAACATGTCACTATAGCTCCCCTTGAGAAGAAGCATTTCTTATCGCTCACACATGCCAAAAAGCTTGATTTTAAGAAAGGACAACATGCTTAATACTTTATCAAACTTGTATCAAATGAATTTACTAAAAATATATTTGATTAATACATATAAAGAAAAGTTATATCTTTAGAACCAATATCTTTAAAGCAACTATTCGAACAATATTTTCAAACTTCATCATGATACTAGAGCATATACATCACATGAATCATCATCTTATGACCCCCTATGATCATACTATCAACCTCTAACTACATATGCCAAAAAAAAACATATACCTTGTACACATACCACGAGATAAGTCAAAACTATCAACATAATTCTGAAGCAACTCTTCGGTGTTTATTTCTTTCTTTTCATGCTATTGTAGCCTACTTTCTCACATGAAATTTTATTCCTATCAATAAGTCTTCAATAAACAATAAAACTACCAGAAAATTCATTCTTGAATCCTTAGACACTTTCTTGGTAATCAAATACAACTCTCCCTATTTCAAGAAGCCTTCATATACATGTATCTCACCATTATTGTGCTTAACGGTCTCAATGCTATGATATAATGCAATATTCACTCATACATGTCCTTCTACACTCCTAGCTTTACCTTAAAGGATAATGATATTTCAAGATCCACCTCAACTCATGTAAGCATAAACATCATCATGATTATTCATGCATAGGGAGTAATAATACATGCTTTATTTTACTACATAGCTACCATCACAAGAACAAACTCGAAACATAGCTTTAGTTTTTGATGTAATTACAGATTTCTGAAACCATTATCAAGCTTTAACTCTTCATTCTAGGAATATATATCCTTACAAACCATATTGAAACCTATTCTCATGCTTATGATACCACTACAAACTCCAATAATCTACATACAAATTTAGAACAGTTAGAAAAATAATGAAATAGAAGGGCATACTATCACAACTACGCTCGATAGAATGCATGGCGACAAACAATCCTGGACCGAGCTCCTAGAGTGGGGCTAGGGCACATAATCACAAAATACCTCTGTTAAGTGCATGTTGGCTATGCGGGAACCTAAATATTATTTTTCTTGTGTCCCAAGGTGGTCTTTAACCTTTATTTTTCATCACTTGTATGCCATTGGATGATTTCTGAATTCTCCTGTAACCTCTGAAGAGAAGATGGCTTGAAAAACCCTCAAACTACATCAAATCCCATAAAATAAAATATGCAATATAGGAATTCAAACCTGACCCCGATGCTCACTTTGATGATTGAAGTTATGAACAAGCACTACATCTCAAACTTCATGTAGTTCTTGTGCATGTGTGATAGAATCATGCCCTAGGATCCCTTGTAAATATGTGCATGGTAGCGAATGATAGATAGATGTACCAATGTAAATAGATGTTTAGATGGAAAAATGAACTTCCCCTTCATATGAAGTGTATGCATAAAATTAATTCCCTTATCCCTTGTATGGATGCTAAATGGATGCCTTTAATTCTCTTAGATGCATTCGAATGTAATCTTAGGTAATGATAATATACATTTAGAGCTTGGCCTTAATTTTGGTCATGTATATTTTATATTTATATGATTCCATTAGTTGAATTTTGTAATTGAAAACTTCAAGGTTGACCCATAAGAAAATAATATGCCTAAAATCTAGAAGAGTCCCAAAAGAGGTGAGTAAGATCTGAAAGAGGTTGGGAGTGCCCGAGGGGACAAGGGCACTGGTGTTGGCATCCTAAATGGGTGATGGTGTCTAAAGTCATAAATGATAAGAAAGGAAAGTATTGATTGGGTTATGTTATCAGTAACATTGTAGGGCAATTTTATAGGTAACCATACCAAAATTTTGTTTTGGTTCCCCACCGAGGTCCCTTAGCATTCGGAACGGCATTAAATCCCTTTCCGGAGGATCTGGTTTGTCGAACTTAGTCATTTCAGTCTTTTTTAACTGGGCACAGATTTTGTTCATGCAACACCAAATGAATTTGCACCCCCTTCTATTCCTTTGGCGCATCCTTTGGAGTGTTGACATTAAAATTGTTGCGCCTCCCCATGATGCGCCCTTCTAACCTACCCCGAGGCACATACGCCACCCTCTCGACACTAAAAATGTTGTGCCCCTGAATGGTGTGCTAAAGGGCGCAAGTAATTTCATGCTGACAGACGCATAACCGCGCCAAAGGGTGCAAGTATTTTCATGTTGGCATTCCTTTTTGTGCACCCTTTGAAAAAGGTTGGTGGCATATTTATTGCACCTTTTGCTATAAATAGGCACATCGACCTGTCATTTTCACAATTGAAAAACACGTGAAAAGATTTTTATCTACACCTGGTAGTGCTCCTATCGTCGTTGTGTCACTTTACATCGCATTCGTGGACCCCACATCATTTCTTCCAGTCTATATATTCTGAGTAAGTGGTCCTTGCATTCCTTGTGGTTTTTGTTGGTCAGTTTTCTATGTTATTTTCTGAGGTTGTGGTTGTTTAAAAATAAATAAATAAACCTAGGAGGCTCCCCCAAACCAATTTCACCCTCCTCCCAGATCTACTAGCCTAGAGGGCTTTGTCTCAAAAGTGATCCAAAATCCTCTTTGCTCTGTACCCCTTCACTGTCCAGATCTATGCTAAAGTGCCCTGTAAACCACATGAACCAACCAAAAGGGAAAGAAATATTGAGTTGTTATGATCCAAACCCGCGGCTTTCTCCATTGGTGCCAAAAAATGCTCTGTTGCATAAAATGCAGTCACGCCAAAGGGCGCACTTTCCCTTCCTGAAGCACGTGTTTTCCCTGCGCCCTATCAAACTCTAAAAATCTTACACAGGCGTAAGTGCAATCCTTCCTACACCGACACAAGAATGTTATGCAAGTTTTTTCTGCGCTGCACCAAAGGCTAAGAACTGGCGCACCTCAAGTCAGTGATACACCATTTAAACATGTGCCCCATTGGCACACCAAAACTGTTTACAACATGTTCCATACCTGCGCCATTGGCGCATCCTGCTGCCATGCAACACCAAAATTATTTGCGCCTGTTTAAACTTTACGCAATGGCGCAGGCACATATCTTTTAACATCAACACTACATGTTATGTGTAATATTCTTGCGCCCTGTGCCCTTTGGCACTTTTTTCTTCCTTGCAAAACCCTGCATCAGTGCGCCTTGCTTTTTCTGATCTTGTAGCCTACAGTATACCTGCGCCTACGCCCAAAGGCTTCTAAATTGCTAACTCTTCTTTCTATGAAGCTTCGATGGATACTCTAATAGCTAACATGGCTCTTTTGCATTTGACTTCACTCCTTTTTCTTGCAGATCAACAAATAAACTCAGATTCACACATGTCTTCATCAAGCAAGAGACCGATCAAGTCAAAGGGTAAGGCCAAACTCACAAAAGAAGAAATGAAGTACAAGTATCAAAGGGTCAGGATGCTGAGTCCCATACGAATGTGACTTAGACATCAGGGATGCCAAACTTGGCCACATTGACATGGAAGATTTTTGGGCCAGAACCAGGAGGGTCACAGGTAGTCCTTGGATGGACAAATTGGTTGGCAGTGGTCTACACTTCGCTGGGGAATTCCCATAAGCACAGTAAATAATGAATTCATGATGGTGGTGGCCCAGCTGCTATAATAAAGACACAAGGTGTGTCGAGAATGAGAAGGGTGAGGTTATAATCAACCTCACTGCCCGCATTTTGAAATCATGCTGGGTATCCCCCACCATTGGCACTTTGTGGCCATGAGTCAGGAAGACTGCATAAAGGCATGGGATGAGAATGAGGACAAATGTATGCAGCTCATGAATGAGGTATATCTAAAGAATAAGAAGGTAATAACCAGGTGGCCCTAGGTTATTCATCGCAGTGAATTTTCGGAGGAGCTGAGTGACACCATTACCTTCTGAGCAGGGTTTTTGGGCTTCCCGATGCCCATTACTTCCACAAGTGGATGCTTAGGTACACAGAAACAATGAACAAAAACATGCATAATCAACATTATGCATGGGTAGAAATCATCAGCAGCACCATCTTTGAGCAGCTCCAAGAACTCTCAACCATGGGGAGGTTCTACATGAACTCCTACGTGGTCTACGTCGTTGCCTCTCGAGAGAGATTATCCGGCAGGCCGATGCGGTATGGCCCCGGTGAAAATATATTTATATTACCTAGAATTGAAACCGAGAACAACATCCCACGATTCACAAGATCAATGATGCCTTCTTCTATGGCATCATCTACTTATTGAGGCCAAATATGACTCACGGTTAGACAACCAAGAGCATAGTAACTGCAACAGAAAAGTGGGGGGTGTTATTTACGTAGTTCCCCACTTTTACTTATCTTAGAGCTGTCAACTTCTTGGGGGAGCCCACTAAGTTGCCAAGATATGTAGGCCCTAATATGATCCTATTGGAGCTGTCCAAACACTCATCACATATCATGAGAAGTGCCTAAAGAGAAAGAAGGGTGGGACTCCATTCCCCCTCATGGTGGGCAGGTACACATGCACTTCTCACACCAAAGCCTAGGAAATGTTTGCAGAACTGGAGCTGCTTAACTTAAAGCATAATTTCCTGGTAAGGCCAACCTTTGATCCATGAAATTACCTCCCAAAGGCAAAGCTCGATCTGATCCACGTCCCATAGATCGAGGATATCTATATCAATCTCTATCATGAGGTTGAGCTTAGAAGAAAGGATCACTCCCGACCTGGCCTTAGCAGAGATCATCCAGTATGGTGTGGCCATTGTTCCGAAAGGTTTCCAAATGACTGATCAAGAAGTTGATCAGGTATATCTAGATACGGATGGGGACAACTAGCCATTTGCTAAGATAGATAGAACAAAGGCACCTCAGACTATTGAGGAGAGGGTAAAAGGCACCTTGCAGCACACGGAATATTGGTGTAGGTTTAATGGTCTCATCTACCTCGGGGTAGACTTCACCACGTCTCCCTTAGGAAATGCACCTGCCAGGCCGAAGCATTTGCCAAAGGGCAAAGGAAAAGACAAGGAAGGGGAATCAAGTGCTACTCAAGAGCAAGCTCCTGAGAGTCCCCCTTCTGCTGCCCAGGAACAAGTTGTAACCCTGGTATCTCCAGAGAAAGAGCAGGCGGTAAGTGTTCTAATCGGCACATCCACTCAGGATGTTGCCACTATTATAACCACTGAGGTTCCTTCCATCCCATCTCCTACTCCTTCCGCTCCTCATGTCACTCAAGCAACTTCTCCTCTGGTTATGTCTTCTCCCCCATCTTCTATTGTTCCCCCTTCCTCTTCTTCCATCTTCTCTTCCCTCGCAGAGCTATCCCCCAGTATTTCTTCCCTCATCTCTCTGATCCCTTCCACCCTCGCAGTTTCCTCTCCTACCCCTATGAGCATTGGCAACTCGGCTTCTTTATCAATTCCACCTCCAAGCTTCTCGACGCATTTCCCCTTGTTCACCGTAGAAGGCCCTTCTTCTATCATTTGCTCCCTCTTCTCCCGCTGGTCCCGCTCCCTTAAGTCCAACATGGATCTCCCAACACCTTAGCCAGTACAACAGGAAAGTCCCCATTGCACCTATGGACTTCTCTGTCATTCCATTAAAAGGGGCTAAGAAGAAAAATCCAATAACCCACTTCTCTCATAGCACCTCAGGTGAAAGAGTAATGGAGATCACATACCCCGATCCCACAAAGGATAAAAAGGATCTGTCTCCTACAAATTACACAGTGACACAGGTCACAATGAGAACATCCTCCGAGAGCCTACAAAGAGAGGCCCTATCTGTAGTGGATGCCCTTTGCAAGAAGCTCCAGGAAGCAAAGGAGGAGAAGAGGATGCTGAAACAGAGAAAAACAAACACCTTCTCCAAGCCCTACAGAAAATGGGCAATGCACCTCCTACAACTACCACTGAAACTCCTAAGGCCCTTAGTCAGGATAAGATAAATGAATATGCCAATATTGGTGAACAAGGCATGGAAGTATCTTCCAGGAAAGACCAAATCCTCAAAAATAGCAAGAAAGTGATCGTGAAGTTCACTGAGCTATATCAGAATATTGGTCAAGCTAACAAGGAACTCCAGGTGATTGCAGGGCCTATCTCTCGAAGAGTTGGACCACACCAGGTTACAACACGAGACTTTTCAAAAGATGCTCGATTGCCCGGTTGATGAATTAGTGAAATTTGGCATCTTTGATCACCCGCAGGCACCCAACAAAGTCCTTGTTGCTTTGGATTATCGGGTCAATCAGATGGAGTTCGTCTTGGAGAAAATCGACAAAGTTACGGACGAAGCCCTTGATGTAATGCATCAAATGGAGCAAATTGTCCTAAGAATGTCTTCAAGTTTTCTTGCTCCATCTTACCCCTTGAGGAAGGTAGATGAAACCATTCGGATCTTCAAAGAGATCGTCTCACAAGGGTTAGGGCAAGAAGCTACTTTTGACGAGGAATCCATCAACAACCTTCTGGCTGCCACAATTTTGTGGGATACCTGATGGAGGCAGGTGATGAGTATTTCAAGCTCCCCTGAAAAAATAGAGATGAGCGGAGACTTGCGAAGTCATTGGCGATCACACTAAGGGTCTGCACAGATCAACTCCAACCGATGATCAGCAAATTCATGGAGTATCGAGCCCAATTCCACATTTCTCTCTGAGTAGAAGCAAGATACTCCCTTCCAACCGTGGATGACGATGAATAGCCTTCCTCCTCTTGGCTTTCTTTTTGTAATATTTAAAAGTATGTTGGCACAAATGATGACATCATCCATGTTGCACCATGGGATGTTATTATCCACCAAGTTGCCCAAAGTCAATAGTTGACTTTTAGATATTTTGTAAATATTTTGTAATTAGTTGTTGGTTTCTTTTTGCCTTCTCTCTTCTCTCCTTCTATATATATTTGAATTCTTGTATTCAAGTGGTGGACACTTTTATATGAAAATAGAAGTGAGAAGAAAAGGATTTTTACTTTTGTAATCAAGAAAACATTAATAAAAATATCAAGACTTTGTGCTTTGAATACATGTATTATGTGCATCTAATCTTTCTTATGTCGATCTGTGTTTATTCTGTTGGATCTATCTCTACTTTTTTGTCATTTGTTCATCAGTATTGCTTTGTTTATTTATGCAAGTAGGTTTGGCTCTGTTTACTACCAGCCCAAAACATAGACCCTCTGACCTTTCTGATTTGGAATTCATTTCTTTTCTCCCTTGATCTATCCTATCTCCTCCCCTCACTTCATTCCCTTCTTTTCACAGTCAGAAACACCCCAACTGGGACGAGATCCCAAACCCCTAAAGGCAGAATATTGTAGGACTTGCGTAGATTCCTGCTGGTAGAATAGCAATAAACTAGTTTCGCTTTGTTGTCTCAAAGAGGGGCTATGCCCTGCACACTATTGGCTTGTCTATCCATAGATCTACCCTCCCGATAGATTTTGGACCAACAGTTTTTGGCGACTCTACTAGGGATCAAACCAGATCTATGTGAGTGATCCGGAAGATAAATTGTTGGGTGAACCATTTACTCATAGCATGAGAGCTCGTGGGAATTCGATCCTATTTTTGATCTGCTTTCACGAGCACAACTTCAGATTGCACGAACACGCTTCTCATCGCCGAGTTCACCGATCGGTCGGCTAGAAGTGTCTCACCTCCACGAAGGAGCCATTTTTCACAAGGAGCATCCACATCCCTTTGCAGTGCTTTGTTGCTCGTGCGGAACCATTCTTCCGACTCTTGTCCTTTTCCCAGCTTTTCAAATGGTAGTACCGTGGGGAAACGCTATGGGCCCTCTTGCTTTGCCACATCCTGTTCATGCACTCCCTCATGGAAACTGAAATAATTTCCCCAAATTTGATGGAAGCGAAACCAAAGCACGAGACTCGCATATATCTGCGTTCATCATGTCATGCAGCATCCTAGATGTGACCCATGAAGATGTGTCGGTTCGCCTCTTTCTAGAGACCTTGCAAGGACCCGCGGCAGAGTGGTTCCAACATTTTCCAGTTGGATCTATCACTAGTTGGGCCACGTTATGAACTACATTTGAGGAAAGGTATAAGCCTTCAGAAGATGTGTTTACGTTACTATCCAAGATCACTCACCTAAAGAAGGAAGTCAATGAAACCATGCGCAATTTTATCACACGTTTCAATTCACTTATTAACCATGTGCCACCTACCATGCTTTGCCATGCCAAAAAAATCAAAAGTGTTTTTTTATGAATGCCATGATCTCAAGAGTAAGTTTCTTGCTCTTACAAGAACAAATTACCACCCTAGTTCTCACTCAAGCTGCTGCCATCTAGATGGAAGACAACTTGTTTTTATCTGATGCGAACTAAAATGAGAGTTGTCCAAGCCCAAAGTTTTAACCCCTTCTCAAGCCACTTCATCAGATCCGACATTCCAGAAGATGGCGAACGACTTGCTCACGTTAAAGAAGCAGTTAGCTCAAGCTTCTCCTAGCACTTCATACCGGGATATCCCACGGAGAAATTTCACTTCCAACAATGCCCCCAAAGGCCGCATTTACCTACAACTACTCCGTAGTTGGCACTTGAGGCTCCTCCGGTCAATGCCCTAGTTGAGATTGAAGAAGAAGAGTAAAATTATGAAGAACCTTCATCCCAAGGTGAAGATGATCAAGATGTCGGTGAACGACTGGTGACTCTATAATCGGGTACATGGAATTTGAAGAGGAGGAATCTGATGAAGAAGAGGGTACCCAAGGGTATGCAAGTGGGCAGTCATATGCCATTTTCACCCGCTCTCAAGGAAAAGAAGCAGAAGTTGCTATCAGGATACAAAAAGAGAAGGTTGTGTCAAACACGCCTCCAACCATTGCTAAAAGAGGTAATCCTCTTCCTGCTCAACCTCCTATTAAGTCTTTTACAAAAAGAGCTTTCCCCCCATCTCTCCTCCAAACCAGCCTCCTCCTATTCCCACAAAGACCAGTAATCCTACCCCTCCACCGTGAAGTGAAGGACTCATTCCCTCGTCAACGCAACCCTTGGTCGCATTCGACATAATCGATCATGCTAAAAAGACCAAGATTCAAATGTCTAAGGCTGATTATCTCAAGTCAAACCACTGAGCGACTCATAAGATTGATTGAATATATCCAAAGCCAAGCTTCCATAACTTCCCATGCCTCCCGAAAGGTATTCTTTCCACTCCTCCCGCATCTCACGTAAATGTAGCCTCGACTTCCATGTCGGGAAAAATTGAACCTTTTTATCTCTCCCTCTAATCAATGGTCACAAGCTAAGCAACTGCATAATCGATTAAGGGCTTCGATAATGTCATGCCAAAAAAATTCACCCATGCTTTAGGCCTCACTCTTACCAAGTCTTTTGGCAGATGTTACTCCATGGAAACCAAATAGGTTTTGTTGATCGGTCAAATCAAAGACGCACAGTTCACCTTTGCGGCATTCCCTCATAAAAGAGTAAAGATGACCATTCTCATTGCTGATATCCCTGTAGCATATGGAATTCTACTAGGAAGGAGCTTTTGCAAAGAGGTTGGTGGAGAGATTTATATGGACTGGTCCAAGGCTAGGATCCCGTCGTCGAGTGTAATGAGATATTAGAGCATGAATCACAAAAGAAGTACTTGGTCACCAATTCTGACGACCCCAAAGCCCAAATTCTCTTCAAATCATCAGGGATGGGAAACTACTTCTTATCTACTGGGCCTGAGAAGATGGACATTCTCATCCAAGAGGAGGACCTTAACAAGATATGGACATTACAGTTTGATGGTAGTTGCATAATTAGTGGATGCGGTGCTGGAGTTGTGCTAATATCTCCTGAGGAGGAGATTTTTCCTCTCTCTTTCAAGTTGCAATTTTTCAACAAAAATAATATTGCTGAATACAAATCTTTGCTACTTGGCATGCAAGCTAAAAAAGAAATGGGAATGAAGAACCTAAAGGTACAAGGTGATGCTTCGAGCTATTCGTAAATCAAGTAAAAAGGATATACTAGGTAAAGAATGAAAGGCTTAGGCATTACCACAATGCAGTATGGGACAGCATTGAGGAATTTGATGTCTTCTCAATAAAATCCGTTCCAAGAGCTTAAAATCGAGATGGCCGATTCACTGGCAGTCTCAGCGTCCCTCGTGCTCCCTCACTCAAGGTTGAAAACCGACACATATACTATTGAGGTAGTCTTCCGCCCAAGCGTGTCAGATAATTCTCAACATTGGCAGGTATTCAACGATAACAATCAACTTATTGCCTTTCTAGAGAAGGTAGAGAATTTCAGCGAGCTTCACTTTGAAGGATCTACTTACATGCCGTGAATCCATCACTAATCAAGTGAACAAATCAAAAGAGGGTGATGGCATATGATAGCTCAAAGGAAATAAAATCCCAAAAGGTTTAGTTTCTCTAGAACGATTGTTTGACAAAATGATTGTTTTGTCAAGAAAAAGTTGCAAGATGACCCTAACTCCTCTCCGAGACCGAATCGATTAATCTGAGTACTATGAAACACCCGCACTTGTGAACATTGGGAAGTGTTGCACACACAAGAAAATAAGAGGTTCATCAAATTGCTAAAAAGATATATGGACGTATTGGCATGGTCTTATGCCGATCTAAAGTCTTTCAAGCTGAAGGACATTCAACATGACATCCCGTTAAAAGAGGATGTCAAACCTTTCGCTTGAAAAAGAAGAGGCACTACAATCCCAAGATTTTGGGTACCATCCAGTGAAGTATAAAATATGCTGGATGCAAGGATCATTTTTCCTATCCATCACAGTACCTGGGTTGCAAACATCGTGCCAGTATGCAAGAAAATGGTGAGATACGCATATGCGTAGATTTTCGCAACTTGAATCAAGTGTCCTTGAAGGACAACTACCCGCTTCCCATAATGGATTAGGTTCGCAGAGGTAGTAACTGGTTCAAAAATGTTGTCCATGCTTGATGGTTTTTCGGCTACAATCAAATTGAAGTCTCGCTTAGAAGATCGATTCAAAACAACATTCACTACTCCCTAGGGCACATTCACCTATAGCAGGATGCCTTTTGGCTTGACCAATGCTCGTGCTACCTTTCAGCGGGTGATGGACTTCGCATTCAAAGGTATGATGGGAAAGGTTATCATGGTTTATCTAGATGACTTAACTATGTTCTCTAAACATGAAGTGATCATTGTGATCATTTGGAGCAAGTATTGATTAGATGTCGAGAACACGGGATCTCTCTAAACCCAAAAAAGTCTATTTTTGGGGTCACTGAAGGAAAGTTGCTAGGACACGTTGTAAGCAAGGAAGGGAAAAGATAGATGTTGAAAGGGTTAAAGCTATTCAGAGCCTTACTTTACCCACAAGCAAGACCGACGTTCACTCCTTTGGAAAAGTGAATTTTCTTAGGCGCTTTGTTCCCAACTTTGCTGAAAAGACTCGCCACATATCAAATATGATGAAAGGGTCGCAAAATTTCTGGTGGAGCGAAGAAGGAAAGACGTCATTTGAGGATATAAAAGCCTCTGTTGCTCGTGCACCAGTTCTGGTATGTCCCGATTTCTCCAAGGATTTTATCATGTACAGTTATGCATCTGAGCATACTATATCGGCCATCTTAATGCAAAAGAACTCTGAGGATGTTAAATCTTCAATTGCGTTCATGAGTTCTCCTCTCAAGCCTCATGAATTGAAGATGTCTCAATTGGAAAAACACGCCTTCGTTGTTGTCAAAGCAGTCAAGAATTTCGAGTACTACATCCTGAACTCTCATACGGTAGTGCTTGGTTCCCGACACGGTAGTCAAGTCGATCCTAACTCAACAGGAGTTAGGAAGCTTACAAGGGAATTGGATCACAAAGGTCCAAGAGTATGATCTAGATATAAAGCCAACCAAGCTAGTAAGAGGCAAAATCCTATGTCAACTCGTGGCTGAAAACAAAGATTCGTGAGGTCCTGAAGAAAAAGATGATTGCATCGATGAAACACGGAACAACCAAAGAAAGTTGATTCTCTACCTATGGTTCTATTCGTTGCAACTAGCGACGAATGGTATTCTGATATCACTTTCTTTCTCACTTATGGTGAGTGTCTAGCTCATCTAACTTCAAAGGAGAAGCACACTGTAAAGATCAGAGCAGCCAAATATGTCATCTGGGTTGACGGTTTATACAAGCGTGGAATTGATGCCATCTTCTTGCGATGTGTCGACAAACCATAGCAGGTAAAATTGCTAGAAAGTTTTCATGACTCACTGCGGCGTTCATTTTTCCTCTTCCGTGAAAGCACACAAGATCATCCGGGTTAGGTAATATTGGCCAACACTATTTCAAGATACGACCACAGGTAGCAAATGTGAGCTCTGCCAACAATTTTGTGCAAACCAAAATTGGTTGCTTTTCCCTTCATGCCCGTCATCATTGACGAACCGCTTCGGTAATGGGGATTGACTTTATCGGGGAATTACATCCCCAATCAAGTGCCGGATACATGACTATGGTCTAACAAAGAATGTATTACTTCACCAAATGGGTGGAGGTCATACCTGTCAAGAATTCCACTTTGGAGGTTGTTTGCAACTTCATCAAAGAAAATATCATTGTAAGATTTGGCATCCCACACAAGATCGTTGCTAATAATGCTTCCAACTTCTCCTCATGGGAAGTTATCAGTTTTTGCTATGAATATGGGATAACCCTGGCCCATGCCTCGATTATTACCCTCAAGGAAATGGTCAGGTAGAATCCAGTAATAAGAACTTAGTGACCATCATACGGAATCTCGTTGATGAGAATCAGAGGTCGTGGCACAAATCACTATATGATGCTTTGTGGGTAGACCACATTACCCCAAAGAGGTCTCTTGGTATGTCACCTTTTCAAGTATTATATGGAATCGACACCGAGCTTCCCATTTCTGCAGAACTTCCTACTCTACGCTTGGCACGAGCGATCGAAGATGAAACTTTCCAAAATTATCTTGAAAAGAGGATCATGTATCTAGCAGAACTTGAAGAAAAAAGAGTAAGAGTGGTCGACAGGATCACCGAACATTAGAATCAAGTCAAGAGACTGTTCGATAAAAAGACCAAGTAGAGAGATTTTCAGGTGGGAGATCTCGTCCTTTTGTGGGACAAGCGAAGAGAGCCAAAAGGCATGCACGGGAAATTCGATTCTCTATGGAGAGGACCTTTCAAGATCAAGCAGCTCAATGGAGAGAATAGATTCTATCTCTCATATCTAGACGGAACTGATCTCCCGCTTCCCTATAGCATGCAACATCTCAAAATATTCAGGAATTAGAGCTTGCTCTCTTCTTTGTATAGTTTTCTTTAAGTTGTGTTTGTTGGTTGTGTGTTTTCCTTTTGTTGTCACCCTTGTTTTTGACTCTGTGGCCCAATAGATAGGCACATGTTGATCTAGAGTTCTCTACCCTTAAGCTTCACTCAAAGATAGTCCCCAGAAAGAGCTAGCTTGTTATCCTGTAAAATTGACGAGGGAAATTTTACAGGTAACCATACCAAAATTTTGTTTTGGTTCCCCGCCGAGGTCCCTTAGCATTCGAATGGCATAAAATCCCTTTCCGGAGAATCTAGTTTTTTGAACTTAGTCATTTCGGTCCTTTTTTGGCTAGGCGTAGATTTTGTTCATGCAACACCAAATGAATTTTTGCCCCCTTCTATTCCTTTGGCACATCCTTTGGAGTGTTGACATTAAAATTTTTGCACCTCCCCATGATGTGCCCTTCTAACCTGCACCGAGGCATATACGCCACCCTCTCGACACTAAAAATGTTGCGCCCTTGAACGGTGTGCCAAAGGCACAAGTAATTTCATGCTGATAGACACATAACCGCGCCAAAGGGTGCAAGTATTTTCATGTTGGCATTCCTTTTTGTGTGCCGTTTAAAAAGGTTGGTGGCATATTTATTGTGCCTTTTGCTATAAATAGACGCATCCAACCTGTCATTTTCACAATTGAAAAACAAGTGAAAATCTTTTTCTCTGCACCTGTCAGTGCTCATGTCATCCTCATGTCACTTTACGTTGCATTTGTGGACCCCACATCATTTCTTCCAGTCTATATATTCCTGGTAAGTGGTCCTTGCGTTCCTTGTGGTTTTTGTTTGTTGGTTTTCTGTGTTATTTTCTGAGGTTGTGGTTGTTTAAAAATAAATAAATAAACAAATAAACCTAGGAGGCTCCCCCAAACCAGTTTCACCCTCCTCCCAGATCTGCTGGCCCGGAGGGCTTTGTCTCAAAAGTGATCCAAGATCCTCTTTGCTCTGTCCCCCTTCACTATCCAGATCTATGCTAAAGTGCCCTAAAAACCGCATGAACCAACCAAAAAGGAAAGAAATCTTGAGTTGTTATGATCCAAACCCGTGGCTTTCTCCATTGGCGCAAACAAATGCTTTGTTGCATAAAACACAGTCGTGCCAAAGGGTACACTATCCCTCCCTGAAGCATGCATCTTCCCTGTGCCCTATCAAACTCCAAAAATCCTACACACCACAAGCACAATCCCACCTACACCGACACATGAATGTTATGCAAGTTTTTTCTGCGCCGCGCCAAAGGCTAAGAACTGGCACACCTCAAGTCAGTGATACACCATTTAAACATGCGCCCCATTAGCGCACCAAAATTGTTTGCAACATGTTCCATACCTGCACCATTGGTGCATCCTGCTGCCATGCAACACAAAAATTATTTGCACCCAGTTTAAACTTTACGCAATGGTGCAGAACATATCTTTAACATCAACACTTTGCATGTTATGTGTAATATTCTCGCGCCCTACGCCCTTTAGCACTTGTTTTCTTCCTTAACACCTTGCATCAGTGTGCCTTGCTTTTTCTGATCCTATAGAATGTAGTATACCTGGGCCCTGTGACCAGAGGCTTCTAAATTGCTAACTCTTCTTTCTGTGAAGCTTCGATGGATAATATAATAGCTAACATGGCTCTTTTGTGTTGGACTTCACTCCTTTTTCTTGCAGATCAGCAACTAAACTCAGATTCACACATTTCTTCATCAAGTAAGATACCAACCAAGTCAAAGGGTAAGGCCAAACTCACAGAAGAAGAAATGAAGTACAAGTATCAAAGGGTCATGATGCCCGAGTCCCATGTAGAATGTGACTTAGACATCAGGGATGCCGAACTTGGCCACATTGACATGGAAGATTTTTGGGCCAGAACCAGAAGGGTCACAGGCAGTCCTTGGATGGACAAATTGGTTAGCAGTGGTCTACACTTCGGTGGGGGAATTCCCATAAGCACAGTAAATAATGAATTCATGACGGTGGTTGCCTGCTACTATAATAAAGAAACAACATGTGTCGAGAATGAGAAGGGTGAGGTTATAATCAACCTCACTACCCAACATTTTGAAATCATGCTTGGGTATCCCCCACCACCGGCACTTTGTGGCCGTGAGTCAGGAAGACTGCATAAAAGCATGGGATGAGAATGAGGACAAATGTATGCAGCTCATGAATGAGGTATATCTAAAGAATAAGAAGGTAATAACCAGGTGGCCCCAGGTTATTCATCGTAGTGACTTTTCGGAGGAGCTGAGTGACACCATTACCATCCTAAGGAGGATTTTTGGGCTTCTCGATGCCCATTACTTCCACAAGTGGATGCTCGTGCACTGAAACAATGAACAAAAATGTGCCTGATCAACGTTTTGCATGGGCAAAAATCATCAGCAGCACCATCTCTGAGCAGCTCCAACAACTCTCAACAATGGGGAGGTTCTACATGAACTCCTACGTGGTCTACGTGCTGCCTCTAAGAGAGATTATCCGGCACTGAGCCGATGCGGGGTATGGCCCCAGGTGAAAATATATGAATATTACCCATAATTGAAACCGAGAAACAACATCCCGCAGTTTAGCAATATCAACGATGCTTTATTCTATGGCATCATCTACTTATTAAGGCCAAATATGACTCATGGTCATACAACCAAGAGCATAGTAATTGCAACAAAAAAGGGGGGGGCGTTATTTACGCAATTCCCCACTTTTACTTATCTTAGAGCTGCCAACTTCTTGGGGAACCCACCAAGTTGCCAAGATATGCAGGCCCTAAGCTGATCCTATTGGAGCTTTCCAGACAGCTCATCACATATCATGAGAAGTGCCTAAAGAGAAAGAAGGGTGGGACTCCATTCCCCTCACACCGAGCAGTACACATGCACTTCTCACACCAAGGCCCAGGAAATGTTTGCAGAACTGGAGCTGCTTAACTTAAAGCATAATTTCTCGGCAAGGCCAACCTTTGATCCACAAAATTGCCTCCCAAAGGCAAATCTCGATCCAATCCACGTCCCGTGGATTGAGGATATCTATATTGATCTCTATCACGAGGTTGAGCTTAGAAGAAAGGATCACTCTCACCTGGCCTTAGCAGAGATCATCCAGTATGGTGTGGCCATTGTTCCGAAGGTTTCGAATGACCGATCAAGAAGTTGATCAGGTATATTTAGATACGAGACGGGGACAAATGGTCACTTTCGAGATAGACAGAAACAAAGGAACCTCAAACTATTGAGGAGAGGGTAAAAGGCACCTAGCAGCGCATGGAATACTGGTGCAGATTTAATGGTCTCATCTACCTCGGGGTAGACTTCACCACATCTCCCTTAGGAAATGCACCTTCCAGGCCAAAGCATTTGCTAAAGGGCAAAGGGAAAGACAAGGAAGGGGAATCAAGTGCTACTCAAGAGCAAGCTCCCGAGAGTCCCCCTTCTGCCACCAGGGAACAAATTTTAACCCTGGTATCTCCAGAGAAAGAGTAGGTGGTAAGTGTTCTAACGGGAACATCCACTTAGGATGTTGCCACTGTCAGTAACCACAGAGGTTCCTTCCTTCCCATCTTCCACTCCTCCTTCCCCTCCTAATGTCACTCAAGCAACCGCTCGTCTAGTTGTGTCTTCTCCCCCATCTTCTATTGTTCCCCCTTCCTCTTCTTCCATCTTCTCTTCCCTCATCTCTCGGATCCCTTCCACCCCCATGGTTTCCTCTCCTACAGTGACTCCTACCTATATGAGCGTTGGTGACTTGGCTTCTTTATCAATGTCGCCACCAAGCGTCTTGACACATTTCCCCTTGTTCACCTTAGCTGCCCCTTCTTCTGCCGTCTTCCCTCTTCTCCCATTGGTCCTGCTCCCTTAAGTCTAGCATGGATCTCCCAACACCTGAGCCAAAACAAGAGGAAATACCCCATTGCACCTATAGACTTCTTCGTCATTCCATCAAAAGGGGCTAAGAAGTAAAAGCCAATAACCCACTTCTTTCGTAGCACCTCAAGTGAAAGAGTAATGGAGATCGCGTACCCCGATCCCATAAAGGATAAAAAGGATTTGTCTCCTACAGATTACATAGTGACACAAGTCACAATGGGAATGTCCTCCGAGAGCCTACAAGGAGAGGCCCTATCTGTAGTGGATGCCCTTTGCAAGAAGCTCTAGGAAGCAAAGGAGGAGAAGAGGATGCTAAAAGAGCAAAACAAACACCTTCTCTAAGCCCTGTAGAAAATGGGTAGTGCACCTCCTACAACTTATTGAAAACTCCTAAGGCCCTTAGTCAGGATAAGATAAACGAATACGCCAAGATTGGTGAACAAGGCATGGCAAAGATCTCACCGGAGAGACCAAATCCTCAAAGATAGCGAGGAAGTGATTGTGAAGTTCACTGAGCTATATCAGAATATTGGTCAAGCTAACAAGGAACTCCAGGTGATTGCAGGGCCTATCTCTGAAGAGTTGGACCACGCCAGGTTACAACACGAGACTTTTCAAAAGATGCTCGACTGCCCGGTCAATGACTTAGTGAAATTCGGCATCTTTGATCACTCGCGGGCACCCAACAAAGTCCTTGCTGCTTTGGATTATCGGGTCGATCGATGGATTTCATCTTTGAGAAAATCAAAAAGTTAAGGAGGAAGCCCTAGATGCAATGCATCAAATGGAGAAAATTGTCCTAAGAATGTCTCTGGGTTTTCTCGCTCCATCTTACGCCTTGAGGAAGGCAAATGAAACCATTCGGATCTTCAAAGAGATCATCTTGCAAGGGTTAGGGCCAAAAGCTACTTTTGACATGGAATCCATCAACAACCTTCTGGCCTACCATGATTTTGTGGGATACCTGATGGAGGCAGGTAATGAGTACTTCAAGCTCCCCGAAAAACTTAGAGATGAATGGGAGACTTGTGAAGTCATTGGTGATCACACCAAGGGTCCTGCACAGGATCAACTCCAGCCAATGATCAACAAATTCATGGAGTACCAGGCCCAATTCCACATTGCCTCTCCTAAGTAGAAGCAGGATACTCCCTTCCAGCCATGGGATGACGACAAATAGCCTTCCTCCTCTTGGCTTTCTTTTTGTAATATTTAAAAGTATGTTGGCACAAATGATGACATCATCCATGTTGCACCATGGGATGTTGTTATCCACCAAGTTGCCCAAAGTCAACAGTTGACTTTTAGATATTTTGTAAATATTTTGTAATTAGTTGTTGGTTTCTTTTTGCCTTCTCTCTTCTTCTCCTTCTATATATACTTGAATACTTGTTGTATTCAAGTGGTGGACACTTTTTAGATGAAAAATAGAAGTGAGAAGAAAAGGCTTTGTACTTTTGTAATAGAAGAAAACATTAATACAAATATTAAGACTTTGTGCTGAATACATGTGTTATGTGCATCCGATCTTTCTTATGTCAGATCTGTGTGTTTATTCTGTTAGATCTATCTCTACTTTTTTGTCATTTGTTCATCAATATTTCTTTGTTTGTTTATGCAAGTAGGTTCGGTTCTTTTACTACCAACCCCAAAATATAAACCCTCGACCTTTCTGCTTTGGAATTCATTTCTTTTCTCCCTTCAGATCTATCCTATCTCCTCCCTCGCTTCATTCCCTTCTTTTCACATCGAAACACCCCATCTGGGACGGGATCCCAAACCCCTGAAGGCATAATACTGTAGGACTTGTGTAGATTCCTGCTGGTAGAATAGCAATAAACCAGTTTCACTTTGCTATCTCAAAGAGGGGCTATGCCTGCACACTATTGGCTCGTCTATCCATAGATCTGCCCTCCCGAAATATTTTCAGACCAACAGTTGTAGGGTGTGAAAGACCGTAATGAAGAAAAAAGGCTAAAGATAGTTGTCAATTACTAGTTTTCTTGATTAGGACCTAGAAATGTACCCAAGTGCATGATTTTGTGTCTACATTTTCCCTAATTTATGTTATTGTGTGACTACTCAATAACTTAAAGTAAATAATATATGTGTACTTGATAACCATGTAGAGTGTTATGGTGATAGCATGCCAAGAGACAAAGGAAAGCGTGGAGTGATAAAAATGAAGCGTGGAAACTAAGAAAAAGGAAATGACCTCGACGTGTATGATGTTGTACCTATTGTTGTGCTTGATGAAGATCTACTTCTTATTATGTATTAAGGATAGACTGTAAAATAAGAGAAAAAGAGTATTCAATGTCATGTGTTATGAAAACTATGTAGAAGTATGTGAAAGTATGGAAAAGAATATGAAAAAGGAAAGTATGCACCTAATCTGTGACTAGTAAAAGGGAAAGAAAATAATTGAATTATTGTAGAAGAGTGATTTTTTAGGGTGATCTCATGGCAAGAGCAAGTTTTTTGGGTGATCTCACACCAAGAATGAGTTTTTCATGAAATCTCACACCAACTGCGAGTTTTTTGGGTTATCTCGCAGTATGGACGAAGAGTGTTGGGAAGAGAGGTCTAGTATTACTCTCCTTCTATGAATTCTTCTTGAATTTATAAACCACTACATCTGGTGTGATCCATGTTTATTTCCATGTTAGATCTAAGTAGAAATAGGAGATAGAATGCATTCTTGTTGTTGGAGGATTGTGCCTGTAATGTGAAAACTGCTTTGTAAACTACTAAAAAAAAATTGATATGAGAAAGTAACTATAACTACCCCTAGTCATAGGCATCTAGGAAAGGTCAGGAGTTCCCAGGATGCTTAGTATCTATATCTAGGCATTAGTGTCTATGTTGAATCGAGGACTTAAGTCGGAATCTAGTATGTTTCTCAGAATCAAATTGTAATGTTCATGTACTATATAGGACTAAAATGTAGCTTTGTACTACTTTTTGTATGGTGTGATTTATTTACCCAATGTATTCCCCCTCGTTTAGGGCACATTTGAAGTCATTAGGATAATGCGTCCCAAAGAGAGGACCTAAAACTAATCTGATTTTGTTCGAGATGGATAGTCCACAAGGCGGGAGGGGGAATGTGCATGGTAGAAACTAAGGAACATGCAAAAAAGTGGTTAGATATATGTGTTAGTAGAAAAATCTAGCAACCATGCAACCGAAGATAATGTAACAAGAAAAAGACAAGATAGACTGCAATAAGTGGATTTCATACATGGGAAATTACTCACAATATCACAAGACAATCAAGGTTGAAGAGCCCAAAAACATAAAATGTGCAAACAAGATAAAGGGAAAAGCCCACAAATAATGGAAAGCAATGTCAAAAAGATAATCGGACAACCTTGGTGGAAAATAGTTCCTACAAAGAAAATGTTTCACATGAAACACCCATTAGCATGTTAGAAAGATAAAAAATTATGTCAAAGCGTGTGTACATCAATGGAAAGTAGTTTTCTAGTAAAAATAAGAAGTAAATAATGAAATAATAGAACTTGTAGTGTCTCGAAAGAGTAGATTCCCATAAGAACCTCAAAGTGGGACTAGTAAAAGGTATAGTGCCAAGAATCAGTGTTGTGTGTAAATTTCTATAATGATTATGCATTCATAACTAAAGACTAAGTGAATGCATATGTGTATATAGAAAATATAATGACATACAAAATATTTGACTAGCATAGGAAGAAAAGTGTACATGTGAGTATAATCAAGCAAGATTAAGTGTAACCAAGTTGTGCAATATGTTGTGAATGAGTGAAATAATTTGTATGCAATGTGAATGTGATATGGGAAACTTTCCCCTCGATTGGATGTGTATGTATGAGTGAGATGAGGTTCATTTATAATATACCCATCAACATGCAAGGATGAACCATAGAAAAAGAGTGCATCGTCGGAAATGGTTTGAAAGATGTGTATGCTACAAAGACAGATCATGAAGCATGAGCGTAAGGTGTAGAATGGTGTGAGGTTCATTTTAGATTTAGACCCTCGGTATTCGAGTATAAACCATGGAACTAGAATGCATCATAGGTAAATGGTTTGAAATATGTTTATTCTATAAAGATAGATCATGAAGCACAAAATGTAAGGTGTAGAATGGTATGAGGTTCATTTCAGATTTAGACCCTCATCAATCAATTATGAACTATAGAACTAGAGTGTGTCATAGGGAAATGGGTTTAAATATGTGTATACTAGAAATATAAGTCATGAAGAGCAGCAGAGTGTAAGGTGTAGAATGGTGTGAAGTTCATTTAAGATTTAGACCCTCAATAGTTGAGTATGAACCGTGGAACCAGAGTGTGTCATAGGGTAATGACGATACAAGTGGTGTATCAAGCTTTTTAAGATTGATTCTTAGAAATGTTGGGGTTAGCACACCGGTTGTATAGACAATATATCATATCTAAGCGTACATAAAAATAAAAGTGGATATTCTACCGGAAGAAATATAAAAACAAGAGACATAAATCAACACCAGTTTAACGCAGCTTCACCCAAAGTGGGCTACGTCCACCAAAACAAGACAATCTATTATCCAAAGCTTTGATAAGATATACAATGAAGATTTACAATCTTCCACACCTCTCAGATGTACAGTACTTTCTTTCATCAAGATTTTTGCTTCATCACCGAGAATTCTCTCTCTCACCAACCTTTTGCAAGTTCTTTCTAATTCTTGTTAATCTCATCTTCTAAACCCTAGCTTTATGCTTATACTATCATTTATAGACTTAGGGAACTTAGCCATGCAATTACAAATAATAGAAATACTTTAATGCTTAAAATAGATCTAATTCCTGAGAGTTAATTAAAACATCCTCTCGCACAGTAACCGACACCAGTTATCCCTAACCATCGTCAGTTCCTAATTTCCTTTGACCGATGTCGATCTTCCCTAACCGATGTCGGTCTTCCCTTAACTGATGACGGTTACTTTTTTTCCAGCAAGTTCCAATTCTATGCTAAACTGAATTGATTGAGCTCCACAACTCAACAATCTCCCACTTGGAGATTAATTACTGCACCATACCTATATAATATCATTCTTGGATCCTTAGCTTTGTTTCTTCCTCTTCAAGTCTCAAACTTGAAGACCAAAAGAAGTGGAGTGTAGCTCTAACTTCTCCTTTGCTAATGGCTTCGTTAGCATATCCGCAAGGTTCTTGCTCATATGAATCTTTTCTAGATTCAACTGTCCATCCTCCAATACATGTCGTATGAAGTGATACCTCAACTGAATGTATTTCGTTCTCGAATGAAATACTTGAGCTCTTTACCAATTTAATTACACTCGACTATCACCGAACAATTTACAATTACCTTACTCCTTTCCCAACTCTTTCATGAACCTACTCATCCATATCATTTCCTTGCTAGCCTCTCAGTAGCTGCAACATGCTATTCCTCCGTAGTAGACAAATCCACAACCTTCTCGTAATCTTAAAATCCATCTAACTTTCGTTCCACCTACTATGAAAATATATCCAAAGAGTGCTCCTCCTACCATCTAGATATCCAGCCATATCCGAATCAACATAACCACGTAATGAAATATCCGAACCTCCATAGCATAATTACATGCTAGATGTCCCTTTCAAATACCTGAGTATCCATTGGACTGATTTCCAATGCTCTTTACCTAGATTGGCCATATATCTACTCACCACTCCCACTACCTATGTAATGTCTAGTCTGGTACAAACCATAGCATACATGAGACTTCCAACTGTTGAAGCATATGACACTCGTGTCATGTATTTGACCTCCTCATGTGATGAAGGACATTGATATTTTCTCAATTTTAAGTTTCCAGCCATAGGTGTGCTAACAGGTTTTGCATTTTGCATGTTGAACCTTTCTAACACCTTGTAGATATAATCCTCTTGAGATAAATACAATTTCTTGTTTTTCCTGTCTCTATGTATTTGCATGCCAAGGATTCTTTTTACAGCTCCTAAATCTTTCATAGTAAATGTGTGAGCTAGCTTTTCCTTAAGCTCACCAATGTCTTGCATACTAGATCCTGCAATAAGCATATCATCCACATACAGTAACAAAATAATATAGGGATCATTTTCAAGATTCTTGAAATAAACACAATGGTCGATTCACATCTTAAGTAACCATGCTCTTGCATAAAACTATAAAACCTTATGTACTATTTCCTTTAGGCTTGTTTGAGCCCTTAAAGGTAATTTTTCAACCCGCACACTAGTTTCTCCTTACCCTTGACTTCATACCCAAGTGGATGTTGCATATAAATCTTTTCATCCAAATCACCATGAAGGAAATTCATCTTCACATCTAGTTTCTCTAAATGTAAATCTTCTATTACAACTAAACTCAATACAAAGATTTAATAGAATTCATCTTAGCAATAGGAGAAAATATTTCACCAAAGTCAATACCTACTTTCTATGAAAATCCCTTTACTACAAGCCTTGCCTTGTACCTTTTCTATCCACCCTCTTCTTCCTTAATCCTGTAAACCCACTTGTTCTACAATTTCCTCTTACCTGCTAGTAACTTAACCAAATCTCAAGTTTGGTTCTAATCCAAGAAGTCCATCTCCTCATCCATGTCATGCTCCCACTGAACGTGAGTCTTATCCTACATTGTTTCTTCAAAGTTCTCTGGTTCACCACTATCATTCAAAAATAAATAAAACAGAGAGAGGTGTAAATCAATCTGAAGTTTTCTTACCCTTTGTGACCTTCTCACAGAATTTGGGGTGCCAGAGGCTCTATCTCGGCCTTCGAACATTAGTATCAATTTATGATAGTGACCGATGTTGGTCACCTCTAACCGATGTCGAGTTCATCTAACTGATGCCAGTTCTGATCCTCTGTAACCGTCGGAGGTTCATCTGACCGATGTTGGTCAGGGACTAACCGACCACGGTTACTTATGTATTTCTGTAGGTGTTTCTTTAAAACCCAATAGTTTGTTTTCATCAATAAACTTCTAAATTTTCTCATCTTTGGGTACCAAAATTTGATCCTCAGTACATTCTATTTTCATTCTCGGATTCAAGATCATGAATCCTAATAATTTTATAATTCTCTAAATCCCAAAAATAGAAACTGAAATCACCATATCCATAACTAATGAAAGTGCATCTCTTGGATTTTGCATCCAAATTTTCCTATTTTCCTTATCAACATGCATAAGCTTCAACCAAAAACTTTAAGAAAAGAAAGATCTACCTCTTTTCCACCCAAGCTTCCTCTAGTATTCCTCCATCTAGTGAACTTGAAGGACCACGGTTAATTAAATAAACTATTATATCAACTACTTCTGCCCAAAACTGGAAGGGAAATCTAGAATGTATCCTCATAATTCTAGCACATTCCATGATTGTCCTATTCATTCTTTCTACAACACCATTCTCTTGAGATGTTCTTGGAACCGTTATTTCTATGCGTATTCCATTCACTAACAATAATCATTGAAATCTTTGCTATAGTATTCACCACCATTGTCAGATCTAACACATTTTAACTTAGAATTTGATTCATTCTCAACAAGGGCTTTCCATCTTTTAAAAATCTCAAAAACATCGATTTATGTTTAATGCAATAAACTCATACCTTTCTTGTAGCATCATCAATGAAAGTAACATAATACTGGGATCCTCCATAAGAAGCTACCCAGCCGGCCCCCATACATTTGAATGTACAAGCTTCAATTCTTTGCTCCTTCTTAGTTGCCCCAACTTTGAGAAATCTCACTCTCTTTTGCTTTCCAAAAATACAATGCTAACAGAAATCAAGATCTAAATCTTTCAAATCTGATAACTTACCCTTAGCCTTTAATATTTGCATTCCTTTTTGACTCATATGACCCAACCAATTATGCCACATGCATGTATCTGAATTTGAAGTAGATAATGTAGAAAAGGAATCAGTAATATAGGTAGATAAATATAATGTTCCTACCTTCTTACCTCTTGCCACAAAAACACCCTTGGTGACTTTCCAAGAGTCTCCTATAAAAGTAACCATGCAACCAGATTCACCTAGTTGCCCTACAGAAATAAGATTCCTCCCGAGGCTTAGCACATGCCTCACATATTTTAATACCCATGTATTTCCATTCTGCAATTTTAGATGAACTTCCCCTTTACCAGTAATACTACAAGGTTCATCATCACCCAAATAAACATGTCCAAAATTTCCCTGGACATAATTTCTAAAATAACCCTTATTAGGGGTTACATGGAAAGAAGCTCCTGAATCTAAAACTCATGATTCAATTCTATTATCTAAAGAAAGAATAAGAGCATCTTACATTACCTCTATGTAGCAATATTTTCTTCTTTACCTTTGTCTAGTTTTTGGTTCTCTTTATCCTTTGACCAACAATCTTTCTTTACATGTCCTTTCTTTCCACATTTCCAACAAGTAATTCCCTTACTTCTGGATTTAGATATGTTATCCCTTGACTTTGATTTCCCATTACTCTTACTCTTGGATCTCTCCTTCTATCTCGCCCTCGCTTTCTACATTCAAGAATTTCTAGATGATGTTTCCTCTGTACTCTTCCTATGAATTTCTTCATTCAATATTATACTAACCACATCATCAAACTTCAAAATATTATTAGCATATGTTGTATTACTAACAACCATTACCAAGTTATCCCAACTCTTAGACAAAGAACATAAAAGTAAAATTTATTTTACTTCATCATCAAATGGTATTGGAACCAATTTTAACTAATTTACAATAGATCATAAATCATTCAAATGACTAGATTCAGATTGACCTTCATGCATCTTAGAACTAAATAGTTTCTTCATCAAATAAACTTTATTTAAAGCACTATGTTTTTCATATAAATTAGCAAGAGATTTTATTAACTCTACTTGTAGAAGTTGCTTCATAATATTGGAAGCCATGGATGCTATCGTGGCTCAATCTTATAGATCCCAAAGCCTTTCACAAGAATATTCCATTCTTCATCAGTCATCTTTATAGGTCTAAACTTTTCATCCAGTGGTAAATACAAATCTCTTTGATACAAATAATCCTCAATCTGCATCTTCCATAATTGATAATTTTGGCCGTCAAATTTCTCTACCTTGTATTTATTATCTTCTATCATTGTTGTAGCTCCCACTCAATCAAAAAAACCTCAAACAAAGCTCTAATACCAATTATCAAGGTTAGCACACAGGTTGTACAGACAATATATCAGATCTAAGCATACATGCAAATAAAATCAGATATTCTACCAAAAGAAATATACCAAAAGAGACATAAATAAACACCATATTAAACGTGGTTCGTCCCAAAGGTGGGCTACATCCACCAAGAAACAAGCCAATCTATTATCCAAAGCTTTGATGATGAAAGATATACAATCTTCCACACCTTTCGGATGTATAGTACTTTCTTTCGTCAAGCTTTTTGCTTCATCACCAAGAATTTTCTCTCTCACCAACTTTTTGCAAGTTCTTTCTAATTATTTTTAATATCATCTTCTAAACCCTTGCTTTATGCTTATATATTTGTTTATAGACTTAGGGAACTTAGCCATGCAATTATAAATAATAGAAATACTTTATGCTAAAAATAGATCCAATTCCCAAGAGTTAATTAAAACATCCTCGCACCGATAATCGACACCGGTTATCCCTAACTATCGAAGTTCCTACTTGCCTTTGACCAATGTTGGTCTTCCCGATCGATGTCGGTATTCCCGACCGATGAAGGTCTACCCTTAATCGATGTCAATTACTATGTTTTCCAAAGCAAGTTCCAATTTCATGCTAACTCAAATGATTGAGCTCCACAACTCAACAATAAATAGGAAGTGTAAAGAATAAAGTGCAATAGTTAAAATGAGAGACACCGATAATGTTAGGAGTGAGGGGAATAAGCATGATGCCCGCTAATTATATTAAAATGATCAAGCTATCCAATGAAAGTGAAGGGAAAGGGTCCTCCACCTGATGTATGAGGAGATGAAGTCATGTGAAAATTATCCGAGATGGTTGATGTAAGACACCGATAATGTGAATTTGAAGGAACCATAGGTGGTGAACATCCATGTGAAGGAGAAAAAGGAGGTGATGTGAACCTATGTGAAAGATATTGAGGAGGTGATGTACACCTAGAAAAATGAGATGGACTAATGGGATGATGAAGATGAGTGGATCGTGTCTCGAATAAGAAAGCTAGGAGAAGATTTTTTGAGAGCTCCAAGGGACATAGATGCTCTAAGTAGCGTAAGGGAAACCTCAAGAAGAGTTTGATGCAAATGCATGCATGGTGGGACACCTTTGACAATTATAACTTGCTTATTGTGAATTAATTTAAGACATGAGTGATTCATGGAAAAGATAGCTTGAGTAACACAGAGCCAAGGAAGACCTAAGAGCATGTCACAACCTTTGAATGTAGGTGCCACTAGGAATAGAAAAAACATGGCGAGGGGACCAAATTGAACTAGAAGCTTGATGTAACCATAATATTTAGGAACTGGATATGAAATTTGAGAGAGTGGATAGTTGATAGTGATGAGAAGTATAATAGAGAACACACTCATAGGAATCAATGGATCGATCATTGTGTTATTGATAGTATAGGGTCCAATAGAAGTATTGATGTGTAAGTAATCGAAGAGAATGTTGCATGATAACCATGATCAAAGAAAGTAATAAATGATGGAGATGCATCAACACTATCAACTATAAAATAGAGAGGCCCCAATGAAGGAGGAGGCACTACATGGTATGCATGATTGGATGAAGAATCCACAGCTTGCTTATCATGCTTAGGTAGAGGATCATTAAATATCTTGATTTTTTTGTCACCTGGACAACATAGATGTCAAAGGCTCAGGGAGCTCTATTGCATTATTGTCAATAAGATCTTAAATGAGACACCCGAGTTTGAAACATCAATCGCTGGAATGCCTAGTGCATTAATAATATTCACATCTAGTATTTTCATTGTAATTGTGGCCTTTAGGGTGAGATGGATCTATATTGAGTGGAGGAGGAAGCGTAATAATATTTCTCTCAATAAGTTGTGGTAATAGAATGTGTGGATCACAAGGAAATTTAGTAAATGTATGCTTTAGAGGTTTTTATTGAATATTTTTAGGAGTGGAAATTGCGTTGACAATGAACTTTTGCTTCATTGGGCTTAGTAGATGGATTGAAAGTTGTCATTATTTTAAACTGGGTAGAATATGATAAAGCTTCATAATGATAATTTATTTTTCCCAAAGAGATAAGTTTTCCTTCACGTAATTTGAGAATATGACATAATTGATCAAATGAAGGAGAATTCTCGAAGATGACACACTCCTATAGAGGAGGTGACAAACTTTTAACATATAGATCTTGTAATTCCAAATCGGTGAGTACATTGGTCATCTTAGCTAAGTTGTTCTTATATCGTAAAACATAATCTGATATATGCTTATTAGATCCTTATTTTATTTATGCAAGTTGAGCATAGGATATCTTAGAACCGATATTGATTGAAAAATGAGCAAGAAAAGCATCGGATAAATGCTTAAAATATGTTACCAAATGAACATGTAGATCATAGAACCAACACATAACATAATATTGTAGGCTTCTAGGAAATGATTTCCTAGTAAAGTATGATCATCCACATAATCTAGACATGCCACATGGAAATATCAAAGATGTTCTTGAGGTTCATCATAATATGGTGGTTAGCTTAGCGGTGAAAAACTTCAAGGAAGTGGGAATTTGACAGGTAAAGGAGTATGAAGGAACAAAGTGGAATTAAGAGATGGAGAGGCATGAGAAGTAAAAGTAAGTTGACAAATTTTATGTAGATTGATAGAGAGAGGTTCATCATAGCCATTGATGGTGGTTAGCTTAATGCGGTGAAAAACTTTGAAGGAAGTGGGAATGCTAAAATGACAGTGCAAAAGGAGTATGAAGGAACAAAGTGGAATTAAGAGATGGAGAGGCATGAGAAGTAGAAAGTTGAAGTTGACAAATTTTAACTTGAATAGATTGATAGAGAGAGGATATATCTTGAGTTCTGGAAGATTATAATTTTTCGTGTGTGTGAATTAAGAGGTGGAGTAAAATGATTGGTAGGAGTAGGAATGGAGATGGGGATAGTGGAAGTATATGGAATGGTACGAGGAGGGCGTGGAGTAGTAATAGGAACAAAGGTGGTAGTAGAAGTAGGAATACTAAGCTCGGTTAGATTAATGGCCTCCTCATGATTAGCGAATGAGAGTAGATCTAGATATTGCGGATGGTCAATAGGATGAGCACCGAGATCATGAAGATCTTGATCGGTGAAAGGTTGAGATTTATCCATAATATAAATATTTCAAAGAATGTCTAGAAGTGAGGTTGGGTCCAAAAATATGGGTTCACCAAATGATTTAACACATATTGAATTTTTAAAACCTTAGATATTACAGAGTTGCATATGATAAATAAATGCTAAAGTATAGATTTGACACAAGAAATTAGCTACGAAATATAAAGCCCTATGTGCAAGAGAGAGGATAGAAGATCGAGATAATTTTACACTTGATCCCGAAGTATGTTGGACTAGACAACTAATGAAATATAAGGGAAGACTGTCACAATCGTTCTCAAGAAATTTTGAAATTGGAAAGCAAGTTTAGACCGGGCGCTGGAGTGGGGCTAGGGTGCCTAGGTGTCAAATACCTCTATTAGGCTCCTATGACCGCATAGGACCTCAAAATATGGTTTTTCCGGTGTCACATGGTGATCACTAACCTTCATTTTTCGCCTCTTGTATATCACTAGATGATCACCGAATTTTCTTGTAACCTACAAATAGAATATGACGTACAAAACCCTTAAACTACATCCAATCCCAAAAATAAAATATGTAATTGGGGAGTCGAAGTGACCCCCATAGTCACCCGATCCGAGTGAACTTATGATTGAGCACCGCACTACATATCGACTCCATGTATTTCTTGTGCATGTGTGATATAATCGTTCCTAAGAATCCCTTATGTAAGTGCACATGGTAGTGGGTGATAGCCGATGTACTAATGTAAATAGATGTGTGAATGGAAAAATGAACTTCACCTTCCTATGAAGTGTATGCAAAAAAAAAAATCACTTGTCCCTTATATGGATGCTAAATGGATGCCTTTTGTGCTCTAAGATTCCTTTGGATGCAAGCTTAGGTGATGATAATAGATGCTTAGAGTTTGGTCATTTATTTTGGTCACATAACATTATATTTATATGAATACCTTGGTTGAATTTCATAAATGACAAGCGGAAGGATGACCCATAGGAAAAAAAGATGCCTAAAAGATAGAATGACTCAAAAGAGACAAGTAAGATACAAAGAGATTGGTGACACCCGAGCGGATGAGGGCACTGGGCACGGCATCTTGATTGGGCATTGGTTTCTAGAGTCATCAATTATAATCAATTAAAGTGTCAACTAGGTTGTAGGGTGTGAAATACCATAAAGAAGACAAGAGATAAATCACAAATGCCTTAGATAGTTGTCACATTACTAGTTTTCTTGCTTAGGAATCATATGAATGTAAATATGTCCTTATGACCTAGAAATGTACCCAAGTGCGTGATTTTGTGTCTACAGATGGTCTCCGATCAAGTCATCATTCAAGATAAGTGTCCTTCTTCTTGATGAATTCAACATCCTTGTCGAGGCACCAACGCCCAAACCAAATTCTTGACAAATAAAGACCTTCAAGACCAAAATGACATTTTCTTGACCTCATGATAGGACTACTACAATATAATTTTCACATCATTCATGCTCCCCCTTAATTCAAAGCTTCATATGGATGATAATGTCTCTAAAACTCCTATTAGAGACATCCTACTACATGAGGATTCTAGAGAAATAAGCTAATGAGCTTCCATGACCTCTTAGACACCTTTGAATCACCTTTTCATTCTTCCTTCTGATCTACAACATGTGATTCTTCTTTCTTTGCTTTAACAACTTCTTTAGATGGAATTTCATGATTTTCTTTTGATTCCCACAATCTTCTTTTCTTATTTTTCTGCACTTTGGAGATTAAAACCTCCCGATTTCATTAAAGGACCATAACAATCTATAGATACATGTCTAACCTTGTTGCAATTAAATCACACAACACCATTCTTACCTCTCGAGATCTTCATTTATCCAATCTTGACTAGATGGCTCATATAGACTTACTTAGCACTATTTCCTTTCTCATGAAAATTATAGCAAGTAACATTCCTTGACTACTCATCTCTATTATCCCTCCATGGGTTATGATCTCTCGATAAACTTCCTACACTCCTTTTCTTTATGTCCAAAGCCGTATAAGTATAACAATATCCATTGAAGTAGTTTTTCATACCTTGATGGATTGGTTTGCCTCACGAGTTTGTCTTCACCTTAAAGTTTCTCTTCTTCGGTCTTCATTCTTGGAAAAATGTCCTCTTACATCACCTCTTTACCTTTGAGGTATTCCTTGAACCCCAATCCTATTTTATCTCTTGTATACCTTTGACTACCTAGAATATCATCAATATCCTTAGTGTTCTTTTCAAACTTTTGAAATGTCTTAGCTCTATTACATACCTTATAAAACTCTCCCTTAGAAGTATCATTTATTCTTCAAGATTAATACATTCTTCTTCTTTGTATTGCAATCTTAAATTCATGGAACTCATCTACATTTATAGCCTTTTGATTGTTTCATCACATTCTTACCTATCACAGACCAATGATTATCCTCAAGGTTATGGATCTTTTCTTCATACTCCTCGAATTGTTCTCTCAACTTCTTGTTTATATTCTCGACATGCTTCAACTTATTCTCAACACACATTAGCGAGTCCCTATGTCATTTTATTCTTCTTCCTCCTCATAATGTATGGAGTCACCAAAAATACGTAATTTTCGATCATAGATCTCATTGTATCCTTGGCCATGAACAAGACCTCATCACCTACCTCTTCATGCTCATATTCGAGTCAAAGTCAAAAACAACATCACAACTACTTACTCGATGAAAATCACTCTTTCTTTTAATAGAATCTCTTCTTATAATTTTTCTTGTAGTTAGAATTCTTGAATTTATTTTTTCCTTTTCATACCTATGGGTCTTCTTATCATGATCCCCTTCATGCTCATCATCACTTTCATCCTTGAGCTTATGAGGACACTTAATGGGAAAATGACCTAATTTTCCAAAATTAAAACATTTAAAAGAGATTTTACCTTTATACTTACTAGACCCTAGTTTAGTCTTCTAGAAAACATAGCAATTAGTTCATCATCATCAATCTCATGAGCAACACCATCATCCTTAGTCTTCTTATCTTTTTATTCATCTCGCCTTTAAATTAATCTCCTTCTTGATAGGTTTGGACTCCATGGTCCTCATCTCAAATGTATTTAAGATGCTATGAATCTCATGGACATATTCGTGACCTTTAAATAATTGTCTTCCTCAATAGCATACACTTTAAGGACAAATTTATGAGTTATAGAACTTAACACTTTTGTTTAACTACCTCTTCTTTTAATTCTTCACATAATCCTCTCATGGTGTTGACAACTTTATCACTCGAGAAAATATGTAGCAATATATTCCTCTTCCATCATCTTTAGTGATTCAATAAAATATGAATTTAGAAAATTTCTATAATGATATATAATGAAATACATATGCTAGGAAATTTTATTTAATGTAATTAATAAATAAAATGAAAAGGATAGGGAACTTACCTTGATTTCACTTATCCCAAAGTGTGTCCAAAGTGGAAGAACTGATAGAACAACATCTCAGGATGTCCCAATCATGCTAAAAATGTAGAAATGCAAGGAATGCCTTGACACGGGCGCTTGAGTAAGGGAGAGGGCACTGTGGGCTCCCTAGACCTCTGTGAGGTGTTGGAGTCTCAAAAAGGTCATAATATGATTTTGATGATGTCGTTAGTGTTTCAAACTTACTTTTCAATGATCACCTATATGTCAAATTTAGATTGCCGAGATACTTGTAAATCTACAACACAAACAGTCTCCTGCAAAACCTCAAACCACATCAAATCCTAAATAAGAAAGATGCAAAATGAAGGGTTAGACTATCCCCAAATGTCAAACAAGTGAAATTATGACCGATCATTGTACTACATCTCAGAAAAATGTAGTTCTATGTTCTTATGTGTGTAATAATGCTCCTAGGTTTCCTTTGCGCCGATGATGCCAAGATAATAGATTGTATATAGATAGAATACAAATCAGGGTTCATTTTAAGAGACCTCTTGGAAATTGGAGGTGGAAAATACCTAGCGAATATCCCCAAAACCGGTTTCACTGAATAGCAATTTTGTTGGGGTTTGTGTTCAAATGTTCCGCCTAACAGAAAAGGTTACAGATGCACGATAAGAGATTTATTGTCGCGTGTGTCGAAAGGTTGTTGATAAAACAAGTCAATGCCTAGTTTAAATGATTCTCACTCAATGTTAGGTTTGAAACTAAAAATCTAAAAATAGATTCACATTTTCCCTTTTTACTAAATTATAGATAGATCATAATGACCATATTATTGTAGGTTGCAGTATTTAGTCTTCTTAATTTATTATTCCATAATCATACCATGATCTATAATTAAGTAAACATAATAATATAGTAGTTGAGGTATGTTCATTGACAAGCAACAATCCATACATTCAAGTATCACCTTATGTTCATCCATTATAATTGTATATATCCTTTCATGTGTGTGTGTGTGTGTGTGTACAAATCATTCCTTGACATGTTCATAAGAAACACCATATAGTTTAAAGTCATTTTTTTAATTTGATTGTAGAAAGCAGTCTCACTTATGACTTAGTCAACATTATTAAATAAGCTTATAATAGGCCAAGTATGCAATACATTCACTTTTGTATCATTATATAGTTTTTAGAACCTTAAATGCAAATCATAAATACACTTAGTTTAATAAACTTCATTCCCACATCAATGCAACATAATACAAAATGTATTTATGGAAGCCTCCTTTCATTTCCTTAAATCAAATATAACAATAATGCTATGAAGATTGTATAATCCTTACATATTCCCTTTTTTTCTAAGGAATTGAGTACGAGATAACCAAGATACTTGGCCTTTAAGGAATAAAACATTACAATGGTATTTCATTTAATTATTAAACAAAAATTAATTTAATTCCTCTTTTTCAGTCAAATAGAACAAATGCATCCACTTGACTTCATCTTTCTTTCACCTTTAAATTTTCCCTTCGCAAGATTGTTAAGAACTTTCAGCCATATGAATCGGCATGATAAGATCTATATATCCTATAATAACTTATGCTATATAGTACTTTTATAAAGAAACTACTTCATTAAGTTAAATTAACATAATGGACCAAGATGAAGCATAAATCAATTTGAACATTTCCATAAATAAATACGCACATAAATTGAAGTTCACTTCATAAATAATAAAATAGTTTTAAAGGTTAAATACTCAATTATAATCTATTGATAAGTATGATCAACCAACTCATTTTTGTTTACATTATTGAATATACTTGATTCCTACAAATAGTTAGTAATATTATCTATTACTATAATAGGATAAATTATACAAGTATATATTCAAGTATATTTATTATTTGTTCACCCTACCAAAGGTGTCGGGTAATATGTGTACCTTTCAATTCAACTGGGATCACTTGTTTATTTTACGTGATTTACACCAATAACATATCAACATAGCTTAGTTATAGTAATTCTCAATCCTCGGTTTATCTTGACATACAAATGCACTATTTATACTATAAACTTCTTGACTTATAAAGAGTAAATAAAGTTGGCTTATTTATGTAATAGACCCTCAAGTATACCGACTGAGCAAGAAAAGTTCATAACTAACATCAAAACAGAGGTTCCCAGTTTGTTCGACTTAGATAATTTTAATTACCTTAATATCCTCAAATGGTCGATGTGTCAGAGTCACTTATTAAATTAACCAATACAAGGAACACAGATCGATCAAACAGTCCTACCAAGCCTAGGTCTCCAACAGTCGACTTGGGGTGTCATATCCTTAAAAATAATTAATGAATAAATGACTCGGGGTGGAGAATACTCTCCTTATAATGAATATTCACAACAACAAGTGACATAAAATAATCATTACAACTAAATTTTTTTAAATATACCCCTATGAAATTAATATGATTTCGTCCCATCAATGCCATGCACATGACACGATTTCAAATCAAAAGGATCACACTCAACTCATAAATATTTGTAATTTCATATCTCCATAAAGACAAAAGTAAAACTCCACAACATTAGTTTATGTCGAATCGTGGTAGCAACTCGAGTATTCCAACAGTTAACATATTATGTCCATGCCTAGAACGTGGGTCAAGGATATCGATATCAAACCTTAGATTTTTAACTTCGAATACATATAATCTCAATCGACACCCCGAGTCCATCCGGTATCTCTTAACAATTGAATATTCACAAAATAAATCGAATACATGCACATATATAAGCAACATTTCATTCAACTTGGAACCATATAAATATATCACCATACATAACCTAAACTTGTTATGGTGAGAAGATCCAATAAGCTATGAAATCCACTTTGAACTAAGAAACCCTAGGTCGTAGTCGTAATAATACAAGACTCCTATATTAGACCTTGGAAAGTAAGTAACAAAATACACAATAGCTAGTGTACAAACACGTACATATTATTAGTCTTTCCAACTCTTTACTTCCATACCCAAATCCATACACTCGCAGGGAGACAGAGATATCACAGATTTAAACTATTACAAAAAGAACCATGTCTACTATAAATAATAAAATCTTAAAACTTGATTTCATTTATGAAAGTTATAGATTGAGTAAGATGTTAAGAAGAGATAGATTCTATCCTACCCGGAAGTTCCTCTTTCTCCTTTTCAAGTTTTCCTTTAGGCTTTCCTAGAAACCCAAAATTGAATCCACAAAAAATTCCCCAAAACTCTCCAGCTTCCTTCATTCATATTTATCAGCACGTGGCTAATAATAGTTGCCTTGATTTTCTCTTAATATATACATAATAATCATGTAGATGTTTTAATATAACTTAAGCAATAAAAATAGAGACTAAAACATACAGATTTACAAGAGCCAACAATGTGAAACAATAAAAAGAGAGAAACCATTTCCTCTTTTACCTCATAAAGACCACTTGCCCATTCCCAAGGTGGTGTAGGAGAGTTTCAAGACACAAATTCAATGTATGCTATGATCAATCCTTTCCTCCTTTCCCGCCTTCATTTCCATTTCGTTAATTTTAGAGGCGTTCAAAAATAACTTAACAACCACTTGCTATTTTTTCCACGGTTGTGGTGAGACCACTAAGTTTAGGTGTGTCTTCCACTAAATCAATGGCAATGTCCAAAAATATGTTCTCATAAATGTGGCAAGAGTACATGGTGATAAATCTCTCCATATTACAAATAGGTTCCCATTCAAATGCAATGAACTATTAATTCAATGTTTTGAGGATTCTAATAAATACGGATTTAATCAACTTATTATATAATGTTATAATAAATATTTAAATAAACATTACATCATAATATAAGTAAATAAAGAAATACTTACAGAAATAAATAACACAAGTAACAAATTATTTATAGTGGAAAAACCCAATCATCGTAAAAACCACTTTGAAAATAACCTTTTACTTCGAGAAATTATTTTACAACCAATAAGATCACCTCCTCCTTTAAAACCCTATCTACCAAGGGTAAAACCAAATCACTTGATTTACACACCTTTGATATATTTCCCAAATATATCAAATGAGAACCTAAAGTCCTTTTTATATAAGGTGATCAGGTATGTCTCCCAACCCACATTTTCAACCTTAAATGGTTGACACATACACCTAGGTTTATAATATTTAATATTAGAAATATAATCATTACATGATATTAAATATTTAACCTAAAGTATATACCTAGGTTATCATATTTAATAATAGAAATATAAATATTTCATATTATTAAATATTAACCTATATATTACTGATGGACCCATATACATTAAGGGTTGGTCAGACCACTTAATCATTATGTTCCAACACTCCCCATTAATGTTAAGTGGGATAACATAACATATGTCAATAGATTACCCACTTGTGGTACACTACTGAATTTACAATCCTTAAACCGTAAAGGTTTTAAGCTAGCATATCGGTTTGAAGAAATTATAACACCTTCATCATACTCAATTTACCTTTTGGTATAAAAGGATTTGGAATCCCAAAGATCATCCCATAATCGGTGGCTAAGTATGATTTGTGATTTTTACATGTTCTCATAGGTTCTCATAAAAGGTTATTGAACTCAAGCATATAGGAGCCTTTTACAACCAAGGACCTCCTTCACAATATCCTTGTACTATATGTTTACCAAGAAACTCAATAAAGACTAAAGAGTTTATCAAGACCATCTTTAAGATCTTTCTAAACTTCTTTCGATAAAGAAGTTGAGGAGGTATACATGCCCGAAAGTCTTTTTACACTTGCTCGAAGGTCTTTTTACACTTTCCCGAAGGTCTTTTACAAATGTCCGAAGGACTTTTACAAAAACCAAGTTCTAGTAGAAGGTGACATTGTCATGCACACTCCCCTCAATGGAAACTCTGAAAATCTAAGATTTTCGTGAAAGTGACAAAAATTTGCAGCACTCGGGGACTTTGTGAAGATTTCAAAGAACCCGCTCTTGATCCAACATGAACTTGAGATTTATCTCATAACTTTACACCTTCTCACGAGTGAAGCGTATATGTATCTCAATGTTCTTCATCCTCTCGATGTTGAACTAAATCCTTAATCAAGAGTAATACAACTCGACCACCACATAGAAAAATAATACTTCCTTTAGCTTCCATGTGTATCTCTACTAATCATTATAGCCACATGGATTCTTTACGCCTTCCATTGTATTTATCTCGCCTCAATAGAATAAATGGAGACTGTTGATTGTATTTGTTGTTCTAAGTAATGGTTTTTACACCCAAAACTTGAACACATATCCAAAGATATTTTATAACACAACATCGGTATGGTTAGAATAAAAAAATCCATATAAGATAACATTTTTATTCTTAGTATAATGCAAACCATAATTAATTATTCCTTTCAAGTATCTAAAAATCTTTTTACAAGATTTCAATGATCTCTAAAAAGGCTCCTACATAAACCTTGAAGTAATTCCTACTTGTATAGGAAATATTTGATCTAGTTATAGTTAAATAAATCAAACTATCAACTAACATCGTATATAAAATAGGATCAACCTTTTTAATATGCAGATTTATTATCAATATTTATTCTAACTTCCATTAAAGTAAAAATGGTTTATAATCAATCATAAGAAACTTTTTCAATATAATGGTTGCATATTGTGTTTTGAAAAAATAACAATAGAATGAAATATAGTCATACAAATAACATGATGTGAGAGACCTAACTCATTCATTTTAAAGTACTGCTTCAATTTCTATTTAATCCTATGAATTAAATTAGAATTGTCACTAGAAATAAGCAAATCATCAACATATATACATATAATGATAATATGTGAGCCTTATTACTTAATGAATATATCATTATTAGAAGAACAATTAACAAAACCTAACATTTTAAAGAAGAAAATAATTTTCACATACCAAGCTCTAAGAGCTTGTTTTAAACCATACAAGGATTTCTTAACTTACAAACATAGTTTTCTTCACTAGTTTCTTCAAATCCTTTAGGTTGAAACATGTAAAGTTCTTATTTTAAATCACAATTCAAAAAAATATTTTTCTTATCCATTTGGTGGATTTCCCACCCAAATTGAGCGGCGATTGCAAATAAGGCCCTAATATTACTCATTTTAGCTATAAAAAACATCTCAACATAATCAATACTAGGTTTCTAAGTGAAACCTCTAAAGAACAAGTCTTGTTTTATGTTTGTAATACTACCATCATCATTATATTTTACTTTGTATATCCACCTAGACCCTATAATAATTTACGTCTCAAGTTCATACAAGGTAATTAATGCATGTTACATATGATGGTTGTTGGTCATTTTCTTAAGGTTAATAGGATTTGAACTTTCTAACATAAAGTGAGCCCAATTTAATTTTTTATCTAGGAAAATAAGAGTTTCAAAAACATCTATAGCATGGAAATATCATCATGACCATTTACTAAATCGAATCAAAACCATCATTTAGAAACATTTAATGAAGTAACTTCGAGAGAAAAAGACAACACATATAAACCTTTCATTAGATTATATCTAGACATTTCATATAAGCTTTGATAATTAACATGTCCTAACCTTTCATGCCATAGTTTTGAATTATTCAAACTTTGAGATATAAAATAAGATGCGTAAAAGAAATCGTTAAAAATATACGCACCATTTCTTTGAATTGCTTCAGCTATTGTACTCTCATTACTATCCTTGATATACCAATTATCATTTATGCATGGATTCTAGTTGTGTCCATACCTCTTTCGGATGTTCGATATTACCAATATGTAGAAAGTACTCATCGTTCACATTGCGTAGAATCATAGAAAGAGCCTCATGCATTCATTGCAATAATATATTCATGTTATCTATAGTTGTTTGACGATCGGTGGGAGTAACCTCATATCCAGAAACAATCATCTAGAGTTTCCTCGCCATAAATTATATTTTGACCCAGATGTTGTAGTTGGTTTCATTCAGAATCTGGGTTTTGTCAAGATAGAAATAGTGGATGTCATTATTTTCCTAAAATTGTAAAGCACACCCCATTATAATATACAAGATACCACGAGTTAGATACATATTTATCGATAATAAAAACAATACTTTTAATAGAATCGATCTAAATTTTATATATCTAAAGAAACTATTTGATCATAACTAATTATGTCATTACAATGCATATTAATTACCCTCCCATGATTAAAATAATAACCCGTCTAACTTAAATTTGACATCTAAATGAACGCGTCATAATGGTTTTTTTGGTCTGTCAGTGATGGTCATTTGACCGTCAATTTTAACATAGTGAAATTTTCCTAAAACCTATGAGCTTAAATGTGACGTCTAAATGACCATCATATTGTCTTATGTTTGGTCTATCGTTACATCGTGACGGTCATTTGACCATCAAATTTAATGAAGTCAAAAATTGTTGTGTATTTCCATAATGTGAAAGTTCGAATTTCTTCTCCAATATAATATTAGGAGGTTATATTTTGACACATTATAATTACCTATTATAATTTATAATGTAAAAATATATACACTTTTTAAAAAAAGAGGTATATAGTTTATAGAATGTAAATAAAAAATAACATATAGTTCATAAAATAATAAACTATAGTATTTTTATAAAAAACACATAACCCTTATTAAAGGGGTTTAAAGGACATAGACCATGTTAAAAGAATTTTACCAAGTGCAAGTAGATTTATGAGAGTATAGATTAACCTGCATATTTTACAGAGGGGATAAGTAATTTCACTTGACCAATGAAATAAATTGAAATCCCTATTTTCATGAACCTTGTCTCCTCCCTTCATTTACTCTTAATTTTACCTTGCACACATTTAAAACTATGGAAAGATTACAAAATATTTTATATAATCATGAGAATTCCACATTTATACGCGAGATATTATCTCATTTTTATTCTCCACTCCCACTCGTATATAAAAGAAAACATTTAAATAGGTTTATTTATGTAGTTTTTATAAATTATAAGATATAAATGAATGGGGCCGCCTTACATGGATAATATAAATAGTTAGGGACACATGTTAGGTTTTATTTAATAAGTATTGAGATTTAAAAAGTAGTCCCTTCATGGCCAAACAATAAACACGGGCCCCCTTACTAAAAACAAGTAAGCACTTAGGTTTTTTAAAACATATATAAACCAAATCTAATAAAATTTATATTTTAAGCAATTTAAACTAACCATATAAAATATGATTCAAACCTAGGTTTGTTTCTTTTTTAAAAAAGTATATATGCCTATATTTATAAGTTAAGTTTAAATATGATTTAAACTTAGGCTTAGACTATGGTCTCATTGACTCTTTCCTCAATCCCATATAATTTTAATATGGTTTAAGACTTTTTATATATAGTTTTTTTCTAAAACTATATAAATTTTAATATGATATTTATCTAAATTATTATATAAACCTTATTTTATATCATATAGATTTTTATTTTAAAATAATAATATAGTTTTCAAATTATATAGGATATAGTTATAGATTAACTATAAACTATAGTTTTTCAAATTGAATCCTTTTAGAGGGGTCCAAAGAACATGGGTATAAAAATGAAAATTATTTCATTTAGTAATAAATATTTTCCTTTTAATCAGTATGTGATTTTCATGTAGGTAAATATTTGAAGCCTCTTTCACTGTGCACACATCAATCTCCAAATAAACATTAATTCCATACAATTTACAAAATGTAAATGAAAGTAAGAATCATATCATATTTACCTCCTCCTTTATAACCCTATTTACCAAGGGTAAAACCAAATCACTTGATTTACACACCTTTGATATATTTCCCGAATATATCAAATGAGGACCTAAAGTCCATTTTATATAAGGCGATCGGGTATGTCTCCCGACCCACCTTTTCAACCTAAATGGTTGACACATACACCTAGGTTTATAATATTTAATATTAGAAATATAATCATTCCATGATATTAAATATTTAACTTAAAGTATATACCTAGGTTATCATATTTAATAATATAAATATAAATATTTCATATTATTAAATATAAACCTATATATTAGTGATGGACCCATATACATTAAGGGTTGGCAAACCACTTAATAATTATGTTCCAACAATCCCTCTCTCAAACATTAAAACCATATGTCGACTTTAGTAATTCAAATTCAAACATAAAGTCCACACTTAGGTTCCCCAACCTTTAACATATATATATATATATATATATATATATATATATATCCTTCATATTTTTCCTTCTAAACCCTTAGCTTAGATTAAGGTTAGATTCATTATCAACTTAGGCCCTTTAATATAGTCACCTTAGAGCCTTAGGAAAATTAAACAGTGCATTAACATCACAAATCAAACTTTATCCTGATAACTCAAGATAATAGTCTAGGTCATCATAGACTGAACCACTCCTATATTTACTAAGGCCATGCATTTTTTTTATGCATCATTAATAATAAAATATTAGAGCCTACCTTATTCATATCAATACTATTATGTTCTTGATCCTGGATCACATTTTCCAAGTACCAGGAGTCCTAACTTATCAAAATGGTCAGCAACCCAAGGTTAAGAAATCACAATTTTCATATATATCTAACAACATAACATAACGTCACGAACCTTAATAACCATGACATGCAATTATGCTAGATTAAAAGAGTGAAAACAAACTATCCGATCATGTTTCATAAAATCATTCCCATACAATCCAAAGAATTATCATCAAACAAAATGAATTTTATTGCAACAAGCATGCCAAAGAACCACATAAATCAAAGCACAAGTTATCACTCAACAGGGGTATTACACTCTATCTCACATTTTTCCGATGTATGTCGTTCTAAAATTCAAATAGTTTATGGTTTTGATTCTCAATTACTTTTAGTAGTGTCTTCATTTCATGTCAAAAACACATGTATTATTTTTTCCACATATTTTTAATCCGCTCATCTAAATTTCAAAACGATTTCATTGACACAATATTTTCTCCATGTTGGAAGCATAATGGACTAAGAGGGGGGTGAATCAGTCCATTAAAACCTCTAACCAATTGTATTTACTTTGCTAAAATGATTAACAATTCAACCATGCATTAATGTGACCTTAACAACATGAAACAATCATTCATATGAGCTTAACCGAGAGAGAGTAATCAAGAAAAAATATGTAAGGGGGAAAACATCAAGGGAATAAAACTAACTAAATATTTTGATAAAATTATTGAAACCAAAATATTTTTGTGAATATGACACATCACACAAGATTTGTTTAGTGAGACACCAATCCCACAAGGAGAAAACATCATTATTTAGTAGGACACCAATCCTATAAAGAATCTAAAACCCCCTTAGTTAATCAAGCACCAACACAACAACCTCGAAGATGAAGAACACTAATGTGATGTTGCTGGTACAACTGATAGTGATCATAATTTCAGCTCCACTCTCTCAAAACCCTCTTCAAACACACTCTCTCCTACTTCTCTCAATCCCTCTTCTTCATGGGTTGATTAAGTCTATTGAACTTTCACACATGATCCTATACACTTTTCAAAACTTCATGCCTTTATTCAAATCTTTCCTAATGCCTTCAAACCACTTTTACACACACACACTCTCTCTTAGCTCGTAGCTTCCTCACACACACATTTCAAAAAAATGACCAAATACACTCACTTAAGTACGTGAATTTTTCTCTAAAACACTATTAGTTCAGCCATGAACATTAAATTAGGTCATGCCAATAAAAATTACATATACATACTCATATAAATTCATAAAATAAGACCATATAGGTTGGAAATGCACCAAGACACTTAATAAGAAATAACTAGGACAACAAGAACAAATCCTTCTCCATCGAGAAATTCGTGGACTCTAAGAACACAAAGAATATTTGTAATTCCAAAGGCTCTGTACCTGTAATTGAAAACCTATCAACACCTTCCTCAATCTCACAAACCTTTTCATCATTCATTTCCTTTAAGACACCACCAAGTAGGATTGTTTCCTACTCGGTCTACACATTTCATGGACCACTTTAAATATAAAGACCTAGATCTCAAAAAACACCTAAAACATGATATGAAACTACTCATTGTAAATTAATTGACCTGAGAAACATTTAGAACCATGTTAGATATCATGACTCAACCCACAAATCCATCCAAATCTATTTGACCTTCAAGCAACTTAATTTGCCCATGAACCAGTTTTTTACGAACTTGACCTTCTCACACCCTTTTTTATACTTTAAATATCTATAAATGAATGTAACAAGAGAAAATTTCATCCTTATTCAATTTCCAATGGATAACTATCATCAATCAAGCTATTATATTTGTATTCCAGAGCTATATTCGATCAAAGCATTGTTTTCCTAAACTAGTCAAACTAGGTTAACTAGTGACCTTCTTCATACCACCGCATCTCATCTCTAGAGTTTAAAAAATATTGAATCATGTCATATGATATTTGTAAAAAACCCCAAAGGCCATCAACCAAAAACACCAATACCACATGTTACCAAACACTTTGCCTAACTCCAAGACAACAAAATTGTACTTATTAGGCCTAAAAACCAGTCTTGAATATTGACCTACACAAACATTCATATGGCTTCACCAAGATCTAAAACTTTAAAACCTATAATAGATACCAAAAAAATCATAACATCAATTTATACATTGATTCTAATGGAAAACTTGAGAGTAAAACAAACTTTCTTGAAACTAGAAAAATTGTGTGGGCTCCACCTACTGTAAGACGCCAAACAACCACCATTTGAAAGTTGATAGATTCCTCTTCATCCTCCAATAATAATATTTGAGGATTCAATCCATTATGATATCACACCAAGGATATTTTCCTATCACTCATGAACTAGTGTTTAACTAGGGTTTTTGACCTCCATTCCTTCTTAACAATCGTTCATAAACTATATACTCTCATTTAACTTCATTAAAAATTTTAGATCTTATTAACTCCATGAATCAACATACCTGAAAGAATCTAGGTCCCATGCAGACTTTACACATTCCAAGCAAGAAAAAACATTTGATTTCGAACTAGAAAATGAACTTTCTTGAGCTCGGTATAGCCAAAAACATCATAAATTACAAGAATATCATCATATTAATAGGTAAATTTTCCCAAAACACTGGGAAAACTTCTCTCAACTTATCCAATGAAAAAATTCTCATAAAAATCCCTTAATATTCTCAACCACTAATATTTTTACAACTAGGTCCTAGAATTAGGCCAATTCAGACTTAGAAAAAGAAGGAAAACACCATACCTTAGCAGTAAAAATCTTCAAAAGTACCAACACCTTTTAGACAACATTTCTCACACCTCTTCATGCCCTCATGGGCCCACACACTTTTTCACCTCATGATCATAATCCATTATGCCACCAAACACCTAGACTAGGTCTAGATGAACACATTCAAACCCTACCCTCACCTTGTAATCAACATTTGAAAATGTATTAAAAACTCTCCTCATGCTCTCCATGCCTTTACCATGATCATCCATCTGCCTCATATCTTCATCCCATCATACCAATCCATCCTACCGACTAGGCCTCCTAATTAGGATTTCTAGATCAAACAACTTGCACTATTTCCACTCATTCACACTTTTATGCAACATTTTTATTATAACCCATCATCACACACTTTCTCAAGCACCTAGGACATCATCATGACACCCTATCATCACCACCATGCCTCTAAAAACTACTAACTATTCAAGAAGCCATACCTCACCAAGTAATCTCAATCATGACACTTTTTCACTCATGCCATATATTTTCTTTCTATGTCATCATTACTACAAGATTCCTCTTACACTCCTTCATCCTTATTTGTCATTATTTATCTGTTTACATCAATAAAAACACACAAGTACACACATCCCAATAAAATTCCCATTTTTCATTGATGGAAAATAACCTAATACTTCTCCACCTTTTTTCATTAATGAAAAATCACATACCTGTAGCTCATGATCTTCATCTTCTTCAACATATTAGGATCCCCTCATGATTGAAAACATCAACCAAAATCATCAATCAAGCTCATAGACTTTGCATTCTTCTTTAACTCTATTTTGGTTCCAACATGTCACCGTAGCTCCCCTTGAGAAGAAGCATTTCTTATCACTCACACATGCCAACAAGCTTGATTTTAAGAAAGGACAACATGCTTAATACTTTACCAAACTTGTGTCAAATTAAGTTACTAAAAATAGACTTGATTAATACATATAAAGACAAGTTATATATTTAGAACCAATATCTTTAAAGAAACTATTCGGACTAATATTGTCAAACTTCATCATGATACTAGAGCATATACATCACATGAATCATCATCTAATGACCCCCTATTATCATACTATTAACCTCTAACTACCTATTCCAATAATAGCTTATATACCTTGCACACATTCCACAGAGATAAATCAAAACTATCAACATAATCCTGAAGCAACTCTTTAGTGTTTATTGCTTTCTTTTCATGCTATTATAGCGTACTTGATCACATGAATTGTTATACATGTCGGTAAGTCTTCAATAAACAATAACACTACTAGAAAATTCATTCTTGACTTTGTAGACACCTGCTTGATAATCAAAGACAAATCTCCCTATTTCAAGAAGCCTTCATATACCCGTATCTCACCATTATTGTGCTTAATGGTCTACAATGCTCGATATAATGCAATATTCACTCACACCTGTCCTTGTACACTCCTAGCTTCACCTTTAAGGATAATGATCTTTCAAGATCCACCTCAACTCATGCACTCATAAACATCATCATGATTCTTCATGCACGAAATAATAATACATGTTTGATTTTACTACATAGTTACCATCACAAGAACAAACTCGAAACATAGCTTTAGTTTTGATGCAATTACACAGCTTTCAAAAACCATCATCAAACTTTAACTCTTCATTCTAGGAATATATATCCTTGGAAACCATATTGAAATCTATTCGCGTGCTTAAGAAACCACTAAAAACTCCAATAATCCACATACAACTTTACAACACTTGGAAAACTGATGAAATAGAAGGGCATATTGTCACAACTACACTCAGGAAATTCTGCAACTTATAAACAATCCTTGACCAAAGCACCTAGAGTGGGAAAAGGGCACATAGTCACCAAAGACCTCTATTAAGTGCATGTGGTTGCGTAAGAACTCAAAACCTTATTTTTCTTGTGTCCCAAGGTGGTCACTAACCTTCATTTTTTGTCACTTGTATGTTATTGGATGATTTCTAAATTCTCCTATAACCTGCAAAGAGAAGATGACCTAAAAAACCCTCAAACTACATCAAATCCCATAAAATAAAATATGCAATATGGGATTCGGACTGACCCCGACGATCACTGACCGATTGAAGTTATGAACAAGCACCACATCTCGGACTCCATGTAGTTCTTTTGCATGTGTGATAGAATCGTGCCCTAGGATCCCTTGTGAAAGCGCGCATGGTAGCGGATGATAGATAGATGTACCAATGTAAATATATGTTTAGATGGAAAATTGAATTTCCCTTCCTATGAATTATATGCATAAAATTCATTCCATTATCCCTTTTATGGATGCTAAATGGATGCCTTTGAATGCAATCTTAGGTGATGATAATATATTCTCGTAGCTTGATCCTTTATTTTGGTCATGTAGATTTTATATTTATATGATTCCCTTAGTTTAATTTTGTAATTGACAACTTTAAGGTTGACCCATAAGAAAACAATATGCCTAAAATATAGAAGAGTCCCAAAAGAGGTGAGTAAGATACAAAGAGGTTGGGAGTGCCTGGAGGGGATAAGGACACCCGGGCGTTGGCATCCTAAATGGGTGATGGTGTCTAGAGTCATAATTGATAAGAAATGAAAGTATTGACTCGGTTGTAGGGTGTGAAAGACCAAAAAGAAGAAAAGAGACAAAGAAAAAGGCCAAAGATAGTTGTCAATTACTAGTTTTCTTGCTAAGGAATAATATGAATGCAAGAATGTGCTTAGGACCTAGAAATGTACCCAAGTGCATGATTTTGTGTCTACATTTTCCCCTACTTTATGTTGTTGTGTGACTACTCGATAAAATAAGGTACATAATAGATGTGTACCTAATAGCCATGTAGAGTGTGATGGTGATAGTGTGCAAGACACAAGCGAAAGTGTGGAGTGATAAAAATGAAGTGTGGAAACTAAGAAAGAGGAAATGACCCTAGGGTTGAAGCGTATGATGTTGTACCATGTAATACCTATTGTTTTTCTTGATGAAGTTTTGCTATTTATTACATATTAAGGATAGACCTATAAAAGAAGAGAAAAAGAGTATGCAAATTCATGTGTTATGAAAACTATGTAAAATTATGTGAAAGTATGTAAAAGAATATTAAAAAGGAAAGTGTGCACCTAATACATGACTAGTAAATAGAGAAATAATATATCTTGAATTGTTGTAGAAGAGTGAGTTTTTAGGGTGATCTCATGCCAAATGTAAGTTTTTGGGTGATCTCACACCAAGAATGAGTTTTTCAAGAAATCTCACACCAAGTGCGAGTTTCTTGGGATATCTCGCACTATGGAAGAAGAGTGTTGGGGAGAGAGGTCTAGTGTTACTCTCCTTCCATGAATTCTTCCTAAATTTATACACCACTATAGCTGGTGTGATCCGTGTTTAGTTCCGTGTTCAATCCAAGTAGAAAAAGGAGATAGAATTCATTCTTTGTTGTTCTAGAGGATTGTTCTTGTCTTGTGAAAACTACTTTATGAACTACTTAAAATTGTGTTGATATAAGCAAGTAACTGTAACTACTCCTAGTCATAGGCACCTAGGAAAGGTCAAGAGTTCCAAGATGCTAGTATCTATATCTCGGTGTCATTTTCTCGTGTTGAACTCAGGACCTAAGTCAAAACCTAGTATGTTTCTGCTTCAGTAAATCGCAATGTTCATGTACTGCATGCGAGTCTAAAATGTAGCTTTGTACTATTGTATAATGTGATTTATTCACCCAATGTATTCCCCCTCGTTTAGTGCGCATGCAATGTCATTAAGATAATGCGGCCTAAAGAGAGGACCTAACACTAATATGATTTTGTTCTGAGATGGATAGTCCACAAAGAGGGGGGGAATGTGCATGGTAGAAACCAAGGAACATGTAAAAAAGTTGTTAGATGCATGTGTTAATAGAAAAATCTAGCAACCATACAACCGAAGATAATGTAACAAGAAATAAGACAACATAGAATGCAAAAATTGTATTTCATACATGGTACATCGCTCACAAGTTCACAATAAAATAATGTCTAAAGAGCCCAAAAACATACAATGTGCAAACAAGATAAAGGGAAAAGCCCACAAATAATGGCAAGCAATGTCAAAAAAAGATAATCGAGATAACCGTGGCTGAAAATAGTTCTGGAAAGAAAATGTTTCACATGAAACACCCATTAGCATGTTAGAAAGATAAAAAATTATGTCAAAGCGTGTGTACATCAATGGAAAGTAGTTTTCTAGTAAAAATAAGAAGTAAATAATGAAATAATAGAACTTGTAGTGTCTCGAAAGAGTAGATTCCCATAAGAACCTCGGTGGGACTAGTAAAAGGTATAGTGCCAAGAATCGGTGTTGTGTGTAAATTTCTATAATGATTATGCATTCATAACTAAAGACTAAGTGAATGCATATGTGTATATAGAAAATATAATGACATACAAAATATTTGACTAAAGCATAGGAAGAAAAGTGTACATGTGAGTATAATCAAGCAAGATTAAGTGTAACCAAGTTGTGCATATGTTGTGAATGACTGAAAGAATTTGTATGCAATGTGAATGTGATATGGGAAACTTTCCCTCGATTGGATGTGTATGTATGAGTGAGATGAGGTTCATTTATAATATACCCATCAACATGCAAGGATGAACCATAGAAAAAGAGTACATCGTCAGAAATGGTTTGAAAGATGTGTATGCTACAAAGACAGATCATGAAGCACAGAGCATAAGGTATAGAATGGTGAGAGGTTCATTTCAGATTTAGACCCTCAGTAGTCGAGTATAAACCGTGGAACTAGAGTGCGTCATAGGGAAATGGTTTGAAAGATATGTATGCTAGAAAGATAGATCATGAATCACAAAATGTAACGTGTAAAATGGTGTGAGGTTCATTTCATATTTAGACCCTCGTGAATTGATTATGAACTATCAAGTTAGATTGCATCATAGCGAAATGGGTTGAAATATGTGTATGCTAGAAATATAAGTCATGAAGAGCAGCACATAAGGTGTAGAATGGTGTGAAGTTCATTTAAGATTTAGACCTGAGTAGTTGAGTATGAATCTGTGACTAGAGTGCGTCGTATAGGGTAATGACGATACAAGTGGTGTATTAAGTTGTTTAAGATTGATGCTTATAAATAAGAGTGGGGAGAATAAGCATGATGCCCCTAATTATATTAAAATGATCAATCTATCCAATGAAAGTGAAGGAAAGGGTCCTCCACCGATGTATGAGGAGATGACACCATGTGAAAATTATCTCGAGATGGTTGATGTAAGACACCGAAAATGTGAATTTGAAGGAACCATAGGTGGTGAACACCCATGTGAAGGAGACAGAGGAGGTGATGTGAACCTATGTGAAAGATATCGAGGAGGTGATGTGCACCTGCAGACAAATGAGATGGACTAATGGGACGATGAAGATGAGTGGATCGTGTCTGAAAAGAGAGCTACGAGCATATTTTTGAGAGCTCCAAGGGACCTAGATGCTCTAAGTAGCGTAAGGGAAACCTCAAGAAGAGTTTGATGCAAATGCATGCATGGTGGGACACCTTTTACAATTATAACTTGCTTATTGTGAATTAATTTAAGACATGAGTGATTCATATAAAAGATAGCTTGAGTAACACGGATCCAAGGAAGACCTAAGAGCATGTCACAACCTTTGAATTTAGGTGCCACTATGAATAGAACAAACATGGTGAGAGGACCAAATTGAACTAGAAGCTTGATGTACCCATAAGATTTAGGAACTGGATATGAAATTTGAGAGAGTGGATATTTGATAGTGATGAGAAGTATAATAGAGAACACACTCATAGGAATCAATGGCTCGATCATTGTGTTATTGATAGTATAGGGTCCAATAGAAGTATTGATGTGTAAGTAATCGAAGAGAATGTAGCATGATAATCATGATCAAAGAAATTAATAAATGATGGAGATGCATCAACACTATCAACTATAAAATAGAGAGGACCCAATGAAGGAGGAGGCATTACATGGTATGCATGATTGAATGAAGAATCCACACTTGTTTGTCATGCTTACGTAAAGGATCATTAAATATCTTGATATTTTTTTCATCACTGAAAACGTAGATGTCAAAGGCTCAGGGAGATCTTTTGCATTATTGTCAATAAGATCTTAAATGAGACACCCGAGTTTGAAAAATCTATCGCTGGAATGCCTAATGCATTGATAATATTCACATCTAGTGTTTTCATTGTAATTGTGGCCTTTAGGCGAGATGGATCTAGATTGAGTAGAGGAGGAAGCGTAATGATATTTCTCTCAATATGTTGTGGTAATAGAATGTCCGGATCACAAGGATATTTAGTAAATGTATGCTTTAGAGGCTTTTATTGAATCTTTTTAGGAATGGAAATTACGTTGACAAGAACTTTTGCTTCATTGGGCTTAGTAGATGGATTGAAAGTTTCTTTTATTTTAAACTAAGTAGAATATGATGAATTGATAATGATACTTTATTTTTACCAAAGAGATAAGTTTTCCTTCACGTAATTTGAGAATATGACATAATTCATCAAATGAAGGAGAAGTTTCAAGATGACACTCTCCTATAGAGGAGGTAATAGAATTTGAACAAATAGATCTTGTAATTCCAAATTAGTGAGTACATTGGTCATCTTAGCTAAGTTGTTCTTATATCGCAAAACATAATCTAATATATTCTTATTAGATCCTTCTTTGATTTATGAAAGTGCAGCATAGGATATCTCGAATCGATATTGATTGAAAAATGAGCAAGAAAAGCATCAAATAAATGTGTAAAGGATGTTACTTGAATGAACATGTAGATCATAGAACCAACACAAAATAATATTTCAAAGCTTCGGGAAAGAGATTTTCTAGCAAAGAATGATCATCCACATAATCTAGACATGCCACATGGAAATATCAAAGAGGTTCTTGAGGTTCATCATGGCCATTGATGGTGGTTAGCTTAGTGGTGAAAAACTTTGGGGGAAGTGGGAATGCTAAAATGATGGGTGCGAAAGGAGTATAAAGGAACTAAGTGGAATCAAGAGATGGAGAGGAATGAGAAGTAGCAAGTTGAACTTGACGAATTTTAACTTGAATAGATTGATAGAGAGAGGATATATCTTGAATTCTAGAAGAGTATAATTTTTAATGTGTGTGAAGTAAGAGGTGGAGTAAAATGATTGGTAGGAGTAGGAATGGAGACGGGGATAGTGGAAGTATATGGAGTGGTACGAGGAGGGGGTGGAGTATTAATAGGAACAAAGGTGGTAGTAGAAGTAGATATACTAAACTCGCTTAGATTAGTGGCCTCCTCGCGATTAGCAAATGAGAGCATATTTAGATATTGCGGATGTTCAACAGATGAGCACCGAGATCATGAAGATCTTCATCGGTGAAAGGTTGAGATTTATCCATCATATAAATATTTCAAAGAACGTCTAGAATCAAGGTTGGGTTTGAAAATATGGGTTCATCAAATGATTTAACACATATTGAATTTGTAAAACCTTAGATATCACAGAGTCGCATATGATAAATAAATGCTAAATTATATATTTGACACAAGAAATTAGCTAAAGAAATATAGAACCCTATTTGCAAGAGAGAGGATAGAAGACAAATATAATTTTACACTTGATCCCGAAGTATGATGGAATAGAAAAATAATTAAATATAAGGGAAGACTATCACAATTATGCTCAAGAAATTCTAAAACTAGAAAATAAGCCCGGACTAGGGTGCCCGGAGTGGGGATAGGGTGCCTAGGTGTGAAATACCTCTCCGCTAGGCACTTATGACTATGCAGACCTCAAAATATGGTTTTACTTATGTCACATGGTGATCACTAACCTTCATTTTTGGTTGCTCTTATATCATTGGATGATCACCGAATTTTCTTGATTATGCAAATAGAATATGACGTGCAAAACCTTCAAACTACATCCAATCCCATATATAAAATATGTAAATGGGGATTTGAAGTAACACTGCATGATCACCTGACCGAGTTTACTTATGACCGATAACCGCACTACATATCGACTCCATGTAGTTCTTGTGCATGTGTGATATAATCATTCCCAGAATCCCTTATGCGCAAGTGCACACGGTAGTGGGTGATAGCTAGATGTACCAATGTAAATAGATGTGTGAATGGAAAAATTAACTTCACCTTCCTATGAAGTGTATGCAAAAATTTATTTTCACTTGTCCCTTATATGGATGCTAAACGGTTGTCTTTTGTGCTCTTATATGCCTTTAGATGTAAAATTAGGTGATGATAATAGATGCTTAGAGCTTGGTCTTTTATTTTGGTCACATAACATTATGTTTATATGATTACCTTGGTTAAATTTTTTAATTGACAACTGGAAGGCCAACCCATAGGAAAAAAAGATGCCCAAAAGAGGCAAGATACAAAGAGGTCAAAGTGACCCTGAGGGGACGAGGGCACTGGGCATTGGTTTCTAGAGTCATAAATGATAATCAATTAAAGTACCACTTAGGTTGTAGGGTGTGAAATACCAGAAAGAATACAAGAGATAAATCAAAATGCCAAAGATAGTTGTCAATTACTAGTTTTCTTTCTTAGGAATCATATGAATGCAAATATGTCCTTATGACCTAGAAATGTACCCAAGTGCATGGTTTTTTGTCTACAGATGTTACGATTAATTCATCATTCAAGATAAATGTCTTTCTTCTTGATGAATTCAACATCCTTGTCACAGCACCAACACGCAAACCAACTTCCGGGACAGAATAAAGACCACAATGACATTTTCTTGACCTCATGATCGGATCTACAATATAATTTTCACATCATTCATGCTCTCCATTAACTCAAAGCATCACATGGATGATAATGTCTCTAAAAATCCTATTAGAGACATCCTACTACATGAAGATTCTAGAGAAACAAGCTAATGATCTTCCATGACTTGTTAGACACCTTTGAATCACCTTTTCATTCTTCCTTCTGATCTACAACATGTGATTCTTCTTTCTTTGCTTCAACTTCTTTAGGTGGAATTTCATGATTTTATTTTGATTCCAACAATCTTCTTTTCTTATTTTCTTGCACTTTGACTCTTAAAACCTCCCGATTTCCTCAAGGACCATAACAATCTCTAGCTACATGTCTAACCTTATTACAATTAAAGCACACAACACCATTCTTACCTCTCGAGATCTTCATTTATCCAATCTTGACTGGATGGTTCATATAGACAATACTTAGCAGTATGTCCTTTCTCATGACAATTATAAAGCAAGTAAAATTCCTTGATCGCTCATCTTTATTATCCCTCCATGGGTTATCATCTCTGATAAACTTCCTACACTCCTTTTCTCTATGTCCAAATCCATTATAAGTATAACAATATCCATTGAAGTATTTTTCATACCTTGATGGATCAGTTCGCCTCACATACTTTGTCTTCACCTTAAATTTTCTCTTCTTCGCCTTCATGCTAGAACAATGTGTTCTTGCATCACCTCTTACCTTTGAGGTATTCCTTGAACCCCAATCCTATTTTATCTCCTATAGACCTTCGACTACCCGGAAGATCATCAATATCCTTAATGTTCTTTTCAAACTTTTGAAAAGTCTTAGCTCTGCTAGATACCTTATAAAATTCTCCACTTAGAATTATCATTTATTCTTCAAGATTAATACATTCTCCTTCTTTGTATTGCAATCTTAAAGTCACGGAACTCATATACATTTCTAGACTTTTTATTGTTTCACCACTTGCTTACTTGTCACAAACCAATTATTCTCCTCAAGGTCATGGATCTTTTCTTCATACTCCTCAACTTGTTCTCTCAGCTTCTTGTTGATTTTCTCAACATGCTTCAACTTAGTCTGAACACACATTAGCACAGCTCTCTATGTCATTTTATTCTTATTCCTCCTCAAAATGTATGGAGTCACCAAAAAATATGTAATTTTCAATCATAGATCTCATTGCATCCTTGGCCATGAAAGAGACCTCATCACCTACCTCTTCATGCTCAGATTCAGAGTCAAAGTTAGAAACATCATCATAACTACTTACACGATGAATATCACTCTTTCTTTTAATATAATCTCTTCTTGAAATTTTTCTTGCAGCTTATAATTCTTGAATTTATTATTTCCTTTTTCATACCTATGGGTCTTCTTATCATGATCCCCTTCATGCTCATCATCACTTTCATCCTTGAGCTTATGAGGACACTTAATGAAAAAATGGCCTAATTCTCCATAATTAAAACATTTAAAATGCATTTTACCTTTATACTTACCAGACCCTAGTTTAGTCTTCTAGAAAACATAGCAATTAGTTCATCATCGTCAATCTCATGAGCAACATCATCATCCTTAGTCTTCTTATCTTTTTCTTCATCTTAGTCTTTAACGTAATCTCCTTCGATAGGTTTCAAATCCATGATCCTCATCTCAAATGCAGTTAAGATTCCATGAATCTCATCCATATTCATGACCTTTAAATAATTGACTTCCTCAATAGCATACACTTTAGGGTCAAACTTAGGAGTTATAGAACTTAACACTTTTGTTTAACTACCTCTTATTTTGATTCTTCACATAATCCTCTCATTGTGTTGATAACTTTATCACTTCAAAAAAATATGTAGCAATATATTCCTCTTGTTTCATCTTTAGTGATTCAATAAAATATGATTTTTTTACTAAAATATTAGTTTAGAAAATTTGTATAATTATATACGATGAAATATAGATGCTAGGAAATTTTATTCTTATGAAAAGGATAAGGCACTTACCTTGATTTTGCTTATCCCGAAGTGTGTCCAAAGTGGAAGAACTGATAGAACAACATCTTAGGATGTCACAGTCACACTCAAAAAAATGTAGAAATGTCAGGAATGCCAGACACAAGTGTTTGGGTAAGGGAGAGGGCATGTTTGGGTGCCCTAGACCTCTCGTGAGGTGTTGAGTCTCCGCCGAAAATGTCGTAATATGATTTTGACGATGTCGTTAGGGTTTCACACTTAGTTGTAAATGATCACCTATATGTCACATTTAGATCGCCGAGGTACTTGTAAATCTACAACATAAATAGTCTCTTGCAAAACCCTCAAACCACATCAAATCCTAAAAAAGAAAGGTGCAAAATGAAGGGTCGACTATCCTCAAATGTCAAACAAGTGAAATTATGACCGATCATCATTGTACTACATCTCAAAAAAATGTATTTCTATGTTCTTTTGTGTGTAATAATTCTCCTAGGTTTTCTTTGCATCGATGATGCCAAGATAGTGAGTGGTAGATAGATAGAATATTAATCAAGGTTCATTTTAAGAGACCTCTTTGAAATTAGCAGAGAGAAAATACCTCGAGAATATCCTGGAACTAGTTTCACCGAAAGGAGAAATTTTTGGGGTTTGTGTGAAAATGTTTCACCTGACAGAAAGGTTGCGAACATGCAACAAGATATTGTTTTGTCACGTGTCAATAACCTTGCTGATGTGCGATAGAAAATATTCTATTGCACATTTACAGCCTCCACCCTCTTATCACGCGTCAACAAACTCTCATTGTCGCATGTCAACAAACTCTTTGTCGTACATCTGCAACCTCCACCTTCCTATCGTGCGTCAACAAACTCCCTTGTCGTAAGGCCAACAATCTCTCCTTACCATGCGTTAATGGAAATTTCTTGTCGTGTGTCTGAGAATAATACTTGTTTCCTAACTACAAATTTGATGAATATCTATAAAACTACACTTTGTGTACTGGCCTCTGTTGCTTCACAAGTTTATTGTACTTGATAATAGATATGCCCCTAGGTGGTATGAGTGAAGTAGAAGTGTTCTACCTGGTGAATAATCTAGGATTATATAGGGGATATATTTCAAGCGTAGGCGAAGCTGACCCCTAAAAAAATTAAACTGTAATTTTTAGGAAAACAAGTCACTGACCCGCACCAGAAAATTCACCTTTTCAAATTTTCCTAAAATGGAATATTTGCCACTAAAATTATCCCCGATACAATTGTGTGGATGGAAAAATTAACTTCCCCTTCCTATATAGAGTGTATGAAGAATAATAATCCCAAGATGATGTCCCTTTGATATGTAGATAGATAGCCCTTGATAGAAATTCTCTACCATTATAATGGTATGTATGTTGTGTTTATATAGGGATATCTTACTTGAAAATCGACACTAATGAGCCAACATGCAGACTCAAAACTTGAGATAGGAGTAATAAAACTAAAAATGTTGACCACAAATGTCAAAAATATAATAAAAAATGAAGAGGACATGAGCACCTAGGTTGGACAGGAGTTCCTAGGTTCTAGTGTCCATTCCCGAGTGCTAGTTTCCGAGACAACCGATAATGAGATGTGTGAAGATTGAAAGACATGGGTCTCTATGACTGACCAAAAATTGGGTGTATGAGTGACAGATGTGAGAGATAAAGAAAATAAAAACAATCAAAACAAGAAGATGGACTAGGAAGTGTGCCATTAGTGAATACTTTTCTTACTCAAGATCCATATATAAAACAACATACTTGGTGGTATAGTAAATAGTAGTAAGTGCATGATTTTGTCTCCATTTCCCCACCTTTATGCTATTTGAATGAAATTAAAGTAGTGTAAATGAAGTAAAAAAATACCTGAAATAATTATGGAGAAGTCATGTTGCGGTAAGTACGTGTAGAGTAAGAACATATATCATGGAGAACCATGGATCAATGTTTCGATCCATGTGGTGTAAAGAAATACGACAAACCATTGTGAGGAGAACTTGGCAGAGTTGATGATTTGATTTTGTGTCGATTTGGAGATTTCAAATTTTTGCTTGATGGATATTTGATGGGGTAGGGAGTGATTAGTTCCCAACCCAATTTTATATGTGTGAATAACTAAAGGGTTTGGGCTTCATACCGCTAGAGGAAGAGTTTAGGGAGAGAGGTCTAGTTTTACCCTCCAACTTTAACTACATCCTATAAAAGGTCTAGTCGGTGCAATTGGACAAAGACCAAATTTTTTCACTTCAATTTTTTTTTATCCAATGAGAATAACCCATATAGGAGAAATATAGGAAATACAATGACTTCTCATTGCCCCCACTTTAAAGGTGTCACTTCGATGTGTATGATGCTTGATGGATTCCATGTTAGGTCATCTGGAAGTAGTAGAGAATGTGAAATGAATTTCCATGTTATGTCATATTGGAAATTAGTGATGACACTCCCAAGTTGTCATCCGATAGAAATAGTAAAATGCATTCATTGTATAGATTGATTGGCTTGTTACAAGTAGTCTAAAATCGTGTTGAGATTGAACATATTCAATAGATTACTTATGGAGAGATTTTTCACTTATTTCCCCCATATTAGGTCATTGGGGAGTTGATAATGATGATAGAGAATTTTTCATGGTGTATGAGATGTATACGATATGTGTAATGATTGCATGGTAGCCTAAGAGGGAGTGTAGGTTAATCCTAATTGTATGCCCCCTTCACTAAAAGGGATAATGACGGTGAGAATGAGCATTGATCCAAAATTAAATGTGCAATAATGTAATAGTGGATGAAATGAAGTATAGTAGATGTCACAAAATTGTGTGTATATTAAGTTGAAAATATACATAATTTAGAATATAGTGTTGTGGAATGTCTACTATATGACAAGTAGGAGAAATTCTAAACATAATGACACAGATGGTACAGAAAATGGACTAAAGCAAAGCTAAAGATATGAGCAATATTGTGTGATGTGTATTAGTTGGGAGAATGAGTGCAAATAATGACCATAGTAATATAACAATTATTAAAAGTGCTATATATAGTAATAGTGAAAAGTGAATAGTAACTTCATTTGAACTTTGATCAAGTGTGATTTTGAGATCGAGTGTGTGAAGATGCCACAAGTTAGAGTAGTGAGATTGAGTCAATTCAAGATGGTGGCAGTGGTTGTGGCGTCGCATACAACAATGAGTTGGTGAGTATGGTTATTTTCAAAAATGTGTTGAAATGAGTTATTTTTTGTGAATTTTTGTGAAATTCACATTTTTGAATTTTTAGGCATTTTTAACCCGGGAAAAAGTGGAAAAGGCTCCAACGAACTTCAAGACGCTAAGCACCCAGATATAGGCATTGGTGACCTACTCTTGGTCATTGGCGATCGAGAAGGCTTGTTTTGAGCCAAAAATGTTATAGATTTGAAACTTGGTATATTTAAGTACTTGTAGATCATTTTTGTTGAGTGTATATGAGGTTCTAATGTCATGTTTGTTGTTTTTTGTACTTTATAGAGGGATATCCAATTGAGTGACTTCTATGGTGGTTTTCATTTGAGCACATTGTTGGGATTAGGTTTATCAAATGATGAGTGGGATATACTAGACCATGTCGGCATGCGGAACATAACGAGGATCTGGGGATGTTCCTCATAATATGTCAATGATTACTATATTATGTGAGTGATTGTGTGCGAAATGTGTACTTTTTGGTTACCTACCAAGGAGATGATTGTGACCCTAGAGGATGTATATCACATATTGTGATTGTCGATGTAGGTGAGATGGTCTAGGTGATGGCATTAGAGGATGCTCAGAGACATATGCGAGTAGCTAGGTGGTATTTTATAGGGACACGAGTACAGATTGAAATGTACATTAGCTTGGATTCCATACTGAGATCAAGTGTTTTGTGATTACGGATTTTTATTGTAGTTTTGATTACTTCTTCATGGGCAATTAATGGTTGTGGTGTAGGAGAATTATATAAGATGTATGATATTTTTCATTGTATAGAGGATGATGTTACTTGGATATGCATGAGAACAATGTGTATTGTTAAATTTGTACATGGACCTATGCAATCCCATACATGAAGATCATGGGGTGGACTGGGAGCTACCACATTGCTACATGTATGGGCTTATGAGAACATTGTGATATTGAGGCCGCTTGGTGGGCCGCATGTGACTAGGTGAGACTAGATATATTTTCTATAAGATGCGCAGGTGTCCAAAGTAGGAGGATGGACACCGATACTTACATATTGATGATATATCATATGGAGCCATGAGCCATTATATAGAGGCCATATTGATCCTATTGAGGGTGGATAGAGGATGGAGTGGAGCTACAATGTATTCGTTGTACTATGTGGTTACAGGACCATTTTCCAGAGTGACAAATTTATTCCAAGAAGAGTGTGTATCCTAGTAGTTTGGCATGGCTCAAGATGTGCCCCCAGAGCCATATTTATGGATACGAGTGATGAGAACATTTACGATACCAAGGTAAAAACCAAGACCCACTGGAGAGTAAAGCAGGTGCCCTAGTCCGGATGAGGCAAATGTGACGCTAGAGCCGATAGAGGTCGATGATGTAGGATGTATTGATTCCTATAGTGCATGGGGGTAGTGCACCAATGGGTGCTATTATTTCTCATTGTCATGGATGTGGTGGGAGTTCCACTAGTTAGAGGAGTAGAGGAGCGACACCTTCCCCGATGGCGATAGTGTAGCAATAGTAATAGAAGAGCGTGATTATTTACATAGTGACAGTTGTGGTTTGTTTCTTAGTTAATTAATTTTTGATATCATGTATAGTAATTAACATGTCAAAATATGGATGCGGTGATGCGTATTGGTCATTGATCATGGACACATCAATCCACACATTGATGTGGAATGTGCCTACTTGATGTGCTTGTTATATGTGGTATGTTGGCGTGAGTAGATGACATTGTAGGTGAGCATGCACACTTGTTCGAGCCAATAGTGATAGTAGTTGTGGCATGTACATGGTATTGTTGAGTGAGCATGAGGAGGTGTGGGAAAATACTTAGAGAGATAGGGAGGTGGTAGGAGGAGGATCCTTAGCGCAGGATGTGTTTACATAGTATGTGGATTTATAGAGGTGGTTCTCGAGCATTCTGGTCGAGTTATCATTATTACGTATACAAGTCAAGAGATATATGGGCCACAACCAGATGATAGATTGAGTGGTGAAGCATCTAGTTCTAGAGCTCGTGCAGTTGTATATAGTGATAGTGATGATTATGTATGATATTTATTAATGTATCGAGCTTGCCCCCAACGTTGGCATTTTTGTAATTATGATTTTGATATATATATATATGTGTGTGTGTGTGTGTGTGTGTGTGGAAAATCAACATATTTGTGTTGTATTGACATTTATTGATGTGTGATGTGATGATTTTTGTTCCTATATTGATTTTTGATGTATGATTTGTATGGTGTAAATTATTATGGAGAGTTGATGGATAGATGTATAGTATCGTAGATAAAATGAATGAATCATGAGATGATAGGAAATAATATGACAATATGTGATTAAGTGTAGAATGAAAAATATGTATAATGATGTATGAAATCATGTGTAAGTTATGATGAAGAGGGGGAGAAGAATGATGTTACCCAAAGTGTGTGTGTGTAGGAAAATTAAGTTCATTTATATAAGACCCCTCAGTAGTCATGAATGAACTATAGGACATGAGTGCATCGTCGAGAAATGGCTTGAGAGTATGCACTAGATAGATAAATAAATGAAGTGTATAGTGTATAGATAGAGAGAGGTTATTATTGTAAAAAATTCCTCAACGATCATGTAAGAACCGTAATAACATGAGTACGTCATTGGGTGGTGAGGTTAAAATGAATCACCTATGAAATACCAAGATGACATGGAGTTGTGGAAGCATGTGAAGTGGAAGCAAGATTTATTGTATGAGCCAAATAAATTCCTGATGAGATGGTTCCACCGATAGGAGATGCAATGTTGAGAAGCACATATGTCAAATGATTAGGAATACAATATGTAGTAGGAGCATTTTCCAGTTGATGAGATGGAGCAGTGGTGGATGCTGTAGAAGTGGACGAGCAAGGTGGAGGGCATGCATGAATAATGACCTTAGTAGCAGATGAAGGAGATAAGTGAATTAGATTAATAACACACTTGCATGTAATTAGAGACATAGACTGCTCATGAGAGCGAGAGCCAAAGGAAATGACACCCTTGTCTTCTAATTGTTGTAACCTATCATAGAGGGCACAACACTCACTGTCACGATGGCCATTGATGCAATGATATTTGCAATAAGGATGATCGTGTTGGCGTTGTAAATGATGAGGAGGAGGATGTTGATTAGAAGGAAAGTGAATCAAGTGCTTTTCAAGAAAATAACGCAGCACATCATGAGGCTTAGCAGCATCTGGAAATTGCAATGGCTCCCAATTAGGGGATGTTGAAATCTTAGGGGTTCCCGATGTGGTGAAGGAGATGAATGACGATTATACGATGGAGAAGACTGAACTTTCTTATAGGATGGAGGAGATGGAGACCTTGGAGGACGCTTAACAGATGGAAGAGGTGAAGAACTAGAAGATGATGCACCAATAGTAGAAATAGTATGAGGATCTATAACACGTGTAGCAATTAGATATTGTTCTAGATCAATGACCTTATACCATAATAATGTGAATGATTCGCATGTGTCATATATTGCAAACATTCTTTTAAAGTAGGAATCACACCATGACAAAAGACCAATTATTTCTCTAAATCAATGGGCTGAAATATTAGTTGTTCATGTAAGGATTGAAACAAAAATATAATCAATAATAGGTTTTGTCTTTCCTTGATGTAAGCCAGGTAAACAATCATGTGTGACTCTAGGGCCATTTTTAAGTATAAAATGTTGAAGAAATACCTCTTCCATCTCACAATAGGTACTAATATATCCAAAAGGTAGATGCATGTACCATTGGAGAGCATCACCAATAAGACTATGACGAAAAAATTTAAGCAATAATCGATCATTGGAGTAAGAAGCCATAGCTAGATGATAATGCTTGAGATGCAGATATGGATTTCTAGTACCATCGAAGCATGAAAATGTAGGCATGATAAAATCCTTAGGAAATGCTAAAGCGTGAATCTTTTTTTGGAATGGGATTTCCATGTAAAGAATTGTTATCGATAGAAGCATAATAGGCTTTGATTTCAAGAGTTATATATTGGAATTGAGATTGTAATTTCCCAACATCATGCATGAGGGATAAAATATCACATGGAGGAATGGTAGAATATCGCAAAGGGTACATTGAGTGGCTGAAGTTTTCCATTATGGGTGATCATAGGAGTGTCACTAGTGGAGGATGTCGATGCTTATAGGAATACTAGATGAAGGTGTGGAAGAAGTAAAATGTGGTGAAGAACATGGAATGTCGATAGAAGAATTAGTAATAGAATCGGAAGATTCAATAGGAGATGAAGAAATAGAAGGAGAAGATTTAACATGAATGTTACTAGATCCAATCTCGAAGAAGATGAAAGCAAAGTAGATAATTTACATTCAAAGGGGTATGCTTTGAGAAGTAGAATCGTTTTAATATGTACATCATTAGTATCATACGAAGACTCGATGAAATTATTTCATCAAGCATATCATCAACATATAATGAAGTAGGAGAATAACTATCATGAGATGTATCTTTACAATCATTAGAGACAATTTTAGAAATGCAAGGAGTATGAGATGCAACTATACAATCATCCTGACTAGTATGAAAAATAACATCATGCACATGTACATTTTCATCATGCTTTTTATCTACAAGATATCACAATATAGACCAAGCATGTAATCAATAATATCATCACCAAGATTTTCCACATAAATAGAAGAAGGTGGATTGGCCCTAGTGTAAAATGAGTAACAAGGATTACAGCCGAAAACATTTTTCTCTTTAGAAACAATGTTAATAGTAGAGTGTTCGAAATTAGTAGGGATCATGTTGTGTTCAAAGAAAAGTTGTAGAAAGCCATGGATTTGGGGTAAGAATTCCTAAAGAATCCCCAAAGGCTTCAAGCAAAAAATCAGTGGACCATCCGATAAGAAATGAACAAGATCTTCTAACTAGCATGCATTATGAAGTAAACACTCAAATTTAAGCTAATTAAACTATCTCTATTCTTTGAAAGCTTAAAATAATGAACCTAATAAGCCCTAAGCAATCAGTTTTAGTGATTAAGAGAAAGAGATCTCCCCATTATAGGATTTTGAGCCAATGGTTCTTCTCCTTTACCCTATAAATTGGATTAACAATGCAAAAATGAAGTAAATAGCTCAATATCTAAACTAGAAATGAAAACTAGAACCTAGATGCAAAATACTATAATCTATGCTTAGGAAGAAGGGAGGAATTCTTGAAAATGAGAGAGGGGGTCTATCCCTATATATAGTTTTCCATTTGGGAAAAGGGGAACTTAGGTGCATGTGGACAAATACTAAATTCCAAAAAGCACTTTTCAACAAGTCAAAGCTTACTTTGACTAGGTTTAGGGAGAGACAAACCATGTTTAAGCTTAGTTAAACATGTTTAGGAGGTGATTAGGGTTTGGAGAGAGTTTTTGAAGGTCAGATCAATCCAATGGAATGGATTGAGAGGCCAGGAAGGTGGTAGAAGTGGACTAGAAGAAAGTAAGAAGCTAATGTAGTTAGAATGAAGCTTTTATAGCTTGTTTAAATGGTTTACAAGAAGAAAAATGACAAAAGGGATGTCGTAGGAAGAAAGTTAGATAGGTCGAACCGGCGGTGTATTGTCAGTTTGCAGGGAGAAGCACAACTAGCACAATATTAGTCGTAATAGTGCAATATCTAAACTACAGGTGTCTACATTTGCCCCTCTTTGAGGTGATGTAAGTTGCATCACTTCAAAGAAAGTAGACAAATATAAAAGAGAAGAAAATTTGAAGGGATAGAAGAAAAATTAATAGGATGAAGGATGCCCCCTCAAGTGTCGATGGGGTGATGAAAGAAGTCGATCGACACTCAAAAAAGGTGAGATATAAGTAGAAGAATGGGGAAGGGGTAGGATGCGAAGAGAATGAGAAACAAGAAAAGAGATATTGAGCTATCCACAAATTAATTGTATCCACTATTTAAATCATCATTTTGCTTAGAGACTTCCTCATCGGTCCTTATTAAAATGTGAGCATACAATAGAAGTGTATAGTGACATGAAAAGCCAAGATACAAAGCAACTGTCTATTGCTATGTTGACGCATGCAACATATAGACATGTAATGCAATACGAGAAGTAAACAAACTCATTTAACAGGGAAATAAGTACAATCACACACACTTAAACCAACAACATTCAAGAAGGTTGCACAAATATTTTGTTATCAAGCTGAAGTCCCAAATGTTTTGATAAACGACAAGGGTAAGAACGATGCCCCAAGAAATATGCATATGCAAGGGAAATGATAGAGGACATTTGGGTCTAATGAAAAAGTAACGTACACGATTTAAATTGTACTCAGTGCAACTAATAGTGCCCCAGAGTACAAACGAAGTAAGCAGTGGTCTTTTGTAAATGATTGTAGATCAAGGTGATTCACAAGTCGTAGTTTCAAAACATGTGAAAATTCCAATAGGATATAGGATGAGCGCCATGCAAAAGACAGATTTCAGCCGAAAAATGAGTTGGTTACCAATTTTAGTTCATTTTCAAAGTTTTATACTATTTTTGATTTTTCTAAATCAATTTTACAATTTTTTAAATTTTTTTGATCGGTCAGAAGAATTCAAAAGATCAAATATCTTCTTAAAAATTATGCATGAAGGCGAACGGGGAAGGCGAGGCCACAAAAGAGCCAAAAGGGGATCCCCACGGAAAGAAAGACAGGGTGATAATAATTATTTTAAATAATTATTGTTCACGACGGGAGGTAGATAGACAAAGAAGAGGAATCAAAATAGAGGAAAACACCTGTAAGGTTCGTAAACAATGCCAGGGTTAAGAGGAAGTGTCTCGAGGTAGCACAAAGTGCCCCAAGCGTGTGAAAATTAATAAAAATAATTATCACGGTGGGTAGAAGAAGATTAGAATGACCACGGCAGAGAAAACATGCCCCAGGGGCATCGCGATGAGTTAATATACCCACCTGGGGTAAAAATAATCACGATCAATTCATTTGTACCAGAGCCCTTGCGAATTTTTACTACGAGGTGTTAGTGAGAGAGCCTGGAGCACGATGCAGAGGTTACGATGAGACAGAGGCGAGCAGACCGGATCCGAGAGTACCAGCGAGACCCCGCAGATGGACCCTTCATGAGTAGTCTATCCCTTCACTCTTAAATTATGCATTTATTGCTTTTTAGGTCGTTTCTAGGGTAGGTAGGTGGGGAAAAGACGCATGCGCATGCGCATGTGTCAAAAATACGGGGACATGAACACGTACGCATCAAAAAAGTGGATACACAAGGGTATATGCATTGAAAAACATATACGCGCGCATGTGTCTGCACAAATGGGGAAAACAAGGACGCGCGTGTGTGTGCGTTGAACTAAGCATGTAGGCACTGGGGGGAATTTGAATTTTTCTAGGAATGGGTGCATGCACATGTGCGCGCTGGGAGGGACACGTAGGCGTCACACTGGGAACGTTGGTGTCCTGTGTGGCATACATAGGAAAAGTGGAAAATGGTAGGGGTTGCGTATGCGTCGATTAGGGTGCGTAGGCGTCGAAGGGCGTGTGTGCGTCGAAAAGGGCGCGCATGCATCGGGAAGAAAAATAAAACACACTTAGCAATAAAATAGCAAAGTGTAGAGGATAAAAATTAGAAGAAAAAGGGAAATTAGTAAGTTCAAGGACTCTACGGACTATGTTTCCTTAGAAAGATAACTAGAAATTAGATAAGTGTGTAACACTTGTTTTCTTGATCTTGCAGCATAGATTACCTGCACTTCAGACGCGGAGAGATACGGCCGCCTCGAGACAATAGAGGCATAGTTCGAGGATGGAGATAGGGGGATATTAGATATCCTCCTGTATGTCACAGGGTTAGCCTACGTGGCTGATATGCCCCAGATCACACTGGACCATGGCCTTCTTACGGCCATAGCAGAGAGATGGCACAACGAGAGCCAGTGCTTTCGGCTACCTACAAGGGAGATCACCATTACATTGGAGGATGTCTGGCACATCATGCACGTTCCCATTGTTGGCCAGCCCATTCAGTACGTGAGTGACAGAGCAGCATTGGATGGATGCATTACACAACTGTTCGAGTCTCGACGATACCTCGTCATGGGATGATAGTGAGATTGTCACGCTACATCAATGACCTCTCTCTAGATCGGTCGTGGTTTATATGATGGCCTTTGTCAGTGGAGTTTTACTCCCTGACAAGACCGGCTCCTCATTCCCTCTTGGACTACTTGGAGTCATACTTGGATTGATACAGGGAGAGACTTATTGCTGGGGCCAGTGCATTCTGGCACATCTTTATTGGGATCTTCATCTTATTACCTACTACCGTCAGAAGACGGTAGGTCCAGCCAGGCTCCTCATGATATGGGCCTGGGATCACATTGCTATCAGGTGCCCCTTAGGTGCTTTGAGAGTTCGGGCTCCAGAGGAGCCATCTACCATGGGTTGGGTCCCCGTCGGGGACGATGTTCAGCCTTACAGGGGTGATCCTTATCCCTATCATTGAGAGCTCGACGACTTACAATAGGTGGCCATAGTATGGAGGCCATATCAACATTTCCAGTGGCTCGAGGATGCCTGGGAGCTATCTATAGCTGGAGTAGATCATTTTATCATGGGCAGCCATAGCTATATGTGGGAGTTTTATAGAGTTGATAGGTGTCATGACAGTTTGGCACCACACAGGATGTTCCAGGGCCTAACATGTGGTACACGCGGAGGGCGCATGAGTATTTTGATATGGGGCCCCAGATAGCCTATGACAGATCTTGGGCTAGCTTTACACAGGTGGTACCCATTACATGGGTACCCTTGAGGCAGGTTCGAGATCTAGGGTGCATAACAGAGTACGCACCCTAGTACCATGGCATGATTCCTCACCGGCTGACCATTCTGAGGGTAGCATATGATGCAGGCATGAGGCCTCCCCCAGTGGGGCCGCCTAGTGATGACGATGGCATTGATGATGATGATTCTGATGATGAGGGTGGCCCTGATGCACAACATCAAGTTAGAGGTAGGGCTCCACAACCATAGGTACAGGGTCCTAGGCCTATACCTAGATAGGTACACCAGGCCTAGCTGGTCAGTTGCCTCTCAGTAGGCATTCCAGTGGGTATATATGTCCCACTATAGTAGGTTCTACCATAGTAGGGTCCACCTCCTCAGGCCCCAGGAGGTGGTGATGGATAGCTTGCTACACTACAGTAGTAGCTACATGCCGCGATAGCGGTGCAGCTTCAGGTGGCCACAGAGAGATCGGAGTCGAGCGCAGATTCGTGTGCGATCACCGAGAGAGACCGAGCCGGAGTCTCAGGTATAGGATAGTGGTAGGGCCATATGGTAGGGTCAGATTACATAGTTGGCAGTGCAGGGCACTCAGTTAGTAGGTGCCTTAGGCCAGGTATAGAGCTAGTTACATAGCGTCATGGTCCAGCATGACCAGGTGCAGGCTGAGGGACAAGGCTATTTGATAGAGAGAGACCAGGCCCGCAACGATTTACAGACTATCACACTAGAGAGAGATCGAGAGGCCGCTACTACTAGGCAGGCTTGATCCGATAGAGGTTGATTGATAGGTGAGTGTGATGCCACCCTATAGGAAGCCTTGGCCACAGGAGACGAGGATTTGATATGTGACACTATCAGGGCCACAGGCGAGGCTCTCTATTACAGGACAACCTACTTTTGGGTAGTTCCAATAGAGGAGCGAGTGACGCCTTATGCCCAGCTCGATGTGAGCTGCACAGGCTCTAGATCACGGAGGTCACTAGGTCAACAAAGTAGCTAGCCACACAGCCGAGTACACAACAGAGGGGTACACAGGGTCCCTCCTCACAGTTGGCAGGTTCTTCAGGGGCAGGCCCATCATGGCCTCCATTATTCTCCCCCAAGACATGGTCCCAACAGCCCCGGTGAGGGCAAGAGTTACGGCTGAGTCTCCTACTCATGCCATTTGTATATGTATGTATTCATTTGTATATGCCTCTTATGAAGGCGGGTTTTGCCCATGTATAGATTCTTTTGATTCTTTTATGGATGCCTCTAGATGAAGGCTTGATTTTGATCGATGTATGTACTTTTGATGTACCACCATGCCTCTGTATGCAGGCTTAGTATTTGATCCCTACCCCTTTTATATGGTAGATGGACAAAGCATTTTGTATATACCAGACTTTGACACTGAGATATTGATTATACATGTATCATATGGACACTTTCTTGTATATCTTGTCATGTATTGATATATTGTCATGGTAATTACATTTCATTGATGTTCATGTTGTATCTTTTCCCTTTCATGTATGTGACATACTTTCAGATGTAGAGATGTACATGTTTTCCTTTCATAGCGATGATATACTCGTGTATTTGATATCATGTATTTTAATTTATGAGATGTTTGATTCCACATGGCTAGCATTTTGGGATGATACTAGATGATATTGGTGTGGGGGATAGATTAGTGATTATGCGCAACCCCTCTTGCCCCCATTGATGATACGATATGTGATGATTAGCTTAGCATACATGCATGATGTAATACTTAGCATTTTATTTATATATGATGTATAGATGATGTTAGATGTGATGAAATGATGGATGATAGATGTGATAACAAACAAATGTGCTAAACAAACACACAAGCAAAAGTTAACAAAACTAAACAAATATACACATGCAACACAATGCAATGCAACTAAAATGAAGATTAATCTAACACTTTAATCTAAGCAAGTAAAAATGAGTTCTAACAAGTGTACATAGCAATCAAAGAAACATACAACAATTAATTACAAGCATAACAGTCCTAACAATGAACGCAGTGCAACACACAATTAAACCTAACAAGATCTAATATAATGTAAGCAAAGAATCATTCAAAGAACAAACAACACAACAAGCTAAGTACATCAAAACTATACAAACCAACAACTAAAAGCAATCTAACTACCACTTTGTTTTTGCAGGACAATATTGACATATTTTCTAATGTTTTTGAGTTTATCACGAAGGATAAGTTTTTGTAGCTTGTGTTCGTCATTGTTGTCTAGGTTTCCCTAAGATGACATTGTGAGATGAATGTAGCTTTATCCCTGAAAAGGGAAATTTTCTAGATGTTTAGGCTTTTGTGTACCCTTTTTAAATGTTTTTGTATTTTCAAGGTCATGTTTTGAAAGCAATGTACAAGCTTTTAAAGAAACGTGGAATGCCCCCAACGTGATGTGGGAATATACAAAGGGTCAAATGCCACGTGTTAGTGTACAATGAAGTGGAATGTGAATGTGCCCCCAGTGTGATGTGGGAATATACAAATAGGCCACATCCATCACACAAATATAGCGTAAGTAAACCAGATCACAGTCCTGCAAGGGAGCTCGAGGTCGGATCCCTAGACCTAGCCAGGGTACTGCGGAATTTAGCAAGTAGCAAGAGTTACCCATCTTGTCGCAAGAGTGACTTGTGTACGAGAAACCTTCCTTGAGTGCTGGAAACTAGTTTTCACAAAAGGACATGCCCACTGCACCACAATTGCGTGGTTTTCACACGAGGACGACCTTTTTCTTTACTTTTTCTCAATTTTTCAATTTTTTGCTTGTTTTTTCTTTGTTTTCTACTTTTTAGTTTCTTATCTCAATATTCCAGCCACGCCTAAGCATAGAAGTGCTTGAGGTGAATGGTGTTCATGGGCTCTGGAAGCTCTTCACCATCTGAATAGGCAAGTCTATATGCCCCTGATCCATATTTAGCGGTCACCACATAGGGACCGAGCCAATTGGCCTCAAATTTACCTTTCTTTTCCCTGTCTTTGGTGGTATTCTTTTGATTTTATTTTAGTACAAGATCACCTACATCAAATTCCCTACGAATGATGCATTTTTGTATCCTCTGGATACTCTATTTTGATATACTTTAAGGTGATTAAGCACTGACGATACGCCATTCATCTAATAGTTCCAACTCTTCCAGGCGAGTAACTCTGTAGTCTTCATCTTTGTCAAGGTAGTCCCTGAGAGATATTCTCAGGGAGGGAAGCTCCACTTCTAAAGGTATGATAGCTTTAGTGCCATAGACAAGTGAATACGGGGTCGCACCAGTAGGGGTGCGGATGGAGGTGCGATAAGCCTAGAGGGCGGGATGGATTTGCAAGTGCCAATTACGACCAGTTTTACTTGACCATTTTCTCCATGATACGCACAAGATTTTTATTTGTAGCCTCGGCTTTCCCATTACCTTGAGGGTAATAGGGGGTAGACCATTTAAGTTGGATATGAAAGCGTTGACACAAGGCTTTGACCGTCTTGTTTTTGAAATATTTACCATTATCAGTGACAATGGCCGAGGGGATACCATAACGACATATAAGATGGTTCATGATAAACTTGGATATTTGTGCACCGGTGACATAGGTAAGAGGAACAACCTCTACCCATTTAGTGAAATACTCGGTGGCAGTGATGATGTGTGTATGACCATCTGATGAAGAAGGGTGGAGCTTCCCTATGAGATCTAAACCCCACTTTGAAAAAGGCCAAGGCATGGCAATAGGCTGCAAAGCCTGTGCCGGTGCATGTATGAGATTACCATACTTTTGACAAATTTCACATTTCTTCACAAAGTTACAACAATCGGATTCCATAGTAGGCCAATAGTAGCCTACTCTCAACAGTTTCTTAGCTAGCACCATTCCACTAGTGTGTGCCCCACAGATACCACTATGTACCTCTTTAATTGCGTGAACTGAATCAGTAACATTTAGACAGTGAAGCAAGTTCCCGTCGTAGCCACGGTGATAAAGTGTGCCTCCTAGGAGGGTATAACGGGCTATGCGGCGGATAAGGGCTTTTTTCTCTGAATGGGTAATGTCAGGTGGGAAGGTTCCATCTTGTAGGTATTGGTAAATAGGGTCATACCAGGGGATAGGGGACCAACAACTTCACATGCTAAATAGGATTCAAGCATATCATATGTCGGCATCTGTAAGTGTTCCACAAAGAAAGGCATCTTACTCTCTTCAGGCGGGATGCGTAAGAGAGACCCGATGGTAGCCATGGCATCCACAGATCTATTATGTGATCTAGGTTTTTGTTCAAATATGACATGTGAAAAATATTCCTTTAGGGTTTCAACCAACTTCTTATAGGGAATAAGTTTTTCATCTTTGACCTTGTATTCATCATTGACCTGCTTAATGATAAGCTGAGAATCTCCAACAACGCACAGCTGTTTGATGTTCCAAGTGATAGCTAGCTTCGGCCGAATGAGTGCCTCATATTCTGCAATGTTATTGGTACAGGGAACCCCAACCGAATTCCCTTGTATAATATCTCCCCGTGGGAGTAATAAGCACTACTCTTTCTTCTGATCCATGAAAAGTAAATGATCCATCGAAATGGATCTGCCATTCCACGGATTCTTCAATATACATCATAGATGCGTCTGGGAGATCCAGACATAAAGGCTCTATTCCTAGTAAAGGTGCTTCTGCCAACTAATCTGCCAATACCTATCCTTTTAAGGACTTCTGATTTACAAACTCTATCTCAAATTCACTCAAAAGAATGATCCAATTAGCCATTCAGCCTGTTAAGGTGGGTTTGGATAAGAGGTACTTAAGAGGGTCAACCTTGGAAATAAGTTTAGTTTTATTGTTAAGGAGGTAATGGTGGAGTTTCTAAAATGTAAAGATGACTGCCAAGCAGGCCTTTTCAATCTATGGATAGTTCAATTCATAGGCAATCAATGTACAACTAAGGTAATAAACAACTCTCTCCTTATGGTTAAGATCGTATTGGGCAAGCAGTGCACCAATAGCGAATTGGGTAGCAGAAATATATAAAAGGAGAGGTTCTCCAAGAGTAGGTGGCATCAACACAGGTGGATTTACAAGGTACTATTTGAGCAGAGAAAATGCTTTCTGACATTCGGGCCCCCATTTGAAAGCAACATCCTTCTTCAAAAGATGTGTAAACGGATGACATTTATCCGCAAGCTGAGAAATAAAACGGTGAATAGCCTAGATCTTTCCTTGTAGACTTCTGAGTTGTTTAAGAGTGGTGGGTGGAGGCATGTCCGTAATAGCAGTGACTTTGGCAGGATCCACCTCTATCCCTCTCTGTGATACTATGAATCCCAAGAGTTTTCCTGATAATACACCGAAGACACACTTCTTAGGGTTAAGACGAACCTTGTAGTCCCTGAGGCACTGAAAGATATGTCTAAGCACTTCTGGGTGCTCTTGTCTGCTCTTTGATTTAGCTAATATGTCATCCACATAGTCCTCCATAATATCATTCATCATATCATGAAAAATGACAGTCATAGCACGTTGATAAGTAGCCCCGGCATTTTTGAGTCCGAACGGCATGACTTTGTAACAAAAGGTTCCCCATGGGGTGATGAAGGTAGTTTTGTGTTGATCCTCTTCTGCTATCCTTATCTGATTATACCCCAAGAAGCCATCCATTAAGGATAGCATCTCATAGCCAGCGGTAGATTCTACGATCATATCTATGTTTGGCAAAGGAAAATCATCTTTAGGACATGCTTTATTGATGTCACGGAAGTCAATACAGATCCTAATGCCAATGGGTTTCTTTTGTACTAGAACTATATTGGAGATCCAATCTGAGTAATCAATAGGTTTGATAAAATCTGTAGCCAAGAGTTTCTCCAATTCTTCTTTGACAAGAAGTGCAACTGTAGGATGCATCTTCCTCAGTTTCTATTTAATGGGCTTGGCGTCTGGGTGCACAACAAGGTTGTGCACAACTAGTGTTGGATCCAAGTGGGCATGTCTGAATATGTCCATGTGAAAATATCAACGTATTCTCTTAAGATTTCCACAAAGGTTTTTGTTCCTGAGCTGAGAGCGAAGCCCCCAACTTGATCATCCTGGGTAAATCCTCTGAACCAATGTTAACACTGATGGTTTCCTCAATGAGCATTTTAGATGCGTCCTCCATTCTAGTAGGATTAGGAGGGAGGGTGAGATCAACCTCCTAAGGTAACTCTTTATCATCTTCAAATGGATAAGTTATTTTATCCACGTGCTTTGCATTTTTTTCTTCTATAAGTGTTTCAAAGAGTTTGTCACTATGAGATTTCCATTTATTCTTTGTACTAGGCTACTCTGAAGTATTTTTACTTTTATTCACAACATTCTTACCCAAGCAGCCACACATCTCTGCCTCTTCTCGAAGTATGCACATGTGTTTAACTAAATTTGGAATCCTTTCTTGTGGTCCCCAACAGGAATAAAATCCCAGAGTCCCATGAATTATGTGAACACTTCATCATTCTCGAAGATATCAAGTGGTACGTAAAGTTGTTGGTCCCAATCTACAAGTTCAGGATAAACTAGGGTGACTTGATAATTGGTTGAAGGGATGGATTTAGATAGGGTAAGGACGGATGATTCAGGAAATAGGTTTGTGGAAGCCAAATCTTCGTAGAGGCTACATTGGGAACTTGTATCGCTATCCTCATTATACGAAACGTCCTCGCACTCAGAAAAGGTAGCATCAACCTCGACGGGTTGAGCATCCTGGGATTGTAACCCAAGACCATGCTTGTCATATTTTAAACGTCGAGTAGGAATAGGTTCTAGATGGCCTTGTGTGTTGGCTCCTCATCTCGTATCCCTTATAACCCATGACAAACATCATGCGGTGTCCTTTAGTATAATGAGGCGCTTGATGGCATGAGGCCATGGTTCCTTCCAGTACTTTACTAATGGGATCCTCCAGCATATTTTCTTCGGATAGGAGGCCACTATGGACAAATTTATCCAATTGTTTTGAACATGGTCCTCGTGTACTTTTGAACTAAAAATAGGGCTTACCCCATGTCCTAGGTGGCACTGATAAGTCTGAAATCAATAATGCTTGTTCAAGATTAAATGGCTCTTGTGGCCCATATTTTCCTGATGTAGTCTCCCAAGATGCAAAAGGATTGACCAAAGAAGGGAAGTCCTGATTATAAGGTGTGAGCGACTCTGAGTCCACTCGATTCTTCATAGCTTTCATTTTAAGAGGGATGATGACATCCGTGGAAGGGCACTCATAGGCTGCATGAGAGAAACTATGCAATGCCTGACAGTGAGTGAATGGCTCAGGATCACCTAAGATAGTGACTATACGCCCTTCATGGCATAGCTTGATACATTGATGAAATGTCGAAGGGATAGCCTGCATGGCATGAATCCATGGACACCCCAAGAGCATGTTATATGGGAGATCTAAATCCAGGACATGGAAGGTCGTATCATGACAAGTTGGACCTACTTCCATGGGCACTATGATAGTACCTACGGATTCTCTCTCCTCATTATCATACGCTGTGATGGTGATGGTCCTAGCTCCCAGATCTATTTCTGAAAGGCCTAGCTACCTAACTAGCTTCAATGTGCATATGTTTAGACCAGATCCCCCATCCACAAGCACTCTTTTAATCTTACGATGGGTAACGACCACTTCTAAATAGAGAGGCAAATTATGCTCAGGGTTGTTACGCGGGATAGCGTTGCGATCAAAAGTGATGTGATCAGTGGGTTCAAGGTGGGTGACCATAGTTTGCAAGTGTGTGGGATCTACCTCAGTAGAGACTCGAATTCTATAATGTTTTGTACAATATATCCTTGTGAGTAGTAGAGATTTTAAGAAGGTCCAAAATGGATATTTTAGCTAGTGTTTTCTCTAGCTGGTCTAGTAAATTATACTAGCTTTGGGTAGTTGGTATTGGATCAGGTATGATTAAGTGAGTGTGTTGCATTCCAACTACACAACTCTTTTCGAGAATTCAGATTGTGTTTACTTGGTCATCAGGTGAACGGATGCAACCTATAAGGGAGTCGAATGGACTGTTATTACTAGGGTAAACATACGTAGCATGTACGATAGTCATTAGAGGCCTACTTGTGATCTGGTTTCCTTTTCTTGTTATCCGTGTGATCGGGAAAAGGTTCTTTGTATATGCCCATTTTTTCATTAGGACCTTGTCCTGAATCAGGAGGTGATTCTATGGAAATCTTTCCCTCTTCAATGAGGTCTTGTATGAAATGCTTCAGTCGTAGACATCTATCTATTTTGTGTCCTTTGACACGATGGAAGTCACAGTATTCATGGTCTTTATACCAACTAGGTTTTGGAGCATTTTCTGGGAATGGTACTGTGGTGCTTGGATACTCTACCATTTTAGCATCATCTAATTGTTTTAATATGGCAGTCAGGGGTTCACTCAATGTTGTGAACATACATTTTGTAGGTGCCTTGGGACGAGGTCCTTGTGAAAGCTTCAAAAGTGGACCTGTCTGCACAGCTTGGACTCTTTTGGAGTTAGTAATTCCATCACCAACGACGTGTTTGTTCTTATTAAAGAACTTAAGTTTGTCTATAGATTTGGCCTCATGTTTATCTTTGAGAAAGGGTTTAAGTGTTCCTTTGGTAATAGGAGATTTTTCAATTTAGCTACATTTCTCTATAACTTCCTCGAAGTTATATCCACAATGCATCTGAAGATGGAAGGCTATCTCTGAGTTTAAATTAGGAACAAAAATGCTCACTAATTGTTTTTCAGGTAAAGCACAAGGGAAGCGACTAGCCAGCGCTCTCCATCGTTGTAAGAAACCTACGAAGGTTTCATTAGGTTTTTGCTTTGCATTGCAAAGGTCATTCATCGTGACATCATTTTCGATATTGAAAGAATAGTGCTGCAAAAAATTTCTGCTAGTGTTGGCCACGTTGTTATAGATCCTTTAGGTATGCTACAGAACCATTCAATCGCCAAAGCTCCCAAACTGTGGGGAAAGAGTCGTATTAGAAAATTATCATTGTAGGCGACCTCTTGACAAGCCATGTAAAATTCTTTGACATGATCACGGGGATCACCTTTTCCTTTGTACTTGTTGAGCTTTGGAATAGTGAAATGTTTAGGAAAGGGCTGTAATAGCATGTCTTTATCGAAGGGATAAGGACATAGTTCTTCGTAGAGATACTTTCTATTTTGGCCTATATTTCCCTGTTGTAATGTTGTGATCGTATCTTTCATAGATTTCAATTCATCCTGAATGAGTTGCTCCTTAGTAGGTGATATCGACTTTGTGAGCCTGAGTTGCCTTAAAGGTATAGTCTGTATGCGAGATCAAATTGAAACTCGTTAAGTTTACTTTTGTCTTTGTCTTTACCTGTGTTTCTTTTTGAAGTACCTAGGTTTGCTAATTTCTGACTCAACTTCAAGATCTATTTTTGGAGGGTCTCCTCCTCAACCAGGGGATCTTCTTCTTCATCGAATTTCAGAGGAGGGGAAGCCTTCCACTTAGTTTTTACTTTACGCGAAGCCCTAAAGGGATGTTTACGTGATGTTTCTCCTTCAACAACGGCCTTATGTTGCCTAGAAGTGGATGCATATCCCACATCAAAAGGGTTATCTATGTCTAAGATGAATCTTCGCTCTCCTAAGTTAGGGTCAACGACCTTTGTTTCTTCTTCACGCTCGTGTGGAATTTTAGCTCCTAACGCCAAGACTCTCGTGAGTACTTGATCTTTGTTATAATATAAGAGCTCGTCAAATCTGTTTAGGTCTAACCTTTGTTGTTCTCCCGAAGAGTCCGACTCTTCTCCACTATGATCGATTAACATTTCCGTATCTTTGACTTGAGAGAAGAGCAGTCCTAAATTATTACCGCTAAAGGGGAAATCATCGAAGGGATTATCTCCTGCATTAAGCTCACTAGATTTTGTTGCCATTTTGAAAAGTCTAGGCATTACTAGCCAATACTTAGATGCAACACTATGTTTACTAGTTTTCAAAGGATACCGATATGGAAAAATGAAAATGTATCACTCACCTAAGTCGCGTTATGTCAAATCTATACTTAAAAGACCAAGATGAATGACAATGTTGTACCAGATATGTGGGCCGAAGTTAGAAATCTAACAAGGCTTGAATATCAACACAATACTAACAAAGTCCCTAAGGTATACCTAGAACTGACTCAAGTACTGACAACAAGCCAAGTGTATTGAAAGCGGAATTCATAATTAGATATAATGCACAACAACGCTGTCAAGATATCTCAACCAAGCAAGCAAGGCGTCGATATCAAGACAACATCATGACGATATATATAATGTGTTATCAACACTCATCAAAAAACCTAGATGATGTCAAAACTAAAACCAAGTAGAAGGTATAACAAGAAGTCTGTGATGATGCGAGCAGCATAACCGTGTAATAGAGGGATCTATACTACGTGCCCAAAGAATGGGAGACGCAACATAAATGCCAATACTAAATGACTAAAATGCAAGCAAAAGTCGACAAACTAGGGAGAGATAGAATGACAAAACCAACTCAGTAATAATGACGAAGATCCTGAAATCAAGATCGTAGGACTGCCAAAGACGTGAAAATGTACCCACTCGCTTTAGTCATTTAACACCCCAGCCACAAACATGGATGAGTGTAAATGTACAAAAAAGTAGCTAGCACTATCTCTAACATGACACGTAAAGTATGCCTCTGTTCAATTCCAATGTGGAAAGTATGAACGCATGGGTGTAGATCAAGAACATGTGAAAATAGACTTAGTTTCACTTTGGGCAAAGCTTTGCCTCGTTCGAAAATGAGAAGGAAGCTAAGCTAAGTAATATGTTTGTCTAAATTTGTGATGAAAAACACTTAGATCTAACTTAGAATGGGTTCGTTACCATGTTTGAAAAACAAGGTGCTGAATCCAAACAAGTTATCACTTCGTGATGGAAAACAACGCAAATGGACTAGTAAAGTTGGCCTCCAGAAAAAATGGTTTCCTTAATAAGCTCTCTCAACTAGGTGTTACAAGGTTGTCTTAAGCGAGTGTAATTTACCCAAAAATTCACACTGACTAGTTTGGGAGTATCTTGGCTTTACTTTACCCCCTTCAAGAACAGTAGGTAACTAGTGCATCTACGTGTACTATTACTTTGGGTCGCCACATGGATAACTAGTAACACTATCTCACAAGGCGTACTAGTCAAGTAGCTACGTGAGGCACTTCCTGTTTTGTCCACGAGGTTACTCAGCGGTGGACTACTTTGGGGTTCCTGGAACCACCCCCATTATTATAGCTTAAGGCGTTATGCCACAGGATTACGTTCAGCTTAAGTGGAGAGGGACTTACCCTTTTCCGAAACTCCTGCAATACACTATGTTGAATGTGGTGTGTTTTTCATCTTTTTTAATCTTAATGTGGTTTCAAAATTGGCACACCTTTTGGCAATCTGCAAACACATGTGTATTAGAAGTTTTCACTTCATTCTTAACACCTTTCTTTGACCAATGTTAGGTCCTATAGACAACAAGTTGGTTAGTAGTTTTCCCATTTTTCTGATTGAGGTAAAAGAGAACTCACACTTGCTTTTGATTCCTAAGATCACCCGAAAGCGCGAAGGAAGAGCATACGCAAAGTGGAAATCCTAAAAGCACATAAAAATGTTACTTTATCCTTAAGAAGCAAGTGTTTTTAACATGTAAAATAGATTTTGTGTAAGTGCTTTTGATCTCCAAGATCACTTTGGAAAGCGCGAGGAGAGAGCATACGCACGTTTCACAAACCCTAATTTAAGCTAAGGAATGAAAAACACTTAATCATGCAAACTAAAATTTTAAAGAGTTAGTCCTATTTTAAAACCTGTCAATCTTTTTAGAAACCTGCACAAAAATGTCAGAAAAATAGCTAAAACAGACCGTAATTTTTTTAATTTTGACAGTAACACTGTGCACCCAAACCGACATGTACATGCCCCAGCCAACGTGCGTGCCTAAACCAACACCTACATGGGTATGTTAAAATTTAAATCAGTCAGCAACACCTACATGCCTTGATCCAATAGGTATGCGCTAGGGTTTCAACGCATACGCACTCCTACCGATGGATACGCGGCCCAAGCAAAAAGAAGTCTGTAAAATTTTACATAGTGATATTAATTACACAAATGCATCTAGAGAGGCGGAGATGTGGACATGTCCTTGCGGAGAAAAATTTCAAAAACATAGAGGACACCCTGACGGGTACGCGGCCTTTTCGATGGAGACGCGCCTATATCAATGTGTATGCACTACCTCAAAACACCAACGCGTGCCTGTAAAAAACCTACAAAAACACGGATTTTCAAATTTTCAAAAGCAAATAGGTTATTGGTTAGTCAAAGCTTCCTATTTCTATGTTAAACCCACAAATGTGTGTAAATAGAGTTCATTAATCCAAGGTTTAAAATAGAAATGAGGAAAATAACAAGTGATTTACACTAAAAAAACTTGAAAAATGACTTTGAAGAACTCAAAGGACCTCCATTAATGAAAGATGGACATAAGTGTCCCACCAGTGTGCCAAATGTGTTCAAAGAAAAGTTGTAGAAAGCCATGGATTTGGGGTAAGAATTCCTAAAGAATCCCCAAAGGCTTCAAGCAACAAATCAGTGGACCATCCGATAAGAAATGAACAAGATCTTCTAACTAGCATGCATTATGAAGTAAACACTCAAATTTAAGCTAATTAAACTATCTCTATTCTTTGAAAGCTTAAAATAATGAACCTAATAAGCCCTAAGCAATCAGTTTTAGTGATTAAGAGAAAGAGATCTCCCCATTATAGGATTTTGAGCCAATGGTTCTTCTTCTTTACTATAAATTGGATTAACAATGCAAAAGTGAAGTAAATAGCTCAATATCTAAACTAGAAATGAAATCTAGAAATGAAAACTAGAACCTAGATGCAAAATACTATAATCTATGCTTAGGAAGAAGGGAGGAATTCTTGAAAATGAGAGAGGGGGTCTATCCCTATATATAGTTTTCCATTTGGGAAAAAGGGAACTTGGGTGCATGTGGGACAAATACTAAATTCCAAAAAGCACTTTTAGCAAGTCAAAGCTTACTTTGACTAGGTTTAGGGAGAGACAAACCATGTTTAAGCTTAGTTAAACATGTTTAGGAGGTGATTAGGGTTTGGAGAGAGTTTTGAAGGGTCAGATCAATCCAATGGAATGGATTGAGAGGCCAAGAAGGTGGTAGAAGTGGACTAGAAGAAAGTAAGAAGCTAATGTAGTTAGAATGAAGCTTTTATAGATTTTTAAATGGTTTACAAGAAGAAAAATGACAAAATGGATGTTGTAGGAAGAAAGTTAGATAGGTCGAACCGGTGGTGTATTTTCAGTTTGTAGGGAGAAGCACAACTAGCACAATATTAGTCATAATAGTGCAATATCTAAACTACATGTGTCTACACATGTGTTCATTAACATCTAGTATTCATTGAACATTATCATCAAATTTAGCATAACGATAAAGATCAAGTGATTCATCTACAACACTATCGTGAGGATAGGATTAACACTCTTATGATGCATAACTTGTGTAGGAGAAGAAGAGCTACTTTTAACCATTTAGGGTTTTAATGGATCATAGGGAAAGGATTTCTAAACTATGGGTTCACCAAAATGATTCAATAAAATATGAATTATTTTACTAAAATATGAATTTAGAAAATTTCTATAATGATATACAATGAAATACAGATACTAGGAAATTTTATTTAATGTAATTATGAAATCAAATGAAAAGGATGGGGTACTTACCTTTATTTCACTTATCTCAAAGTGTGTCTAAACTAGAAGAACTAATAGAACAATAAATCAAGATGTTGGAATCTCACTCAGAAAAATGTAGAATTTTTAGGAATGTTGGGACATGGGTGCTTGGGTAAGGACTAGGGCACCTACATGCACCCTAGATCTCTATGGGGCATTGGAGTCTACCAAAAAGGTCAGAACCTGATTTTGACACTGTCACTAGGATTTCATAATTACTTGTCGATGATCACATGCATGTCGCATTTATATTGTTGAGGTACGGGTAAATATGTAACATAAATAGTCTCATGCAAAACCCATAAACCAAATCAAATCCTAAAAAATAAAAATGCAAAATGAAGGTTTAGACTATACTTGGCTATCAAACAAGTGAACTTACGACCGAGTGATGTACTACATCTCAGACCTAATGTAGTTCTATGTGCTTGTGTGTGTAATAGTGCTCCTTGGTTTCCCTCGCGTTAATGACGCCAAGATAGTAGGTGGTAACTAGATAAAATGTAAATGTGTGGATGGAAAAATGAACTTCCCCTTCCTATGCAGAGTGTATGCTAAATAAAAAGCCAAAGATGCAGTCCCTTTTATATGTAGATAGATATTCATTGATAGAAATTTCCTGCCATTATAATGTTATGTATGTTATGTTTATATAGGAATATCTTGCTTGAATTTTGACACTAATTACCCGACATGCCGACTAGGACCTCAAGATAGGAGTAAGAAAACCAAAACGGTGACAACAAATGTAAAAAATATGATAAAAAACAAAGAGGATAGGAGCTCCAGGTCCGAGTGCATAGGCACTAGTGTCTAGTCTTGGGTGCTGGTGTTCATAGACAACCGACGACGAAAAATGTGTAAAGACTGATATATATGGATCCTATGACGTGAACAAAAACTAGGTGTATGAGTGACAAATGTGAAAAATAAAAACAATATAAACAATCAAAACAAGTAGATGGAATGGGAGGTTTTCCGATAGTGAATACTTTTCTTACTCGAGATCCATATATAAAACAACATATTTAGTGATATAGTAGATAGTATTAAGTGTGTGATTTTTGTCTACATTTAGGCTTTGAAATTGATTCTTGAAAGTTTGGAGTTTATTTATCCTTACATTGTAATATCCTTCATAAATGATTTGAAGTTTCTCCCACGTAGCTTTATCGATGTACAATATATGACCTTCACAAGTTCTAATTCATATATTCCACACATAATTACATACATTTTCCTAGAGTTGTCACTACTAAGCTTATTATCTATAGTGATGATTGGAGGAGTCTAAGGGATTGTATACCCATCTATGTCAAATCCTAAGGACATGATGTGAGTCCTCATCTTGATGCTCTAAAATGCATAGTTTGATCCATTAAAGGGATATTTGTTGGAAGAAGTGTCACTTTACTAACTCACCATTTTGGTGCTCCAAAGGATTTCCTTCAAGTGATTAAAACTCTTCATAAGTACATGCTCTAATACCAATTGTTACAAGCATAATAAACTGAGAGCGGGGTGAATCATTCCTTTAAAACCTTTAACCAATTGTATTTAACTTACATAAACCATTAACCATTCAACCATGCATTAATGTGATCTTAACAACATGAAACAATCATTCATATGAACATAACCAAGAGAGAGTACTCAAGAATAAAATATGTAAAGTGGGAAACCCTCAAGGGAAATAAAACCCACTATAACTTTTTATTATATTACTCAAACCAAAAGTCTTACATGAATATGACACATCACACAAGATTTTTTTAGTGAGACACCAATCCCATAAGTAGCACCAACCCCTAGTTAGTAGAAAACCAATCCTACAAGGAGGATACAACCCCTAAGGTGATCAAGCACCAACCTAACCATAGTAATATAAAGACCACTAATGTGATTTTTCTAATAAAATTGGTAGTGATCATAATTTCAGCTCCACTCCCTTAAAACCCTTTTCAAACTCACTCTCTCCTAATTTTCTCAACCTCTCTTCTTCATGGGTTGATTAGCTCTCTCTCTCTCTCTCTCTCTCTCTCTCTCTCTCTCTCTCTCTCTCTCTCTCTACTTATCCAAAAATGACCAAATACACTCACTTAAAAATATGACTCTTACTCTAGAATAATACAAGGTAAGACATGAACATAAAGCTCAATCACACCACAAAAATTTACATCTACACACTCATAAAAATTCATAACATAATACCATATAGGTCAACAATGCACCAAGACACTCAACAAGTACAAACTAGGCCAATAAGACAAAATCCTTCTCCACCGAGAACTCCATGAACTCCAAGAAAATAAATAATCTTCTTCATGCCTCCAAATAATCCACACATGTCAATGAAAACCTATCAACACTTTCCTAAATCTCACAAACATATGCATCATCCATTTCCTTCATGCCACCACCAAGTAGGACTGTTTCCTACTCAATCTAGGCATCTCCAGTAGACCAGTCTTAAAATTGAAGACCTATCTCTCACCAAACACCTCAACCATGGTAGGTAACCACTCATTAGAATTCCACTCATATTAGTAACACTTATAGCCATGTTATACATCATGACTCAGCCCATAAATCCATCCAAACCTTTTTTACCTTCAAACAATTTGACCTTATCAAACCCTTACTGACACTTTCAAAACTTATAAATTCATGACCAAGATCAATTTTCATAATTATGCACACTCCAATGGATAACCTCCATCAACCAATCCAATATGTTGGTCTTACAAACCAATCTTTGAACCAAAGCATTGTTGTCCTGAACCATTCAAATTAGGTCAACTTGTGACCTTATTCATGTGACCTCATCTCATCTCTAGAGATCAACCAAAGATTGAATCATGCCATATGTGATGTATAAAAGACCCCAAGGCCATCAACTAGCATGACCAAGACCACAAGTTCCCAAGCACTACCTAACTCCAAAATTGCAAAACTACCCTAGTTAGGCCCAAAAACCGCTTTAAAGATTGGCATGTACAGACCTCTAGTTGTATTCACCAAGATTTGAAAACACTTTAAAAACCTAGAAAAGCTCCCCAAAACTCATAACATCAATTTATACATTGAGTCTAATGGTAAACATGAGAGTAAAACAAAAATTCCTAGAAACTAGAAAGTTTGAGTGGGTTCCATCTACAGTCAAGACCTCAAACCACCACCATCTGAAATTTAGGAGAGTCCTCTTCATCCTCTAATCATCATATTGGATGATTCAATCCATTCTAATATCATACCAAGGATATTTCTCCTATCACTCATGAACTATGGTTTAACTAGGGTTTTGACCTCCATTCCTTCTTAACAATTGTTCATAAAGTATAGACCATCATTTAACTTCAATTTAAATTTGAGATCTTCTTAACTCCATACCTCAACATCCATGAAATTATTAGGGTCCCATGAAGAATTTGCATGTGCCAACCAAGACAAAACATTTCATTTCGAGCTGGAAAATGCACTTTCTTGAGCTTGTATAGCCAAAAATATCATAAATTTCAAGAATATCATCATATCAACCTGAAACCTTTCCCACAACACTAAGAAAATATCTCTCAACTTCTCATAAATAGTCCCGCATCTTCTCCACCACTAAGACTTACCCAACTATGTCCTAGAATTAAGTCATTTTAGACCTAGAAAAAGAAGGAAAATATCATACCTTAGATTCAAAACTATTCAAAATGCCCTAAAACATTTAGAAAACATGTCTCATGCATCTACATTCCCTCATGGACCCAAAACTTCTACACTTCATGATCATACTCTAGTTGGCAACTAAGCACCTAGACTAGGTCTAGATGAACACCTACAAACCCTGATCTAACCTTGCAATCAAACTCTAAACATGTATGATTGATTCAACACACTCTCCTCATTCTCTCCATGTCTTGACCATGCTCATCTTTCTGCCTCATACCTTCATTACATCATACCAAGCCATCCTGCTAACTAGACCTCTTAATTAGGCCTTCTAGATCAAGAAACTTGTACTATTACCACTCATGCACACTTATGCACACCATGATGAGTGTATCCCATCATCACACACTTTGTCAATCATCTAGAAATCATCATAACACCCTATCACATGACCACCATGCCACACTAAGTGATCTCAATCATGACACTCTTGCACTCATGCCATATCTTGTCTTGCCATGTCATCATCACTAAAAACTTCATATTGTACCACTTCATCTTTTTTTCATTAATGAACATTTTACATCAATGACAACACACAAGTACACCATTTCAAAACTCCATTCTACATTCTTTAAAAAAATGATTTTTGATTAGTTTTCTCAAAATTTGGGGGATACACACAGCTTATTTTGTTTTTTGGGATGTGTCCACTTTGGGAATTAGTAAAAAGAATATATTCATTAGAAAAATAAGCAAAAATAGTGGTACCTAATACATGATCTTAGCTGAATTTATTCTCTTTTAAAAATAATTTATGGAGTTCAATAAATGGGGGGGCACACATGCGACACTATGTTCTATTTATACACAAAAAATAGAACAATTTTTGTGTGCACTATATTTTACACTCTTAATATCCGGAATTTAAAAAAATATAGTACTTAGAAACTAGATTCTAAGCACTATAATTCTTGTTCTTATCAAATTGTCAAATTTTGAGCATAGGCATGTCAAATTACTTGTTTAAGTTTAGCTTTTGCTTATTTTAGATGAAAAAATGGCTAATTTTTCATGCACATACACATTACATATATGACGGGCCAATAATGTGTCTCAATGGATTTAACTCCTAAGTCTTTTGTTCTACAAGGGTATTGAGGAAATTAAAAGGAGACACATATGAATTGGTACACAATGGGTTGATTTAAAGGGGCTACGGTGAGTGTTGAGGTCACATATCCAAAGCGTAATAATCCCTACACTAGGTCAACCTAGGGTTTTTAAGGCCCATGATCGAGATAGAGGAGAGTTACCTCCTCGTATATTGGTAAATGGGGGAGAGATATAGATCAATGGGGGATAAGTCAAACATGCACAATCACTACTACTATAATATAAATGAAATAAAAAGAAGGAAAACTAAGGATTTTATCATATAAGAGAAATATACTAACTAACACCGATGTTTGTACAATCCTAAGCTAAAAATATCAATGTGGAAGGGAAATGAAATATTCTATGCAAAAATGAAAAAGAGAGATAGAGAGCTTACATGTGGGGTGGTCATTGATGCATCTATCTCTCCAAAGAAACAACACACCGAGAGATAATCACTATTAGGTGGAGAAGGGGAACACCGTTCCTGTCCTAGAATCACTATACATGACCCAGTAGTGTATGAAATCCAACCAAGAAGAGTATTCAATCCAAGTCAGTGCAAGATGAACCAATGGCAAATCGAGAAAATGTGAAGTTGTACAATAGAGTAGAGAGAATGGCTAGTTCCTATGATTTTGAATTCCTTCCTTAATAGTGTCTGGGTATGGTGACCATATATATATGAAATTATCACCCACGGGTGATGGTTTCATCCAGGGAAAAACCTAACATTGACACCATCACCCATGGGAGATGGTGTCAGCCAGGAAATCTAAATGTCATGTGAAGTGAAAAAGAGGTGTCATGGATCAAACATATGGATGAACAAGGTTCCCAATGGTGAAATGCGAGAAAGGTTTCACACGTGCTATGTGTGAGACATAAAGGGAAAAATATAAATAAATATAGGACCATTTATCGATACTCTCTTTATGTACTATATCTAACCCATAATGACCATGTGAATATTCATACCTCATTCCTAGCATGCCTCTTAAGGCACCCGCTATAGAAATAGATGGATCATTGACCCTTATCTACACAAAGGAAATTATTAGTAACATGTATGAAAAATGAAAAGTGAAAATTTATGTGTGTATATATTCCCCATCCGTTTATCACCACATGTTGTAATAACGAAACATAGGGTGGTCAATGGAATGAAACAATCTATAACATCGATATAGAAAGTGCATATTGAAAGTAAGAAAGGACTAGCTGAAATGAAATATACCCACCAATGTGTACCTGATAGTGTCGATCATCCTACCATGTTCGAGCACAATAAAATTTGTAAGAACCTTGAATAAGAAAAACTAAAAGGAATCACTAAAGGATCATTAGTAAAATAAGACATAAATCACCTAGTTAGGGGGCCATGGGACAGATGTCATGCCATAGTGTCAGGATTTCGTACTATTATAGATATCTTATGGTGAAATGGTGTCAAAAATATGTGGAAATTGAAATTCATCGAATGTATACATGTAATAGGTAAAAATTAACAGTTCGAGATTATAATTAAGATGTAACAAACAACATGTTTTATGGAGTTCAGGAGCAAAAATGGAAATCGTTGTAAGATTAGGGTTATCGCGACTAAATTTGAATAGAAAATTTTAGTTTTATATAGTCATTTGGGTTTTATTTTCTTATTGCTATTTTGGAATTGAGAGAACTGAGCTATGGAATTCTAAATTTGAGTGTATTTTGATATCATGACATGAGTACAAGGTGGCGATAAAGGATGATGAGTCGGTGCATGTGGTGGGGCACAACCACGGGTAAGTCATTGTATTTAATGTTATTGGATAAATTAGATATTATTTGGTTATTTTTTATTTCTTGAGTCATTTAGGCATCATTCTTGTCTAAACTTGTGTCATAGGCTAGGTTAGGACAAAATACAAGTGGGTTTGGGAGGGATTTAAATTTCCTTTGGTCGTTATTTGAGATTTTTGTTTTGAAAATTTGTGATGGCTTTTAGCTAGATGCCATCACCCCCTAAATTAAGAGGATCGATGGCATTGGGATGGTGATGAAATTTTTCTAGGGCAATGCTGAAATCCAAGGGCCCATGGTGTAGGGATGTGTATATAGATGGTATTTAAATTTTGGTTTTGTATTCCAAATTAATTATTCATAATTTTGATGATTGTTTTTCTATTTTTCAAGGGTGCATGTAGATCATAGGATCTTCCCATGGAGGTGTGTGGATGTATTTTTTGGGTTATCACACCAGTTGTATAGATAATATATCAGATATAAGCATACATGCAAATAAAAGTGGATATTCTACCAAAAGAAATATACAAAACAAGAGATATAAATCAACACCAGATTTTACATGATTCACCCAGTGTGGGCTACATCCACCAAGAAACAAGCCAATCTATTATCCAAATCTTTGACAAGATATACAATTGAAGATTTACAATCTTCCACACCTCTCAGATGTACAGTACTTTCTTTCTCTCAAGCTTTTTCTTCTCCTCCAAGAATTCTCTCTCACTCACAATTATTCTCACAATAATCAAGTTCTTAATTATTTTTAATTCTTACTTCTAAACCCTAGCTTTCATGCTTATATAGGTGTTTATAAACTTAGGGAACTTAGCCATGCAATTACAATTAATAGATCTACTTTAATGCTAAAAATAGATCTAATTCCCGAGAGTTAATTAAAACACTCCCACACAGGTAACCGATGTCGGTTCACCCTAACCAATGTCAGATCCTCCTTTCCTGACCGATGTCGGTCTTAGGTAGACTGATTTCGATCCCTCCTAACCAATGATGGTTCTGTGTGTTTTCCAAAGTTTTTACATTGCATGCTAATCTGAATTAATTGAGCTCCACGACTCAACAATCTTCCACTTGGATTAATTACTGCACCATACATGTACTGACATCATTCTTGGATCCTTCCTTAACTTTTTTTCTTCCTCTTGAAGTATCAAACTTGAAGACCAATAGAAAGTGGAGTGTAGATCTAAATTCTCCTTTGCTAATGGCTTCGTTAGCATATCCGCAAGGTTCTCGCTCGTATGAATCTTTTCCAGATTCAACTATCCATCCTCCAATTCCTTCCATATGAAGTGATACCTCAACTGAATGTTTTTTGTTCTCGAATGAAACGTTGAGTTCTTTGTCAAGTAAATTTCACTTTGACTGTTACTCAATATTTTACAATCATCTTTCTCCTTTCCCAACTCTTCCATGAACCTACTCATCCATGTCATCTCCTTCTTAGTCTCTATAGTTGTAACATACTCTACCTCTATAGTAGACAAAGCCACAACCTTCTGCAATCCTCAAATCCATTTAACTGTCATCCCACCTACATGAAAATATATCCAGTAGTGCTCCTTCTACCATCCATAACTCCAACCATATCCAAATCAACATAGCCACATAATGAAATATCAAAACCTCCATAGCATAACTGCATGCTAGATATCCCTTTTAAATATCTCGAGTATCCATTAGACTACTTTCCAATGCTCTTTACCTGGATTGGCCATATATCTACTCACAACCGCCACTACCTGTGAAATCTTTGTCAGTACAAACCATAACATACATGAGACTCCCAACTGAAGAAGCATATGGCACTCATGTCATGTAATTGACCTCCTCATGTGATGAAGGAAACTGATCTTTTATCAATTTGAAGTGTCCAAACTATAGGTGTACTAACGAGTTTTGCATTACGCATCTTGAACCTTTCTAACACCATGTAGATATAATTCTCTGAGACAAATACAATTTCTTATTTTTAATGTCTCTGTGTATTTGCATGCTTAAGGATTATTTTTACATTCCCAAATCCTTCATAGAAAATGTGTGAGATATCTTTCCCTTAATCTCACCAATGTCCTACATATTAGATCCTACAATATCATCCACATACATAACAAAATAATATAGCTCCCATTTTCAAGCTTCATGAAATAAACAAAATGGTTGGATTCACATCTCAAGTAACCATGCTCATGCATAAAACTATCAAACCTCATGTACCATTGCCTTGGAGCTTGCTTGAGCCTATATAGGCTCTTTTTCAACCTGCACACTAATTTCGCCTTCCTTACGCTTGACTTCATACCCAAGCAGCTACGGCATATAAATCTCTTCATCCAAATCACCATGAAGGAAAGTCGTCTTCACATCTAGTTGCTCTAAATGCAAATCCTCTCACTGAAACTAAACTCAATACAAGACAAATATAAGTCATCTTAACAACAGAGAATATTTAACCAAATTCAATACCTACTTTCTGTGAAAATATCTTTACTACAAGCCTTTCCTTGTATCTTTTCTATCCACCCTCTTCTTCCTTGATCCACGTAAACCCACTTGTTCTGATGTTTCTAACTGCTTAGAAACTTTACCAAATCCCAAGTCTGGTTTTGTTCCAAGGAGTTCATCTCTTCATCCATGTCATGCTCCCCCGAGCGTGGGTCTTATCCTGCATTACTTCTTCAAAACTTTCTAGGTTCACCATTATCAGTCAATAATAGATAAAATAGAGGTGTAAATCTTTACGGAGGTTTACTTACCCTTTTGACCTTCTCACGGGAGTTTGGGGTACTGGAGGCTTATTTTGGACCTCCTATAAATTTGTATCCAAATATGTCGGTGGCCACCGACGCCACCTATAGCCAACGTCAATTATGATAACCGATGTTGGCTTGGATCTTCTCAGTAACCGATACGGGTTCTCTGACCGATGTCGGTCATGAGTCAACTAACACAGATTCCTGTGTAACCCTGTGGATATTACTTTTAAATCTAAGATTTCATTTTCATCCACAAAATTCTCAAATGGTTCATCCTTGAGTACCAAAATTTGATCCCTGTACATTCTCTTTTCATTCCATTCAACATCACGACTCCTAATAATTTTAGAATTCTATAAATCATAAAAAAGGAATCCAAAATCACCAGATCCATAACCAATGAAAGTGCATCTCTTGGATTTTGCATCCAACCTTTTCTTATTTTCCTTATCAATGTGCACAAAAGCTTCAACCAAAAACTTTCAAAAAGAAATATCTACCTCTTTTCCGGTTCAATCTTCCTCGTATTCCTCCATCTAGTAAACTTGAAGGCCCGCGGTTAATCAAATAAACCACTGTATCAACTACTTCTTCCCAAAACTACAAGGGTAATCTAGAATGTATCCTCATAATTTTAACATGCTCCATGATTGTCATGTTCATTCTTTTTGCAACACCATTCTTTTGTGGTGTTCTTGGAACCGTTATTTCTCTATGTATCCCATTCACTCGAATAATAATCATTAAAATCTTTGCTAAATTATTCACCACCATTGTCGAGATCTAACACACTTTAACTTATAAATTGATTCATCTCAACAAGGGCTTTCCATCTTTTAAAAGTCTCAAAAACATCATATTTATGTTTAATAATATATACACATACCTTTTTGTAGCATCATCAATAAAGTAACATAATACTAGGATACTTCAAGACAAACTACTTGAGCTGGTCCCCACACATCCGAGTGTATAAGATACAATTTTTCTCCTTCTTAGTTGCCCCAAATTTGAGAAATCTCACTCTCTTTTTCTTTCCAAAGACACAATGCTCATAGAAATCAAGATCTAAATCTTTCAAATCTAATAACTTACCCTTGGCCTTTAAGATCTGCATTCTATTTTGACTCATATGGCCCAACCAGTTATGCCACCTACATGCATCTAAATATGAAGTAGATAATGTAGAAAAAGAATCAATAACACAAGTAGATAAATATAATGTTCTTACCTTCTTACCTCTTACCACAAAAAGAGCACCCTTTGTGACTTTCTAAGAGTCTCCCGTAAAAGTAACCATATAACCAGCTTCACCTAATTTCTCTATAGAAATAAGATTCGTCATGAGGCTTGGCACATGCCTCATATCTTTCAATACCCATGTATTTCCATTCTCAGAGTTTAAGATGAACTTCCCTTTACCAGTAATATTTCAAGGTTCATCATCACCCAAATAAACATGCCCAAAATTCCTTGGACATAATTTCTGAAATAACCCTTATTAGGGGTTACATGGAAAGAAGCTCATGAATCTAAAACCCATGATTCAATTTTATTATCTAAAGAAATAATAAGATCATCTTGCATTACCTCTGATGTAGCAAGATTTTCTTCTTTACCTTTTTATAGTTGGTTCTCTTTATCCTTTGACCAACAATCTTTTTTTGCATGTCCTTTCTTTCCACATTTCCGAGCAAGTAATTCCCTTACTTACGGATTTAGATCTATTATCCCTTGACTTTGATTTCCCATTACTCTTACTCTTGGATCTCTCCTTCGATTGCCCCTCGCTTTCTATTCAAAGCATTCCCAAATGATGATTCCTCTGTACTCTTCCCGTGAATTTCTTCATTCAATATTATATTAACCACATCATCAAACTTAAAAATATTAGTATCATATTTTGTATTAATAACAACGATTACCAATTTATCCCAACTATCGGAAAAGAACATAAGAATAAAAGTGCTTTCAATTCATCATCAAATGGTATATCAACCAATTTTAACGATTTACAATAGATCGAAATAATTCAAATGACTAGATGCGAGATCAACCTTCATGCATCTTATAACTAAATAGTTTCTTCATCAAATAAAATTTATTTGAAGCACTAAGTTTTTCATATAAATTAACAAGATATTTCATTAACCATACCATAGAAGTCACTTCGTAATATTGGAAGCCACCGATGTTTTTAGACTCAATCTTATAGATCCCAAAGCCTTTCTATCAAGAATCTTGTATTCTTCATCACCATCTTCGTAGGTCTAGATTTCTCATACAACGGTAAACACAAATCTCTTTGATAAAAATAGTCCTCAATCTGCATCTTCCATAATTGATAATTTCAGTCGTCAAACTTCTCTACCTTGTATTTGTTTTCTTCTATCATTGTTGTAGCTCTCGCTCAATCAAAAACCCTCTATAAGTAAATTTTTCAACACACAAAACCCTCAAACAAATCTATGATACCATTTTTTGGGGTTACAACACCGGTTGTACAAATAATATATCGATCTAAGCATACATGCAAATAAAATTGGATATTATACCAGAGGAAATATACAAAACAAGAGATATAAATCAACACTAGATTTAACATGGTTCACCTAGTGTGGGCTACGTCCACCAAAAAACAATCCAATCTATTATCCAAAGCTTTGAAAAGATATATAATTAAATATATACAATCTTCCACACCTCTCGGATGTACAATGGTAATTATTTCTCTCAAGATTTTACTTCTCCTCCAAGAATTCGCTCTTACTCACAATTATTCTCGAGAATAATCAAGTTCTTCTAAATTCTTGTTAATTCTTACTTCTAAACCATATATTTCATGCTTATAGGTGTTTATAAAATTAGGGAACTTAGCCATGTAATTACAATCAATAGATCTAATTTAATGCTAAAAATAGATCTAATTCCCTGAGAGCTAAGTAAAACACTCCCTTACAGTAACTAATGTTGGTACACCCTAACCGATGTTGGTTCCTCCTTTCCCGACCGATGTCACCCTAGGTGACCGATTTTGGTCCCTCCTAACCAATGGAGGTTACTTGTGTTTTCCAACAAGTTTTACATTGCATGCTAATCTGAAGTAATTGAGCTCCACAACTCAACATATATCTTGGCTAAGTGGTTTGATTACCATGTTGAGCCGAGTGGAGGTGTTCGATTTACAGGATTGGGGATTTGGGGGCATCATTCGATTCCTAGGATACCATTAGATATGGACCTACTCTAGATGGTTTCGATTACATGGGAGAGAAGGTCCAACACGTTTCGATGGTGGATGTGACATCGAGATGGAGGATATGACCCTAACATTGCAAGACGTTCATGGTATTTTGGGGTTACCCATTGAAGGGACCCATATGTATTGTGATTTGACATTTGATGTTGTAGAGAATATAGCCTTACTTGTATGGGATGCTTAGGAGTGATACATATAATGAGGGTATGTCATTTTTCCAACTAAGCATAGTACAGTTGTAGGGATTTTGATTTTCTAGAAAGTAGCTATAGGGATTGTTGTGGAAGAAATATTATGTCACAAGAAAAGTGGGGCCATTCCCTATTTTTGATAGCCTTCTATAGATATTTTTTGGACCACATCAGTATTGTTTATCTAGGGCACCACTATGGGTACAATTGGTGCATGACTTCTACGAGGGTTAGACATAGGGACAAAGGGTTCTGGGAAATTTCATCTTATTGACAAATTTGATATACGAGAGATTTGTGATGTATAGGATGACAATGACACCATTTATAATAGTAGTGAATGTCTTGAGAATACTTCAAAGTGGCCACATGGGCGATAGTGAAGGCACTTAGAGCATTCTCGGCCACTAAAGCACAAGTAGGTCTAGATGATGTAATATGGGATCCCTACATAAGGAACATGGATCGGTGTCCTAGTTAACCCACAACAGACTACTTAGAGGTCATTACCGAGGTGACATGGAATTACTTGTATTGGGTGGAGACCCGCAAAGTGACCAGTGGTCCGAAAGTAGTTTGGGCAACTAGCACCTATGGTGATACCACCCTACCAAAGCATCAACATACTAGAGAAACCTCAAGAGAAACGGTGAGGGTTCCAATACTACAAAGATCGTCGTAGGGTATATGAAGTGAGCGCTCATTGTCGAGGTAGCATAGGCATGGTGGGGATGCTTGAAGGGCTGCCATATATCATAGCGGTTAGTGGCTTAGAGGAGGATTCCTATGGAGGATCCACCAACATAGGTTTAAAGGCCAATGGTACAGATGGAGCTGGTCCTAGGCCGGAGGGGAATTAGCATGGTCCGAGGAACATAACATGTGGCAACCATGAGGAGGTTACTTGACACCGATCGTGGTTCGAGATGGTCATGCACTTGAGGAAGAGGCCCAAACCACATCGAATAAGGGATATGGTATTGGTGCCCCGAGATAGGTGGACATAATATATAGGATCTAGACCTCGTCATGATGATGAGTAGGAAGAGGTATTAGGCGTCTGTGGAGATAATGAGACCATTTTGGTGATGCATGAGAATCCATGTATGTGTGTCATGATGTTATTTAGATGTGTTGAGAATAGTTCTTACATGTGTATTAAGTGACATGTGTCCTTTATTTTGTTTTGCAGAAGCGAAAGCGATGGAGGATTGGAACTCCGATAAAGAGTTCCCATCGTGATATCCTAGATCCAATGCTAGATGTATATGATACTACAATGATGGTGGATCTAAAGCAAGACTGTCGGCGAGGAGACTTGGTGATTTCCTTTTGTCTAGTTGGAGAGGCATCGAGGACCTTGCGGAGCTATATAGATGTATAGGAAATGACATCTACATGTAATATCGATGTGATGTTCTGAGCTCATTGCAAGTAAGCGCAGCTCCCTAGTTCATGATTAGGAATCCCTCCTATAGATTTTTAGATAGAGAAATAGAGGATTATTACATTAGATGCACAAATGGCGAGAGCACGAATAGTACTCCATATCCCGATCTAGCGTGGAGTCTCAAGCTTGCACGAGATAGAGATACTTGTACGGCCCCATCAGCCCAAAGCATCAAGAGACCCCCCATAAGGGTTGAGGGTGCTTGAGATATATTATATATGGGTGAGAGCCATGTATTGATTTTGAGCTATTTTATCGATGTATAAAAACTATTCGAGATATATATAGATAGATGATGATTTTAGCAATATTATATATTGGATGTTTGTTGTGTGTATGTTGCTTTTCTTATCATTTTATTTCTTTCTACATGTATGTATGTAATGATACCCATGGTACTTAGGAATAATGATAATGTGATTAGATAGGTAAAATCGATGAGCAAGGAATCAATAAGCTAGCCCACCCACAAGATATGAAGAAGCCAAGGGGCGGAATAAGGCCAAGACATCCAATGGTAGGATGTTAGGGCATGATTAGGTAAATAAATCTAAGCAAGGCCATAAGCCTAAGCAAGGATGCGTAAAATATTGTGGTGATCCAATGGAAAATACTTTTGCGGGTGAATCAAAGTCAAGATAGGAAGAATTGTGACCAAGCCCTTCTAACAATGTAGGAGGAACCATGTCGTGCGTGATGATAAATCCAAATAGGGAAATCAGCCCAAACAATGATGTAATGAGATATAATGAAGTGTGTGAAAACCCAAGTGGGGGATAAGAGCCCAAGCATAAATGAGAGCTCATGCCAATGAAGGAAAGAAAATTGTCGTCAAGGTATTATAGATATATCTAGCCATGAGGGGCAAAATATTGTACTCATCAACTTGATTTAAGATGTGACTTCTAAAGACAAGTTATGAGGTCCTCTATGGCATGTTGTGTAATATTGACTTGTTGATGAAATTTCAGATCTCATGGAAAATAAATTTTTATCGATCTGATCTTCTATTTGGGTGAGGATGTCATGCTAAATTTCATTCATGGATGGATGAGGATCAAGGCAAGGTGGTGGTCCATAAATAGATTGTGCTCTATTTGGTCGAGGGGAGTCTAGTTAGTCATGAGAGGAATTGGTCCCATACTTCCAATTAAGATAAGAAGTTTTGGGGAAATTCGTCATGAAGTCATCGAGGTAGAGTAGATAGGATCATCACCCATGATGTCATCATCTTCATGTTCAAAACTAGCAATCTAGGACTCTCGTAAGGGAAAATGGATCAACTAATTCGATGGTAGTGTGTGGAGGTCTATCAAGTGGATCAATCTAAGGTTCAAGCACCAATTTTTAAGAAACATCAACTATGCTCAAATATTTCACTTATATGAGGATAACGTTCACATTGTGAATGAATTTGGCATGAAGAATCTCTTGATAGCGCAAGACTTCCCTATCACGAATATGGACATATATGTTCGAGTGAGGGTTAGCCAAAGCATAACCATCATCATAATATGATGTTGAGGTATCCACCATAAAATAATTGAATATAGTCTCTAGTCATACCACATGATCTAATGGGGGTTGTGGTATGTGTGAGATGACTGCGCGGAATCAAAGGCTCCTTCTTGCAAGAATGAGGTCGAATGAAGGAGGCGGTTGGGATATGATCATTATTAGAATATCAAAATGTTAATTCTAAGTGTAACCTCATCATGATCATCATCATTTGACTCAAAGAGATTGGGAGGCGAGCACTCGAACAGTTTGTGATGACCGGCATTGTCACGAAGAGAATTTATAGGATAGTTAAAATGTTGTTATTCTTGAAAGGGGATAGGGGATAACTCATCCAAAGTGTTGGGAGTTTATATGGCTTCTTATGTTGGATTTTTTCATATTTCCAAGGATTAGAGTCACCTTGAATTTTATAAATAACTCCCAAATGAGTGAATTTGACACGTGAAAGAAGTGACGACGCGCATGCGATGAGTCCAAGGTCTTCCTAGGATAATATTATAAGATAGAGGAAATTTGAAGACTATTACTTCGACACCAAAAATCCTAGGAGGAATAGTGATTGGAAATCAAATACATCCCATGGGGGCATCTGTCAACGATCATACCCTTAACAGTGGTACATGTAGATTTCAAGTTATCTATGGAGTAACCAAGAGCCTTAATGAATTCTAATGAGGCCACACATGTTTCGTTTCCTTTGTTAATGAGAGCATACTTAACAGTAGCGTGATCGAAGTATTAACTGAAATAAAAATGTGTGGATCATGCATGTAGATAAAAATATCGTTAGGGATCATGGAGGCTATCGGAAATGAATGCAAGAGTGAGCATTCGTGGTAAGGTTGGTATGAACGGAGAGCTACTCACATTAACGGTAGATGTTTTCCTTTGATCCATGAAATGTGGGACTTTGCCCTAAAGAGGGAGGAAAGGTAATTTTCATGTCAAAGAATGATTTCATAAGACACTCACGGTGGTGAGGAAATGTACACATGTTTTCTAAAAAGGGCACTTGGCTAGGAAACTGGGCCAGTGCTTCAAGAGGATCCCACTCGTCATGAATGAGATGTGCAGTAGAGTGAGAGTGATGGGATTCCTTAAAAATGTATCTAGAAGAAGCATGTGTGATCAAGGAGACTTTTGAAAAAACAAAATTCTCGCTTTACATTCCATCGTCCTCAAGTTTTATTTTCATAGGGGCGAATGGTGTTTATGACCAAAGAAGTGGATTCGGACACCATCGGCCCTATTTTTCACACGGGGGTTGATGGCATCTGGAGAAGGAAAAGTTTTTATTTGGTAATCCTATTTGTGAGGTATAGAGGGATATATAACCTTGTGAGTTCGAGGCTAGAATGATTTGGGATATTCAAGTTCTACATAAGCTATGACATGCTTCATGATGAGGCAAAATATACTTCATCAATGAACATTGAATTCTCTCATTTTATGTCTTTTTAGCCAAGTCTATCTACATTGTTTAAATTTTGTTTGATCTAGAGATAAGTTAGGATGTAATTGTCCATATTTTGTTTGATTTAGTTCTAATGTCTAAAAACTCTGTAATTCCTAACAAAGTGTGTGGAAATTCAGTTTTTGTGAATAAAACAGGTCACATTTGATCGATAATCAAAGTATGAAGTAACCAACACCTTTTTTGGAACATTGGCTTCAAAATGAATTAGCTCTTGAACCTCTAGGATTAGTTATAGAACTCCATCACACAACTAAGGAACTCTATCTCTTAGTTCTGGAACCTTTGGACCTAGTTTTGAAACTCCAAGCACTTAGTTCTGGAACTCCTGCGCTTAGCTCCAAAACTTTTGCAATTAGTTCTAGAATAGTTCCATTGGCTCCATAACTTCTCCAAAGTTCCAAAATCAATGGGAATCTGTTTATTTTGACAAAATCTGATGTTATAGAAATTAATGGGCCCTCCAATTAGGAGCAGATCAACAGATTGTTGATTCATCATACTCCATAAATACTTAAGTAGGACCAAACAACTATATGTCCAAAGAAGGTTTCTAAATTCCACATCTGTTTTGGGAACTATTCGGTTCCACTTGAATCGGTAGACAACTAGGAAATCCTTCCAGTTGTAAATGCATCTTCGATCATAAATATATATATAAAGACCTCGTAGATAGATTAAAAGATATAGATATATAGTGAAGTTTTGTAAGATAGAACATTTTAGTAATAAGATAGCCATTTCATTTTGAGAGAATCATACTTTGTCAACTCCTGATTCAAGGTGGAGAAAGGGCCCACTCCTCCAAGAAATAGGATCCTTGTTTTATTGGTATTTATATTTCTAAGCAATTCGTGTAAATCATTAAGTATTAATTTTGTAAATGTTTTTGATTCTTTAGTTGAATTCTATTATGTACACTGTCCTTGTAGGTTTTATAGATTAGACTCTATTTTCTTAAGTATTTTCACATCATTTTCAAACGTGTGTTTATTTCCAAGCAAGTGTGTTTACTTCTACAACGTGTGTTTATTTCCAAGCAAGTGTGTTTACTTCTACAACGTGTGTTTATTTCAACAATTTATTTCATTATGCAAATGTGTGTTTATTTCCAACAATTTGTTCCATTCTGCAAAGAGTGTTTATTTTCAACAAGCTTCTTATAGTTTTGATTTAATAAGGCTTTGACCAGAAATCCTAAAGACACTAAAAAACCCCAAAAAATAAAAATAACAAATACCTACAATCAATTACTAGGTCACTAAGATTCTTCTTGTTGCATATAGCTTCAGACACACCTCGGTTTGAATATGACATCAACTATGAGTTAATTAAATGAATGGAATAATGACACCCATAATTTTTGGCACCGTTTCCGGGGACACACTAGTTAGAATTGTCTAATTAGGTGTCAACAAGAGCAACAATCATACATCTAGTAATTGAAAAATCTTCCCTACGTTATCATAAAATTTATGAGTAGACCAAGAGACTCAAAGGGTAGATTTCTCCCAAAAATATCTCAACAAGAATTATTAGCATCCTCTAGTTCAAATAAGGAAGTTGACCAAGAATTAGAAGCACCATTGTCCCATGTTAGACAAGAAGCAAAACTTCCACCTTTGGAATTTTTGGATCAATCACCAGAAGGAAGTGGAACTTTTAGGAGAAGGATTATATCCCAAGACCCACTTAGAGCAAGTTTTTATTCTCAATTGAGTAGTCAACCTCCTACTCCTGACTTCTCACCTTCACCAAAGCGGATCACATACCACATTGATTGGAAAAAGATCTAGAAGATACTGCAGATATGGCACGAGAAGCTGAAAGAGAACTTGATAGGACCTTTACTTATCCAATTCAGTTGGAGGATGATGATACACCTATGAAAAATATTTCACCTACACACTTTCCCACATTTAGAGGGATGTCATATGAGGACCTTGATCAATTTTTTTTGAATTTAAAGTATTGTGTCAAACCTATGACTACAAAATAGCTAATCAAAAACTCAAGTTGTTCCCATCTACTCTGAAATATGCAACAATGAGATGGTTTATGGGATTAACATCCAATTCCATTACCACTTGGGAGAAAATGGAAAATTCCTTCCTAGACAAATATCAAGACTATTGTAGAGGAAGAAACGGGAAGGAATAAATTTTTAAAATCAAGTAAAAAGAAGATGAAAATATGGAAGAGTATTTAGACAGATTCCTCTTTGTAAGTAAAAGGTGTGGATTTTTACTTCAAGAAGAGTTAAGAAAAACCATTTTTCTTAAAGGTCTGGATGATGAATCTAGGGAAGCCCTTAATTTAATAGGAGGTGGAAACATTGATCAATTGAGAATGAATGATATTAAAGACATTTGTAGAAGCTATTCAAGAACAAGGGGTGGACCTAGGAAAGGAAAATAGTGAAAAGTATAAATCCAGATATGAACAAACTGATGGATGAACTAGAAAAATTTAAAACAAACATTTTAGTTCAATTAACATCCACCATGGATGGATTACAAGACAAAGAAAATGCTAAAACTGAACCATTATCTATATATTGTCCTAGATGTAGAAAGAAACATTAACTAAGAGATTGTCCTCTAGATAAAATTGATGTCTTATTTATGAATCTAGAAAACATGAGATTAATGTGTGTTCTCTTCTTCCATTCATAAAAATCAGCTTAAACAAACCAACACTCCATCCACTATAGAAGAAGTAAACTTTGTCCAGAGACAACCTAGCCAGGGGCAATTCATGCCAAGATCAGTTCCTAATCCCTGGATGATGTCATGGGTGGCTCAGACAGTACCAAAAAATTGGGGACAACCACCTTGGGCCCCTCAACCAACATGGAATCCCGATTGGGAAAGACAAGCTTGGTATGCTCAAGGACACCAACAACCATGGTTTGGTCAAGGTAACCCTTATGCTTGGTCACAACCTAGGTGGAACCCTAATAACTATGCTTAAGGGAAGACATATCCCAACCAACATCAACAAGCCATAATGGGTTCCCTAGCACAAAATTCATAAACTGAAAATGTGGTTCAAACACAAATACTAGCACAACCAATGGCTAATCCCAAAAACAAACAAACAACTCATGTCTATGGAGCAAAACAAGAAAAACCAATTGATCTTAATGCCATGGATTATAAGGATATTCAAACTAGATCTGGAAAAATAATTAATAGTCCACTTGTTATAATTATTGAGATGACAGAAGAAACTAAAACCCCTAGTTCATTTGTTCCTAAGGAGGATGAAAAATAAAAAGAGAAGGAGCCAGATAACAACTCTACTGAAACTCCATTTCCAAAAAGATTTAAAGAAGTTATTGAGACCAAGGAATCTGAACTAGTGTAAGAATTAAGGAAATTAAATATTGAAATACCATTGTTATAAGAAATCAAGGACATTCCTGAGTTAAACAAATTAATCAAAATGTTATGTTTGAAATGACCTAGAAGGAAGAAGCAGTAACCTAAGACTATTAAGGTAGAAGGGAAAATTGTTGATTTATTGGAAGGAAAACTCTTACTTCCCAAATATGAAGATCCAGGAAGCCTTGTTATTTCTATATCTATAGGAAATAATGATATACATAATGTTTAGGTTGATTTGGGAGTAGCTATAAATGTAATGACAGTGGATACTTTGAAAACATTACCATTAATAAGTATACATCCTATTAGCACCATAGTGCGAGATGGTAGATCGACGATAGAAAAACAAGACGGAATCATTGAAGATGTGGCAGTTATTGTAGAGTCATGGGAGTATCCACTGGACTTCCTTATATTACGGCCAAAAATTAAAACACTTGGTTATCCCATTATTTTGGGTAGACCATAGTTAGCTACAATTGCTACCTTAATTGATTGTAGATCAGGTGATATGACTATCTCAAATGGTAAGAATTCTAAGAAAATTTCCTTATATCCCTCTGCATGAAATTTTATTGATAATCAAGAACAATTATGGGTTGATGATCTTGATACTAATAAGAAAAACTTGTCTTCTTTGGCTATGATAACATTGCAGGATCACGTACGGGAGGTGGAAGATATGATTAATCAACCATTGAATGAACACCAATTGTCTTCGGAACAACTAGGGATAGTTCTGGAACCTTGGGTTTTAGTTCCGAACATTTAGACTTAGTTCAGGAACCATCAGATTTAGTTTCAAAACACTTACATTTAGTTCTGAAACACTCATACTCATCTCGAACCACACCAATAGTAATTCCAATGCGAATGCAAATAATATCACTCCGAATGAACAATATTTCTCTTAATGAGGGGAAAAAATAGCTACGGAATTAGTAGCTTCAGTCTCAAAGATATCAGAAATGGTGAGGAATTTTTGGAAAGCAACAGTGATGAGGAGTTTGACCAACAACAAGATAAGTATCATAACTCGCCTATTGTCCTTTGTCTAGTATTATTTCTCAAGGGAACTTTAGAGACATTGTTGCATATCATATTTTATTACCACATTCATGTCCACTAAACACCCTAATGCAACCCTTTCAAAAATTAGTTCATCACACACTTTGGAACCAAACATGTCGAGATTCAACCGGTAAAATGTTGAACATTAATAGTTGGTTGAAGAATGATGAAGAAGTGAAATTATTTGATGTTTTGAAAGATCATACTCGATCTTTTTCTTGGGACTATAAATACATGAAAGGAATCCATCCAAGTATTTACACCCATCACATTTATAATGAAAACATTAAACAGGTTAGACAACCTCCTAGAAGGGACATAGTCAAGCAAGAAATTGAAAAACTATTACAAGTAGGTTTTATCTACCCTATCTCAGAAATTCAATGGGTGTCTCCTCTTATAATTGTTCCTAAAAAGAATGGAAAATGCAGAATTTGTGTCAATTATAGGGAATTGAACAAATCTACACTTAGAGATTATTTTCCCTTACCATTCATAGATCAAGTTTTAGACAACCTTGTAGGTAAACAATACTTTTCCTTCCTGGATGGCTTTAGTGGATATAATCAAATCAGAGTTACTATTGAGGATCAAGACAAAACTACCTTTACTTGTCCATAGGGTACCTTTTCCTATAGGGTATTGTCATTTGGACTATGTAATGCTCCAATAACCTTCCAAAGGGTTGTACTTGCAATTTTTACAGATCTAACTAATGATTGTGTAGAGGTATACATGGATGAATTTACTATGCATGGAGACACATTTGATGATGCTTTGAAGAATTTGGATAGAGTATTAACAAGATGTGAGCAACACCATTTGTCTCTTAGTCATGAGAAATGTTTGATGATGGTTGATGAGGGAATTGTACTAGGACACCACATTTCAAAAAGAGGAATTCAAGTTGATCAAGACAAAATCGATTATTTCAGACTTACATTCCTCAAACCCCCACGGATATCAAGTCATTCTTAGGACATGTTGGGTACTATAGGAATTTTATCAAGGATTTTAGTAAAAATTTCACCCCGTGTTTAGTTTGCTTACCAAGGACTTTGAATTTATTTGGGATGAAAAATGTCAACATGCTTTTGAGGAAATTAAAGAAAAATTAATCACTGCCCCAATATTAAGAGGACCTAATTGGGAGAAACCTTTTCACATCTAAACAAATGCCTCAAATAATTCAATTGGTGTAGTTTTGGGACAGAAAGATGAAGAAGGGAAAATGTATGCTATTTACTACCTTAGTAAAAATCTTACTCCCACTAAAAGAAATTACACCACCACTAAAAAATAATTTCTTGCTTGTGATTTATGCAATTAATAAGTTCATACATTATATTATAGGGTACAAAATATTTTTACATATAGATCACTCACCAATAAGATACTTAATGAAAAAAATAGTAAATGGAGGTAGGATAATTATATGGTTATTAATTTTACAGAATTTTACATTACCATTATGGATAATCCAGGAAAATATAATTTGGTAGCTAATTTTTGGTCAAGATTAACCACTACAGGGGAAGAAGACCCAGTTAAGGACAACTTTCCAGATGAACAATTATTTGTTATTTCAGCTGATACACAATGGTTTGCTGATATGGTGAATTATCTTGCAACGGGAAGTTTCCTACTTCTTTCACTAAGAAACAAATGAAGAGGTTAATCAAAACCAGTACACAATTTAAATGGTTAAATGGAATGTTATTTAAATGTGGTCCCGATTTGTTTTTACGCAAGTGTGAGGGAGGATGAAATTTTTGACATACTAAGGGCATGTCATGATGAGCCAAGTGGAGGAAAATTTTCAGTGAAAAGAAAAACTCACAAAATACTTGGCACTAGATATTATTGGACATCTCTATATAAGGATGTGAGGATATTTATCAAGTGGTGTGATCCCGCATAAAGGATGGGATAGCCAACCTTACCAATGAAATGTCTCTACACCTCAAGTGGTGATCAAACCATTTGAAAGGTGGGGTTGTATTTTTTTGGTCATTTTAGTCCTCCATCACAAGGAAAGAAGCACATTCTTGTATGTACGATTATGTAACAAAGTGGGCGAGAGGTGCAAGTTTTAACAAATGCTATTGAAGAATCAATTTCATATTTCCTTTAAGAAAGAATTATGATGAATTTTGGGGCATCAAGAAGTATAGTTTTAGATTAAAGGCCACAGTTCATGTCCAATATGATCCAATCCTTCACAATGTACTATTAGATCAATCATAGGAATTCATCTCCCTATCACCCACAATCAAATGGACAAGCAGAAGTGACAAATAGGGAATTGGAAAACATTCTCACCAAAATAGTTGAGGCAAGTATAAGAGATTGGGTGAAGAGGCTACCTAAGGCTGTCTAGGCTTATAACAAAACTTGGAAGACTACAATAAGGTTCTCACCATATGAGTTAGTCTATGGGAAAAATCCCTTAGAACCCATTGAATTTGAAGTACAAAAATTGAGGACAATGATCTAGATTGGGTATTGAGTTGGATACACCACAAAAGGAAATAATTCTACAACTCAATGAATTGGATGAGATGAGATTGGAAGCACTTCAATAGACAGAGATAATTCAAGACCAAAGGAAGCAGTGGCATGATACACATATCAAGGAAAGGAAATTCAAGGTAGGAGATTGGGCATTACTTGTTTGATTCCAAGTACCAACAATTCAAAGGCAAGTTGAGAACCAGGTGGTTAGGACCTTATCAGATTGAGCATATATTTGACAATGGCTCTATTCAGCTACTTCCCATTGATGGCAGTAGAAGGACACTTTTGGTCAATGGACATAAGCTAAAACTTTATAGGAAGCCTCCTACCAAGGATGAATTCTTGAAGTAGATTGAAGCAAACAAGGAATTTGATCATATGGAAGAACCTAGTTCTTCCAAAATGATCAAGTAATTAGATGCATGGATCCAAAATAAAGGGAAGAGAATGAAAACCAGCAAATGGCGTTCTCTTCCCCATATATATATATATATATATATATATATATATAAATGAAAAAATGAAAATATATATAAAAAGGAAGGAATGAAAACCAGTAAATGGTGTTCTCTTCCCCAAAAAAATCTCTCAGAGACCAATTGAAAACTAGAAATGGTGGTTGGTCTCCTCAATAAATGGCTAATTCAAAATAAAATAAATTTCTTTGCAATTCCAACTATCTTTTCTAATTGTTTTTCACCTTTTTTAAGAATGATGAGTCATTAAGGTGGCTGGATTACATCAGCAAGGACGGTAATTATATCTTGATCTTATTGAAAGATTTAAATTAAAGTTGGCATGTGTGATTAGACTTGACTTAAGTCGGTGGTATTATGAGTCATTCATTGTACATTATGAATAAAGGGAAATAATCATAAAGGTGATGACACTAAATAGGTAAAAGTGGCGGTGTATTAATAATGAATTATCATTTGGTCGAATAAACGAAAATTGAGAGCATTTATAGAGAAATTCAAGGAAGAAACCAACAATTCCGCAACCAAGACTAGCAATTCTACACCCAAATCAAGCAATTCCGTAGCTATCTCCTTGTGTAAAAAGGGTTTGAAAGAAATAATAATTTGAATAGTCCTTTGAACCATGGGGGTCAAAAAGAAGTTGGAGTCAAAATATGACACACAAATTCTTGCAAATGGGGAGGTAGCAACCATTTTTGAACAAGCGGGTTGGTTGGAGTTCCTGAAAAAAAATTTCAAGGTACAATGATGAATTAGTAAGGGATTTTGTTGTAAATTTAGAGTATTCTAAAACTAAGGTTAAAAGCATTGTAATTCCTTTTACTGTCAATACAATGAGTAATGTATCTAGGGTACAAATTGTACATGTTCCAAATCCTGTAAAGGGGACCCTAAAAGAACTGGTGGAAACCTTAATACAAGAGGGTGAATCTAAACCCCAATATATTTATAACACTAAGAAGATCATCAAGGGGGTAAAAGAGCTAGCCATCCCAAACATTTTGACAGAGTCACATTTTGGGTAGTTAAGTACCTAACATGCGATGGTCAATATAAGACTGTGGGAAGGGAAGTCACGAAAATGCTGATATATCTTAGGTATGAGGTCAGTAAAACTGAGTATATAGTAAACCTTCTTGGTTTCCTTTTTGACTCCATCCAGAAAATGGCTCAAAGGTATTCTTGAGGGTTTGGACAATTAGACACCATGGATTAGTCCATCTGGTTTGTCAGCATCATTTTCTCTCCAAGAAAAATGGAGAATAAGTATGGGAAAAAATTCTCAATAAGTTCAGAAAAAACCCTGATATTATCAGAAGGGGAATACCAACCCCTTTCTTCCCTAAAATTAACTTGGAGATTGATCCCCCTGAAGAGAAAAAGAAGGAAATAAGTGAGGTTAAAGTGCCAAAGAGGAGGATATCTGAAAGGATGATCAAAGCTACAAAACCTATCGTGTCTTCAAAAGAAAATCCTTCCTCTGCAACAATACCAGAAGAACCAATACCTATCTCTGACAATGACAGTTCACCCAAGCTGGATCATGAAGTAAAAATCAGAAAAAGTTTAAGAAGAAAGCCCACTTGAAGCTCCTCGAAGAAAAAGAGTTCATAAGAAGTCTAGGAAACTTTAGTGGATATTTAAATATAGGAGGGTTTGGGGAAAAAAATTGCTGATATTCTGGTAAAGCATGGCAATGTCTCCTCCTCTACCAAGCCAAACCGAGGAATTAGAAAAAGAGGATGAAATATTAAAGAGCAGGGTTTTTCAGGATATAGGTGACTCGGTAATGATGTCACATGAGGAAGAACATTTAGCATTATGGAGATTGAAAGGAAAATCCCCTTTGGTAGAAGAACAATGTCCATCCCTTGAGGAACTCTCAAGAAAAGGAAAAACAACACTTAAAACAAACTTTGTTCTTGTCTAGAGCAGAACTTATCATCAAGGAGAAAGATGAGGAATTAAACTTCCTCAAACTCAAATTAGAGCATAGGAAATGCTCATTGAACAACTGAAAACCCAGCTCACAGATAGGAATGAAGAATTGACATTGGTCAAACAATAAATGGTGGAAAAAGAAAAAGAATGTCAATTGGATAGTAAACAGAGTGTTATGTCAAAGATATCTTCAATAAATCAAGTTGTGCAGACCGAAGGCCGACTTACTAACCACTTAAAAAATTGTGGGATGATACCTACAGAATCTTAATGAATTCAAAACATCAAATGAGGAACTAAGAAGTAATATGGAAGAGGAGAAGAAGGAAAGAAAAGAGTGGGAAGAAAAATTTTACAAAATGGAAGAAGACAAATTTAAATGTCTGGTAAAGATACAAATGGTTTGTATAATGAGTGAAATATTACTCGGATGTAGGAGACCTCCTCCGCATACTGATTTCTTTGGAGGAGAAATTTATTCGTTGGCAACTATCAAGGATTACATGTGGCCTTCCACATGAAATAAAGGATGAATCAGAGTTCATGACAACATATTCCTCAGCAGAGTAGAAAAATCTCCTCTACGAATTCTATCTTTGTAACTTTATGCTGGAAAAGAATACAGGCTTCATGATCAATCTATATGTAGGGGAAATCCAGCTGAATGCATTTATTTCTATACTCCAAAATTAGGTAGCTTGGAAAAAGAGGGATACTGAACATTTACTAAAGGCCAATTCATCAGGCCTCTGTATGAGAACTCATTATGGGAAGCCATCTTGCCTTTGCCAAACATTTCAGAACTCATGCCTTTGACAACAGATTTAAGGAACATTATATTTCCATCCTATAAAAAAGTATTGATGCCTTCACCTCTTATGAGGAGAAAAACTTTGAAGATATTTATGATGGATGCTTGAAGAGATGGGAGTTTCTCACAGTTGCATTAAGAAGAGAAGTGATATCTCCCATGAACTTAATATGGAGTCTAGAAAGAGCTAGAGTTTTATGTACACTAATCCCTCAAGTCAATGAAAAAACCTAGGGGCATGTGGATGGGAATGAGAACAAGGCCTCCTCTCCTTCTCACTCCCATGTCTCCATGGCAGAACAAAGAACCTCATGATCCCACTGAGTTTGATAATTGGAAGAGAAAGATAAAAGAAGGATCAGGATACAACACTTCTGAGCTAAAGCACTGGGATATTCAGTTCCAACCATTTGATCTTAGCGAAGTCAGTTAGAATGCAAAATTCATAATCCTACTTTTGAAGAATAGAGTTTGTAAGAGGACTTACAAACAAGTAAGTGTGGGAGAAATAATGAGGCTAAAATATGCTTCATCAATGAACAATGAATGCTCTCATTTTACGTCCTTTTAGCCAAGTTTGTCTACATTGTTTAACTTTTGTTTGATCTAGAGATAAGTTAGGATGTAATTGTCCATATTTTGTTTGATTTAGTTCTAACATCTAAAAACTCTATAATTCCTAACAAAGTGTGTGGAAATTCAATTTTTGTGAATAAAACAGTTAGATTCGGTCAGATAATCAAAGTATGAAGCAACCAACACCTTTTTGGAACATTGGATTTAATACGGCTTAGCTCCGGAACCTCCATGCTTAGTTCCATAACTCCATCACATAGCTAAGGAACTCTATCGCTTAGTTCCGAACCTTCGGACTTAGTTCCAAAACCTTCGGACTTAGTTCAAACTCTAACACTTAGTTCTCGGAACTTGTGCGCTTAGCTCCATAACTTTCAGATTAGTTCCGAATAGTTCCCTCTTGTTCTAGAACTTCTCCAAAGTTACGAAATCAATGGGGATATGTTTATTTTGACAAAATCTGATCTTAGAGAAATTAATGGGCCCTCTCAATCGGAACAAATCAACAGATTGTTGATTCGTCAAACTCCGTAAATACTTAAGTAGGACCAAATAGTTGTATGTCTAGCAAGGTTTTGAATTCCACATCTTTTTGGGCACTATTTGGTTCCACTTTAGTTGGTAGACAACTAGGAAATCCTTCGCTTGTAAATGCATATTCAAATAATGAAATATGTATAAATACCTATAGACATGATTAAAATATATAGAGAGAATATATATGATATAGATATACAGTGAATTTTGTAAGACAAAACATTTCAATAATAAGATAGCCATTTCATTTTGAGAGAATCATAATTTGTCAACTCCTGATTCCAGGTGGAGAAAGGGCCCACTCCTCTGAGAAACATGATCATTGTTTTATTGGTATTTATATTTTTAAGCAATTCGTGTAAATCTGTTAAGTATTAATTATGTAAATGTTTTTGATTCTTCAGTTGAATTTTATTATGTACTTGTCCCTGCAAGTGTTATAGATTAGACTCTTATTTCCTTGCAAGCATTTTCAAATATGTGTTTATTTCCAAGCAAGTGTGTTTACTTCATAACTTTGTGTTTATTTCCAGAATTTATTTCATTCTACAAATGTGTGTTTATTTCTAGCAATTATTTTCCATTCTACAAATATTATTTATTTTCAACAAGCTTCTTATAGTTTGTCTTTAATAAGGCTTTGACCAGAAAATACTAAAGACACCGAAACCCCCATAAAATAAAAATAGCAAATACCTACAATCAATTACTAGTTCACTAAGATTCTTCTTGTTGCATATAGCTTCAAACACCCCTAGTTTGAATATGACATCAACTAAAAGTTGATTGAATGAAGGAATAATGACATCCATCACTTCACCGTATTAATTGCAACCATATTTTCAAGAGGATAGTCTATATCAACTACATTAGTTGTAACATGCTCTTGCTTCTTATAACTCTCACCAACATTATGATAAAGCATGGGATTAGAGAAGATTTGTAGCTTCTCATTAGCTTGGTTGATAGCTTTTTGGTGATACTTTTGTTGATCCACATCACAAGCTTTGACCACTTTAGTGAACCCTCTCAAGTGATGGTATCATGGTAAAATTAGGAACCTAGGAAAAAGTTGATGGTAGTTTTTCGTAGTGCATGACATTTTTTATGAGAGTGGCCCCAATTATCATGCCATTGAGGAATAGGTCGAGAAGGATTTAAGTCTCGGTAAGAGGATTAGGTAAATGACGTTTCAAATCTTCCTTTCTCGATTGTTGATGATAGTTAGGCTTTTTTTTTTTTTTTTTGGTCAATGTTGACAACATTCCTATTCAAAGAAGTGAGAATAGGAAGAGTATCAAAGACTCTGACATTTGTCTGTTACTTTTCCTAGAACATTGAAGGATTTGGACTTGTTTATTATTTTGAGTCTTAGGATGAGCTTTCTCAAACTCCCTCATGAGATAATCTTGTCTTTTAGCTTTCTTGAAAGATTCTTCTAGAGATGTGGGAGAAAATTGCCTCACCTTATATTGAAGGCAAGGTTCAAGATCTTGTAAGAAAATATGGAAGAGGCTATCATTATGCATATTATGTTCTTCTCATGTAGATAGGGTCTTCCAACGCTTGATGAAATATTGTGTTGATTCATTTTTAGATTGTTGGAAATTAGTTTAAGCATTGATATAGTTCTCAAGTAAATCATGATATTGAAATTCATTTACCAAGGTTTTAACTAAGGACTCTAGCTCAACTATGGAGTTAGGAGGTAAAGTATGATATCAATCCAAATCATCTCTAGTGAGGGTTTAGCTAAAATTTTGGTAGCATCGTATGAATTGGTTGCAGTCCCTTCCTTGTAAAGGTTACCAAAGGCCTTAATATGAAGGGTGGGATCGGTTGATCCTTCATAAGAGATGAATGGAGTAATACCCCTAATATTAATGCTAGCAATGTAAGGTATTAGAGGCTCTTGTTCGACTTCTCTTAATGTTGAGTTATGGAGCTTAATTGCTTCACATTAGCATGCTTTATTAACTTTTGAAATAAATAGTAACCGGTGTTGGTCACCCGGTGAATAGTATTGGTCGAAGGCAAGGAGGAATCGCCATCGAGTTAGGGTAATCGGTATTCATCACCTATGCATGATTGTTTTATTTAACTCACGGGAATTAGATCTAACCTTTGATATAAAGTTGATCTAATGGTTGTAATAACATAGCTAAGTTGTCCTAAGTTTGTATATGGTTATATAAGCTAGAAAACTAGGGTTAGATGTTAATAAGGGAGAATTGTAAGAAGGAATTCCTGGAGAGAGAAAAAGAGAAGCTTGTGAGGGATAAAGTACTGTACATCCAAGAGGTGTGGAAGATTGTAGATCTTCATTGTATATTCTCTACAAAGCTTTAACGAGTAATATTGGTTGTTTCTTGGTGGACGTAGCCCACACTGGTCAACCACGTTATATCTTGTGTATTGTTCTTCTAATTTATTTCCGCTTTTATTATTTGTATGCTTAGATCTAAATAATATATATGTACAACTGGTGTGATTAACCCCAACAACTGTATCGAGAGATTTTTTGTTTGAGGTTTTGTTTGTTGAAATATTTACTCACAGAGGGATTTCTCGATTGAGCGGGAGCTACAACAATGGTAAAAGATGGAAAATACAGATTTGAGAAATTTGACAAAATTGTAATTATCAACTAAGGAAGATGTAGGTGAAAGATTATCTCGTATCAAAATATCTATACTTATCGTTGGATGAAAAGGCAAGACCTATAAAGATGATTGATGAAGAATGGAAAATTATTGTGAGAAAGGCTCAGGGGATCTATAATATAGAGCCTAGCACCATCTGTGGTTTCGAATATTACCGGCAAAGCGTACCAACCACGGTAGAGTTGATGAAATCTTTAGCTAATTTATATGAAAAATCTAGTGCTTCAAATAAAGTTTATTTGATGAAGAAATTATTTAATTCTAAGATACAAGAAGGTGAATCTACATCAAGTCATTTGAATGATTTCCAGTCTATAGTAAATCAATTAAAATCGGTTAATATCCCTTTTGAGGATGAAGTAAAATCATTGTTATTCTTGTGCTCTTTTCCGGATAGTTGGGATAACTTGGTGATTTTTGTTAGTAATACATAGTCTTCTACTAATATTTTAAAGTTTGATACAAAAGAATTATCATCTGTAATTATTTGAATATATAAAGTAGAGGAAGAAAGAAGGAGACATCTAAGAGAAAAAGTAATGGGAAATCAAAGTCTAAGAATGGCATATCTAAATCCGAGAGGTAAAGGAGTGACTGCTGGAATTATGGAAAGAAAGGACATGCAAAGAAGGATTGTTGGTTCAAGGAAAACAAAGAGAATTTACTAGAGAAAGTTAAAGAGGAAAATGTTTCCTCTTCTAAGGTAATGAAGATGCCCTTATTCTCTCCTTGGATAGTCAAATTGAATCATGGGTTTTAGATTCGGAGCTTCTTTCCATGCTACCCTAATAAGGGTTATTTCAAAACTTATGTCCAGGGTAATTTTGGGCATGTTTATTTAGGAGATGATGAACCATGAAATATTATTGGTAAATAGGAAGTTCATCTAAATATGTAGAATGGGAATACATGGATATTGAAATATGCGAGGCATGTGCTAAGCCTCAAGAGAAATCTTTTTTCTGTAGGACAACTAGGTAAATCTAGTTGCATGGTTACATTCACAGCTGACTCTTGGAAGGTTACCAAGGGATCTCTTGTAGTTAAGACATAAGAAGATAGGAACATTGAATTTGTCTACATGTATTACTGATTCCTTTTCTATGTTATCTACTTCAGATTCATATGCAATCATGTGGCATAATCAGCTAGGCCATATGATTAAAAAAGGAATACATATCTTAAAGGAAAAGGGTAAGTTATCATATTTGAAAGATGTAGATCTTGATTTATGTGAGCATTGTATCTTTGGAAAGAAAAAGAGATTGATATTTCTCAAAGTTAGGGCAACAAAGAAGGAGCAAAAATTGGAGCTTGTGCACTCATATGTGTGGGGACTAGCCCAGGTAGCTTCTCATGGAGGATCCCAATATTATGTGACTTTCATTGATGATGCCACAAGAAAGGTATGAGTTTATTGTATTAAATGTAAATATGATGTTTTAGAGACTTTTAAAAGATGGAAACACCTTGTGGAAAATGAATCAAATTCAAATTTAAAATGCCTTAGATCTGACAATGATGGTGAGTACTGCAAAGAAATCTTTCAATGATTATTATTCAATAAATGGAATACACAGAAAAAAAACAATTCCTAGAAAACCACAGGAGAATGGTGTTGCTAAAAGAATGAATAGGACAATCATGGAATGTGCAAGAAGCATGAGGATACATGCTGGATTACCCTTGCATTTTTGGGCAGAAGTAGTAGACACGGCGGTTTATTTAATTAATCGTGGGCCTTCAAGTGCACTAGATGGTGGAATACTAGAAGAATCTTGGACTGGAAAAGAGGTAGATATTTATTTTCTTATATTATTTATTTTAGAAGCTTTTATGTATGTTGATAAAGAAAATAGAAATAAGTTGGATGCTAAATCCAAGAGATGTACTTTTATTGGTTATGGCTCTAGTGATTTTGGATTTTGTTTTTGGGATTTAGAAGATTCTAAGATTGTTAGGAGTCGTGACATTGAATGGAATGAAAAGAGAATGTACAGGGATCAAGTTTTGGTACCCAAATTCGAACCAGTTGGAAATTTTGTGGAAGAAAACTCATTCTCAAATTTAGAAAAGACATCTACAGTTATCGATGTCGGTTTTCCTGAATCGATGATCGGTTAGACAAAACTAGTTTCGCTCAAAAAGGAGGACCAAAGATCGGTAGAAGGTGACTGACGTCAGTCACTTTCTAAGATTGATACAAATTTACAGAATGAGAAAAATGAGCCTCTGACACCCAAAAGCTCAATGAGATAGTCACAAAGGTTAAGTACACCTCCAAAACGATTTTCACCTTCTTTATCTTATTTATTATTGATGATAGTAGTGAACCGAGAGTTTTGAAGAAGCAATGTAGGATGAGACCCAAGTGAAGTGGGAGCATGGCATGGATGAGGAGATGGAATCCTTAAAACAAAACTAGACATGGGTTTTGGTTAAGCTACCAAAGAAGTAAAATGACATTGCAAAACAAATGGTTTTATAGGATGAAGGAAGAAGATGGTGGAAACAAAATATATAAGGCAAGGCTTGTGGTAAAATGATTTACACAGAAATCAGGAACTGGTTTTGGTGATATATTTTCTCATGTATTTAAAATGACTTCCATTCATACTATTCTAAGTTTGGTTGCAGCGAGAAGATTTGCATTTAGATCACTTGATGTTAAGATGTCTTTCCTTCACAAAGTGATTTGGAAGAAGAGATTTATATGTAGCATCCACTTGGGTATGAAGTCAAGGGTAAGGAGAAACTCGTGTGTAGATTAAAAAAGAGTTTGTATGGGCTCAAGCAAGCTCCAAGACAATGGTATATGAGGTTTGATAGCTTTATGCATGAGCATGGTTATATGAGATGTGAATTTGACCATTATGTTTATTTCAAGAAGCTTGGAAATGGGAGCTATATTATTTTGTTAGTGTGTGGATGATATGCTTATTGGGATCTAATATGTAGGACATTGGTGAGCTTAAAAATAAGTTAGCTCACACATTTGTAATGAAGGATTTGGGAGTTGCAAAGAAAATCCTTGGCATGCAAATTCACATAGATATGAAGAACAAAAATTGTATTTGTCTCAGGAGGATTATATCAATAAGGTGTTGGAAATGTTTAATATGCAAAATTAAAAACATGTAAGTACACCTATGGATGGACACTTCAAATTGAGAAAAGATCAGTTTCCTACATCACATGAGGAGGTCGAGTACATGACACGAGTTCCATATGCTTCAGCAGTTGGAAGTCTCATGTATGCTATGGTTTGTACCAGACCAAAAATTACACAAGTAGTGGGAGTTGTGAGGAAATTTATGGCCAATCCAAGTAAATAGCATTGGAATGTAGACTAATGGATTCTCGGGTATTTGAGAGGGACATCCGACATGCAAAGGTGATACTATGGAGGGTTAGATATTTCTTTATGCGGCTATGTTGATTTAGATATGGTTGGTGATTTGGATGGTAGGAGAAGCACCACTAGATATGTTTTCACAATAGGTGGGATGATAGTTAGCTAGATTTCAAGATTGTAGAAGGTTGCAGCCTTGTTTATTATAGATTTTGAGTATGTTACAACTACAGAGGCTAGCAAAGAGATGATATGGATGAGCAGGTTCATGGAAGAGTTGGGAAAGGAGCAAGAGGATTGCAAATTGTACAATGATAGTGAAAGTGTGATTCATATGGAAAAGAACTCAACATTTCATTCAAGAATGAAACACATTCAATTGAGATATCACTCATTCGACAAGTGTTGGAGGATGGGCGATTGAAGTTGGAGAAAATTCATACAAAGGAGAATCATGTGGATATGCTAACGAAGTCGTTGGCAAAGGAGAAGTTGGAGCTACACTCCACTTTTGTTGGTCTTTGAGTTTGAGACTTGAAGAGGGAGAAACAGGTTAAAGAAAGGATCCAAGAATGGAGTTATACGATGCAGTGTAGTAATTTATCTCCAAGTGGGAGATTGTTGAGTTTTGGAGCTTAATTGCTTCACATTAACATGTTTTATTAACTTGTTGGAATACACAAGAATGTCGATGTCGGTCGGCTAACCAGACCTCGATCACTGGCAACCGGCATCGGTCAAGGCAAGAAGGAACCGGCATCGGTTAGGGTAACCGGTATCGGTTACTTGTGCGTGATTCTTTTATTTAACTCATAGGAATTAGATTTAACCTTCGATATAAAGTTGATCTAATGGTTGTAATAGCATGGCTAAATTACCCTAAGTTTGTATATGGTTATATAATCTAGAAAACTAGGGTTAGATGATAATAAAGGAGAATTGTAAGAAGGAATTCTTAGAGAGAGAGAGAGAAGTTTTGAGGAAGAAAGTATTGTACATCCAAGAGGTATGGAAGATTGCATATATTCATTATATATTCTCTACAAATCTTTGACTAATAAGATTGGTTATTTCTTCATGGACATAACCTACACTAGGTGAACCATGTTATATCTTGTGTATTTTTCTTCTGGTTTATTTCCAATTTTATTGTTTGTATGCTTAGATCTGAATAATATATATGTACAACTAGTGTGATTAACCCCAACACTTAAGACTTTGTTATGGATAGGGTTTGGGTAATGGGCACCCCATTAGGCCCATTTAGAAAAGGAGGGGGCATAGTTTGCCAAGAGTTCATTATAGGGTGAATGATTAGTTGAGCCACATTGGCTTGCATTTGAAGGAATTGAGTTGTAGTAGTAGATTGTTGTTGGATCATCCTATCAATAAGTTAAAGGATAAGGTTAGTAGGGTCATAATTAGAAGTATTTGCATATGAACCTACTTGATAACTTTGCCTTCCTATCAAGTTGTTCATAGAAAAATTCAAGGAGACACTTGGCAATCATTTCTTCTTATTCATTTTTGTATTGAGTAAATTGAGTGAGAAATTTCTTAATCTTAGGAGAATGATCGGAAGAATTTTCATTTTGATTTTATTCTTCTTCATCCTTAAATGGGCCACTACAAAGGTGGTAGAAGCTTTCTTTCTAGGTGTTCCTACAACACAAAAGTACATGCAAAAGGGGAATTCAACTTGAATGATAGATTTTAGGAATTTTTACACAACAAAATTAGAAGACCTCGGCTTAGATACTCCATGATGGAGTGATAATCTAGAAGAGAGACTATTGAGTAGAGCATGAAAGACGGACTGATCCGAGACTTAGCCATTTTCATGGTTACATGCTATTTTTGTAAGATGGCATGCGCAATGCACACAATCAAATGAATACTTACAGGCACACAAAATGTTATTATTGGAAGAGTGACTATTAAGAACTTTGCATGTGTTTGGATTAATAATAGAGTTTCCACCACCAGATTAACGGTAAGAGGTCTATTAAAATTGCACTTACATGTGTGTCTATTATTGTAAAGGCATGTGGCTATTTTTAGCATGCGACCTATTTTGGGAATCATGTAAGCGGTGAAGGGAAAGTCCCCCCTTATAAATATGTAGTGAGTTGTGTAGTCTAAGATATAGATGTGGAGATAGATATAGATATAGAGAGATACTATGGAGGCATGCATAAGTTATGATATTGATTATTGTAAGAAGCTTCTTTTTTACCGTGTTTAATATAATGGAGTAAATTGGATGATCAATGGTGTCATATGTAACTTTATTATTGCATGCATAGTTTCATTATGTTATTATTTGATTAATGATCTAGATCTAGAATATGTTTTGTCTGTGGAAAGTTATATTATTTATATATCTGAATGTATTAACCCTTCATCATGTTCACATCCTACATAAGTAACTCTAAGGAGGGGCATGGTATCTTTGCGCGCTTTGGGTGAGTGCTCAATCGGCTAAGTGATGTGCAAAGACATCTAAGTTATTCTTGGTAAATTCTAGGCTGCATCATTGGTTCCATTGTAAGACCTTTTTTCAGGTTGTTTTCAAGATGGTTCACGATGAAGACATACCGATTGACCCTAGCAAGGGTTGAGGAGTGCATAAAAGATCTGGAAGAAGAGTACGCACAGAGATTCAACACTTTGGATCTAAGTTTGATGCATGCACTTGGGTGGAACAAAATTTGTATGATTGTTTGTATGAGAGATTATTCATTATCTTTCCAAAGAGAAGCTGTATGAGTGGTTGGTTGTTTATGCGTTTAAACATAACTGGAGATATCATACACTTATCTGGACGTAGGAAGAATTTCAAGCCCTATATGATGTTGATTTAATTTGGACGTGTCTTTATGAATACTTGGTTTGAGGCATCTTGAATAGCTATATTCTGGATTACTCAATTTCTACCTATTCTTGTCTGGAGGTAGCCACATTTTAGTTTCTATAGTATCCCAGGGGAACCTATTTATAAGGCATTCCACTGGCAATCAAGATTTTGATGATAACCCTGAACTTGGAAGAAAAACCCATGGCTAGCTAAACCTCACCATGTGTGGGGGCAGGAACATGATTGGTGAAAGATGTCAGACTTAGCAGCATCAAGTTTGAGAGAAGAAAGGTGGCTTAAGTATAATGAGGCGTGCAAGAGAGAGATAGAGAAGCGGATGACATTGCGAGTGGGTGGTGTTGAGGAAAGAGATGGCTCATGAAGGATTTGGAGCTCACGCAGGATAAGTGGAGCTAGAGCATCAGGAACTCCCCCATATGGGAAATCATGATAGGGAACCCTCCTTGGCCTCACAAGGAAGTGTGCTAGTAGAGATGACTTGGGCCATAGGCGCACATCTAAACCTACTTGGAAACCTAACCCTTACACTTGGTTATCTAGTATCTAGTACGACAAGTATTCAGTAAGATAATTTAGGCGAAGATAAGAGTAGGATTAGGTCGGATAGCAAGCACATCAATGATAGGGTAGATGTATTCATTTTATTTGGGGTACTTTTTCAGCGCATCGTCCAAATAGAATGCGAGCGCACATAATTTTGGATTCGCTTTCGGGAGTAGAACCACCTTATATATCGTAGGGGTTCGATTCGATTACTACTATTGGGGCACATGGTAGTACATCTTATGGTCCACTTCCGGGAGGAGGATTAGGAGGTATAGGTGGTTCTATTTCTAGTGGATTTGGTGGTCAGTAGAGGCAAAGGAAACACAGGAGGTTACGGATCGTGTGGGCAAGGTTCGTACTGACCCCAAAATATTTACATGGAGATGTCTCTTTGTCTTCCATGGTAGAGGGCATAGAATATGTTGTTGAACATGTGCACATGTGTGAAATACTATGACACACAAAAGGGATCATGAATTTTGAGTGCAAGGAAAGCCAATTTATGACTACATTTCAGGGACATGCACACAGTTGGTATAGGAAGTTTGACCCTGATAAAACTTGCATGGATTATACATCACTAAAATATGTTTTCTTAAAAAATTTCTATATCCCCGAGTGCAGACGAGAAGAGTATAAGTGCGCTCAAGGATATTAAACAAGGCACTACTAAGAGTGTCAGGAGTATGATGCCCATTTCAAAACTCTTTTATCTAAGCTTTCTTATGATATTCATGCAAGCCAATATGCATAATGGTTCATTGGAGGTCTGATTACACCTTTTAGGAGGGCGTTGTCATATAAGATATACACCGATCGCGTGAAGCACTTGAATCATATTTGCATGTTGAATCGGTTGGGAGTATAGACACTAGATTTAACCCATTCTTGGAAGCACAAATTGTAGCTACAAAAATCAGTTGGAGAAACTATCAGCAAATTTAGCACATGAGACAAGCACGTGGATTTGGTGTACAAATTTTGAAGTGAAAGGTCACACTAAGGATAGTTGTCCCCATAAATCGGTTTATTCATTCTTGGTTTGTAAACTTCTACTTTCGAACTCTACAAATCACACAATGATGTTGTTCTACTTTCAACTTTGGAAAATTACAGTTTTCTTGAAAATTAGAGATTCGTGATTGATTATCTAGTGCCATAGAAAGGAAAATGCGAGAGAAGGAAATAATTTAAAACTTCAACACCAATAATTTTATCCTGGAAACCTCCAATGGAGGAAAACCAGTTGGGAAGGGAAACTACTCTTTCTTCCCACTTTTAATGGTCTAATATAGACAATTAAAGATTACAATAAGTATGAAAAGAAGCAACAATGTAAACCTTCTCTCCATTACTTGTTTGCTTTGTTTCTAAACCTTGCTCCTCTGACTCCATTCCAAAGACCAAGATCTTGCTCACTTTGCTCTCATTAAACTCTACTTCTCGATCCTCCGGATCTTTTAATGTCTATTCTCTTGTTCCTTTCATGCATTTATAGGCCTTCACATGTCCTCCTAGTGCATTGGAGAATGTGAAAGGGCATGGAAGGGAAGAGACACACTAAACACTTAAAATTCTGTCCATTTGCATTCCATTCTTCTTTTCTATTTGAAAGTGTCATGATTTCCACCCTATAGGGCGCGGTTATAAAACCACCGCTCTGCACACATAACGGCGGTTCCTTCCAAAACCTCCATTTATCTCATTTTTCTCACTTTTCTTATTTCACCTTCTTGGTGTTGATGGAACTGATGAAGTGGTGTGTTTTTCGGATCCCTATGGATCATACCTCCCCTACTTAGGAGGTTTTTGTCCCACAAAATCTTAGTGGGGGAGTGGTAGAGGAATCAACTCCCTCTCGTGCTCATTCAAGTACCACTAGGTCTGCCTTGGTGTCTTCTCTCGTCCAACCTGCCAAGACTCCTATGGATCTTTGGTTTGTTTCTCCAGTGCTACATCCTCCTCCAAGTTTCCTCGAGTACAATCCTCTTTAGAAGGTAACTTTTGTATCTTTCCTTCTTTGTCATGCATAGATGGCGTTAGTGGATGTGAGCTCTTACAACTTACTATCGCGTGCATCTGCATGAAGTATGGCCTGAAGGTTTCTTCTCTAACCTACTCAAGTATGGCGAAGGTCCCATATTGTAGTGGTTTATTCCTTTCTTGTCTTTGTCTCTTGAGATGGATTGGTCGAATCCTCTCCTAGTGTGTTGCTATTATAGTCACCACCATTCCTTTTATCTCTTCTTCTTGTTGTTGCCCTACGGTCAGGTCCAGTGAATCCGTAGGTAGATACGGTAATTGCATAGCGGAAGTTTGTTTTGCTCCTTGAATGAGTAGTTCTTGTGGTGGCTTCTTCTACAAAAACTAATAAGTGCTATCCAAATTCTCTATCCTTTGGTCAAAAATATTTGTGCTCTTACGTCCATTTTTCTTTTCTTCCAATGAAAGAAAACAAAACTGATGATTTTCCTAAATAAGTCTTGGTGCTTGGTTGGCACTTACCATAGCCTTCTTTGATTTTCTCTGGTGTGCCCGGATATTAAAACTGATTCCATCCTTGACCCATCTAAACGAGTTCTCCCTCCTTGTGAAGACAGCATCCCTGATATACAAGTAAGGACTTCCGAAGACAACTTCAAATGCATCAAGTGGAAGAATATCAACCTCTAATACATCTATGTATTGGTTTTATCCCAAACTGAAACTTACACTTCCTTGTAACTTGTATGTATACACCCTTCTTCACCCATCCCAGTGGGTATGGATGTGGATGCACGTAAGTCTCTAGACCAAGTTTTTCTACAACCACATCAGAAATCAAATTTGACTGACAACCAAAATCTACTAAAGCATTTACCTTAGTCTTCTTCATTTGGATTCTGATTTGAAATAAACAGTACTCATCTCTTCTTCTTTTGTTTCCCTGTACAGGTAAGTGGCCATGCATCCCAGCCTCTCGTCTACATCTGAATCATCCTCAATCTCCACCTCTCTTTCTATCTTCATAGTGGCCATGGATTTCTTGGAATCCTCGGTTCACTTCTTTGGGTGCAATTTTGGATGTAACTTCCAACATGTGGTGTCAGTATGTCCATTTACATCACAATTCTTACAGAAATTCTTAGGATCTTTACAAGTATGCAAAGCAGTAGCGGCATGTTTACCTTTCCATTTACCTCTACTACTTGTCTTCCCTTGTTCTTTATCCTCATTGTTCTATTGACTAGTCTCCCTTTGGCTCTATTTCTCCTTGCTTCTTCTCGTCATCAATGTAGTATGCTTGTATACAAGCTTCATTGAGATCCTTGGGCTTCATGGAGATTACCTTCCTCCGAAGGTGAGTGTGAAGTCCTCCCAAATACTTGGTCAGAATGTCCTCATCCTCCAAGTCCATATTAAGCAACATCGCTTGTCTCTAAAATTCCATAGTGTAGTCTTGCATGCTTTGACCACTTCCCTGTCTAAAGTACTACCACTTAATCATCATGTCAATATTATGGCCAATAGGATAGAAGTTATCTCTTATCAATTCTTTAAAACCTTTCCATGTAATCTTGAAATAGGACGTTTCTTCTTCTCACAAGTGGCTAGATGGGTTTCCCACCAAACCACGACGCATGACCTTCCATTTTGAGATGTGCAAAGTAACCCTTTGTGCCTCGGTGACATTATGCACACTAAAATAGACTTCTAACTATTTTAGCCATTTATCCATAATTACGCATCTACTTGTCCTTCAAAATTCTTTATTTCCACTTTCATTTCAACTTTAAAAGGTGTATGTGCAGATTTTACCTTCTCTTACAATTGGTGTCTCTTCACGCTCTTCCCATTCTTCCTCTTCATGGCTCTTTCTGATACCAAATTTTTGGCTAGTGCTCGAACCACCGAGTCCATGGAATCTTGCTTAACTGAAGCTTTCTTTTGCAGATCTAAAATCTCTTCTTGGTTTCTATGCACTCTATCCATCATGCTCTCTAGCATCTCGACTCTACGGACCAAGTTCTCTTCATCCATTTGAGCTCAAATTCTCTATTTCCACTTCTTTGTAGAAATATTTAGCTCACAAGGTAAAACTTCTTCACTTTTGGACCTTTTCATTGTCACAAGAAAGATTCGAATACCACATCCTGGATATATAATCATCTTTGATACCAAAATGATTTTTAAACTTCTACTTTAGAACTCTACGAATCACACAACTATGTTGTTCTAATTTCAACTTTGGAAAATGATAGTTTTGCTTGAAAATTAGAGCTTCGTGACTGATTATCTAGTTCCATAGAAAGGAAATTGTAGAGAAGGAAATAATTGAAAACTTCAACACCAACAATTTTATCCTAGAAACCTCCAAGGAGGAAAACCAGTTTAGGGAAGGGAAACTACTCTTTCTTCCCACTTTTATTGGTCTAATATAGACAATTAAAGATTACAATAAGTATGAAAAGAAGCAATAATGTAAACCTTCTCTCCATTAGTTGTTTGCTCTGCTTACGCACCTTGCTCCTACTGACTCCATTCCAAAGCTTTGAAGATCTTGCTCACTGCTCTCATTAAACTCTACTTCTCGATCTCTCTGGATCTTTGAATGTCTATTCTCTTGTTCCTTTCATGCATTTATAGGCCTTCACATGTCCTCCCGTGCACTGGAGAATGTGAAAGGGCATGGAAGGGAAGAGACACGGCTGGGCACTTCAAATTCGTGTCCATTTGCATTTCATTCTTCTTTTATGTTCGAAAGTGTTAGGGCCGCCACCTTGAGTAGACCAAATGGTCTCGGGACCACCGTCTTAGTTAAGGAGGTTTTGAAACCATCGCTCTACACAGAGCGGTGGTTCCTTCCAGAACCTCAGTTTACCTCATTTTTCTTGCTTTTATTATTTCACCTTCTTGGTGTTGATGGAACCGATGAAGTGGTGTGTTTTTCGGATCCCTGGGATCAATCTTCGCTTCACTTTATAAGATATGTCATTTAAACCATGATGCTAGCCACTACCCATTACTACAACGCATGATAAGAAATAACATATCCTATTATTGTAATATTTTCTAATCCATGACTCATGATACCGAGGACTATAGATTGATTGGTCAGATCCATGATGCTATAGATATTGGTGTGAGACAGACAAGCATATCAGATAACTCTAAGGGCAAGAATGAGCACCAAGATCAAGATCACATTCAAGTGCACTATGATCAAAATGAGGGGCATTTTGAAGGAGGTCATGGTAGATTTCACAGATACCATGGTGGATTCGAGCAGGCCGAGGCCATGGTGGTGGACGATACGAGTTTCCTCGTGGGACATGCTTTACATACAGATCTCCTAACCACTACAAGTGTGAATGTCCCCATAATATTTCATGTTCTTTCGATGGAAAGAATCATAGATATGAGGAATTCCTGGACTTATATGATCATATTAGTAATCAACATAAACAATAAAACAAAGGCGCATGAATGGTTAGGATACGGTCATGCTATGGAAAAATAGTGGATGCCCAAGTTGATATAATAACTTTGAGGAATTAACCATAAATATTAATACATGTTCAAGTGGCATGCGCGAAAGAAGTATTGTAGTAAAGCCTACTATCACTACGGAGGAGGTTCTACATGTGAGGTACCCAAATCCTTCCCATCAGAAGGAGGTTTATCAAGAAACCATGGAGGTCCTCAAAAATCTTCAAGGTGAAATAAAATGTTTGAAAGAGAAATCATGGAATATGGAATAGGAGAAAGATGCAGTGAAGGCCCCATCTGATATTGATGACTTAAGGGAGGTGTGCAAAATGTTGTGGCAGGATAATATCATTCCATTGTTAGGGAATTGGCTGAAGGGAAACTCTTCATGCGCAAGTATTGAGAATGGATGACAGATCCTGCATGTAAATATTCTCCTTAATAGCATAAACTATGACAAGGAGATCACTCTGAATGTTGTTGTGGATGGATGGATTTTGAGTAATATATTGATTGACACAGGTGTGGAATTCAATGTTCTTACTTTAGATGCATGGGTGTAGATGGGGAGACCTCCATTGTAGTCGTCTTCCAATGTGTTGTTTATGGCTAATCGGACTAAGGCCACTCCCATAGGAGTTTTGAAAGATGCATCCATTACTATACAAGGGGCCAAATTCACTGGGGATTTTGAGGTTTTAGCACTTGTAGAAGCAGACAATTTTCCAGCTCTGCTTGGGTGCCCTTGGTGTTATGCAAATAATGTTGATTTATGGTTCAACAAAGGATATATCAATTTTGAGAATAAGGAGGAATGAGTTATAATCCCTTTAATAGATGGGAAATCTACACCGTATGTTGAGCCTTTGAGTGAAGAAGATCTAAATAGGATCTATGTATGTGCACCATTTGAGACCCAAAGGTCCATGAGCCATCTAAGGAAGGAATCCTTCAGTGGGAAGATGCACAATCTATTAGTGATACTACGAGTATTGCTTGCGATAATTGGGCTCACGGTACTTATGAATTGCTAGGGTGTGAAGTAAGAAGCGTGTTTGCGGAAAGGTGGACTTCATTCCATTAGAAGAAAAGGTAATAACCTTGTACCTCTTACAGGAGAAGAAGACTCCGGTATTCTTATGCAAGCCATGCAGAACAGTGGATAGACCAAGTTGAGAGAAGACATATGCTAGCATATACCATACATGGAACAATAGCGCATTGGTGGGTGGTTCATAGAGATAATATTATGGAATGAAATGAGATTAGGATTTCTCTCTCTACTCGATTTTACAGGAGCAATGCACCTAATCAAATCTATACTTATCATGGTAATCAACCTGTTTAGCACTTTTTTCATAGTGTGAGAGACTTTGGACGAGAGGCGGAAGCTCTACCACCTTCACTCTAGGTGCACAAATTTTATTCCACTTTACAAGGATGTGCATGCACTTGGTATGTATATGCAGAGGTACATAGAGAGATTGGAAATTGGTAGGATTTGATTTCCGGAATGATCCATACTTTTGACTACTCTATTAACCTCCAGTAGAAGAGGTATTAAAGGTTATATAGAACTTAACTATGGGAGATAGTGCACAAATGGAAGAACTCATTCAGGAGTTATTTGGTGAGATAGACGTAGGAGTGCATCTTGATAAAGAAGAAGAAACAGACTTCATGTTACTTTAGCGCACTTGCTTTGAGAAAGACAAAGGGAAGATGGTCTACATAGTGGATGATGAAAAAGTAGAAAATTTGGATGTCGATCATTCAATAGAACGCATGAAGTCTTAGACAGTGTAGATAACAATATGCACACATATCATAAACCGATGAAGAAAAAGAAAGTGAATATTGGCACAAATACTGAACCTAAGGAGGCCATAATTGGGGATTATTGGTCTAACTCTAAAGTGGAAAAAATTATAGAGTTACTACAAGATTTTCAGGACTTATTTCCTAGGGGATATCATGAATTAAAAGGTGTGCATGAATCATTGGGAGAGATGAAGATCAAGCTTAAGGAAGGTGTGTGACCGGTCAGGAAGAGACCCTACAGAATGATCCCTAACTTGCGTGTCAAAGTTAAGGAAGAAATTGACAAAATGTTGAAATCTAGCATCATCAAACCCCTAAAAGAGTTTGAATGGGTTAGTCCCATGGTTATCAGTCTAAATAAGGATGGTCGGATTCAAATTTGTGTGGATTACAGAGAACTGAATGTTGCATATGTAATTGATCCTTTTCCTATACCATTCACGAGAGAGATATTAGAAGGCGTTACGGGTGTGAAATCTATTCTTTTACGGATGCATTCTCTGGTATCATCAGTCGGGGATTGCATAGGAGGATTAAGATAAAACAACCTTCACCATTGAGTGGGGAATTTTTGCATATACTGTGATGTCGTTCGGTTTGAAAAATGCGCCTGCTGTATTTTCGCGCATAGTTGTTCAAGCATTCCAAGATTTCATCCACAACTTTTTGCAGGTTTACTTAGATGATTGGACGGTGTATGGACTTGTTAAGGATCGTTATGATAATTTTTGCTTAATCCTTGAAATATGTAAACAGTTAAGCATCTCTTTGAACATCAAAAAGTGTGTATTTTCTACACCATTTGGCACTTTGTTAGGGTACATTATTTGTAAGGAAGGTTTGTTGGTCGATCTAGCTAAGGTTGTAGTTATTATAGGCCTAGAAGAGCCTACCAGTCAAAGTGAAGTGTGTGGATTCTTAGGTCACATAGGGTATTATATAAAATTTATCAAAGGGTGTGTTAAGGTTGTTATACCCCTGGAAGAGTTACTAAAAGGAAAAGGGACATTTTATTGGGAGACCTGCAACAACGCGCATTCGAGACATTGAAGGAGAAACTTACCACAGTGCCTATTCTGCACTTTCCTTCATGGGACCAACCGTTTCATGTACATGTGGACGCTTGTGGCATGGCCATTGGTGCGGTGTTGGCTCGCCATGAGAAGGTATTATAGATAATCTTATATGTTTTTCTAGTAGAAAGTTGACTCCCACGAGTATAATTATACAACTAATGAGTGTGAAGCCTTGTCGATGATCTACGTGTTCCATAAATTCAAACTTAATCTACTACCAACACCATTTGTTTTTATATCGATCACATGCAATTGAAATACTTGGTAAATAAGCCATCCTATAGTGGCGTACATATCGATGGGTGCTCTTATTCCAAGAATTTGATTTTATAGTCTTAGTAAAGCTAGGAAAAGTAATTTTGGGCCGACCATTTATCAAGGATACAATCGGGGAATACATGCAAACAATTGAAGACACAATGTCAGATGCACAATTATACAAAGTTACATCATGTGCCTTTAGACTTGGAGGATCTTTTTATTTCTACGTATATAGGTATGGCACTTTGGAAGGACTAAAAGCCTTAGAGAAGAAACAACTTGTTATTCGTGTGACACCTTTTATGTTGATCAATGGTGACTTATACAAGTTAGGTTGAGATGAAGTATTGCGTCGATGTGTATTGGAGCATGAGCGCACAGATATCATGGAAGAGGATCATGGTGGTATTGCAGGTGGGCACTATGCAGGTGATGCCACCGTGCGCAAAATTCTACTCATTGGATTGTGGTGGGAGACCTTGTATAAGGATTGCAAGGCATGTGATCACTTTTAATGCCTTGGCAAACTAGGGAAAAGAGATGAAATGCCTTTACGACCTATTCCTAGTGCAGAACCATTTGAAAAATGGGCTATATAGACTTTGTGGGTCCTATTTCGCCATCCACACGTAGAACTGGATCATGCTACATCATCACTTGCACATATTATCTCATAAGGTGGGAAGAAGCAACACCTACCAAGGATTGTACAATAGCTACAACAACCAGATTTTTATGGGAAAATATTCTTACAAGATATGGATACCCATTGAGTTTAACAAGTGATAGGGGAACACATTTTTTGAATGAGACAATCAAGATATTATTGGATGAATTTATGATTACGCACCATAAGACTACACTCTATCATCCTCAGGCAAATGGCACTGTTGACGCCTTGATAAAACTTTGAGCCGACACATTGACAAAAATTTGTGATGTTGGAAGGAAATATTGGGATGATAAGGTTTATGTCATGCTTTGGGCGTATAGCAAAACATATAAAAGGTTGAACAAGGCCACACTTTTTTGATTAGTGTTTGGCACCGGCAGCATCTTCCTATGGAATTCATGTTACCTTCCTTGCTTATTGCGCACGTTGGAGGTCTAGCTAACGAGAAAACATTAGAAGAAGGGATTGAAAAATTGATCAAGCTGAATGAGTGATGAGAAATAACATGTTGGAGTCAGAAGCAAGAAAAGGCTAGACATAAAGCATGGCATGACAGGCACATTAGGGACAAAAATTTTGAGATTGGACAGATGGTGCTTCTTTATGATTCTAAGTTTTGCGCCATCTAGGAAACTTAAAGTACATTGGTTGGGACCGTATGTTATCACTTAGATACTTGAAATAGGTGTTTTCCAGTTAGAGGCGCTTGATGGAATACGGTTACCCGATTACTTCAACGGGAGTAGGCTGAAGCCCTACTATAAATAAGTCTTCTTGGTGTTTGTAATAAGGCAGTGTTGCCATTTAGATTAGGTTTTCAATTATGTATTCCCTTAATGTATTTCCTTCTTCATCGCTATGTTTTGTCATTTTAGTTGGTGTTTTTGTGTAATAAGCGCGTTTGCACGTTGGAAGCTAATTACCATTTGAAGAATTTTTATGCGCAGAGGACTGCACATACCATTTGTGTGGGGTGGTTATTGATAACTAGGTACAAGGCTATTGGAAAATGGGTACACATAAAGGAACAAACTACTACAGGTGTTATTTCAAGTTTGGAGAGTTTTTAGAAAGGAGATTGCTTCTAAAAACGAGGACCATAGATGGAGATAAATGAAGGAACAAGTATAACGTGAGGTAAGCAGAGGCCATGGAGACTACCAAGGGAAGGTTAGTGGCGAGGTACTTGGGCACATGGGAGCGTACTAAAGAGAATTCTAAGGCTAGAAGGTAGGAAGGCGTGCTTTAGAAGGTTATAGCTTGGGTGCGAAGATGTACCACACGGAAAGTGTGAAAATGGTCAATTATTGAGAGGAATATTGGTAGGTGAAGGAGCAATAAATGAACTAACTTTTTGAAAATCTATATAAGGACATGATACGAGTTCATTTTTACCATTGTAATCGCTAGAATTTGAACGAGCTAAGTGCGACCGAGCTGAGTGAAGATGTATTGAGGTGCGAAGGGTGTGAAACCAGACGTGGAGAGAGGATTTTTGTGCAGAAGAAGCTTATGTCCCCATTGGTGAAGGGTTTTAGTGAAGCGAGCGCTAAAAGAAATCTAGGGCACGTGGTTTTGAACTAGGGCATGCAAACTCAAGCTAGGGTTTGGATTTGTTCACTACAGAGGAAAAAAACTTGAGATTTGATGATGGCACCAAAGAAAGCACCTGTTGCAGGAGCCAAAGGAAAGAAGAAAGTGGAGGTAGAAGCTAAAATTGCTCCTAAGAGAAATTTCTCCAAAATGCAGTATCCAAAAGTCATAATAATTGGGAAAGAGTGGGATTCCCACATACACAGCTCTGTAAGGTGAGTGATTACAACCACCGAACCTCTAATAATAAAAAGGAATTAGACGTGTTGTTGAGTACCAAGACCAACAAGCACATGACAAAGAATATTTCGGTATATGACGACGCTGGGGAGAATATTTTGAAAAAAGTAGGAGTGTACCAATTGTATGATCTCCCATACTTTGGAAAATATGAACCTCTGTACTAATGGCTCATGAGTGATTCCATGAGGACTTCTTCTATTTTTTGGAATAAGGGTAAGGATTAAAACATCGCTGATCTCAACATTAACAGGGTTAAAGGGGACAGGGGGCAGATCTCGGACAGTGACCTAACCGATAAGGCATAAATCGTGGAAACACAAAAGGAACTGGGGTATATAAAGGGTCTCGCATGGGAATGGACATCGACAAATTGAATAAGTACCCGAGTGGTCAAGCAAGCGATTCGCACTGGTGACAAAGTTGAATGACTAGGAGAGATGGTCGCAGTGAATACAATGGGCTCCATGTCATAAGAAATATGTCACATGGGGTAGTCTACAACATTGAAGGATACATTACGGAGACCATCATCAAGGAAGCGCGCACCTATGAGAGAATCGGTTTTGGTGCTATCTTATCATCACTAGTATTTTTCCCTCATGGAAAGGTTCGAGAAATACTTATGTGAAGGGTCAATGGGTAGGCCATTCAAACAAAGGTCGGAAATTTGGTATAACCGGCTCCGTGTGGCATTTGAAGAAGAGTTGCACATTTCCAAGGAGTTACCATCGGTGGTGGGAAATTCACCAATTCACGGTGTACAGGAACTTCCACATCACGTGATTCACTATGAGGATGGGACTTGGAGCCCATGGTGTAAGCTTCCATATGCCTTCATAAAGCCGCTACTTCGAGGCATCGATCCACCGATTCACCGATGCACATCGACTTGAACTTCAATGCGGATAAGGTAGATTGCGACTACCATACTCTAAGAAAAACATATGTACATCCAGGTCGACAACATATATTGAAAGGCTCATATCAAATGTGATAAACATAAAGCCTGTAAGTTTGGTTGTTGGGGATAGTGGAGCCAGGATGGTATACCTTCAACTTAAGTCTAATTTGGAAGGTAATAAATATGTAGAAAATGAATTTGTGCTCCCATGGCCGTGAAAGGTAAGCACACGATGGAGAATGTGTCAACCCCACAACCTACAAAACCATAGTGGTGGAAGAAGAAGAAGAAGAATGGGAAGATAGTGGTGGCTTGGTACATAGAGGTCGGAGGCAGCCTACAGACAAGATGGAGACTAAGTGCGCGGGTACCCCACCCCAGGACCAAGAAGAAAAGAAGAGAACTTGGAGCAGTCCAAGGAGAGCGTCATTTCAAGAGGGTGTTCAAATGAACATGGACCCAAGGCACATGGACTCCTTAGTCTGTCATCAGAGGTTGCCACGACTCTCTCCTTATAAGGATACAACTGGAAGGAAAAGGAGGAAGTTGAGGCTAAATGAGGAGGCGAAGAAGTCTCAAAAAAGTGTGCACAATCTCCTACACAACCAAAGGACATGGAAGAACCGAGGGATGAAGAAATGAAATATGAAGAGGAAGGAGGAAAAGAAGCAAAAGAGGCAAAACATGATACTGACCCAAAGCCACGTTGGAGACCCAACTCCAAACCTTGGCGCTTAGGTACCTAAGGGGCCAAGGACAAAGCACATAAGTGGGGAATACAATGTTCCATAGATGGGCTATGATGAGGACACAGGTAAAATTTTCTGCGCTCGATTCCAAAATACAGTAGGCCTTAAGGACTTGTATGGATGGGAGTTGATGGAGCCCAACATGTAAACCACATGCACAAGAGAAACAAGCGTCTGGTACATGCGAATCACATGGATGAGCCCTATTTTGACGTATGTTAAGATTCCTATATATCCAAAAGATTTAAAAAGGTGCCACATAATAGGCACATAATCATCAAACCCACGGTTATGTCTAATGAATAGGTGAGTAATGCCTTAGTGATGGTTTCTACAGAAGTGGCACGTAGAAATGTGGATAAAGTTTCCACTATTAGGGTGCTAAGAGAAGAAAAAAGAGTAAAAGATGTAGAGATAGTGTGTCCGAAGGGAGAAAAGGACTTGGAGCAGAAGAAGAATGAGGTGTTCGTCAGAATGGCAGAGGAGATCGGAGACCATGTCTTGAAAGCAAGACCACACTTGGAGTCCAAGGTACCTGAAAGGTTCCCTTTGGCTATGCATTATGTGCATACCTTAGTTGATTTGGTGCTTGAGGATGGACCTATTCACATGCCAGTGCCAAAGGACCCTGAGCGAAGAAGAGCAAAAAAAGGCTTCATGGTTAGGAAGATTGCATCTTATGAGGCATTGTTCCAAACCTTGCAGGAGGAGCTAAAGAAAGCAGACCAGGCATTGAATATTTGTGTAGCTCTAGAGGCAGTCATAGGAATCAAGACCATGGTAGAGAACAATGAAGTCCTAAAGGCAATGAAGGATGAGACATTGGGGCACGTGAATATATTAGCGTTAGTAAAGAAAAAGCGCGGGCCCTTGCAGCCTGCGGCCCAGGAACCCCATAAGGACAAACTTGATGAACTTGGAAAGGCGATAGTACAAAAGATGGATCTTCTCAAAGGGAGAATGTCTGCAATGTCTAACATTGTTTTGGTATCACAGAGCGAGAAGGACGAGATTGCACAAGATGAGTTAGACTCTATTGCAGCGGATATTCCAAAGAAGGCAGAAGCCATGTTGAATGAGTAACAAAACTTAGAGGCAAAAAAAAAAAAGAATATCCAAAATTAATTCTTCCAGTTGAGACAGAGGATGTTGTAGAATAAAAAAATCATTCTTTGAATAATAATTCTTTAAATTCTTTCCATTTTTCATTCTTTATTCTTTCCACATCAAAAGGCAACCATTTCAGGGGCGATTATGCGGTTTAGTGTGGGGTAATGTTGAGCGAGATAAAGTATGATGTTAAGGAAAGAGCAGCCGAAAGATTCACGAATGGGAGCAAGGCATTTTTGAAGGCGCAAAGGAACAGGGAAGGAAACGCGCACAAAATAGACGATTCGGGACTTAGCCATTTTCATGGTTACAAGCTATTTTTGGAAGATGGAGTGCAGGGCACACAATCAGATGAAGACTTGCAAGGCATGCAAAATTCTATTCTTGGGAGAGTGAATTTTAAGTGCTTTACATGGGTTTGGATTAATAATAGAGTTTCTACTGCTTGTTAACTATAAGAGGTCTATTATTAGTGCACTTGCATGTGTGTCTATTATTGTAAAGGCGCATGGCTATTTTCAGCATGCAACCTATTTTGGGAATCATGTAAGCGGTGAAGGGAAAGTCCCCACCCTTATAAATATGTAGTGAGTTGTGTAGTCTAAGATATAGATATGGAGATAGATATAGATAGAGAGCTACTATGGAGTTATGATGTTAGTTCTGATGCGCGCATAAGTTATGATACTGATTATTGTAATAAGCTTATGTGTTCAATATAATGGAGCAAATTGGATGATCAATAGTGTCAGATGTAACTTGATTACTGCATGCATAGTTTCATTATGTTATTATTTGATTCATGATCTAGATCTAGAATATGTTCTGCCTATGGAAAGTTATATTGTTTATAGATCTAAATGCATTAACCCTTCATCATGTTCGCATCCTACATAAGCAACTCTAAGGAGGGTCCTATTACCTTTGTGCACTTCAGGTGAGCGCTTTGTCTAGGTTGAGTGATGTGCAGTAGCGCTTTAAGTTATTCTTGGTAAATTCTAGGTTGCATTAGAGATAATCATGGGATGGAGCTTATAGACACAATTAACCATGCATGAAAGTTTAAACAAGGGTCGATGGTGTTGAGAGTAATATTTGGAAAAAGAGAAGGGCTCGGTCGTGCAAGAAAGTTTGCACACAATGGGTGAAGGTGTCTAGAAACAAGTATGTAGAAACAACAAAGATTTCCCTTAGGAAATGTTATGCATGTAAACTAGTTTTTGATATTTTTCTTATTTGTGGTGGTTTGGAATAAGATCAAGTTCGGGGATGGATGCTTTTACCGAGTTGTGTTGAATCGGGAGGCTGTAGAATTCATGTTGGTTTCACAAAAAATGTATTGCAGTCCAAGAATGTGTCGTAATGGCTTGCACTCTCAAGTCTTCCATTATACAAGGGTATTGAGGCAATGAATAGGAGACACACATGAACCGACACACAATGGGTTGATTTAAAGGTGCTACGATGAGCGTTGAGGTCACATATCCAAAGGGTAGTAATCCCTACACTAGGTCAACCTAGGGTTTCCAAGGCTCGCAATCAAGATAGAGGAGAGTATCCTCCTAGGATATCGTTAAATGGGGAGAGATATATATCGATGGGGGATAGGTCAAACATGCACAATCTATACTACTGTAATATAACTGAAATAAAAAGAAGGAAAGCTAAGGAGCTAATCATATAAGAGCAATATGCTAATTAACATCGATGTTCATACAATGCTAAGCTAACATAGATAAATGGGGAAGGGAAATGAACTAATCTATGAAAAATGATAAAGAGAGTTAGAGCACTTACTTGTAGGGTGGTCATTGATGCATCTATCTCTCTAGAGAAGTAGCACACCAAGAGAGAATCACTATTGGGTGGATAAGGGGAATATCATTTTGTCCTAGAATCACTATAGATGACCCAATAGTGTAAGCAATCCAACCAAGAAGAGTGTCCAATCCAATCCAAGTCAAGTGCAAGATGAACCAAGGGCAAATCGAGCAAATGCGAAGTTGGTGCAAGAGAGTAGAGTGAATGGCTATTTCCTGTGATTTATGCTTACTTCCTTCATAATGTCCAGGTATGGTGACCGTATATATCTGATGACATCACCCGCGAGCGATGGTGTCATCCAGGAAAAACCTAACACCAAAACCATCACCCACGTGCGATGGTGTCACCAGGAAATCTAAATGTCATGTGAAGTGAAAAAGAGGTGTCACGGATCAAGAAAAATGGATGAACAAGGTGCTCAATCGTGAGATGCAAGCGAGGTATCGGACATACAATATGTGTGACATAAAGGGAAAAGGATAACTAAAGTTAGGACCACATAGTGATACTCTCTTTGTGTACTATCTCTAACCCATAATGACCATGTGAATAGTCATACCCCATTCTGGAAGGCCCCTTAAGATACCTACTCTAGAAATAAATGTAGTAGTGACCCTTATATACACAAAGGAAATTGTTAGTAACATGTATGAATGACGAAAAGTGAAAAATTATGTGTATACATTGCATACCTTCAAAAACCTACTTGAACAGGGACTTAAGTTTCTTCTTACCTCACGGTGTTTTATATAGGAGCATCCAGGGTTACAAGAAATATTGCATCACCCCATACAAATCAAGAGTTGGTGAATAAGGACTTGCACAATATCACTCTACTCATAAGTATGTCACTGAAAACCTATGCTTTAGTCAATTCTTGTAGAAGTTCTGAAGCCTATGCTAGCTACGAAGGCTTAGCCAAAATCGCATATTATTATCTCTGGTTGGGAAAAAAATTAAAAGGTACACAACATTTCTCATGACAAACAAGATTGGTTATGTCGCACAATACTAGACCTAGGTCACATAAAATTTTACATGCCACACATGGCTACAATAACCATGCAAAACCTTTGTGCAACATCCCTTACCATGAAATATTATTCTTGTGCATTGAAGCCACGAAGAATTTCACAAACCATCAATGCATAGTTGATATCGAGATACATCTTGAGGTTGTTAAACTTTATCAAGGTTGTAAAGCCTTTCTCTTTATTGGACCACTCCCATTTGGTTCTAAAATGAGATTTACGTGTGATAGGATCTCCTATTAACATCGATACGATTAACGAGAGGCACTCATGTTTCTTAATCCATCCTTTTGACTAAAGGACCAACCTAATGATCTACTTGAGCTTGATGAAATGGGAAAAACTTCCCAGTAGATCAATGGCAAACGAATGTGTTTTAAGGAATATCTTTCAAGGTATCTTCACTTGCGAGGATATCTTTGTTCTCCCGCTAGAACTCTAATTATTTTGTAAATATAAGGGAGTTGTAAGCATGAAGGTGTCAAGTTTCGAATGGATAAATCAAGTGACTATCCAATGAAAGGTTGAGCCAAGATTGATTTTGTATAAGCTTTGTAGAGTTTTCAAGTTTAGGATAGGTCTAGGAATGGAAGTCCTAGATGAAATCTTGTGCAGCCTTGTTGTATAAGATTGTCATTGGAGTGCAATGTTTTTTGTGCTCAAGTCTATAATATTTCTTCATATTAATAGAAGAATCTTTTGGTGCTCCTTGCTAAGAGTTGGGTATGAGATATTGCTTTAGTGAGATCTAATTCGATAAAGGCCGGGCGGTGTGAGGCATCCCTTCATTGGGAAACCTAACTGTGATTGCATCATATGCCAATTGGAAGATTGTAGCTATACATTGGGATGGAGATGTAGAGATTTTAGGCATTAAGGAATCTAAGAGAACGTTGTAGGTGGCATGCCTTCCATGCCGTTATGATAGAGTTTGCCTTTGCACTCTCAATTGGCCCTAAATTCGATCGACCATATGTGGGGGAATAATTGAAAAGAATTAATGATTAATACCCCATATTTGGCATCACCATTCCAAGGAGCTAGACACAACTTGTATGGTCATTATATGAAATTTGTCATTAGAGAGTAGTGGTTTGTTAATGTTGGGTTAGACACTAGACTAGAGCAAATTCCTACATTTGTTCAACATAATCATTGTAGTGGAAACACAACTTCCCCCTTCACAAGAAAATATAAGTCACATAAATACTTATTAACTCAATGTATTACTAAAACATATAAACCATAATGTCAACGAATTAGAAATGTTTTCCTCTTTAAATAAAGGGTAAGAGGAGGATGGAAACAAGATTGCTAAATATCTGTGTCCATATTTAAATTGATTTGAAAGAAGAGAAATATGGTTGAAATGATGTTTCCAATGTGAAATTACATTATTATTATGAATACACGTCTTAATAAACAAATGTAGAGAGACATATAATATTATTAAAGTTGTCATCCATGTGACTTCATAAATTTTAGTCTCTCCCCAATAAAAACCATAAAATAGTGTGACATCTACTTCTGAGTTGTAATCCTTCTATTATTATCTTTGATCCTTAACAAAATCACTTAGCAGGCAAAGGCAATCCTGTGATGAAAGCCCTGAACAAAGTGAGAGCCTGAGATGGAGAAGTATATGGTACCTCATGTGCAACACCCCTCACACTTGCATAAGTAAGAACGGTCTGATTCCTGCTTTCTACAGGATATCCATATGCCCTAGTCCATCTTGCCACCTGCCCCCAATTTTAGAATTTAAAACCAGCAAGTTATGTGAATGAATAAAATTAATCCCATGATGGTATTGGTGAGAACCAGAGCTCACCTATCTTTGGTCATACCAAGTGTTGTATGGGATAAGAGTGGATAGTTGTAGCTGCCAGGCCAGATTATTGGCAATAGTTCTTGTGGCCGTGAATGGTGCAATTGCATCTTCATCTCCACTGTGGGTTTGTCACAGTTTTCAGTGAATGGAATTTTTGAACAGGATAAATTAATTGTTTCCATGAGCTGGGCAATGGAACTACCTGTAGAGCATAACTCGGACGCCAGAATTCAGTATATCAGAGAGGACTGGTATCATATTGATTGCCCTGTTTCTTTGATCATAATGAAGAATGCCTCTGAATCAAGAAAAAGAAAAATCCATTATGAAGTGCTTCAAAATTCATCGATAACAACAATAAATTGCAGCTACATGAGAGAAGAAGGGCCATAGAGTGCCATAGAGTGCAAACCTCTGGCACATACTCCAAGGAAGGATATGCCTGTTGTATTGGCATGAAGTGCCTTCTGCACATCGTCTCTGTTCAAGTATGAATCTATCTCATCTACAATACACTGATCAATCCAGTTGAACTTTTGCAGAATCTATTCAATTGCAGATGTCAATATATGATTAGAGTTAAGCCAATATTAGAGATAGATTTTAATTTCATTCAAGTAGAAGTGCTTACTTTCTTTTGAAGCTTCCCTAGCTTTCTAGATGTTGTTGTCTGCAATGCATGATCAGATAGACAATTACCTAATATAACATCATAGGAATTCACATCTCCAATTTCACCATCTATCTTGTTAAATACATCTGTACAAGCTTGAGATTCTTGGCCCAGAACATAAGCTTCTGTCCACAACCTGGAAGTGTTACGGACACTCTGTTCCAGATGGTAACTTTCATCTGAGATCAAGCCATGTCACCACAAAAATTGTCCATTGTTTATGCTCATTTCTATCTCCAAAAATGGATTACCAATCTGCCAGGATAACATTTCATACTGGGCATCATTACTTTGAAGGTTTATACTTAAAACATGGGGTAAACTAGTGTAATATAAGTGTATTTGTATAGAATTTTTGTTAAAAATTGATAAAAACAATCTCAAATAGTAATTAAAGTACATACAGACATACAGCTATTCCTTTCAGCTTGATAGGTGTGATGTTTGGCCTTTTGTTGTAATCCAGTACAAGTGTTGCTAATTGAGGCACATAGTGTCCTGCAAGATAAAAGTGATTAGCATTAAGGTTACCTAATTAAATGGTCTATGCAACAAGCAATGAGTTTAAAAAGACAGGGGCAGAGAGACCTTGACTATACCTCCATAGCTTTCCCCTGTTATATAAAAATCTACATCTTTAAACTCTGGGAATTTCTCATACCAATTCAAAAGAAATGCCAAATTGTCCTCGGCTGTATTATTTGGCAGCCATTGATTAATTTGGGCTTAACCGTTACTTCCTACATTCAGACTGGAGGACTAGTCTGGAGTAAGTACATACTGAAAAATGAAAACTTATGTATTGCAGTTGAGTAAATGCATACTGAAAGAGACTTGAAAAATGATGTACCAGTTAAAGTGTCATTTTGATACTCGTAGTCTGAACTACTATTGGAATATGAAAAACCCACTCCAACTGGACTCTCTAAATACAGGAGATTTGCTTCTGCCATGAATAAATTAAAACATCATTGATAGATGCATGTTACCAGCCAATCAATAGAAGAAATGGGGTAAAGAAGATCTATATTAATTAGTAATAATCACCCATATTCCAAGAGTACATATTTTTCTCCAAAACATTTTCCTTGGGCCTAAAAGGACCATGCTCCATGAATGCTCCATATCCAAGAGATGAGCATCCTGGCCCTGCAATATTTAATTAACTCGGTATTATATCCTTTATTTACACCACTCTAACAAGTTAAAAGAAAACTATTGGCATTACGGTGAAGAAGGTCAATTATTCATACACCAAATGTTTATGGCCTGCAAAGTTCCAGATCTGCATGTTTATCGAACAAATTATTCATGTATACTCAATGAATCAAACTATAAATTCATTATGTTACCTCCATTAAGCCACAAGGCCAATGGCCTAGAAGTGGGTTTGCTCTCTGCCCCTACAAAGTAGTAAAACAAGGCTCTGCCATTGTCTTCATCAGTTGTTATATACCCACCATATTGTTTGGAGATAATGTTTTCTGTTTGTCCTGGCAACTTATTAATGAGATCAGAATCATGTGCACTTAAAGCAGGTTCAACTGTAACCACTGACAACAAAATACCCAGTTGCAGAATTTCAATAAACATCTTATACCCAAATGCTAGAAGCAAATCATCGAGTCCAGAGTTGCAGTGAGCTGAATGAACAAGAACAAGATCTGGTGAATATACTCTTGAGACTTTGCCTGAATTCACCAGAGTTGCAGTGAGCTGAATGAACAAGAAGTGGTGACAAGGAGTAAGAATAATGTAATTGGGTGGCAGAGGCAGAAACAGAAACAGTAACTTCTGTCTGTCATCAACAATGTGTGGTGGAATGTAAAAGTGGTAATAAGAAGAATAATGTTAGACAAATAGGAAACATAACAAATTGTGCCAGCTTTCATATGTTTCCGTCCTCCATACGTTTCCCTGATCAGGCTTCTTTGCTTTTATCTTCACCTTGGAAGTAGGTTATAACATATATGGAGCTAAGATATTCCACGAGTACGATATAAGAAAAGTGAAACATCACGAGTATCGAGTGTTATTTAGAAAGTGTGGGGCAAAGGTAAATCAAAGGGACACAGATATTCTATTTTCATGGAGATTTAGGACCTGGTATGCGGTTTCGTGAACTGGCTTCCACTCCTATATCTATGCAGTAATTGGTCCCATTAAAAAAAGAAAAAATCGAGTTCATTATTGGAATGAAACGAATCTTCCCTGTAAAATAGAAGCCTCAAAATTTGCACCCATTAATTTTGTAGAGGTTGTTCTCACTTGGGTTATGGAATTCTCCCTTAGTTTGGGTTTTTTCAGAGGAGCCTATCCATCACATGAATTTGCAAGGTTGATTGGTCAACCAACCAATGGGCTGTTTACCACTTTTTAGGGTGGATTTATCATTGGTTGGTTGACCAGTCTGCCTTGCAAATATATATGATGTTTACGCTGAGGGTTTTCTTCATCACATGAAACACTTAGAGATTGTCTTACACAAATGTACTTCTCAAAGAAATATGGACTTGAAGTGTCTATTTCCTTGTAAAAGATTCTTAAATTTTCTCAACAACACCTATTGAGAAAATTTAGGTAGACCCCTCCATTAGTTGAAGTGTCTACTTCCTTGTTAAAGATTCTTAAATTTTTTTCAACAACACCTATTGAGAAAATTTAGGTAAACCCTCCATTAAACAACCTAATTATATTCTTAATTGTTTGGGTTTCTTCATATTTGAATTTATATTGAAATAAACATTCCTAATAAAATCTAAAATTCAACAAAGAAGATGCATATGTCACATGAAAGGAAAATTTAGATAAACCCTACATAAAACATCAACCTAATTAGATTCTAAATGTTTGGGAAAGTATACCATATAGTGCAATTTTTCATCATATGTTATCTTATATTAGAGTAACGATTCCCAAATGAAGTTTGAAGTTTAACAAAGAAGATCGTAGTATTTAGGGTTTTAATATTCATTACGTAGTTAAATTTTGTGAATAATTTTACTGGATGCATTGCATAAAAGTGTTTATTACCAACGTTTTGAGTCCAATGTTGGACCCATCATCAAGGTGTTGAAGCTTAAGCTTGAAAAGAGTTTGGAGAACTAAAAATGATAACCTTAAAATGTGGATGTGGGGAACAATGTGTTAGCTAGAGATAGGGAATAAGAGGAGGGGCGAATGCATTCATTAAAGAACTAATTTGATTCAGTAGTTTTCTCTTAATTAAATACCACGGTCCTAGTTTTTACACCTAAATGATTTATTTAATTAATTAAGTTTCTTAATAAAATTAAGGGAATAATTAATTAATTTAGTTAATTAATTATAAAATAAAAATGGAGTGAATATGTTTGTGGGTGAAAGGGGAAGGCATGAAGATTAGTGTGAGTGTAATTAATGTAGTATCAAATTCTAAGTATGACTTAACTTCCAACCATCATCGTGATTTACATTATTTTGATGTTTTTCAATCTCCATCACTTCTGTGACTTCTTATTTGTATAGAAGCTTTCCATAGTGATTAATTTTGCTTTATACATGCAATAGAGTGGTTGGTGTTATCTTCATATTCAACAAGGATGAATTTGTTGACTCTGGCACACTCCAAATCCATGCGATGTTCATTTACGCTAGTTTGGGAGTGATCGACTTGTTTCACTAATATAGTACTTTCCACACAAACAAGGGATATAATTAACACCCTTCCTTAGATTTGCACTCACCTGGCCTTTTGGGTTCCTTAGTTTGTTCTTGATTGTGTTTATAGGTTCGAAATAGATTTTTATGCCCTTTCTTCTCAATATTTGGATCTTATCTCTCAAGTGCTTTTGATGTATGGAAGAATTGCTATTAATTTTGCCCCTTTCTTTAGACCACCTTCTCTAATGGGTCCTCGATTCACCTTTGTAGCAATAGTTCCAATTTGCCAAGCATTATAGATATTTTATTTGAGAACCTTCATGAGGTGTTTTACCTCCATTTAGAAATGCATATCATTCATGAAGGTGTTCTCTATGAAGAGAGCCCTGCTGAAAACATCAAATTCCGGCAGGCTCTTTTCCGGCAGCATAATTCCGGCAATGTGTTTCAAAACTGTCATCTTCATTGTCTCCTCATTCGATATGTATTCTTTTCAATTATTAATGTTTACCATTTTCAACTCTGAAATTAAACGAACAAGTGGTATGGAAAACGGAAGATGGAAGGCGGACAAGGAATAGTCAGGAAATATTCACATTCATTTGTCTTTGTACCGAAACCCCGTGGAAACTTTTTTCCGAGCATATATTATCATGTGATTTGCCCAAACCCATTAAACAATGTGTTGTTTGTATTTGTTGTTGAGCAGCTAAAGTTTTCCTTGAAGGACGTGGATCACCTGTTTGCTTCCCTACCAGACCAAATTCATAGATGAGATATAACAATGCTCTTACTTTAGACTCTAAATGTAAGGGGTAGTAGAAAATCAATACTTAAAGGAAAAAATACTACATTTGACTGTGAATTGTAGAAAGAACAGATATTTTAAACCTTTTAAAATTATTTCAAAGCATAAGTCCTGTGATAGATCATCATTTGGATCTATTTTTTTGTTATCCAAATATCTACAAGAAGACTTTACTTTTCTTTGTATGCTTTTGATTTCACACCTGTTTTGGTATGGCCACATTCATTAGCTTGACAAAGGAGTGTTGACATTGGATCTTTGTTAGATCTGTATCAGTGAAGAGAACTCCACAATCCCTGTGTAGAAATCAGAAGATCTATCTCCCATACGAAGGTCCATGTTTCCCTTTCAATAGAAAAAATGGCTTGCACTCCACAGATTTCATTGTTTGTTGGAGCTAGGTATTTCCATTTGGCTCAGCTTTCATGGCCTCTTCTTCTTTTGAAAGGCTCGATATCAGATTCTGCGACTCTGATTCATCACCGACATTGCATTTATTGACAAAAAGCTTCCTTCACTTTTACATTAGACACCTCCCACATTAATTTCGGTGTTGCAACAAATATTGCATCAAGATTTATTTCCACAACCCACAGATTTCTATTAAAATATGTTTGCATTAAGTTCTTCCAAAAGTATGCTCAGAACTCGAGCCTTTACTTCCTACTCTTGGTGGCACATCGTCATACATTTCTCATTGCAATATCTAATCCATAACTCTTTATGAGTAAGAAAAAGGTTTACCATATATTTCTTAAAGAAAATCCAAATCTAAGCCAACGTGGACTCATGGGAAAACATGGACACTTAACCTTTGAATCCATGAGAACCTTCAAGATGGAATGTGAATGACTAGTCATTTTTGTTTAATGTAAATGTGTTGCCTTTGTCTCTATACCGCCTTCCCACCTATGTAAAATCCTTATTTTAATGTGGCACCTTCACATGCTTTCACCTTTTATCCAGTGAATCTGATGAATCACCTGCAATTCATAACTCCAACGAACAATATGAATCCTTCCATAGAAATGAGTCCACAATGATATGTTTGTATCCCCGCCACTACTCGACTTATGTTTCATCTGGGTCGTCTACACCCAATTGCAAATAAATTTGCCGAACATTTTTTGAAGCATTATGGAAAGGGACTTATGTTGTAGTGGCAAGTGCCTTACGAACTACGCATGGAGGACTACATCTAAGAGGAAAAATCCTAAAGTTTTCCTTCACATGGGGTTCCCACACCTGCTATGTTTCGTAATCATTCAAGAATTACTAATTCTCTTGTTCTCACTTTTAATGTGCAAAAGAGTTTCTAAAAATGTGTAAATGCATTACTAGAATTCACAATGGTGTTACTTTTTCCCAAACTGTGCCAATTTGTAATTGCATTAGCTTCGTATTATTCATGTACGTTCCTCGGTGATCAATCTGCATGTTTTCCCAAATGTTTATCTGATCTATGGTATTGTATATGGTAATGTTTATGCAAAGTGGTTCTATTTTTCTTCGAATGACTATGTTTTTAAACTGTTGACCATACATGCTACCATCGTGTGCACATGAACTATTAGACAAAATGCTAGAATATGCACAAAAAAGGGTGACATTTTTTGCTTATTCTCTAAGGCGAGGGAAATTTTTTGGTCATGAATCCAACCCATGTTTAACATTGTCGACCGTTTACATGTGTTTGTGTTTTTAACTATAAATAATTACTATTTTGGTAACTTTCTTTGTAAGCTTCTTATTAGTTAGTGACAAATGGTGTCAAGAATATTTAGACATGGTCATCCTCAAGAGCCATTGGGACTATTTCACCAAATGCAACAAACATATATTCAACACGCCACTCATCTTTTCCAACATACTCGCAGGGCATGGAAAAATAAGAGCTTTGCAGTAGGGTATGAACATTCATCATGAAAAAATATGGACAACATCAAGGCATAACAAGAAGTATTTTTGTCCGATGTTATAGTTGTTTTACATTGCTTGCTCCTCCCTATCACAGAAACTAAAACCAATTTAATATAGCATACATTTCATGAAAAATTACAAATCCAACAAACTTTACATTGTCATTCTCTCCTGTAATTTACATTCATGTGCGATTGCTAGTCATATATTCTTAGAGCTCTAGTGATGAGCATATTAAGAACACCAATATTTTGTGAAGGAGGATGGTGCAAGTCAACACGAATGTACACATCTCTATGTTTTTTCTTTTTATAAACCTAATGCGTTAATTTTCCATCATCACTTCTAATAATTAGGACATCCAGAAATGGGAGTGTACCATTTTCTTTAATCTCCATAGTGAACTTTATCTATTCAGATTGTGAGTTTAGGTGATGTAGGAATGCATTGAATTTTCTATTCCGAAAATGGGCATTTTAAACCAATTTGACCATTTTCGAAGACTTATCAATATTCTCTCAATTTACTTGTAAATTATTAAATGTTTTGGCTTAACGTGATCCAAAATTGATGTAAAATGCAAAATAACTCTACTTCACCAATTTTGAACATTTAATAATCCATTTCTCAATTTTTCGTATTTTATGTAGCAAATTGGCATAATAATTAAAAATAGTATTAAAACTAGTTAAATAACGAGAAAATGATAAATAATAGAGAAGAACACAAACCAAGTTGATAATGGCATTCGCCCCATGTTGTGTTATGTCTCTAGTTCCCAAAAAAACTTACCGCTCTATTAATTGACATAAATACATTTTTGTGCTATCTTTACACCAATGATAGCCACCAACAATGCTTCTAACACACCAACAATGCTTCAACATGCAATAATACAACTTTGATTGCCTCTAAGAATGCTTGGAAAAACATTGTTTTTCTCCCAAAGCCTTCTCACAAAAATTATCTACTTGCTTCACTCTCCCAAATAGGATATTGCACTTAGCAAAGTTATCTTCTAAATACAACGTGCAAATTTTTATAACGATTGAAGGCTTGAAATTAAAGGAAGAAGAAGAAGATATTTTAACGTTCGTGAGGCTACCAAAGACAACCTACGGGACAAATATATTCCATATCCTTGGTGATAAAGAATAGAGGAGAACAAAAACCAAGTTGATAATGGAGTTTGCTTCTGTTGTGCTACGTTTTGGTCCCAAAACTCGTGCATCATGCCTCTATTACGACATAAATACATTTTTGTGCATTCTTTACACCAACAATGCTTTTGACCTGCAATAATACAACTTTGATTGCCTCTAAGGATACTTGGAAAAACATTGTTTCTCCCCTCCAAAGTTGCAAAAATTATCTACTTGCTTCACTCTCCCAAATAGGATACTTCACTTAGCAAAGTTATCTTCTAAATACAATATGCAAACTTTTATAACATTTCAAGGCCCAAATTAAAGGAAGAAGAATAAGATATTTTGGCGTCCGCGAGGCTGCCAAAGATAGCCTACGGAAAATATATTCCATATCCTTGGTGATAAATAATAGAGAAGAACACAAACCAAGTTGATAATGGCGTTCGCCTCTATTTTGCTACGTCTTCGGTCCCAAAAAACTCATACCGCTATTCATCGACATACATACATTTTCTATGCAATCTTTACACCAACAATGCTTTTGACTGCAATAATACAACTTTGATTGCCTCTAAGAATACTTGGAAAAACATTGTTTCTCCCCTCAAAGCCTTCTCACAAAAATTATCTACTTGCTTCACTCTCCCAAATATGATACTCCACTTAACAAATTTATCTTCTAAATACAATATGCAACCTTTTAAAGCATTTCAAGACCCTAAATTAAAGGAAGAAGATATTTTAACATCCACGAGGCTACCAAAAAAATTCCTACGAGACAAATATATTCCATATCCAAAGCTAAATATAGCTAAGTTAGGCATGGCCTAATTATGCCAAAAGGTGTTTCAAATGGTATGAGCACACCTCAAACCGTAGAATTTTGTAGCCGGATAGGAATGACGCAGCCTCAAACCGTCGATTGTTGGCGTAAATGGAGATTGCATCCTGTGAAGCGAAATTGACATGGCACGGGATTTTTATTGTGATGCATGAATTGAGAGGAATTAAAATGAATTTTCCCCACAAGCCAGAAGTTGCCGTGTATTTCAATTTCAAAGCATGTGTGAAAGGCCGTGCATAATTGTTTAATCAGAGATTTCAAGTAAATGGAAGACATTGAATAGTAGGTGGTGAAGTTGATCCTTCAACGCTTGGTGGATGGGTTCTCGGGGCTTTTTCCTCTCTGTTCTTCTTTGCTTCTTATTTCTATTAAGGAAGATTATTAGGTGTTCACATTTTTATAGGTTAGTCAAGCTTGCGGAGGCCAATACAAATACACAGGTCACACCATCATATTTCCACAAAAAATCTCCTCCATCGTGAAATACCTTCCACGTTGCCCTCGAAGAATTGGACATCTTACTTATACAATGAAAAGGTCCACACCACACAAAGTATGACTTCTATGTTAGCAGAGCACGTGTCTGGGCTGCACTGTAGTATAAAATAACTCATGATCCATACTACAAAGATGTTTTTGGATAGTGATGCTCTTGCCTCTTTGCCTCTTGACCCAAAAAATGTTTCCTCCTTGTTGAACAATGTCACACTAGATATTCCTGAACCCCAAGATTCTTCAAAGTTACCTACCATGGAACCTTGTCCATTTCCAGATATGGTCGGTCTTTCATCATCTTTTGTTCCATCAACTGCAAATACATGTACTGAACAAGAGGAGATTCGTCGCTTCTTGTTCACGACTGAACAAAACTCCCAATCACATTGCCTTGGCCAAAGCTTGGGATTTCCCGGTAAATGAATACAACACACAAGGGTTGTTCTCAATGGCCTTTCTAACTTTGTTCCCTACAGGAGAGGCCATGTTTAAAGAGCCTCACATGAAAGAGGTTCAACTTCATGAATGTGCTTTACATTTGATGCGCTATCATGATGGCTGGTTTGGTTCCCATCCACGGTTCGATATATTTTTGTTTAACATCATAATGTGCCACAAGAGTCAGGCTACAACATCCATATTCATGAAACAAGACCTAGACCATGGGCTACCAACAACAATTATAGATCTATGCCTTAGACTTCATGCTTCTCCTAATTACGCCCTCTCGATAGTCTAATGCGCTTTGATATGATAGAACAATTGGGCCTGCCCACTTTGTTCTTTACTCTCAGTGCAGCAGACACAAAATGGTTGGACCTTCATAACGCAATGCTTGGGAAACCCCCAGCTGACGCTAGAGATGCTCAATGATGGAGAAACCTAAACATTATTTCCAATCCTCATCATGTCTCTGCTTACTTGCATCAACACTTCACAATCTTTCATGAAGAGGTCCTCCAGAAACATCTTGGGGCAACTGACTATTGGTACAAGTAAAAAAAAATCCATCCCATTATCCCTTGTCCTCTTTTGTTTTCATGCCTTGCAATCACAATGCTTTTTCTTCACAGATATGAATGGCAACATAGAGGCTCCGCACATGTGCATGGTTTTTGTGGCTTCAAAATGCACCCAATATTGAAATAGTGGACTGGGATGACCCACAAAGTGTAGAGGCCCAAAAAATACTTTGATAAATACATTTCTACATGGAACCCTCATGTGCCAGCCAATGGTCAAATTATATACATCGGCCCATACAAGATGATCCTTGCCTCTTAGACACAACAAAAATACTTGCCTCCAATCCTCTCTCTGATCTTGAAGAGCTTCTCAATCGTGTTCAATGACACACCAAATGCTCAGAACAAACATGCTTGAGGAAAAAATATAGGTTTACAGTGTCGTTACAATGCCCCCTGGGAGATAGAAAGAATCTTCACTTTTCTGCGAGGCAGATGGGAAAGTAAAGTACCTTCCTCTTAGAAATGATGACATGTTGAACATCCATAACCAAATGATGTTATTCATATGGAGAGCCAATGTTGATTGTCAACCAACTCTCTCGGCATGTAGTTTTACAAAGATGCGTGGAAAAATATGCTTCCAAAGTAGAACGATGTTTTGAAACATACCATCAAATGTTGTCTAGAATCTATAGCAATGTCAGTGATGACCAATCAAATTTTGGCCTTCCATAAAATGCTTACTGAAAGTGTTGTCGACCATGATATCAGTGCACAAGAAACTTGCCACATGCTCCTCAAATTGCCTCTTGTTATTTGCAGCGCTCATTTGTTTCCTTAAATGTTGGTAAGAAAGTCTTACGAAGGGTCATCCAATCTGACACTGACTCTGAAGATTCATCTCAACTCCTTGGTGCCTACAAGGTGCAGCCTGCAACAATGGAATCCATGTCACTTATAGAAATAGCTCGAACTTGGTCTTACAACAAGTTACGCAAGGGGGAAAATTGAGGATGTGTATAGTTCTTGCAGTTATTTGTGTCTTCCCCATATTTTTTAAGATCCCTGCTCGTGATTCATCAAATTTTGAAACCTTTTGTTGGTCTGAGCTCCTTCTATACAAACCTTTTCACAACATTACAATGAACATAGGCGCCTCTCCAGAGAAAATAATTTCAAATTGGGAACTGTTTCAAAATAATTATCATCCTTGGCATGTCACCCGTACTCCCTTAGATTCTGAGGAACCTTCGGGCAAAAGAAACTTCCAGTGACGAAGAGAATACAAATCTACCTACTCAGTTATATGAATGGGAGCTATTGTCTCATCTCCATCCCACTAATACCATGGACGTAGATAACCTTGATATATTGGGGCATCGGGAATTTGACATCAACCACAATTGGGCAAAAAATTCACTTCTTCCAACTTTACAGGATATTGTTGCTTCCTTCATTAAGGAGAAGAGAGTTGTATGCAACATCTCCAATAATAAAATTTCAACCGCCCTTCCTACTTCAACTTTATTTCCTAAACAGAAGCTTACTTTTGATGTTGTACTTCACCATTACATGCATAGACACCAGCTACCTCCTCTCAAATTAATAATTCAGGGCACTTCTAGAACATGGAAATCATATCTCATTAATGCAATCAGAGCAGAACTCTCTCCCACAAACAATGAAACAAAATCAACACTTTTATTGCTTGCACTAATGGGTATCATAACCTTTAATATTTCTACACTCCGTACATGCTACTTTGCACATACCTATCACAGAAATTAAACCATTGCAGGGACAAGATTTGTCAAACTTTCAGAATCCTTGCAACATGTTCAATATATACTAATTGATGAAATGAGTTTCATTGGCCTAAGCTTCTTGCTTCTGTTGACTATCACCTCCGTGAGGCTTTTCCTCATTTCAAAACAACACCTTTTGGTAATAGATCTCTAATTCTCGTGGGTGACCTTGGGCAATTGCCTCCTATCAAAGACATTCCTTTGTATGCAAGTCACTCATATGGTGCCAACCTTTGGAGAAGCTTTCCTACATCCATCACACTTAGAACAATATTTCTCCAACAAGGTGCCGACTCTGCACAAATTCAGTTTCATGACCTTCTACTTCATGTTTGTGATGCTTCTCCTCATATTAAGACTAGAAAATCCTAATGTCACGAACTGATAAACACCTATCAGAAGAAGAGCTTCAAGGTTTCTCTTCAGACCACATCTTTTCGCAAGAAATGAACTAGTCGACCATCACAACCTTCAGATGCTCAAATCTTTAAACCTTCCTGTGGCAATGTGTATAGCTACTATCACTAGGCATAACATTTTGGGAGATGCCGATGATGATCAACTTAAACATAAAATTCTACTTTGCAAAAAACAAAAAATTATGCTTAAAAAATTGTGGGTTGAAGTTGGACTAGTCATGGTGCAATCAGGCATATTGTTGACATCATCTATGGAAACTCCTTGTCCCCTCCGAGCTTCGCTTTTCAGTGGTCCACTTCAACAAATACATTGGTCCTCTTTGGGACATTAATAACCCTTCACATGTTCCAATTCCTCCTATTTCAAGAGGAAACCGCATGCAACTTCCTCTCCAAATGGCTTGGGCTCTAACAATACACAAATCACAAGGTCTTACTTTGGATAAGGCAATAGTTGACATTGGAGGCATTGAACAACAAGGGCTTACATTCATTGCTATCTCCAGGGTTCCATCCCTTTAAGACCTCTGCATCTCCCCCATTCTCTTTCGAATGCTTTTCTAGAATGGAACTTGTACATTATGTAAATTATAGGAGAATTGAAGAATCCAGACTTGCTTCTCTCTCCCTTTTCAACTCTAATTAAATAAATATATAATTTATGCTCGTACTATTTCTTGGCTTGCTTATTTTCCCCTCCACTTACTATGAATTTACATACCTTCATCTCATCCCTTTCAGCATTGACATCGCACTACTCGCATGTGATTTCTAGTGGTTATGGGTCAAAAATAACATGCGTAGGGTGAGAGGTTTGATTCCCCACCTCCATGTTAGACTTTTATAGAGGCCTTAGCACATTTATTTTGTGGGATTAGATCCCAGTCCCCACAATGACCGTATAACCTTTGAATACGCTTAGCCCCCATTTCATGCGGTTAAGGAGAAGATTAAATCCCATATGCGTTGGGATATCAAACAATAAGGGTTTAATGATAAACCTTCACCCTTCTCTATTCACGTCAAAGGACCATTGATGAGTTTCGACTTGGCCTCTATAAATGTGTGGCTTTAAATGAAGAGTTGAATGCACTTGGGCACATAAAATATTCATTGAAGATCGTAATGCACTTGGATCATTTACATTGGTTATTGAAATCACAATGAATATGGTCATAAGAAGAAAAAAGTGGTATAGTACCCTTCCTAACACAAAGTAGACCCACCCAAATGATGGACCCCATTCAAAATGCACTAGAAATATCTCAAGAAGATCTTTGTTATTCATAAACTTTTAACTCGACTTTAGATCATTTGACTTGCTTTTACATGGGTATCCTCTTGGATCATTTTCTAACTCATGTTGTCAATTTACATTTGTGTCATCCACAAATCGACCCATCATTCTAGTTTTAAAAGAGATGAATCAAATGTTTTTTTCTCAAATCTCTCCATGAGCAAGTTTTCTACAATTGGAGAAAGGGGAGCCCATACCAATGCCTTTTAATAGCCTCTTAGAGAAATTTTTGTATATAGTGAAATTACATCAAAACTCACAAGAAAATATTTATCACCAATGTATTTCCCTTAAAGCTTATGTACAAAGTCATTGATATCTTTGGCATAAGATGAAGTATTTACCACAAAGGTTTCCTATTTACCAAAGTGAGGTACTTGACTAGATCATAAGTTGGGTAATCCATTGTGTCAACAATGGTCTTATGAGGATCCCAACTTTATGTGCCTTTGGTAATCCATAAATCCTTGGCATGATCGGGTATTTGGGCTAAGATTTTTTTAGTTCTAAATTGAGGGAGGAGGTATTAATAATTTGTGTGACATACCTCATGATTTTGTATTGTGGGTTATTTGTTATATGTATATAGCTACCACTCATAGAGAAAGACTCTTTCATTTTGTGTGTGTAATATTTTGTGTCTAAAATTACAATGGCATCCCCCTTTTACTCGCTTTTAGTACCAAAGTTTCTTTGTTTTCATTTATCTTCTTTAATGCAAGGTGTTCTTATTTTTGAATGTTGTCCACATGAGGTTTAATATTGTGAGAATGCGGGCCAAGATCGAGTACTAATAAAATATTAACGTGTTGGCTAGATTGTATGCATGGTTAGATACACAAACATAGGCAGTCATGGGATAAATCCCTTCATTTAACGATGAATCTCTCACATGAGTTATTAATTTATTCTAGGGCCTATTTAAACTAAATTTTGGGTATTACTTTAATTGAATAGCCCATGAACCATAGCTAAAAATTTGGCAAAAATTTAGTAGTTGTACAATAACTAGAAGAAGTAGAAATGGAAAACGGAAACTGGAAGCAGATATGCGAATGGAACGTGTGTGATAACAAGTAGTTATCAAAGCAAGTTACGGCCACAGAATAAACAAATATTAAATAAGTCTTACAAATTTAGAAAAAGAACAAAGAATGCTTATTATGAAATCCAAGATAAAATAAATTCTATCATTAACATTCATAAATTGAATAGTCAAGCTTTAGTAGACACAAAGTTCAACCAAAATCCCCTTTCTTCTTGTTATCCAAAATGGTGCTGAACTCGTTTTGTGGCTAACTCCTTGTGTTCTTACCTCTCTTGTGCCTCAGTCTACATTTTTTGATTTTCAGGCACTCAAGGCTTTCTAGAAATGGCACCATTAGATAGAGCTCTCTCTCAACTTTCCAGAAAGGTAAAGTTTGCCTCCTAACTCCTTATATTTTTCAAGTTATGGCTCGGCGGAGTTTTTGTGGAAAATTTTCCCATTTGAGGCCCGCAGCCAATAGGAAGCTGCCACATGGCAGAGGAGTTCGGGGGTCGGAGGCAAATTTGAAATTTTTCCAAGTATTTTGGTCGAAGGTTCAAATGGAAATTTTTGCCCAAGGCCTACTTCACTGATGTGACACATGTCATGAGGGAAGACACATGAAAAATTGGCTAAGTGTTTGAGAAGGAGAGAGAATTCCAGAGCGAATTAGAGATTGCCATGTGGCATCCGACCAGCGGAGCGTGGGGAATTTTTAAAAAATTTCCAAAGACAAAAAAAAGGTAAAATTTGAAAAATTTTCCCGCCGATCCGTTTTTGGGCCGTTTTTGCCCTAAATCTTCAAACGATCATATCTTTTGATCCGAGCTCGATTTTCTGTTCTTTATATCATTGGAAATCCTGTTAAAATTATATACATGATTCCATGGTCAATTTATAATTTTGGTTCAATTTGGAGAGAGAAAATTCAAAAAGGTTCTTCATGGTAAGTGTCCATGGCCGAAATGACATTTCAACAGAAACCAAATTTAATACGATAATGGGTCGCATTCTTCTCCAATATGGTAAAAAATGATAGGGTATGGGTTTGTAAGGTCCTCCATGCTGTTTTAATGCATTTTCCATCAATGAGGGATGGCTCCCATGTATTTTTCACGTTTTCTCTCTCCTGGGCTCGACCCATGCATTGTAAAAGCCAGATTTGGCTCATTTCTTGAGGGTTGAACACTTTTTGGCATTGAAAACTTCTTCTTTCACCTCCAGCAAGTGATAGTTGTAAGAATCAGACCTTTTTCATAGTTTGTAACAGGTTTATACCTCTTTGATGGTGGAATGCAAGAGATTTTTTCATGAAATTGACAGTGCAAACTCTGTGAATGCTTTCAGTCCTCTGTTTGTATTGTTTTACTTCATTTCAAGACCTCTAATTACATCTATCAGCTTGTGTATGTTTTCCCTTGTTGCATTTCATGAATTTGTGTCTATTTATATGGCAAGAAATGTTTCACCACTCCTTTTGGTGCATCACCATCTTTAGTTTAGTTTCATTTTTGCATTTTTATCCCTATCTCCTTGCAATCTAGGGTAGAATTAGGATTAGAACCTCTGTAGTTGTGCAAAATATAGATATAAATCAGAGGATTTTGAGGAACCAGCCTCTAATCTGGAGATTCCTCTCTCATTTTCACAAGTCCCACACTTGGAGAGAGGTTTCCATGTTGTGCAATCACACTGGATGCTCTAGAATCAACTTAGAAACCTGATTTGCATCCAGGGGTGCTGCTGATTTGCAACAACAGTTTTGGCACGCCCGGTGGGACATTAGAGGTCTCATTTTTATCGCAGAAAGTTGATGTGCATCTACTTGCAATTTTCTTGCTTGAAAAGAGCTATAATTTGCACATCCGCGACTCCAAGGGAAGAATCAATTGGTTTCGATGGTGCGGGCACGAAACTCATGAGAAGAATCACCACAAGGTCAAGAGCTGGAGAAGAAGAGGTGCTGTTTGAATATCTGCAGTTATCTCCAAGAGTAAGGAAAAGTGGGAGGAGAATCCAAAGGTCTCCATCTCCACCAAACAGAACTCTCTCAACTCCTCCACCTGGTAGGCCTTTCATTCAATCAACAAGGGTTCTAAGACCAATTAGAATGGCACAAAACAACCCCTATGTCAACTTCACAGGCAGCAGCCCACTTGCCCTCAATGCACAACATCCAATTCCAATTGCAGCCTTGAAGAACATTCCCTACTTCACTGGAGAAAATCATTACTACTCTGGTGATCATGTTAAAGACATTGCCATCTTTGTGCAATTCATGAAATCAATGAGATGCAAGTGGTCACAAATTGCAGCATCTTCATTCAAGGGGAAAGCATTGCAATGGTTTAGAAGCCTTGGAGCTGGTTCTATCACAAATTGGAATTAGCTATGTATAGCACTTCATGAGTAATTTGGAGAGAAGGAGATAACTTGTCTCTTTTGGAGCAGTGACAACCATCAAGAGAGCTCCCAATGAGCAAATTGGTCGATTTCAACTTTAGATTTCAAAAGACTTGGGAGAGAATTCCGGTGGCGGTCGAACAACAGAAGGTGCTTTTCTCTACTATCTCAAAGCTCTAAATTCTTATATTTCTATGTTGATTTAGTCCATGGGAGGCATAACTATCCCTATGGCTTATAGCATTTCCATTAGGGCTGAAAATTGTTTGATCCAAGCTGCAAACTAGCCCCTAGACCTCCCATGTCATTGTTTCCAAGTTTAGAGAGTCTAAATACCAATCAAGCACCTAATTTGGCTCCTTCTCCCACTCCTAGAAATCGAGTTCAAATGAAGTTTCTACTTCATCTCCAAGTGCCCTAAATGAGCTTCAAGAAGTCATGAAGCAATTACAAAACCTAGGCAATGAGCTAGTCACTCTCGAGAGGCAAAGTAAGCCCAAGGTTTTAGACCTTCTTACCACCAGCCAAGCTCATAACAGTGCCATACCAACCACAAAGACCTCCTAATCTAGCTACAAATATGAATCAAACAAGGCCTCTCCGCCATAGACCGTTTCAGCCCTACAATCCAAATGCCATATCTCCTCTAAGGCATTGGTGCCAACACAAAACAACATTGCTCAGGAGTATGACTAGTGTTTTCCATGCAATGAACCTCATAACCAATCCATGTGCTTCAATGGTGCTTTGAATCAAGCATTAATGGTGACAACTACTGGTGTGGAGGGTGAGGGCAGTCAAGGAAACAACCAACAACAAGAAACATTCCAACAGCAATCAGCTCCAAATGACACCACGTTGGTAAATTGGCAAGCAGAGGATTTTTGTGGCATGAATCAAACGGTCTCTCAAGGTGTTGCAGCCAACACAAGGTCAAAAAGAAGGAATTTGGGTGAAGAACAGCCATTAGCTCCAACCAATCCACAACCTTCCATGGCTCCACAAATGGTTGGCAAGCAAAATCCAATTTCAAATGCATAAGGGCAGCCAAGAACAGCTCCTAGACCAACTCAAATACCGGATTATTGCTGCATCGTGCAAGGAGTGAATGTACAAGCAAAGGGACAACAAAGAGATCCTTCATCACCATTCAGTATCATTGATCAGATGAAGAAGACAAATGTTAATATATCAATGTGGGAATCCCTATCTATCCCAGGCCAAAGAGACTTGTTACAAGCTGCCATGAAGGACTGACCAACTTTGAATCAAGTTCAGATGCAAGAGAAAGTGCTCACAAATGCTACCCAGCCTGAGGGAAATCATGGAGGACAGCAAGGTAAAATGTTGAAGCCCCCTCCTTTCTATGTTTCATTAATCATTGGAAATCAGTTAGTGCACAATTGCATGATAGATTCCAGGCAAGTAGCTCAGTGATGCCTAAACAAATAGCTGATCACCTAGGGCTCCAAAGATGAAACCATATCCAAAGGGGTAGTGCGGCTGGATGGGACAAAGAAGAATAACAACCAGTTGGGGTGATTAGAAACTTGAGTCTTACCTTGCATGCCATGTCCAAATGTTGTTTTTTCTCACAAGATGTATTAGTCATAGACCTTCCACCACTCTTTGCCCTATGCTTGTCAAGGGACTTCATAGCCAGGTTGGGGATATTTTTCTCACCGATTGGTCACACATGTCTTTTGACCCGAACGAGGTATGGAACTAAGGCTACAATCAGTCTAACCTATTGCAAACTTCCACATTGAGCCTTACACTCCAAGTTAGATCAACGCCAATTGTTCAACATTTGATCAAGAAGACCACCCAAGCACTGATGAAGCTGACACCAAGGTTGGGAGCATCCCGGATCTAACTCTTGATGAATGGGCAAACAAGGTACATGCTTTTGATCCTTATCAAGAAGTAGAAGAATCTAAGCTAGGGGTCTATTGTATACATGAAGAAAATCAGCCTATTCCTAACATCACCAAGCCAAACCACAAGGATGACAATGAGGTATGGCAGCTATTTTTTGATGGATCAAGAAGTAGACAAGGTGCAGGAGGTGGAGCCATGCTTGTTTCACCTCAAGGAGTAAGGTACTATTCAGCTTTTAGATTTTAGTTTGCATGCTCCAATAACACTACTGAATATGAAGCCTTAGTGCAAGGGATGCATTGGGCAATCAAGAAGAAAATAAAGAACTTGCAAGTCTTTGGTGACAGGTGAATTGATTGTAAATCGGTCAAGGGACAACATGTTGCCAAGAATGATCTACTCAAAGTGCTACAAGAACAGGTGTGGGACCTCATGAAAGATTTTGAGGGTTTTGGCATCAAATCCATTCCTAGAAAGAGAATCAAGTGCGACTGGCTTGCAAAGCAGTAGGGCAGCCTTTGAAATTGTGGAAAGCATTCAACAAGACAAGGCAGCCAAACATCCACGTGATTGTTTGAGGCCTTCAAGGTGCTAGATAACAATGTCAGGTTGGCAAGTGTTTGAGAATGACCATCAAATCATCCATTTCTTGCAAGAAGAAGCCGAGTTCTCACCTAAGAATCAAGGAAAATTGAACAGCTATGGTGACCAAGTGGTACAATAACGAGAACTAACAAGCTGCCCAAGGACTTATCACTTTGGAGTCCATTTTTAATCCTTAATGATCAGTTTAGGAAAGAGAAAGCAAACATTCTGTGTCAAGAAAGAAGATTCGGATTCCTCAGGTGCAAGAGAACAAACCATTGCAAATTGGAAAGATGACAACCGAGTAAGAAAGGTATGAGTTCATACAATTGTGTCAACTAGTTCCCAAAGAATTGTGTTTGCTTGGAGCTATGAAGATTTGAAAGGTTTCAATCCCAACTTAGCTCTAAAGCATACCATTGAATTGATCCAATACTAAGCACTGTCAAAGAGAAACAAAGACCAGTCAATCCACATAAGGAAAGAATTGGACAAGCTTATTGAGTCAAGAATCATATTCCCAATCAAGCATTCTAGTTGGGTTGCCAACTTGGTTCTAGTCAGAAAGAAGAGTGGAGAGATCATATTGTGTGTTGATTTCAGAGACTTAAATAGAGCATCTCTCAAGGACCATTACCCACTCCCTTCCATGGAGCAAATCTTGCAAGTTGTGGCTGGCTCCGAGAGGTTTTCACTACTTGATGGCTACTCAGCTACTGATCGATTATGGTGAAGGAAGAAGACCAGTTCAAGACAGCCTTCACAACCAAATGGGGGACTTTTGCATACAAGAAGATGCCATTTGGGCTATCCAACGCTGGTGCTACCTTCCAAAGAGCAATGGACATGGCGTTCAAAGGTTTGATTAACAACGTGGTGCTGATTTACCTTGATGATATCACCACTTTTTCCAAAATACAATGCAGACCACCTCTCTCATTTGAGACAAGTTTTCACGAGGTGTAGGAAATTTGGAGTGTCTTTGAATCCTAAGAAGTGTATCTTTCTTGCACATGAAGGAAAGCTCCTTGGCCATATTGTCTCCAAAGAAGGATTAGCAATTGATCCAGAGAGAGTCGAAGCCATAAGAGCACTACCATTGCCAAGCCACAAGAAAGCCCTTCAGAGTTTCTTGGGGAGGATAAACTTTGTTTAGAGGTTTGTCCTCAGATTTTGCAGCCCTTGTCAAGCCCATCACCAAAATGTTAAATAAGAGCATGGCTTTCAAGTGGACTTTGGAAAGGAGAGTTTTGAAGTAATCAAAGAAACCATTTCTCAAGCACCAACTCTCATCAACCCGGACTTCTCCAAGGATTTCATCCTCTATGCATTTGGAGGTAATGACACTATTTCTGCCATTTTGGTACAGCAGAACAAGGATAATGATGAGTAGCCAATTGCCTTCTTCAGCCAAAGCCTAGATGACTATGAGGTGAAGTATTCTTTTATTGAGAAGCATGTCTTTGGCAAGAATCGAGATCTTGAAGAAATTCAAGCATTTAGTCTCAAACAACAAGGTCCAGCCTGCTGGTCTCACATGTCTTTGGGGTTAAGGACTTCCTCCTCAACAAAGATTTGAACAAGAAAAGGGCAGGTTGGATCACTCGTGTCATGGAGTATGACATTGAGATCAATTTCACCAAGGTATCTGTAAGAGGAAAAGGATTGTGTAAGCAATCTTTATTTTTTGGGAAGCAAAAAGAAGCATGCAATGAAGGAGAGGTTGTTTTGACAGTTCAAGACAGCCATGAGCCATGTGGCACTCAAGAAGAAAACAATGCTGCCCCCACTCCTTGCTGGACCCAAGGTATAATGCACTTCCTAAGCACAGGCCTATGCCCTCCGGAGATGAACAAGACCCAAAGAAGACACTTCAGATTGCAGGCTATCCCATATGCCATTGTTGATGGAGTTTTGTTCAAGAAAGATGTGAATGGAGTGCTGTTGAGATGCATTAGCACAAATCAGATTCATAGGGTGTTGGAAGAGTTCCATGGTGGATCAGCTGGTGGTCATTTTGCACCGAGAGTGACAGCTCTAAAAATCATGAAGGCTAGTTATTATTGGCCTAAAATTTTCAGTGATTGCTATGCATGGATCAAGAGGTGTAATAATTGATGCATTCTTCACGGAAAAGAGAGACTTGCTGCCCTTCCATCGTGCATCAATCTCTTGACCACCATTCATGCAATGGGGTTTGGACTTCATTGAGTCATTAATTCTAATTCAAGTCAAGGGCACAAATGGATTTTGACAGCCGCGGACTACTTCACCAAGTGGATCAAGGAAAAGCACTCAAAGCAAATGAGTCCAAATCTTAGACTTTTATGAGGGGATAGCAACCGATTTGGTATACCTACTACAATAATCTCGGATAATGCATTGGCATTCATTGGATCCAAGGTGATCTGAGTGGGCTAAAACGGGATCTACCTAAGCACTTCATCAAACTATTACCCTCAAGGTAATGGCCAGGCCGAGTCTACAAACAAGAACTTGTTGAGGATCATTAGGAGGACTCTTGATGAGAATCAGAGGTCTTGGCATACCAAACTAAAATCAGCCTTATGGGCTGATAGGATAACTCCCAAGAGATCCATAGGTAACTCTCCATTCAAGCTTGTTTATGGAAGAGAGGCAATCTTGCCCATGTCACTTGAGTTGCCAACATTAGAACTCATGAAGCAATTAGAGTTGCTAGAGTTTGAGCCCATGGAGGTGAGATATGTAGAGTTGATGGAGCTGCAGGAGGTCAAAAATCAGGGATCCCAAGCAATGGAAAAGGATCAAGCTTTAATCAAAAAGACCTTTGATAGGAAGGCCAGGATAGATCTTTTCATGGAGATCTAGTGTTGAAATGGGATGTGGATAGAGCAAAACCGGGAAGGCATTCAAAATTTGATGCCATTTGGAGTGGCCCATACATGGTCACAAAGTGCAAGAACAACAATGCTTTCCAATTGGCCTCATTGATGGTGAAGAACTGCAGATTCCAAATAATGGAATCTATCTCAAGCGTTGCTTAGAGGGAAATTTACCACCTTGTAAATATTAGATTAGATTTTCATTCCTCCAAGTGCTTTGCACATTGTATTGTTGTCAATAGGTTAGTTTTAGTTTCCCTAAGTGCTTTGCACATGACTTGTTGTCCTTGGGGATGTTTTGCAGTCCTTACTTCCATCATGTGATATTCCATCTTCCTCCTTGCACATTCTAAGTCATGATTCAGAACTTCTAAACAGAATATTTGATGACTCCATGCCCAATGGATTGCTTCAGTAACTAGTATTTTCATCTAGCAGCCCAGATGACCCCTCCGAGTCGCAAAATTGTTATCCAAAATGGTGCCCCAATTTGTGGCTAACTCCTTTGCCTCTCTTGTGCCTCGAGTCTACATTTTTATTTTCAGCACTCAAGGCTTTCTAGAAATGGCACCATCGAGATAGAGCTCTCTCACTTTCCGAAAGGTAAAGTTTGCCTCCCAAATCCTTATATTTTTCAAGTTATGGCTCTCATGGAGTTTTGTTGAAAATTTTCCCATTTGAGGCCTGCTGACCAATATAGTGAAGCTGCCACGTGGCGAGAGGAGTTCGGGGTCGAGAGAAAATTTGAAAATTTTCCAAGTATTTTGGTCAAGGTTCAAATGGAAATTTTTGCCGCGGGGCCCGCGGACTTTGAATCACAGATGTGACACATGTCCACAGGGCAAGGCGAATGAAAAATTGGCTAAGTGTTTGAGAAGGAGAGAGAATTCCAGAGTGAATCAGAGATTTCCACGTGGCATCTGACCAGTGGAGCATGGGGAATTTTTGAAAAAAATTTCCAAAGACAAAAAAAAGGTAAAATTTGAAAAATTTCCCACCGATCCGTTTTTGGGCCGTTTTTGCCCTAAATCTTCAAATGATCATATCTTTTGATCCAGAGCTCAGATTTTCACGTTCTTTATATCATTGGAAAGCTGTTAAAATTATATACATGATTCCATGGTCAATTTCTAATTTTGGTTTAGTTTGGAGAGATAAAATTCAAAAACAGTTTTGGTACGTGTCCATGGCCAGAAATGACATTTCAACAACCAAATTTAATACAAAATGGGTCGCATTCTTCTCCAGTATGGTCAAAAATGACAGGGAAGGTCCTCCATGCTTTTTTAATGCATTTTCCATCAATGAGGATGGCTCCCATGTATTTTTCACGTTTTCTCTCTCATCTCGACCCATGCATTGTAAAAGCCAGATTTGGCTCATTTCTTGAGGGTTGAACACTTTTTGGCATTGAAAACTTCTTCTTTCACCTCCAGCAAGTGATAGTTGTAAGAATCAGACCTTTTTCATAGTTTGTAACAGGTTTATACCTCTTTGATGGTGGAATGCAAGAGATTTTTTCATGAAATTGACAGTGCAAACTCTGTGAATGCTTTCAGTCCTCTGTTTGTATTGTTTTACTTCATTTCAAGACCTCTAATTACATCTATCATCTTGTGTATGTTTTCCCTTGTTGCATTTCATGAATTTGTGTCTATTTATATGGCAAGAAATGTTTCACCACTCCTTTTGGTGCATCACCATCTTTAGTTTAGTTTCATTTTTGCATTTTTATCCCTGTCTCCTTGCAATCTAGGGTAGAATTAGGATTAGAACCTCTGTAGTTGTGCAAAATATAGATATAAATCAGAGGAGTTTGAGGAACCAACCTCTAATCTAGAGATTCCTCTCTCATTTTCACAAGTCCCACACTTGGAGAGAGGTTTCCATGTTGTGTAATCACACCGGGATGCTCTAAATCAACTTAGAAACTCGATTTGCATCCAAAGTCTTTATCACCAACAACACTTCTTATTCAACTTTTAACCATTTACAATATGTACATCTAATTATTTTGACACAAAGTCTAAAACAACCATGTACAACGTAAAACAATAGTTTTCCAAAAGTCCTAAGATCTTCGACCTCGTAGGTCTCTTCCTCTATTTATAGTCATCATAAGTAAAGTGTTAGAGTAGGTATTTACCTTAGCTCATGTTCACCTAGGTACTTTATTTACCTTTATTATATTTATCCTCACCCACTTATGTGTGTGAATATTTCTTATATCTTATTTAGATATTAGAAGATATTATCTAGTTGTTAGGTATAGTTCTTTCCTTGATCTATGGTATTGACTAGTTCTTTCCTTGATCTATGATATTGACTAGATCCTTGATGTCTAGTTCTCTCCTAAATATATGGTCTTGACTAGTTCTTTGATGATTAGTTATTTCCTTGATTCATGGCTTGATCTACGACCTTGATGGTTCTTAGATTGTTATTCCTTTCCTATTTAAGCAGGCCCATTCTCAATGTATTGCATTGAGTTCCATAATAATATATGATATCCCCTTTAATTTTAATTGTATGGTGAAGGCAACAACAATTTATTTTGTTTTAGTGGCAACTAAAATAAATAACATAGCAAAATATTAAAAAGCTTGTATCTTTTGATCGGTAACTCAGTTTTAAGTGTCGTTTTTTGTAAAAGTTCTTGTTTTTTCATGCTCTTTCCATTAGAGTTATTTATTTTGAGACTTGCACTATAATTATAAAGTGCCAAATATGGAGGAGTGTTGTAATCAATTGTGGATGCAATTTTGGCTGAGCCCGATGTCCTAAATTTTTGGGAGTTGAAATTTGTACCTATCATGGATTCTAAGAAGGATATGCTTTCTCTCGAAGTATGTGGACTTCAAGAGGATATTGTAAAATTTGTGGAAGAAAATAGATTTCTCAAGAAGTGAAATTCTCTTCTATAATCACTCATTCACGATAAGGATACAATAATACACTCCTGCAAAACAAACTTGCTAGCCTACAACATCACCATCATATATCCATGCTCCTAGTCCACTTGTAGCTATTGCTCTTGTACCCACCGACATTGATTTGCCGGTCTTTGAGCCCTGAACATGCTTTTGATGCTTCTAAACCTATGAGGCTTGTTACTACATGCTCTTCCACATCTCTGCGTATTATTACAGCATTATATGTTGTTTATCCTATTTTTGCTCGATGCATGGCTTTTTGAGAAGCATACCACTGCATTCCATTCTCACATGCTTTGTTCATGGGTCTCACTAAGCGAGTCATTGATAGACATTCATAGGGTATTGTTTCCTCTATTCCACATGTTAAGTGGAATTTTTGTCATGACATTAGTTTTCAAGCAAATACTTCATTGGGATCACACATTGACAGAGCTCATTTTTTTGTTCACTCGACTCTTTCTAAGGATCCTGAGCAACACATGAGTTCTACATCTTCACTCAGGCTTGAGAAACCTGATATTTTAGCTGTCATACATGATCAACCTGATACACATTCTCGATGTTCTTTTCGCATGCACCCATTGTGCACTTTGCACCAAGTCATATGTAGGCATCTTCTTCATCCATCCATGTTGATTTGGGGTGGATATCTCATCACTCGTATGGCGGTGACTTAGGCATTTGTTGAGAGGAATTTACAGCGTGGCTCCTCCACCATTCGACCTATTGCTCCACTTTCTATACCTTTTGCATTGTGATGCTTCTTGTTTTTGAGCATTTTTCTTTAGCAGTGTAGTGTATCTCTCTTGTTTGTTAAAAGATTTTGTATCTATATTTTCGACACTTTTGGCATGTTGTGGTATCTCTTATGGAGTATCTATTCAGTGCATTCTAGTGTTAGTTTGTCGTGTTTGAGTAGTTGTTTAGACAACTCATATAGATTTGTAGCATCACTCCACCCATTCAGCAGTATGGGAGGGTGTGGTGTTGATCCTACTTCTTCAAGTTTCATGTCCTTACCTTATTACCTTGGCTTTTCTTGGATCGTGACACTCTAGAGTTTGTGTCCTTGCCTTGTTGCTTTGGTTATTGTTCTTGGATTGTGGCACACCTATTTGCAGTAGTTGATCAAATTATGTTTGGTGTTTTTTTACACTTTCGACATCACTCCATTGACAATCTCCTTGTATGGAGCTATTCTGGTGAAACCTAGTGTCAGTTATTTTTGAGTTTTGTGATCGAGTAGTGGATTCAGACCACAGTGCACACCAAACTTCTTCAGCATTATACGAGTTTTTGAGTTGAGCTTCTTGGGATGCCTTGGAGCGGGTCTTTACTCTCTTTACTTTGTTGTTACTGGTTTTGGGTACCTTGTGGTGTCCCTTTTTTCTCAGTTATTGTACATGAGTACCTCATCAGGCCTAGTTGTTGGGACTCATACTGTGGACATGCCACTTCTATTTTGGCCCCTAGCTTCACTTGAGGGGGAGTGTTAGAGTAGGTATTTACCTTAGCTCATGTTCACCTAGGTACTTTATTTACCTTTATTGTATTTATCCTCACCCACTTATGTGTGTGGATATTTCTTGTCTTATTTAGATATTAAGAGATATTATCTAGTTGTTAGGTATAGTTCTTTCCTTGATCTATGGTATTGACTAGATCCTTGATGTCTAGTTCTCTCCCAAATCTATAGTCTTGACTAGTTCTTTGATGAATAGTTATTTCCTTGATTCATAGCTTGATCTACGATCTTGACTGGTTCTTAGATTTTTATTCCTTGCCTATTTAAGCAAGGCCCATTCTCAATGTATCAATCATTGAGTTCCATAATAATATATGATATTCTTTGCTCATTTTTTTGCAAAGGTTTTATGTAAAGTTATTCCGGTGAATTGATTTCATCTTATTGATCGTGGTGTTTGATTAGAATCTGTTTCTTGGCTTGGTATGAATCTGGTTATCGTTCCTTTCATAAAGTACAAGGAAGAAATATCCATTATACTTCAATCAATGAATAAATGCAAAATAGTTAGGAGTTGAGCATTTTTCTCCTTAAATTCTTCGTTACATGCCACATAAAAATTTGGAATGTTCCATCTTTTAAAACTGGAATAAATACCTCTTAAACTACCACAAATTAATTGACTTTATCGTATAACTTGAACTAACTGTGATTAACCAAGAATTACTAAAGTATTACAATGAATATACTTTAAGAGTAAAGAGGAGGAGGAGGAGGAGAAGAAGAAGAAGAAGAAGAAGAAGAAGGAGAAGAAGAAGGATGTCCATACTTTGCTGCATTAAATTCTAGTGGTTGGTTATTCAGTTTGCCTAGGGGTGAAACAAAAATAATGCAATTTTTGACCCCCTTACACTTGCTAAATTTTAAATATGATATTTCTGGTGTGTATAGGGCTCAGAGATTTTTTGAAAAATCCAAGAACACATGAAACAGAGTTCTAAGAGGAAAATTATGACCGTTTGAAGTTCTGCAATTTCTCCTTACCTGCGTTGATTTCATACTACTTTGGAAAATAAGTAAAGTAGTTTGAATTCACCACTTTACTCACATTTTCTCCCCCTTACCTACGTTGATTTCATATTGCTTTACTACTTTGGAAAATAAGTAAAGTAGTTTGAATTCACCACTTTACTCACATTTGCTCCCCCTTACCTGCGTTGATTTCATGCTACTTTATTGCTTTTGAAAATAAGTAAAGTAGTTTGAATTCACCACTTTACTCACATTTGCTCCCCCTTACATGTGTTGATTTCATGTTGCTTTACTACTTTGGAAAATAAGTAAAGTAGTTTCAATTCACCACTTAACACTACTTTTCCATTCCTTTGTTATGTGTGATTTCATATTACTTTACTGCTTTTACTTAAAATAAGTAAAGCATTTCTAATTCGCCACTTTACAAAGGAAAACAATAGTGGGTCATAATTTTTGACTAGATGCTCTATTTTTCGAGATCTTAGACTTTCTGGAAAACTCTCAACCTCCTCTACACAATGGAATCATGAAAATTAGTTTTTGGTGGGGTAGTTGAGAGGAGAAAAAACACCTTCAGCATGAAGTAAATAGTTTCAGGCAGTGGTGCTACTCAAAGCAGTGGGTAGATTTCTTTTTTCAAAAAAAAGGGAAAAACATGAAGTAAATAGTTTTAGGGATTTTTAGGCATTTTAGGCAAATGGGTATTTCTCCAATTGCTTCTAATCAACCTTTTGTAACCGTTCTGGAGAATACTAGAGCAAATATGTAAAAATTTAAAAGGGGTATCCCAAGATTTCTAAGTGAAATCTTTGGGGACACCAGGATGTAAAAAGAGCTCTTAATTATGTAAGAGAGAGAACCAAACATGATCCAAAAGATAGCTTTTATATTCAAGGAATCCCCTAATTACATTCTTAATTGTTTGGGAAACTATACCGATAGTACAATTTTTCTTCATACTTTAATTTATATTGAAATAAAGATTCCTAGTGAAATTTAAAATTCAACAAAGAAGATGTAGTATGTCACATACAAAGGAAAATTTACATAGCCCCTCCATAAAACATTAACCTAGTTAGATTCTAAATGTTTGGGAAAGTATACTATATAGTGCAATTTTTCATCATTTGTTATCTTATAGTGGAGTAAAGATTCCCAAATGAAGTTTGAAGTTCACCAAAAAGAAGATCGTAGTATTTAGGGTTTTAATATTCATTTCACCATTAAATTTTGTGAATAATTTTTGGATGCATTGCATAAATTTTTTTATTACCAACGTTTCAAGTTAAGTGTTAGACCCATTATCAAAGTGTTGAAGCTTACGCTTGAGAAGAGTTTCAAGAACTAAATACGAAAATTGAGAAAATATGGATCTATGGGGAGCAATGTATCTGCTAAGGATAGGGAATAAGAGGAGGGGACGATGGATTAATGAATTAAAAATATTTATTGAAGAGCTAATTTAATCCAAGATTTTCCTCTTAATTAAATATGCCTCTTAATTAAATACCATGGTTCTAATTTTTACACCTAGAATTTAATTTATTAAGTTAATTAATTAATTTTGTCAATAAATTAAAAAATAAAAATGGAATGAATATGCTTGTGGGTGAAAGGAGGGCATGATGATTACTATGAGTGTAATTGATGCATATCGGTTTCTAAGTATGACTTTACTTCCATCCATCATCGTGATTTAGATTACGTGGATGTTTTTTAATCTCCACCCCTTCCCATAACTTCCTATTAGCATATAAGCTTTCTATGGCAAATATTTTTATTTTTGGATGCCCATAGAGTGTTTGGTGTTATCTTCATATTCAACAAGGATGTATTTTGGTCAATCGTGGCACACTCCAAATCCATGTGGTGTTCATTTTCTCTAGTTTATAGTGATCAACTTATTTCACCAATATAGTACTTCCACATGAACAAGGAATAGAATCGACACCCATTTTTACATTTTCCTCAAATGTCTTTTGGGTTCCTTAATTTGTTCATGATCATGTTTATAGGTCCAAATAAGTTTTTATGCCTTTTCTTCTTAGTATTTGGATATTATGTCTGATGTGACTTTAATGTATGGAAGAATTACTTTTAATTTTGGCCCTTTATTTGGATCACCTTCTCTATTGGGTCCTCACTTCACCTTTGTAGTAATAGCATCAATTTTCCAATCATTATAATCATTCTATTTGAGAACCTTCGTGAGGCGTTTTCCCTCCATTTCGAAATGTATATCATCAGATATTCTTAAAGTTTTAGTGAAGAGCATATTAAGAATAACCATATTTTGTGAAGGAGGATGTTGCGAGTCAACATGAATGTACACATCTATGTGTGTTTTCTTTTTGTAAATCGATGCGCTAATTTCCATCATCACATCTAATGATTAGGACATCTAGAAATGCGAGTATACCATTTCATTTAATCTTCATAGTGAATTTTATTTTTCCTAATTGTGATTTTAGGTGATGCATGAATGCATTAAAATTTTCTAACCCGTGTTTTCAATTCATGTTTGTGTCATCCACAAATCAGACCCACCATTCTTGTTTTAAAGGAGATGAATCTAATTTTTTTCTCAAATCTCTCCATAAACAAGTTTTCTACAATTGGGGAAGGGGAGACCATACCAATGCCTATTAATAGCATCATCTAGAGTATTTTTGTAGTGAAATTAAATCAAAACTCATGAGCAAATCTTTATCACCAATACAAATTTTCCTTTAAGCTTATGTGCAAATTCATTGGAATCTTTGACATGAGATGAAGTATTTCCCAAAAAGGATTTCTATTTACTCATGAGATACTTGGTTAGTGTGTAAGTAGGTGAATCCACCGTGTTAACAATGGGTCTTATTAAGATCCCCGTCTTTATGTACCTTTGGTAATCCATAAATCCTTGGCATGATTGGGTATTTGGGATTAAATTTTTTTAGTTCTAAACTAAGGAAGTGTCAATAATTTTTGTAACATCACTCATGATTTTGTATAGTGTGTTTTTACTATGTGTATATAGCTACCACTCATAGACAAATGATATTTCATTTTTTGTGTGTAAACTTTCATGTCGAAAATTACATTGGCATCCCCTTTGTTTGATTTTAGCGCAAAGTTTATTTGTTTTCATGTAGCTTCTTTAATTCATATTGTTCTTATTTTTGAATGTTTTTCATAGGAGGTTTAGTCTGTGATAATTTGGGCCAAGATCAAGAACTGATAAAATATAAACAAAAAATGAGAGTAATGTTGCGAGAGATAAGAACCAAACATGAGCCAAAAGATATCTTTTATATTCAATGCATAAGAACACAACTTTACAAGAGGTGTATAAATAGGAAGTGGGGAAGTGCAACCTCCACCTAAAATGTGGAGAAATGTAACTCCCATCTATCCCGATGACACCTAATCAAGTTAAATGCATGTGTAGTAAAAACCATGAAACGAAATAAAAATACACTAACACTCCATCTTAAGCATTGTATAGGTGTGTAGAAGAATTAGGCCCTAGAAACAATGTTTTATAAAGTACCCACGTGATTCATAAAATATGAATTTTATTATGAATCTAAATGTATAGAACTAGTATAAATGAAATAAACTAAAATATGAATGCTAAACAATTTATTTGATTTGATAAATGAAAGACAATAAGAGGGATAAAGCACTTATCTCAATTTTTCTTACCTTATAATGACATGTGGTACCGAGTAGTGTGGTGAAATGGCGAGAATAGATCATCTCATGACCACGGGAAAATGTAGTAGAGGTGGAAATGGCTAGTGCAGGGGCACCTAGAGAAGAATGGGGGTGCGTGGGGTGCTCTAGTTTTCATATGGGAACCCCCTGTCTCCTGCAAATGGTTAACCTAGTTTCGATATGGTTCTAGGGCTTCGCACTTATTCAAATTTTGTCACATGAATGCTACACTTCATCAGAGGTACCTATAAACTCCGAAGAAGAAATTTCCGATTTCGCAAACCCCCAAACAAAGCATCAAGTCATAAATAAAGAAAGATGCATAAAGGGGTTGTGTCCTCATCCACCACAATGGTGGTCTTATTATGAGCATTACACTACATCTCGGACCCAGTTGTGTAGTTATGTGTGCTTGTGTGTGTGCAATATACCTAAGCTATGATGGATAGCATTGGTGAAGTATACCTAAGCTAGGGGAGGTTCTTTCAAACAATATTGTTATTGTTGAATTAATTAATGATTACATGAAATCTGTAGCTATGTGTGCTATTACAAAACATAACAGATCACATAGTCTATAATTTCATGCTATCTTCAAAAAAATAACACAAATCCTCGAAGGACAACTATGTTTTCTTGATGAAGACACCAACTTGCAGAATAGATGAAGTGTTAGGTCTTGGAGCAAGCACCATGACTGCAGATTACAAAATCATAGTTCATTCTTTGGATGTTATAAGTATTCTTTAATGTTCTTTCCTTCATGATTAAGACATTCAATTATATTATTGGGTTGTTTAGTTCATCATGCAATCCATATCAGAAAGTAGAAATGTAGAAAGAAATACACAACTCAATTTCACAATTCAATGTTTTATTCATAAGGAATTTGAAAATGTTCCCACATAAGTCATGGGATATAATTGGAAAGTAAAGTATAGCTACTCTTTGAAATAAGAGGTACGCATGCATGAAATAGAAAATAAAGGAGTATGAGAGAACCCATCATTGCCTTGGAGGTTTCTCCTTTGATTGATGCATCTTCATCTTCAACTTTGTTCCCTCTCCATCTTCACTTTCAAAAGCATTGTACCTAAAAGAAGAAAAGAGGAAAATCATCAATTATGAGCTCAGGGTTAATTCATATTCCTATACTATCCTAATTTATGCACATGGATCTCTTAATATAAGGAGATATAGATTACTTGAAGATCAAACTACATACATGATTTACTCACTTAGAAAGAAGGAGAGAGAAGAAAAGAAAAACCATGGACATAAGAGAGGCCAAAAAGCCTAAATATTTTCTAACTATTTTCTCAAGTGTGTAGGTACAGGTTGCAAAAAAAGAAATAAATCAAGTCTTACAGTCCTCACTATAGATAAAGATTGCAGTTCAATAACTTCTATCATATGGTACATGAAACAGATGAGTCATAAGTACATGCTGGAATGAAGGAAGAATGCAACTCAAAGTTCAACAACTATTCTAGGGATAAAATAAGTTGTAGTACAGAATAGAGGAGAGAATTGCAGACAAAAGTACATGTTTCAGATTGCAACTGAAGAAGAAGAATCGAATTTAAAGGCTGAAGTTAAATCAAGATAAGATTACAACCAAACGCAGAATGATAAGGAAATGCGAGAAATTGTGATAGGGCTTCCATGTAAAATGGACATTTACAACTTTCCATCATGTTGTTTTAACTAAACACATGCTTTAAAAGTTGTATGTAAATCAAATAAGTGATATAGAGAAGCAAAAAAGCATGCCATGATTAAGATTAGTTATTATGTTTCAGTTTCCAACAACAAATCAACTTCAATAGAAAAGTGATACATTTTGTATTCTAAATCAGAAAATACATCTATTATAGCTGAAAAGGGGATAAAAGAAAGAATTCTAGGAAAATTTTGACAGGGCTTCACATGTAAAATGGACATTTTAAATTTTCCAACACACATATCAAAGCTGTAAAAAAAGGAAATGTAGTATTTAAACATAAAATAAATGGACTACACTTTTAGTCATCAAATTGAAGTACTTTGGAGCATTCATTATAGCTAAAGTTGAATAACATGAAGTTTTAAGATAATCCTACAAATTTCAGCCATTTTAAATTACATTTTTCAGAATGAAGCAAGTATGAGTCCAAATAAATGCTATCATTAAAGAAGTACAATATTTAAGCAAAGAAATAATATTACAATATTTGCAACAAAGCTTCAAGAATGTGATTCATATATCGATACAAACTTTATAATCCTTCCAAATCATTATCATACAAAGTTCCTTCAAAGTTTTCATGATTGAATGCTACATATTTTAAAAGTTAAGTATTCAAAGTTAAACAATGTAAATGAAAGAGAATTGTTCAATATAAGTCGGGGTGTTTCCATTTAAAAGAGCTAGAAGGACCTTACAACCTGAAAGGTTTCAGAGATAAAGGAGGTAACACTTACTCCTAATAAGAACGTTTCATGTTAGAAAGCAGAACAAAAATAGAGAAAGGAAAGACCTTCAATCATAGTCATAATAGTGAAGGATCTTATTACAAAGTAGCTAGCTCAAGTATATCCCGAAAGATATCGGTGTTCATAGGAAGAAAATTCTAATTCTGAATGTCAACATAAGCATAAGTCATTACGGATGCATAAACAACAATGTATTATTAGCTCATGATGTCATTAAAAGTAAAAATTATGAACATGAATCAACTTGTTTTAAAGAATTATGTAATCATACATGAAAAAGAGAAAGGGTTTCATAAGAATACATTCTAGATCTAGAACATTTCGAGAATATACAAGTGTAAAACAGATCTGCAGCTTTGCTAAAAGCATTTTTCATTAACGATGCCTCAGAGAGTTTTACAATTGAAGATGAGAATAAATTCCATTTGATACAAACATAATACATTATGAAATAAGAAATTTAATACTCATTTGGTGAACTTGGGTCATTCTCATATCATGCGCATATGGATTTGGGTACCGAGATAGAGTAATCTTTGTTATTACACCTATTTTAGAAGTTAAAAAAACAACCATATAAATGGAAAGATTCAGGAAGCTAATGCAGAAAGCATATCTCCTTCAGAATGTTGAAATTAATAGAAAAATTAGAGGAAGTATCTCAGGTTTGTTCGAATAGGGCATCCATAGCTCCCAGAGCTCAAACAGAACATGAAAATAAAGTAAATACACCAAGATTAGAATGAATCCAAGTGAAAATGTTTCAAATCACATAAAAGTACAGATCCTTGCCAGAGACCGAAAAACCCATTAATGGGTATCAAGAAATCAAAGTAACAGACAAGAACTCACCGTTTATAATCGAACAGTCGAAACTTTTGAGCAACTAAATGATGAAACAAGAAATCCATATTCCCATGAGAAGTTTCAACTTGGGAGTCAAGCAGGAGCAACCTAGAATGGTTTTCAGCTCAAGAAATCCCCAAAGGAACCACGTGACCACAAAAATTCAAAGAAAAATGAGTATCGGTTTTGGAATTTGAAATGGAAAAGACCAAGTAATAGCGAAACTCAGGAGATTGAGAAAATTACCATCCTCATCAAACAATGGTGGCAGTTGCACGGTCCAAAAATAAAAGTATTCAATAATGGCGGCCACTCGAATGGAAAGCTAATGAAAGCTCATAAGTGACCAAGGCATGGCCATAAAAGAAATCAAGAAGCTCAAGCTCATTGACCCCACAGACAGAGGATGAAAAATGAAGTCCATTCCCAGAAATACAAAGAAAGTGAAACCTACATAATCCTTGCAGAAGCTTCACAAGACATAGAGATCTTTGTGAGGAAAAACGAGCTCAAACCCACAAATGGTGACCGCATCAAGGAGAAGAAAAAATTAGCTCGTGGAAGTTCCAAGAAAGGATCTAACACAGAGATCATGACAATGGTGATATACTCCACAACTACCTTGCTAGGAAAACTTGAAACAAAGGCGAGAATGGCGAGAACAACTTAGAGCTCGAAGTTCACGACAATGGCGGCAAAACCCATGACTAGCTTGCTCATAAAAAACTTAGACTATGTAAAAAACCACAAAATATACAGATTCTCGAAGGCTAAGAAGGTAAAAAAATGGACTGATCCAAGCTTCAAAAGATTCAACAATGGCATCGAAGCAAAAATTTGCTAGGCCTTTTCCGAAAGCCTAAAATTGAAAATGAAGTGATCATTAGGGTCAAGTGAGCTTTACCACACAAACTCAAGAGATGAGTTAAATGAAACTCAACCATAGTCAGAGAATCAAAGGTAGAGAAGGAAAATTACCAAGATCAATGCTCAGGGATCGATCCCCAAGTTCGAAGAAAACCATCATGGTTAGATGCCATTACTACGCCAAACTCCAAGTCGAAAACCTAACCACGAGTTAAAGATCCATGGTGGAGAAGACCACAGTACACAGAATCAATGGCTACCAATTGTTCACCAAATTCAAAGTAAGTGCCAACCACATTTAATGCCACCAACCATATTAAATGCCAAATCAAAACCCTAATCAAGGATAAGAAGATTGATGATGAAAAATGAAGCAAGTCGAAGGATCAATGACCGTCGTTGGATTTAGCTTATCAATGCACAGACCCAAGGTTACAATTAACCTGACCCGAGTTAAATACCATTGACCAAAATTTCAAAGGGTGAGTCATCATGGCGAAGGGGACTGAGCTTCATTAAAAACCTTATTCATGTTGACTATAATTGCCCCATATAAAATCAAAAACAATAATAATCATCGCTATCAACCATGTAAAAGTCGATGACAAATATATCATATGCAATGATTAATCCAAAAGGGTTCGAATAATCAAACAATGATTATTATCCAAACCATGGTCTAAGAGACCCATGTATCAAACCAAAGATGCCAATAATGCCATGTAAAAGGATTCAAACCATGATTAGTATATGCCATGTTAAGGAGACCCAATCAATAACATGCATGTCATGATAAGATAGAAGACAAACTGGAGCATGAGCATGTGAACAGAGGTGGTCCCCACAGATTTAAACATTATTTTGATTTAGGAGATAATATTGCCTATGGTCACAAAGTTTAAATGTGTCAAATTCATATGCATCAAAGGATCATGCAATGCGATGATGTCAACATCAAGACCTAAGCTTGGGCGTGGTCCCCATCAAGTGGATATTTGGATGAATTATTTTGCAAAGTATTGCAATTAATGTAATTAATTTTTCTCACTCACAGGGAGTATTTTTGCATGCCTTCACAAGATTTCAAAATCTACATGCACTAGGAGAAGACTTTCTCATCAAGCAAAGATTTATTATTAGCAAATTATTCACCCATGCTTTTCTTAAAAATAGAACAATCAACTTCAGTTTGAATGTATGTAATCAAAGGCTATTAATGCCTCTTTGTATTAGTTTAATTTATTTTTATTCCTTTATTTATTAATAAATAAAGGATAAAAATAGAATGCATGGGCAAGTAAAACCCTAGTCTATTTTTAGGAAGGGTGGGTGAATCAATTTTTCTATATATTGTGTGCCTTAGCAAAGCACAAAGGAGGACTTTTTAGATACAAGAGTGTTGAAGAAATTTTCTGCTAGTTTTCCCTTTGAATGTGAAGTATTTTCTGCCTTTCCAATTATTTGCAATCTTGTGTATGTTTCCATTAATCTTGTGAATGTTGAATTCCCTGATTAATCATCTTACCATATTGCAAATTAATAATTTCTGCATGATATTAATGTGTATGTGTAACTTAGTAGTATTGTTGTGATTTTATCCCTCAATACATCAAAGTGTTTACCCTTAATTATCTTCAGAAAACTATTGGCCTGTGCATCAAAAATTCATTCCATATCAATTGTGCATGTACTCAGTCAAAGACCTCATACAAGTTTGGTGTATCACCTCAGTTTTAATTTCATTTTACAGTCATCTTTTACCCTTAAACCCCAGAAAAATCAGTTTAGGATACATCAATAAGGAACCAGGCCTTGATACCAGACTCACCTCAAAATAGGTATACCCACAGACCTGAGGTGTTTCCATTGTATCTACGAAAGGAGAGATCAAATTTGCAAGCTTAGAACACCTGTAGCCATCTCTCTATAGGGTACACTTTCAAGAGATAACATTTTTGGCATGCGCCCAGTGGGAAAATGAATCAAATATGCATGCAAGTTACATATATGCATAGCAAATCTATGACATAATTACAATAGATAAAAGTTACTTTCGGGACAACAAGCTGCAAAAACTTATTCTAAAATATTTAAAGATATATTTGGCAACTCCGTAGGGCTGATTTCAGACTAGTATTACAGCATGTTCCATGCCTAAAGTGACTACAAGATCATCGGTAAGAGGAATTCCTTCTGAGTTTATTTCTTTACCTTTGAATTCTATAAGAAGGAGAAGAGTTGGTAATACTTTACCTTATAATAGGCCTAGTTTTGATAACCCTCCTAATATTCCTTCACCACGTATCAATTTCTCTATTCAGATCCCAATTTTTCAAATGGCTATTCAACCACCTAGGAATTTTGTGACCTTTACTAATGGCAGCCCATTAGTAATCCCAGTTTATCATGACATCCCTAATGCTGCCATGAAAAGTTTGCCATCATTCACTGGTGAAAATTAGGTTACACCTACAGAGCACATTAAAGATGTTGCAACCTTATGTGTAGTTCATAATATCACTCATGAAGATGTAGCTTTAAGACTTTTAGTTGCATCCCTTAAAGGACAAGCCTTGCAATGGTATAGAAATCTAGAGATTGGATGCATAAGAACTTGGGATGATTTAGGTGATAAATTGCTAAAACAATTTCAAGATAATTCAGATCATTTATCTCTCATAAAACAATTGTCTACCATTAAAAGAGCTCCTAATGAATTTATGTCTAGTTTCAACATCCGTTTTTCTAGAACTTGGGAAAGAATTCCAGCAAGTGTTAAGCCTCAAGTTGACCATGCTTTTCTTTATTATCTTAGGGCATTAAACAATGATATTTCAACTATGATTCAGTTTATGGGAGGAGAGACTCTCCCAACAGCCTATGATATCATCATCCGAGCTGAAAATAGTCTTATTCAAGCCGAAAAGTTAGCTCCAAGGCCTTCAATGCCCTTTTTGGCAGATTTAGCTCCTATCCCACAACCTATCATAATTATAGAACCCGTTGTTGTAGCCCCATCAGATGATGTATTTAAAGCTTTGCATACTATGGGGAACAAGTGACATCGACATCAATCAGAATAGGCTTGCATTACCTAGTAGACCCTATCTCCTTAGCTCCTTAACAATAAAATAGGAAGCCTTATCAAAAGGTAGTTTGATCCAAAGGCTCCTAGTTCATCTAATGCTTTAGTTCTAGTTAATATGGCTATAGAGGATTGGTGTCAACCTTGTAATCAACCTCATTCAGCTGCAAGTTACCCATATGTTTTTCTGAACATAAGTCTTGTCACACAACCTCAATCTGAGACATTTTTCATGCCTCAAATGGAGGTTGGGAAAAAAGATACTTAGGTTCAAAAGGCACTTGAACATAACCTAGTCAGTTTTAGTGAGGATGATTTCATTGTAGTTACTACTAGGGCTCAAGAAAAGGGTAGAAAGTAAAAAATAGCAGAAAATGCTTGTTCTACCTACTGTCACTGATAAAACAACAACTATAATCCCAAAACTAGCTAACATTGTTATTTTTCCTAAAAACAACATGTGTTATAGCTAGTAAAGAGCAACAAAAACAGCTACAACTTGATCCAAGAAGGTTATTTATACCTTAGATATCAAAAGCAATGAAATGAATCAATTTTTGCCAAAGCCTATGCTAAAATAGTAGAATCTATCTCTAAAATTGTTGCTTCTTTTAACATTGTTGATGTAATGAAAAAGCATAATGTTAACATCTCAATGTGGGACACTCTAAGTATTCCAGGGCATCAAGATTTACTTTCTCATGAACTTGCTAAGCTGCAGATTTCTTCTAAAACAACAAAAAGAAGTCTAGAAAGCAAGACATGGTCCTTGGAACAATGGAACAAGACCGCATCAAAGAGGTTAAATGGATGGTTCAAAAATTTTAAATGCTCATGACATCAAGAAGCTGCCACCATTTTATCCATCACTGATTATTGGAGAACATCTTGTTTATAACTGTATGGTAGACATCAATGCAAGTAGCATAGTTATGCCAAAAGCAATTGCAAAATAATTGGGTCTATAGTATGAATCTACATAAAAGAGTGCCCTATAGCTTGATGTAAGCTGTAACTAATACAGAATGGTGTCATCAAAAATCTAGAGGTAACATTGCATGCTTGCCCAAATGTTTCCATTTTGCAAGATATTGTTGTTGTAGATTTACCTCCTATTATCACCAATTTTAACTTCAAAATTGTTTTAAAATAATAAAAATTGAAAATTTTGAAAATTTTGAAAAGTGTTGCCTTGCCCGGTTTATCGACTTATCATGATCATCTCATTTTTGTGATCGTTTGATCTTCGTTTCATCCTTTTCGGGCAAGAACTCTTCCACACCAACACCCCCTTCATCCCGTAACTTAGGAAGCTTTAAAACACGTTAAAATACATTAAAAGTAATTAATTAATTAATTGCTCCTTGTTTGATTAAATTGATTTTAAATCACTTGAGGGGTATTTAATTAAATAAATATAAATTAAAATCATTCGACAAATTTTAGTGTTGGGAAGTAAGCTTTAAGCTTCCAGGATCGGGAAGCCAATTTGGCTTCCCGACCCCGATTTCCACTTTCATGGCAATCCTCTTCAATTTTCCCGTACGTGGGATTTTTTCTACCAATTGCCAAATCATGGATTGGCTAACGAGTAGGAAATTCCCCAATTTCCCATATGGGGAAATTACACAGGATTTCGACCCACTTTGCCATTCCCGTTGGCATTGCCGTTCTTTCCCCATTTCCCTAGCACTTAAGCCACTACTACTCGAGAAGAGAGGAAGTTAGATTAATTCTCGTAACTTCCTCCATCAAACCCGTTGGAAAAATTTATTCAAAGCTTCGCTCCTTATTTCTTCTAAAGGAAGTAATATTTTTCCACAATACTGTGAATGCATTTGTTGTAGGGAAAAAGAACAGTTTTTTTCCAACGCCTGGAGGAGAGTTTTCATAGTCCCACGCACTCATCCAAGCTAATCTCTGCAAGGAGAAGACAGTCTAAGAATAGAAGAAAAGCACAGCCCAAACAGAGTAATTTCCCATGCCTTGGGTGAAAGAAAGGCAGAGTTTTCCACAGTTTGAAGACAACAAAAGACAAAGCCAAAGTGTAGAACTGAAGAAAAAAAGAAGTCGGTTTTTCAAATACAACAAAGATGTTTTGAAATTCCCACGCCTAGGGAAAGGGAAGGAATAGTTTTTAAGCAAGTTTGAAACTCCACAAGTTGCGCATTGAGAGAAGGAGGCGCCTAGAGAAGAGTAGCATTAAAAGACAACAAGAAAACAAATTTGTTTTATTGTTTGCTTAAAGCCAAAGACCACGTGAGCAGCAGAAGGAATTTTCCACGCAAGGAAGAGATAAAAGGATTGTTTTCAATTAAACAAGATTTAAGATCTTCTTTCCACGCCCAGCTGGAGAAAAGAGAACAGTTTAAAAAAGGACGCGCCTGGAGGAAGAAGTTAGTTTTTAATACAAAAGAAAAAAGCAAGATTGTTTCCCATGCCTTCCTTCCCACACATCCAACAAATTCCATGCAGGGAAAAAGAAAGAGAGGCATTTTTTTTAAAAAAAGACAGAAATAAAGATTTATTTCCCACGTGAGCAGGATAGACAAGACAGCATCCACACACACTACCGGAAAAAGAACAATTTTCAAAAGAATAAAGAAAGAGGTGCACTGCCCAAAGAATATTTCACGCATTTGCAAAAGATAAATCTCCACGCATTCACCTAAGCATCTGCCCACACAGGGAAAAGGAAAGAGCAGTTTTACTGAAGTGAAAGGAGAAGACTGCAAATCTGGTTGTAATTCCAACCTCTCAGAATTGAAATTGAAGGATTCAAGGGAAGATAGATGTGAGGAGGATTTCAACATATCTTCTCCAGGGTGGAGAGACACGTTACCAGAAGCCAAAGTGGAATACCATAAATCTTCTCGCCATTCCAAGTACTTGGGATCCCAATCAAAAGCTTTCAAAGAAAGAAGGTGTTGTAATGATTCAAGTCTGTCTCCATCTGAGAGGAGAGTTGTGAGGAGTAACAAGGTAGACGAAAGTGACATGACTGAACCAGATCTCTTCTCATGGAATATGATAATTGCAGCTTACGAAGGCATGGACATCTAAATACAGAATTCAAGCTTTTCACGAAATGCAACGAACACCTAACCACCCCGATCACTTCACTTTCTCCATGATTGTTCCTGTATATGCCAACGTGGCATCTGTAAGACATGGTTTGCAGATCCATGGAAAAGTCATTAGATGTGGATTTCAATCTGACGCTATAGTGATGAATACCCTGATAGATATGTATGCAAAATGTGGAAGCATACACAATGGACGCGAGCTGTTTGACAAAATGCATAATGGAGATGTAGTCTCATGGAATGCAATGATAGCAGGATATGCAATGCATGGCTATAGCAAGAATGCCTTAAAACTCTTTCAACTAATGAAGCCCTTTGGAACTATCTCTGACCATGTCGCATAAGAATATACAACTAGGTGAATTAGTGGCAACACTCCTTTTTGAGCTGGATCCTAAACGTGATGCACCTTATGTTCTTTTGTCAAACATCTATGCAGAAGTTGACAGATGGGGTGATGTTCAAAAGTTAAGGAAATTGATGAAAGATAGAGGAATTACAAAGACACTTGGATGTAGTTGGATTGAAGACCATATAATGATTCATACTTTTTTGGAGGAGATAGATCGCACTAACAATTACCCACGAGATGAAGGCAACTGGTATTTTTCGATTCAGATTCTTGGATGATGTTCATGAGTAAAATAACCATTCCTCTGTCACATAAATGAGAAGTTTGCATTGCCATATTGATTGATAAAAATGTCTCTTGGAATAACTATTTCACTCAACAAGAACCTTCAATTGTGTGCATGCTGACACACTACAACCGAGTTTGTTTCCAAGATTATTGTGAAATATGAGAACTGCTTCCATCATCTCAAACAAGGAAAATGTTATTTTTGGCGATGTTAAGTGAACCAATAAAAGATAGGTTGTGCAGTGAGATGGAAGAGTCAGGTAATTCAATTTGTAGAAAGTGTTTGCAAAGCTAAACAATGCTTTCACTTCATCAAATCAGATGTATAGTGCAAATAACTGGTTATATTTATTCATGGGGTGTTTGTTAAAGCCATGTTTTGTAATACCATTGAGGTGAATTACAATTTTGGCCCTTGGAGATCTTCTCAATGAAAGACCAAGAAGTTGTATTATGATAAACCAAGGTGGTGTAACGACTATGGTCTCGTGACAAATGAATATTTCACCATGGAAAGGTACTCGGAGCATGTGGAGAATTATGTGTAATTGTGAATGTGAATATGAATGAAGACAAACTTTCTTACACCAGAATATTGCTCAGATGGAGGGGTGGATGAATTACTCAAGTTTCAAGCTTAACACTCTTGTCATTTGGAGGATTACAGAGCATAGTTAATGAGTTCATTCCCGTACGATCGGGATAGGCGGACTCTTGGCCCAATGGATAAGGCACTGATCCTAGGTGTCTTGATCTGGGTGGCACATTACTGACTAGGATGTCTACGTGTGCATACAAGTCATTTAAGTGGGTCCACATGTACCCATTTCTTTTATTTATGTATTTTTCCTTAAATGACTTTTTAACTTAAGTGGTTTCTATTTTTAGTCACTTTTTAAAAGTTGGTTGAAAAAGTCAAAGTCACTTAAGTGCCCTATTTAATGTGCATTTAAAACCCTAACTACTTTGTAACCAACTTTTGGGTTATAAAAGGAAGTCAGGGGCTCATTTGTAAGGGTGACTTTGAGAGAGGAGAAGAAAATACTTTTGTGTAAGCTTTGTTTCAGGAAGAAACTTTGTGTTCTTTGTGAAAAACATTTTGGAGTTAATGAAATACGAACTTTGTGTCTCATTCATTATCTCTTGTAACATTTGATGTTCTTATGTTCATTAGATGTTAGGTGTTTGAATCTTGCATGCAAATATTATCTTTGATCTTATTTTCAACATTATTAATCAGTTGTTCTAGTTCACAGTGATCAAGCTCTGATTATCTACTTGCTCATGTGTGTTCCCTTTTACACATTCTTGTTTGGCTAACTCAAACTCCATTTTATTTGTGTTGGTCATTCATCTTTCCTCTCCATGCAATATTAGGCTCTATTTTTACCTAACTCTTGCATGTTCTTTTGGTTCATTCCATTCCACTTCTTTCCTTCATTCCATTCTATCTCCTTCATTCACTTTTCTTTTCATTGATGTTCCAAAACACCCCCCACATACAATTTTGAATGTATAGATGTAAATACTGATTTTGGTTTTCAATAAAGGTAGCCTCACCTTCATTGAGGAGGGACTTTGTTCCCACACCTTTGCATTGCCATTTGCATGCGTGTAAATCCATATGCTAACACCTACTTACTTTTCTATATGTTTATCAAGAGATTTCATAACAAAAATAAGAGGTTATCTCTCTTCATATTGGTCTTTCTTATTTTTCACTACACGTTATGGGACCAAGGTTACTATCAATTCAGAACCATTGGCTAGATTTCACATTGAGCCTCACGCTTCTAATGTAGTTAGCTAATTATGTAGCCTTAGACCAGTCTGATTTTGATAATATAGCTCATGTTTCAGCATTAGATGGTGTTTCTAACCTATTTATGGATGAAAAGACACATGAAGAACATGCTCATGATCCTTTCAAATAAGTTGAAGAGCATCTTTTTGTGTGTATTGCTTGCATGAAGAAAACACACCAATTCCCTTGTTGTCCAAAACAGAAAAATGTTGCGGAAGGGATTTGGAAGCTTCATTTCGATGGAGCTAAAAACAAGAAAGGACAAGGAGCAGGTTTGATGCTCACTTCCCCAAAAATGAAAGGTATTTCTCATCTTTGAGTCTCTAATTTTCATGCACTTACAACGTAGCTGAATACGAAGCATTAATTCATGGCTTACTTTGGGCCAGAAAGAGAGGTATTAGCATGTTACAAATCTTTGGTGATTCTGAGTTGGTTATCAATCAAGTAATAAATTTCAATGTTTGTAAGAATCCATTAATGAATTCTTACAGACATATAGTTTTAGACTTAATGGAATATTTTGAAGCTATTAACATCTAGTCCATTCCTAGAATAGAAAATAAGCATGTAGATAGACTTGCAACAATTGGTGCTAGTTTTGAAGTGCTGGAACAGATTGAAAATAACAAAATTTAGCCTCATATTAAGCTAATTTTCAGGCCTTCGATACTTGATAATGATTTGAATTGGTAGGTTTTTGAAAATGATGATCAAATCTACAGGTTTTTGTAGCAAGAAGCTGAATTTTCTACAGTAAATCAAGATAAATTACATCACTTATATGGTGACCAGATTGTTCAATTAAAGATAAATAAACTACCTCGAGGTCTGGTCACATTAGAAGACATCTTTAGCACTGACAATTAGTTAAGGAAGGTCAAAACTAAGATGTCAACACATGCTAATAACTTATGAAGAGATCTCAGTTGATGAAGGAAAAAAATTGTTTCTCGAAAGGTATGTTCTTTAGCTGAAAAACATTATTTTATTAATCTTTGTAAGGAATTTAAAGATGTTTTCACTTGGAAATACCAAGACTTGAAAGGGTTTGATCCCATTTAGCACACAACACACTATTGAATTATAACAAATTCCAAGCCAATTAGGCAAAAATAGAGGCTGTAAATCCCAAAATAGAGCCTCTAATGAGGAAAGAGTTATCTAAGTTGATCGAATCATGTATTATCTTTCCAGTTAAGCATTCAAGTTGGGTAGCCAATCTTGTTCCAGTTAGGAAAAGAATGGAGAAATCAGATTATGTGTGGATTTTAGAGATCTTAATAAAGCTTCATTAAAAGATCACTACCCACTTCCAAATATGGATCAGATTTTGAGAATAGTTTCTAGTTCAAATAGACTATCTCTTCTAGATGGTTATAGTGGATACAATCAGATTTTAGTCCGAGAAGAAGATAGGTACAAAACAGCTTTCACCACTAAGTGGGGTACTTATGCTTACAAAAGAATGCCTTTCGGCCTTTCAAATGTTGGTGTAACATTTCAACATGCAATGGACATGGATTTTCATAGCTTGTTAAATAAATGCATCCTTGTTTATTTAGATGATGTTACTGTATTCTCAAAAAATTTAGAAGAACATCTAATACACCTAAGGTAGACTTTTTAGTTATGCAGATAGTTTGGAATATCTTTGAATCCGCTAAAGTCTATCTTTTCAGTACATCAAGGTAAATTTCTTGGTCATATTGTTTCTAAACAAGTTTTGGCAATTGATCCTTTCAGGATTGAAGCCATATCACAACTATCATTACCTCATCATAAGAAGGCATTACAATGTTTTCTTGAAAAACTCAACTTTGTTATAATTTCTTCTAGATTTTGCAACATTGGTGAAACCATTAACAACTATGTTAAAGAAAGAGAAAACTTTCTCTTGGACCAGTGAAGGGAGAGAAGGGTTTGAATCAATTAAGGAAGCCATATCTCAAGCTCCTACTCTTGCAAATCCAAATTTTGAAAATACTTTTACAATGTATGCACTTGCAGGAGATGAAACAATCTTAGCCATATTAACTCAAGTTAATGATGAAAATGTTGAATAAACAATTGCTTTCTTTGGACAAAGCTTGCACGATTATGAAATAAGGTACACATTTCTTGAAAAACAAGTACTTTCAGTAGTCAAGAGGACTAAATAATTTTAAGTATATGCTTTCAAACAAAAAAATCATGTTCTTATTTCTCATCCAAGTGTGAAAGCTTTCTTGTTAAATAAATAATTGAATGAGAAAAGAGAATGCTAGATAATGAAGGTCATGGAATATGATGTTGATATTTGTGTTGCGAAGACAGTTTGAGGAAAAGGCTTGTGTGAACATCTAATTTCTGATATGGAAAAACAACAAACTATAGAACCTAAAGATTCAAAACAGCATGCTAAAATTACGTATCAATAATCAAACATTATGGTTCAACCAAAAATCAGCAACCTGAACTTGCTCAGGAAATCTAGGAATTAAGATGGATGACTGATTTAGTTAACTATCTACATAGCATGACATCTATCTAGAAGGTATGGACAAGAATAAATGAAGGTATTTTAGATTACAAGTTGTACCCTATGTTTTCATTGATGGTGTATTATTCAAAAAGGATATAAATGGAATCTTGTTGCGATGTGTTGACTATGATAAAATTCAGCAATTATTATCAGAATTCCATGAAGGACCTGTAGGAGGTCATTTCTCAGCATGTACCACAACCTTAAAAATTATGAAATCTGGTTACTATTGGCCCAACATATTCAAGGACTGTTTTGAATGGATTAGAAAGTGTAAGAAATGTGCTTTCTTTGTTGGAAAAAAGAATGTTTAGCTTCGCTTCCCTTGACCTATTTCAGTTGATCAACCTTTTATGTAGTGGGGCCTTGATTTTATTAGCATGATAAATCTGCCTTCATCACAAGGACACAAGTGGATTTTGACTGCTACAGATTACTTTACACGCTGGAATGAAGCAATAGCCTTGAAATATTCTAATGAAACTTTGATACTAGCCCTTTATGAAGGTATAGTTTACAAATTTGGTGTCCCAACAACTATCATATCAGATAATGTTTTAGCATTTCTTGGTGCAAAGGTAATAGATTGGGCTATTAACCATGGAATTTATTTAAGTATTTCATCTAATTATTACCCACAAGGTAATGGGTTAGTTGAAAGTACTAACAAGAATCTTTAAAAGAATCATCGAAGAACACTCAAAGATAATCGAATAGAGATTGACATCTAATGTTGAATTCGGCACTTTGGGCTGATAGAGTGAATCCTAAAAGATCAGTTGGCAATTCACCATACAAGCTTGTTTGTGGAAGAGAAGCAAAATTCCTTTTCAATTGAGTTACCCACATTAGATTTGCTGCATCAAATGGAGCTGATTGAAAATAAACCATTGTAGTTTCATGATGCAAAATTAATGGAATTACAAGAGCTAAGAGATCAAGCTCATGTGAACAAATAAAAAAATTAAATCAGATGAAGAAGACTTTTGATAAGAAAGCCAAATTTAGAATCTTCAATGAAAGAGATATTGTGTTAAAGTGGGATGTTGATCATGCAAAGCCAGGAAGACACACAAGTTTGATACAATTTGAAGTGGTCCTTACATGATTTCAGCTTGCAAAGAACACAATGCTTTTTAGATCTCTTCCCATTCTTGTGAATGGGTTTCTGAATGGAGAGGAACTTATCATTCTGTGATTGACATGTTTCTCAAACACATTATTAAAAATCCTATAATTTAGTTCATTTAGAGTAGGATTTCCCTTCAATAATAGTGCAATTCCCGCACATTGTAATGTTTTTCAATTCAAAATAAGTGCATTCATTACATGTGATCTAATTTACCAAATATTTTCCCTATTTTAGTTCATTTTAGAAGGGTTGGACCTTCAAAATAAAAATATAGGTTACATGCTTTTTCCAAACTCCATGCCCAATGGACAAGAGTAAGTGTTAGGTTTTGGGAATGTGTGTGACAAGCTTAGTAGAGCAACTCGAATGTTACAGTATTCTTTAATGTTCTTTCCTTCATGATTAAGACATTCAATTATATTATTGGGTTGTTTAGTTCATCATACAATCCATATCAAAAAGTAGAAATGCAGAAAGAAATACACAACTCAATTTCACAATTCAATGTTTTATTCATAAGGAATTTCAAAATGTTCCCACACAAGCCATGGGATGTAACTGGAAAGTAAAGTATAGCTATTGAAATAAGAGGTACACATGCATGAAATAGAAAATAAAGGAGTATGAGTGAACCCATCATTTCCTTTGAGGTTTCTCCTTCGGTTGATGCATCTTCATCTTCAAACTTTTTCCCTCTCCATCTTCACTTACAAAAGTATTATACTTGAAAATAAGAAAAGAGGAAAAATCATCAATTACGAGCTTAGGGTTAATCCATATTCCTATATTGTCCTAATTTGTGCACATGGATCTCTTAATAACATGAGATATAAATTACTTGAAGATCAAACTACATACATGATTTACTCACTCAGAAATAAGGAGAGAGAAGAAAAAAGAAAACCATGGACATAAGAGAGGCCAAAAATCCTAAATATTTTCTAATTATTTTCTCAAGTGTGTAGGTATAGGTTGCACAAAAGAAATAAATCAAGTCTTACAGTCCTCACTATAGATAAAGATTGCAAAGTTTAATAACTTCTATCCTATGGTACATGAAACAGATGAGTCATAAGTACATGTTGGAATGAAGGAAGAATGCAACTCAAAGTTCAAAAGCTATTCTAGGGATAAAATAAGTTGCATAAACATAGAACAGGAGAGAGAATTTTTTAACACAAAAGTACATGTTTCAGATTGCAACTAAAGAAGAAGAATCAGAATTTAAAGGCTGAAGTTAAATCAAGATAAGATTACAATTGAAATAGAATGAGAAGGAAATCTGAGAAATTTTGATAGGGCTTTGCCATGTAAAATGGACATTTATAACTTTCCATCATGTTGTTTTAACTAAACACATGCTTTAAAAGTTATATGTAAATCAAATAAGTGATATAGAGAAGTAAGAAAATGCATGCCATAAACAAGATAACAAATTATGTTTCAGATTTCCAACAAAAATCAACTTCAATAGAAAAGTGATACATTATATGTATTCAAGATCGAAAATGCATCTATTATAGCTAAAAAAGGGGATAAAAGAAAGAATTCAGGATAATTTTGATGGGTTCACCTTGTAAAATGGACATTTTAAATTTTCCAACATGCATATCAAAGTTGTAATAAAAAGGAAATGTAGTATTCAAATAGAAAAGAAATGGACTGCATTTTCAATTATCAAATTGAAGTACTTTGGAGCATTCATTATAACTTAAGAACTAAATAAAATGAAGTCTTAAGATAATCCTACAAAGTTCAGCCATTTTAAATTGTATTTTCATAAATGAAGCAAGAATGAGTGCAAGTAAATGCTACCATTAATGAAGTACAATGTTTAAGAAAAGAAATAAGATTACAATATTTGCAACAAAGCTTCAAGAATGTGATTCATATATCTAATAAAAAATTTAGAGTCCTTCCAAAGCATTATCATACAAAGTTCCTTCAAAGTGATCATGATTGAATGCTACTATTTTAAAAAGTTAAGTATTCAAAGTTACAGCTGCAAATGAAAGAGAATTTTTGATACAAGTTAGGGTGTTCCATTTAAAATATCTAGAAGGACCTTACAACCTGACCTAAAAGTTTTTAGAAATAAAGGAGGTAACACTTACTCCTAATAGGAATGTTTCATGTTTGACAAAAACAAAAATATAGAAAGGGAAAGGACTTAAGTCAAATTCATAATAATGAGTGAAGGCTACTATTAAAGAATAGCTCAAGTATATCCCAGAAAGAGATCAATGTTCACAGAAATAAGAAAAAAATTTTATTACAATGTCATCATAAACATAATTCATTATAGATGGACAAAGGACAATGTATTATTATCTCATGATGTCATTAAAAGTAAAAATTATGAACATGAATCAACTTGTTTCAAAGAATTATGTAATCATACATGAAAAAGAGAAAGGGTTTCATAAGAATACATTATAGATCTAGAACAATTCAAAAGAATACAGTGCAAAAGAGATTCAAGGCTTTTCTAAAACCATTTTTTCATTAACGATGCCTCCGAGAGTTAATTGAAGATTGAAGATGAGAATAAATTCCATTTAATACAAGCATAATACATTATGAAATAAGAAATTTAATACTCATCCGTGAACTTGGGTCATTCTCATATCATGTATATGGATTTGGGTAAAAGATAGAGTAATCTTAGTTATTACACCTATTTTAGAAGTTAAAAAAACAACCATATAAATGGAAAGATTCTGAAGCTAATGTAGAAAGCATATCTCCTTGAAATGTTGAAATTAATAGAAAAATCAAAGGAAATATCTCAATTCTATTCGAATAGGGCATCCATAGCTCCCAAGCTCAAACGGGAACATGAAAATGAAGTAAATACACCAAGATTAGAATGAATCCAAGTGAAAATCACATAAAAGTACATATCTAATAGACTAAAAAACCCATTAATGGGTATCAATAAATCAGAGTAACAAACAAGAACTCACCGTTTATAATTGAATAGTCAAAAACTCAAGTGAGAAAATGAATGATGAAACAAGATATCCATATGCCCATGAGAAGTTTTGAACTCGGGAGTCAAGTAGGAGCAACCTAGAATGGTTTTCATCTCAAGAAATCCTCAAAGGAACCACGTGACCACAAAAATGCAAAGAAAAACAAGTATCGGGTTTGGAATTCAAAATGAAAAAGACCAAGTAATGGCAAAACTTAGAGATCGAGAAAATTACCATCCTCATCAAATAATGGTGGCGGTTGCATTACCAAAACTAAAAGTATTCAACAATGGCAGCCACTCGAGATGGAAAGCTAATGAAAGCTCGTAAGTGACCAAGACATGGCCATAAAAGAAATAAAGAAGCTCAAGATCATTTACCCCACAGATAGAGGCTGAAAAATGAAGTCCATTCCAAGAAATATAAAGAAAGTGAAACCTACATAATCCTCGCAGAAACTTCACAAGACACAGAGATCTTTGTGAGGAAAAACTGAGCTCAAACCCACAAATGGTGACTGCATCGAGGAGAAGCAAAAATTATATTGCTCAAAAGTTCCAAGAAAGGCTCTAACAGAGAGATCACGACAGTGGTGATAAAATCCACAACTACCTTTCTTGAAAAACATGAAACAAAGAGTCTTATGGCATAATAACTTAGAGCTCAAAGTTCACAAAATGGCGAAAAACACCCACGACTAGCTTGCTCAAAAACTCGAGATAAGTAAAAACCAGAAAAAATATACAGATGCTCGAAGGTTAAGAAGGCCAAAAAATGGACTGATCCAAGATTCAAAAACTTCAACAATGGTGTCGAGCCAAAAATTTGCTAGGCCTTTGCCCAAGATGAAAATCCAAAATGAAGTGATCATTAGGGTCAAGTGATCTTTACCACGCAAACTCGAGAGATGAGTTAAATGAAACTCAACCACAGTCAGAGAATCAAAGGTAGAGAAGGAAAAGTACCAAGATCAATGCTCAGGATCGATCCCCAATTTCAAAGCAAACCATCATGGTTAGATGCCATTACTAACGCCAAACTCTAGGTCGAAACTAAACCACGAGTTAAAGATCCATGATCGAGAAGACCACAGACACAAAATCAACGGATACCATTTGTTCACCAAATTCAAAGTAAGTCAACAATATTCACAACCATGTTCAATTCCACTGACCATATTAAATGCCAAATAGAAACCCTAATCAAGGATCAGAAGATCGATGATAAAAAATGAAGCAAGTCAAAGGATCAACGATCAATGCTGGATTTATATTATCACTATGTAGACCCAAAGAAATTAAACCTAACCTCAAGTTAAATACCACCGACCAAACTTTCAAAGGGGTGAGTCATCATGGTGCAGGGGACTAAGCTTCATTAAAAACATTATTCATTTGACTATATTTTCCCCATATAAAATCAAAAACAATAATCATCGCTATCAACCATGTAAAAGCCGACAAATATATCATATGCAATGATCAATCCAAAAGGGGGCCGAATAATCAAACAATGATTATTATCCAAACCATGGTCTAAGAGACCCATGTATCAAACCAAAGATGCCAATAATGCCATGTTCAAAAGGATTCAAACCATGATTAGTATATGCCATGTTAAGGGAGACCCAATCAATAACATGCCTGTCATGATAAGATAGAAGACAAACTGGAGCATGAGCACGTGGACAGAGGTGGTCCCCACAAGAGGTAAACATTATTTTGATTACAGGAGATAATATTGCCTATGGTCACAAAGTTTAAATGTATCAACATTATATGCATCAAAGGATCATACAATGCAGATGTCAACATGAAGACCTGAGCTTGGAGGTGGTCCCCATCAAGTGGATATTTGGATGAATTATTTTGCAAGTATTGTAATTAATGTAATTAATTTTACTCACTCACAGGAGTATTTTTGCATGCCTTCACAAGAGGACAGATCAATAAGAGGACAAATTTGCATGCACTAGAGAAGACTTGCTCATCAAGCAAGATTTATTATTAGCAAATTATTCACCCATGCTTTTCTTAAAAATAGAACAATCAACTTCAGTTTGACTGTATGTAATCAAAGGCTATTAATGCCTCTTTGTATTAGTTTACTTTATTTTATTCCTTTATTTATTATTAAATAAAGGATAAAAAATAGAATGCATGGGTGAGTACAACCTTAGTCTATTTTTAGGAAGGGTGGGTGAATCAATTTTTCTATATATTGTGTGCCTTAAAAAGCACAAGAGAGGAATTTTAGATACAGAGTGTTGAAGCAATTTTCTACCAATTTTTCCCTTTGAATGTGAAGTATTTTCTACCTTTCCAATTATTTGCAGTCTTGTGTATGTTTCCATTAATCTTGTGAATGTTAATTCCCTGATTAATCATCTTACCCTATTGCAAATTTAGTAATTTCTGCATGATATTAATGTGTATGTGTAACTTAGCAGTATTGTTGTGATTTTATCCCTCAATACATCAAAGTGTTTACCCTTAATTATCTTCAGAAAACTATTGGCCTGTGCATCAAAAATTCATTCCATATCAATTGTGCATGTACTCAATCAAAGACCTCATACAATTTTGGTGTATCACCTCGTTTTAATTTCATTTTATAGTCATCTTTTACCCTTAAACCCTAGAAAATCAATTTAGGATACATCAATAAGGAACCGACCTTGATACTGAGAGACTCACCTCAAAATAGGTATACCCACAGACCTGAGGTGTTTCCATTGTATCTACGAAAGAGAGATATAATATTTGTAAGCTTAGAACACCTGCAACCATCTCTCTACATGGTGCACTTTCGAGAGATAATAGTTTTTGCATGCCGATGGGACAACGAATCAGATCTACATGTAAGTTATAGATATTCATAGCAGATCTATGACATATTTATAACAGATAAAAGTTACTTTTGGGACAATAAGCTACAACAATTTATTCTAAAAGATTTAAAGATCTATTTGGCGACTCCATGAAAGGTGATTTCAGACCAGTATTGCAGCATGTTCCATGCCTAAAGTGACTACAAGATCATCGGTAAGAGGAATTCCTTTTGAGTTTATTTCTTTACCTTTGAATTCTACAAGAAGGAGAAGAGTTGGTAATACTTTACCTTATAATAGGTCTGGTTTTGATAACCCTCCTCCTAATATTCCTTCACCACGTATCAATTTATCTATTTAGATCCCAGTTTTTCAAATGGCTATTCAACCACCTAGGAATTTTGTGACCTTTACTAATGGCAGCCCATTAGTAATCCCAGTTTATCATGACATCCCTAATGCTACCATGAAAAGTTTACCATCATTCACTAGGTGAAAATCAGGTTACACCTACAGAGCACATTAAAGATGTTGCAACCTTATGTGCAATTCATAATATCACTCATGAAGATGTAGCTTTGAGACTTTTAGTTACATCCCTTAAAGGACAAGCCTTGTAATGGTATAAAAATCTAGAGATTGGATGCATAAGAACTTGGGATGATTTAGGTGATAAATTGCTGAAACAATTTCAAGATAATTCAGATCATTTATCTCTCATAGAACAACTGTCTACCATTAAAAGAGCTCCCAATGAATTTATGTCTAGTTTCAACATCTGTTTTTCTAGAACTTGGGAAAGAATTCCAGCAAGTGTCAAGCCTCAAGTTGATCATGCTTTTCTTTATTATCTTAGGCATTAAACAATGATATTTCAACTATGATTCATTTTATGGGAGGAGAGACTCTCCCAAGAGCCTATGATATCACCATCCAAGCTGAAAATAGTCTTATTCAAGCCGAAAAGTTAGCTCCAAGGCCTTCATTCCTTTTTGGCAGATTTAGCTCCTATCCCACAACCTATCACAATTATAGAACCCACTGTTGTAGCCCCATCAGATGATGTTTTAAAGCTTTGTAGACTATGGGGAACAAGCTAACTTCAATCGAGAATAGGCTTGCATTACCTAGTAGACCTTATCAGGCTCCTTATCAGCAAAATCAACAAAATAGGCAGCCTTACCAGCAGAATCAAAATTATAGGCAACCTTATCAACAAAGGTAGTTTGACCCAAAGGCTCCTAGTTCATCTAACACTTTAGTTCCAGTTAATATGGCTACGGAGGAGTGGTGTCAACCTTGTAATCAACCTCATTCAACTTCAAAGTTTCCCAAATGATTTTCTGAACATAAGTCTTGTTGCACAACCTCAATATGAGACATTTTCATGCCTCAAATGGAGGGTGGGCAACAAGATACTTAGGTTTAGAAGGCACCTGAACAGAACCTAGTCAGTTTTAGTGAGGATGATTTCATTGCAATTACTACTAGGGCTCAAGAAAAGGCTGTAGAGAGTAAAAAATAACAATAGAATAGGCTTGTTCTACCTACTGTCACTGATAAAACAACAACTATAAGCCCAAAACCAGCTAACAATGTTGTTGTTCCTAAAAAATAGTAGGTGTTATAGCTGGTAAAGAGCAACAAAAACAACTACAGCCTGATCCAAGAAGGTTATTTATACCTCAAATATCAAAAGTAGCTGAAGCAAAATCAGTTTTTGCCAAAGCCTATGCTAAAACAATAGAATCTATCTCTAAAATTGTTTCTTCTTTTAACATTGTTGATGTAATGAAAAATCATAATGTTAACATCTCAATGTGGGACACTCTAAGTATTCTAGGACATCAAGATTTACTTTCTCATGAACTTGCTAAGCTGCAGATTTCTTCTAAAACAACAAAAAAGAAGTCCAGAAAGTAGACATGGTCCTTGGAACAATGAACAAGACCACATCAAAGAGGTTAAATGGATGGTTCAGAAAGTCTTAAATGCTCATGACATCAAGAAGCCACCACCATTTTATCTATCACTGATTATTGGAGAACATCTTGTTCATAACTATATGGTGGACAACGGTGCAAGTAGCACAATTATGCCAAAAGTAATTACAGAAAAATTGGATCTACGATATGAACCTACAAAAAGAGTGTCCTACAGCTTGGATGGAAACTACAACTAATACAGTTGGTGTCATCATAAATCTAGAGGTAACATTGCATGCTTTCCCAAATGTTTCCATTTTGCAAGATATTACTATTGTAGATTTACCTCCTTACTTTGCTATATGTTTATCAAGAGATTTCACAACAAAAATAGGAGGTTATCTCTCTTCAGATTGGTCTTTCTTGTTTTTCACTACACGTTATGGGACCAAGGTTACTATCAATTCAAAACCATTGGCCAGATTTCACATTGAGCATCACTTCTAATGCATTAGCTAATTATGCATCCATCTGATTTTGATAATATAACTCATGTTTCAGCATTGGATGGTGTTTCTAACATGTTTATGGATGAAAAGACACATGAAGAACATGCTCATGATCCTTTCAAATAATTTGAAGAACATCTGTTTGGTGTGTATTTCCTGCATGAAGAAAACACACCAATTCCCTTGCTATCCAAAATAGAAAATGCAATGGAAGGGATTTGGAAGCTTCATTTCGATGGAGCTAAAAACAAGAAAGGACAAGGAGCAGGTTTGATGCTCACTTCTAACAAATGAAAGGTATTTCTCAGCTTTGAGTCTCTAATTTTCATGCACTTATAATGTAGCTGAATACGAAGCATTAATTCATGGCTTACTTTGGGCCAAAAAGAGAGGTATTAGCATGCTACAAATTTTTGGTGATTTTGAGTTGGTTATCAATCAAGTAATAAATTTCAATGTTTGTAAGAATCCATTAATGAAGTCTTACAGACATAGAGTTTCAAACTTAATGGAAGATTTCAAAGCTATTAACATCCAGTCCATTCCTAGAATAGAAAATAAGCATGCGATAGACTTGCGTAATTGGTGGTGCTAGTTTTGAAGTGCTGGAACAATTGAAAATAGTAAAATTCAGCCTCATATAAAGCTGATTGTCAAGCCTTTGATACCTGATAATGATTTGAATTGGCAAGTTTTTTAAAATGATGATCAAATCTATAGGTTTTTGTAGCAAGAAGCTGAATTTTCTATAGTAAATCAAGATAAATTACAACACTTATATGGTGACCAAATTGTTCAATTAAAGACAAATAAACTACCTCTGAGGTCTGATCACATTAGAGAAATCTTTAAGCCGACGATCAGTTAAGGAAGGTCAAAACTAAGATGTCAACACATGCTGATAACTATGAAGAGATCTCAGTTGATGAAGGAAAAAAATTGTTTCTCGAAAGGTATGTTCTTTAGCTGAAAAACATTCTTTTATTAATCTTTGCAAGGAATTTAAAGATGTTTTTGCTTGGAAATACCAAGACCTAAAAGGGTTTGATCCCAGTTTAGCACAACACACTATTGAATTACAGCCAAATTCTAAACCAATTAGGCAAAAAAATAGAGGCCTATAAATCCCAAAATAGAGCCTCTAATGAGGAAAGAGTTATCTAAGTTGATCAATCAGGTATTATCTTTCCATTTAAGCATTCAAGTTGGGTAGCCAATCTTGTTCCAGTTTGGAAAAAGAATGGAGAAATTAAATTATGTGTGGATTTCAGAGATCTTAATAAAGCTTCATTAAAAGATCACTACCCACTTCCAAATATGGATCAAATTTTGAGAACAGTTTCTGGTTCAGATAGACTATCTCTTCTAGATGGTTATAGTGGATACAATCGATTTTAGTCCGAGAAGAAGATAGGTACAAAACAAATTTCACCACTAAGTGGGGTACTTATGCTTATAAAAGAATGCCTTTTGCCTTTCAAATGTTGGTGCAACATTTCAATGTGCAATGGACATGGATTTTCATAGCTTGTTAAATAAATGCATCCTTGTTTATTTAGATGATGTTACTGTATTCTCAAAAAATTTAGAAGAACATCTAATACACCTAATACACCTAAGGAAGATAGTTTTGGAATATCTTTGAATCACTAAAGTCTATCTTTTCAGTACATCAAGGTAAATTGCTTGGTCATATTGTTTCTAAACAAGGTTTGGCAATTGATCCTTTTAGGATCAAAGCCATATCACAACTATCATTACCTCATCATAAGAAGGCATTACAGAGTTTTCTTGGAAAAATCAACTTTGTTAGAAGATTTGTTCTAGATTTTGTAGCATTGGTGAAACCATTGACAACTATGTTAAAGAAAGAGAAAACTTTCTCTTAGACCAGTGAAGGGAGAGAAGGGTTTGAATCAATTAAGGCAGCCATCTCTCAAGCTCCTACTCTTGCAAATCAAAATTTCGATAAAGATTTTACAATGTATGCACTTGCAGGAGCTGAAACAATCTCAACCATATTAACTCAAGTTAATGATGAAAATGTTGAACAACCAATTGCTTTCTTTGGATAAAGCTTGCACGATTATGAAACAAGGTACACATTTCTTAAAAAATAAGTACTTTCAGTAGTCAGAGGACTAAAGAATTTTAAGTACATGCTTTCAAACAACAAAATCCATGTTCTTGTTTCTCATCCAAGTGTGAAAGCTTTCTTGTTAAATAAATAATTGAATGAGAAAAGAGCAGGATGGATAATGAAGGTCATGGAATATGATGTCGATATTCATGTTGCAAAGATAGTTCAAGGAAAAGGCTTGTGTGAACATCTAATTGCTGATATGGAAAAAAATAGACTATAAACTAAAGATTCAAAACAACATGCTGAAATTACATATCAACAATCAAACATTATGGTTCAGCCAAAAATCAGCAACCTGAACTTGCTCAAAAATACAGAATCAAAATGGATGACTGATTTAGTTAACTATCTACAACATGACATCTATCTGGAAGGTATGGACAAAAATAAACAAAGGTATTTCAGATTACAAGTTGTACCCTATGTTTTCATTGATGGTGTATTATTCAAAAAGGATATAAATGGAATCTTGTTGCGATGTATTGACTATGATAAAATTCAGAAATTATTATCAGAATTCCATGAAGGACCTACAGGAGGTCATTTCTCAGCACATACCACAACCTTAAAGATTATGAAAGTTGGTTACTATTGGCCCAACATATTCAAGGATTGTTTCAAATGGATTAGAAAGTGTAAGAAATGTGCTTTCTTTATTGGAAAAGAACATTTAGCTTCACTTCCCTTACAACCTATTTCAGTTGATCAACCTTTTATGTAGTGGGGTCTTGATTTTATTGGCATGATAAACCCGCCTTCATCACAAGGACACAAGTGGATTTTGACTGCTATAGATTACTTTACACACTGGACTGAAGCAATAGCCTTGAAAGATGCTAATGAAACTTCGATACTATCCTTTTATGAAGGTATAGTTTATAGATTTGGTGTCCCAACAACTATCATATCAGATAATGCTTTAGCATTTCTTGGTGCAAAGGTAATAGATTGGGCTATTAACCATAGAATTTATCTAAGTTTTCATCTAATTATTACCCACAAGGTAATGGGTTAGCTGAAAGTACTAACAAAAATCTTTTAAGGATCATCAGAAGAAACTCAAATATAACCAGAAAGCTTGACATCTAATGTTGAATTCTACACTTTGGGTTAATAGAGTGCATCCTAAAATATCATCACAATCCACCATACAAGCTTGTTTATGGAAGAGAAGCAAGAATGCCTATTTCAGTTGAGTTACCCACATTAGATTTGTTACATCAAATGGAGCTGCTTGAAAATGAACCATTACAGGTTCGTTATGCAAAATTAATGGAATTACAAGAGCTAAGAGATCAAGCTCATGTGAACATGGAAAAGAATCAGAAACAGATGAAGAAGACTTTTGATAAGAAAGCCAAATTTAGAATCTTCAATGAAGGAGATATTGTGTTAAAATGGGATGTTGATCATGCAAATCCAGGAAGACACACAAGTTTGATACAATATGGAGTGGTCCTTACATGATTTCAGCTTGCAAAGAACACAATGCTTTTCAGCTCTCGAGGCTGAATGGAGAGAAACTTTACATTCTGTGAAGGGTATATTTCTCAAAATATTGTTATTGAAAATCCTACAGTGTTTATTTAGAGTAGGATTTCCCTTGATAAGTGCAGTTCCCACTAATGTTTTTTCAATTCAATAAGTGCATTCATGCATGTGATCTAGTTTACAATATCTTTCCCAGTTTTAGTTCATTTGGAAGGGTTGGACCTTCAGAAAGGTAGATTTAGACTAGATGCGTTAGACTCCAGGCCCAATGGACAAGAGCAAGGCACTGGTTTACAAGCTAGCAGGAAACTTTCCCCATAAGATCGCTAGAAATGTTGACAATTTTTGTACTTGTGCAAAAATAGCCAACTCAAAACTTCATTATGATGGATAACATTGGTGAAGTATACCTAAGCTAGGGAGGTTCTTTCAATACAATATTGTTACTGTTGAATTAATTAATGATTACATGAAATATGCAGCTATGTGTGCTATTACAAAACATAACAGATCACATAGTCTACAATTTCATGCTATCTTTAGCAAAAGAACACAAAGCCCCAAAGGACAACTATGTTTTCTTGATGAAGACACCGAATTGCAGAATAGATGAAGTGTTAGGTTTTGGAGCAGATAATCATGACTTGTAGATTATAGAAATCAGAGTTCATTACTAGATGTTACAAGTATTCTTTAATGTTCTTTCCTTCATGATTAAGACATTCAATTATATTATTGGGTTGTTTAGTTCATCATACAATCCATATTAGAAAGCATAAATGTAGAAAGAAATACACAACTCAATTTCACAATTCAATGTTTTATTCATAAGGAATTTCAAATGTTCCCACACAAGCCGTGGGATGTAATTGGAAAGTAAAGTACAACTATTGAAATAAGAGGTACACATGCATGAAATATAAAATAAAGGAGTATGAGTGAACCCATCATTGCCTTGGAGGTTTCTCCTTCATTTTGATGCATCTTCATCTTAAAAAAATTCCCTCTCCATCTTCACTACCAAAAGCACTATACCTAAAAAGAAGAAAAGAGGAAAATCATCAGTTATGAGCTCAAGGTTAATCCATATTCCTATACTATCCTAATTTGTGCACATGGATCTCTTAATAATAGGAGATATAGATTACTTGAAGATCAAATTGCATACATGATTTACTCACTTAGAAATAAGGAGAAAGAAGAAAAGAAAAACATGGACATAAGAGAGGCCAAAAAGCCTAAATATTTTCTAACTGTTTTCTCAAGTCTGCATGTAAATAAATACAGTTGTAGACAATAAGAAATAAATCAAGTATTACAGTCCTCACTATAGATAAATATTACAAAGTTCAATAACTTCTATCCTATGGTACATGAAGCAGATGAGTCATAAGTACATGTTGGAATGAAGGAAGAATGCAATTCAAATTTCAACAACTATTCTAGGGATAAAATAAGTTGCGATGATGTAATGAGGAGAGAATTGCACACAAAAGTACATGTTTTAGATTGCAACTAAAGAAGAAGAATCAAAATTTAAAGGTTGAAGTTAAATCAAGATAAGATTATAGCTGAAACAGAATGAGAAGGAAATATGAGAAAATTTTGATAGGGCTTCGCCATGTAAAATGGACATTTACAACTTTCCATCATGTTGTTTTAACTAAATACATGCTTTAAAAGTTGTATGTAAATCAAATAAGTGATATAGAGAAGTAGAAAAGCATGCCATGATCAAGATAATAGTTATTATGTTTTAGTTTCCAACAACAAATTAGCTTCAATAGAAAAGTGATACATTTTGTATTCTAAATCAGAAAATACATCTATTACAACTGAAAAGGGGATAAAAGAAAGAATTCGGAAAAAAATTGACAGGCTTCGGCATGTAAAATAGATATTTTAAATTTTCCAAAGCACACATATCAAAGTTGTATCAAAAAGGAAATATAGTATTTAAACAAAATAGAAATGGACTGCACTTGACCATCAAATTGGGAGTACTTTGGAGCATTCATTATAGCTTAAAATTGAATAAAATGAAGTCTTAAGATAATCCTACAAAGTTCAGCCATTTTAAATTGCAGTTTTCAAAATGAAGCAAGTATGAGTGCACAGAAATGCTACCACTAAAGAAGTACAATATTTAAGAAAAGAAATAAGATTACAATATTTGCAACAAAGCTTCAAGAATGTGATTCATATATCTGATACAAACTTTACAGTCCTTCCAAAGCATTATCATACAAAGTTCCTTCAAAGTGATCATGATTGATTGCTACATATTTTAAAAGTTAAGTATTCAAAGTTACAGCTGCAAATGAAAGAGAATTGTTCAATACAAGTTAGGGTGTTCCATTTAAAAGAGCTAGAAGGACCTTACAATCTGAAAGGTTTTAGAGATAAAGGAGGTAACAATTACTCCTAACAGAATGTTTCATGTTTGACAGAGAACAAAAATAGAGAAAGGGAAAGGACTTCAATCACAGTCATAACAATGAAGGCTACTATTAAAAAATAGCTCAAGTATATCCCGAAAGAGATCGGTGTTCATAGGAAAGAAGCAAATTTTGGTTACAATGTCAACATAAGCATAATTCATTACTTGGACAAAGGACAATGTATTATTAGCTCATGATGTCATTAAAAGTAAAAATTATGAACATGAATCAACTTGTTTCAAATAATTATGTAATCATACATGAAAAAGAGAAAGGGTTTCATAAGAATACATTCTAGATCTAGAACAATTCGAGAAGAATACAAAGGTGAAAAGAAGAGATCTGCATGCTTTGCTAAAAGCATTTTTTCATTAACAATGCCTCCGAGAGTTGTACAGTTGAAGATGAGAATAAATTCCATTTGATACAAGCATAATACATTATGAAATAAGAAATTTAATACTCACTAGTGAACTTGGGTCATTCTCATATCATGCATATGGATTTGGGTACCGAGATAGAGTAATCTTAGTTATTACTCCTATTTTAGAAGTTAAAACAAACAACCATATAAATGGAAAGATTCAGGAAGCTAATGCAAAAATCATATCTCCTTAAAAATTGAAATTAATAGAAAAATCAAAGGAAATATATCAGGTCTATTCAAATAGGGAATCCATAGCTCCCGAGCTCAAACAAAACAGAAAATAAAGTAAATACACCAAGAACAAAATGAGTCCAGTGAAAACATTTCAAATCACAAAAAAGTACAAATCCCGGCGGCAGACCGAGAAGCCCATTAATGGTTATCAAGAAATCGAGTAAATATGATGACAAGAGCTCACCGTTTATAATCGAATAGTCAAAACTTTCAAGCAACTGAATTATGAAACAAGAAATCCATATGCCCATGAGACGTTTCAACTCGGGAGTCAAGCAGGAGAAACCTAGAATTATTTTAAGCTCAAGAAATCCCCAAAGGAACCACGTGACCACAAAAATGCAAAGAAAAATGAATATCAGTTTTGGAAGTCGAAATGGAAAAGACCAAGTAATAGTGAAACTTAGGAGATTGAGAAACTTACCATCCTCATCAAATAATGGTGCCAGTTGCACAGTCCAGAACTAAAATTATTCAACAATGGAGGCCACTCTAAATGGAAAGCTAATGAAAGCTCGTAAGTGACCAAGGCACGGCCATAAAATAAATCAAGAAGCTCGAGCTCATTGACCCCACAGACAAAGGCTGAAAAATGAAGTCCATTCCTAGAAATACAAAGAAAGTGAAACCTACAGAATTCTCATAGAAGCTTCACAAGACACACAGAGATCTTTGTCATGTGGAAAAAATGAGCTCAAACCCACAAATGGTGACCACATCGAGGAGAAGCAAAACATTAGCTCGCAGAAGTTCCAAGAAAGGCTCTAACAGAGAGATCATGATAGTGGTGATAAACTCCACAACTACCTTGCTCGGAAAACTCAAACAGAGGCAAAATGGTAGAATAACTCGAGCTCAAAGTTCAAGAAAATGGCAGCAAACACCCATGACTAGCTTTCTCATAAAACTCATACGAGTAAAAAAACACAATATATGTAACACCCTCGACAACTGATATATTCCTCTTTTGCATTCAAGTGTTGACATGTGATTTTCTGGATAAATATGTGTTCTTTTGACTATTGAAGATCATGCTTGATAAGGATAAATCTTTTTTGTTCTTAAAATCATTAGACTAAAATTATATGGTTATCAAGAATTCATTTTCACTTTGGAAAGATGAGCTACAATCTGGTTTTAAGAGTTACAGACTTATTTCTTCTTCTGACTCATCCTTGGATCAATTTCAGTGATCCAAGGAATGTTTCAAATCCTCTTCATAGACTAAATGATAAATTGGCTTTTAGTAGTTTAAAGGGACATTGAAGACTAAACTTTGTGTGATACAAATTATGTGGTCTTGTGTGAATATGTTTTCGTTCAGCTTTGTATGTTTGTGCTCGGGTCTTTGGTGATTGATCTTGGCAGGACATTAAGGACTTAAGAAAAATTCAATTCTCTAAGGATGAGTTTGGAGTCCTAAGAATCTAAGGATTATCCTAACAGTAACCTAAGCTAGGTAAGAACAACTATGTCCTAGCTATGTTTACTTATTTGAATTTTGTTCTAACCTAAGCCTCTTATTCTATTGTTGGGTTGGCGACCTAACCTAAGCATTGTGCTAAATGGATAAGAGAAGGGTTACTAAAGTATACTAGGTTACTTTAACTAATACCTAATACTAAAGGGTTATGAATTGAACCTAACCTAAGGTGGGAATTCTAATGGAAAATGTTTTAAGACCTATGTTGGTAATTGTTAAACTAACCTAAGTTCTATTTGAATCTATCCTAAACTATTAAGGGAACCTAAGGGGTCACATGTCACAAGGGCGATAGTTCCAATGGCATTTAATTGAGTTGAAAGGGTTTAAATGAAGGAAGTACTGCCAGATTTGGTAGGGGCTAGTAGACTTGGTAGAGGCTTATGTGGAAGCTCCACTAAAGGATGGAATTGTATTTTTGTGTTGAATTGGCATTCGCCAGATTTAGGAGGTGGTGGCAAGGAAAGATAAGTGGGAATTTTGGAATGAATGGCATTTATGGAATTTATGAGCCTCGATCTTTGTGTGCAAACCATCTTGGAAACTTAGAAGGCGGGTTTGTAGGAGGTCATTTGGTTTTGCATGCATGGTGAATTTTTCTCTACATGGAGCTAACTGGTTCTTCAAACCAGCAGTTCGACCTTCACTTCAAATCTATTTTTGGTTTCTTCAGCCTATTTTTGATCGAAGGAAAATATATGAGGCATAGGAGGAAAAGAAGTTTGATTGTTGATCTTTCATTGAGGAAAAAAAGAGTTTGAAGCTTGGTTGAAGTCTCCTTCAATTTGGTGGAAGCACTATCAGACATGATAAGCTCTAACTATTAAAATTCTTTGTGTTCTTCTAAATGAATCATTAAAACAACTCTGATCTCATGAGATTCATGTTTTCATGCTTGTCTAGTTATTTTTTCTTGGGTTTGGTGAATCTTTGTGTTGTTTGGATTTGTATCCATGGCAAAAATAGTGATGTTTGGAAACTACCTTTCTGTGCAAGTTTTATGACTGCATGCAAGTGAAAATGGTATTAGAAACTTGTTCTATATCTCTATTTTTCTCTCTAGATCTTGTACTTGAAGTTAATGTGCTTTGAACTGACTTTCATGACAATATAAGGACATGAGCTTAGGGAAACTTGAGTTCTGTTTTATTTTGCTTCTGGGTTGCGTTCTTTGGATGCAGACTTGTGTTGGAACTTTGTGTTTTGATTAAGCTTGTGTTGGAGCTTTGTTTTGATTGGAACCACTATTTGGGAAACTTATGCATTGTTGAACTGTTGCATGGAGTTTGTATTTAGCACTGTACTCGCATTATTTTACTAGTGTAGTCCTGAACGTTTGTGCGAGAAGCATGGGTTCGACACTGAACTCTGATTTAACACTTGAGTGTTATGAGCTTATATTTTGGTCGATATATTCGATTCTATTCAAGCATTTTTGTATTGGGTTATTCTTTTGTTAAAAGGTTTAGCTTATAACTCTTTATTTTAGTAACTCACTCACCAAGAGACTAGGTGAAAGCTTGTTTGAGTTGTTTGAAATCTCTTCGAGATTTGGAACTGGTAATATCGTGCTTAAGAAATGTAGAACTTTAGTTCTATGACTGTATCGACTTCTTGAGATGGTATGAGCGTGGGAATTGGAGGAAGTGTTCTTTCCCCACTGTTTGGAAGAAACCCACGTTCTGGGTTGACTGTATTGTTTTGTACTAAGGCACCACTGTCACAATTTCGTGGTTGTGAGGTTTTGTTTTGATATTCCGTTCTTGTTGCTTTGGAATTTAAGACTGAGACAACTTCTGTATTGGGCATTTTGGGTTCTAGCTCTCCCTCTCTTCTGTCTCTTTAAATAAATTTGGGCCTTAGTGGAAGATTTGGGTTATTACCTTGACACTAAATTATCAGGAAGGATTCCTTCTTTGTTCAGTTGTAATGAGTTTGATTCTTTTGAATTACTACTTACCTTTTGTATTTAGTGGAGAGGCATTTGTAAGTCTCCAGTCTTGGGTTCGTAGGTAATTCTGAACCTTATCGTTTATTGTCTTGGGATGTTATTCTCGACTGATACAGTGAATAAGACCTTGGTTTCTCTTTGAGAAAGAATATATATATATATATATATATTCTTTTGTGAGTAGTATATTGGTTCGGGATCTACAGTATGCTTTCATCCTAAATTGGTTTGAAAACTGGAACTTCTTGTTCAGTTGAAACGATACGATTTATCATTGGTTCTCTCCTTATTTAAGTTACCATTCCTCTATCCTTGGATATGCTCATTGTTTGAAATTTTTTGTACTTGATTCCATTTCGAGATAGTGATTTCTCATGACCTGTTGGTCTACCTTGTTCAAATCATTGATTGAAATAATGTTGAGAGCTAGTAGCTAGGAAGGTTCTACTATTAAGTAAGTTGATACTTATGGGTTTGAATGTTGTTGACTAGTCTTGCCTAGTTTTTATGGATAGGAGTAGGTTTGTCTCTTGTACTCTTTATCTTTTGTGAAGAACTTGAGTAGAGATTAACTCCTCTTTGGGGCTACTTTGTTTGTGAACATTGATTTCTTATATTTGATTGATAACTTCTAGCATGAAGAGTTGGAATTGGAATTGTAGTTGGATTGTTCTGATTTTCCTTACCTTCTTGTATTGTTATGGAATTCTGTTTTGATGTATATTCTAATGTTGAATGTGTAAGGTTGTTACCGAAAAGGAATAGGTAACTCATGTTATTAATCTGGTCTATTTTTTTTGATGTTATAGGTTTGGGCATGGTACATAATGGTTCTTCTTATTCTTGCTTAGGATATAGATGAATAACCCTAGAATGAACCATGTTGTATTCATTTATTTTGTCTCTTAGAAAAGATAAAAGTGGTATTCTATTAGGATAGAATTAGGAGACAATGGGATGATAGGATTTATTGTTTGTTACAATCCATTGATAGGATTAATAGACTTTAAGATCTTAGGAAGATATTGTTTATTATATTATGCTCTTCTCTTTAAAGTGGATCTAGATTTATTAATGTACTTCCTTTCTAGTTTGTTATCACTTATGTTGATTGTATGATGATTTAATTATCTCATTAAAGCAGTGTTACTTTAATGAAACAATTAGTGGAATGCACTTCATTTTAATGATTAGTGCTTATCATGCTCAGTTCATTGAAATGACTCGTGCTAGCTATTTTTGTAGATGGACAATGTAAGTGGTAAAAGAAGGCAAAATCTTATATGATGCATTGGCTGATATATGTCTAATTCTTAGTAAAGAATTCTGATTCATTCTTTTGTTGTATTGTAAAAGAAAAGTTGTATACTTTATAGAATGAGGGATGTTGTTATACAGTATGCCTAAAGTGCATAGTCTTGTAAATTTTATAAGTTGTAATGATGAATTGCGAGTTGTGATTTATTTGCATTGGTTGTGTAAATTATCTCATACTTTTTAAAAGAAGATGGAAGTTCCATCTTATTGATATTCTTTATATTATGTTATGTTTATCTTGTTATCTTTGATAAGATGGATAATGGGAATTAGTTCAATTTCCCTTATAATGAAGCAACTTGTTGAGTTGCATAATACAATGTGTTTTATCTAAACAATTTAACATAGTAATGTGTTGCGTAATAAACATGAAGTAAGAACTATGGATATTGGGAATAATATACCCTAATACTTAATCATTTAGAGGAAGACTCATTCTCTCTCTCAATTGAATATAAACCTAAAAGGTTTGGAGATATGATTACTAATTATTAGACTTCATTTTGTATGAATTCTACTTTAATTGGATATATGCGGTTGTTAAACCTTCCTGAAAATTAAAAGTACATTTTAATGAAACTTATGATATCGCTGTCCTGTTTTGGTTAACTGTTGGTTAAACTATGAAAACGAACATTATAAAGCAGTCATAAGTTAAGGAAGTTCTTTATGGACTAAATGAAACAAATTTAGAAAAGAACTTATGGAGTGTTGGATTAGGGTTTAGCAGGATTGCTATAATCAAGACATAATCCAAATTAACAATGTAATAACAATCTCCTTGGGGTTTGTACATCTCGATGAGGTAGTTTCTGTAGGATGTTGGCACACGCCAACTATAGGGCTGTAATTTCGAGAAGACTTGGGTCTTCTCGAGAATACAACGTTGTAGTTGACATGTGGCATCACCCTTCCGCATTGATCATCCATATCTACACACAATAAGAACTTGGACTTGAACTTAGTTTCTCTCTAGGTCAAGTTAGTGGCATATTTAGGATAGGAAGTAGCTTCCAATGGCTTAGGGTACCTTGGCACATCCGGTTGACTTAGGTCAACCGAGTATGCCCATTTACCCTAAGCCATTGTGAGCGTCTTCCTATAATAAGTTATGTTTCTAACTAGGGCTAGGGTTAAACCTGGGGCAAGTGGACTGATGGTAGTTAGTAAAGACCAATCATGATAATAGAGGAGTGAGGTGAAGGACATATTCCAATATGATGAGTATGTCGTCTAGGAATAGTGACATACATAGTATGTTGTAAATCTTTGGCCAAAGTATCGCAAACTATTGGTTACGTTGTCTTACGTCACCAAGTTTAAAACAACGTGATATCAAATGAATATTGGTAATAGATATTCAAATATGTTCTTTAAACAGATCACTCAGTACCCAGTGTAGGGTAGGAAAACCAAGTGTACGAAGTATACAATATGTATTAAATACTTAAGATAGATCGGTAATGTACTTAGAGTTATGGAATCAATAGATCGGTGAATCACCGAGTCATGCAACATTTGCATATTTTTATCTATTTGAATTTGATTGGCATGGAATGTTTGTTCTAAATAATGCTTTATTTAGAACAGTGAACATTATATTTTAAAAAAAAATCCCTTGTTTCTAAAGTCTTAAAATGGGAATGTTACAATATATACAAATGCTCGAAGGCTAAGAAGGCTGAAAAATGGACTAATCCAAGCTTCAAAACCTTCAACAATGGCATCGAGCAAAAAAATTGCTAGGGCTTTCCCGCAAGCTAAAAATCCAAAATGAAGTGATCATTAGGGTCAAGTGAGCTTTACCATGCAAACTCGAGAGATGAGTTAAACGAAACTCAACCACGTTAGAGAATCAAAGGTAAAGAAGGAAAAGTACCAAGATCAATGCTCGAGATTGATCCTAAGTTGAAGCAAACCATCATGGTTAGATGCCATTACTATGCTAAACTCCAGGTTAGAAACCCTAACCACGAGTTAAATATCCATTGTGGAGAGACCATGCGATACGAATTGATGGCTACCATTCGTTCACAAATTTTGAAGTAAGTGGTAAACACATTTAATGCCACCACCATATTAAATGCCAAATTGAAACCCTAATCAAGGATCAAAAGATAGATGATAAAAAATGAAGCAAGTCGGAGGACTAACAACCGACATTGGATTTAGCTTATCAATGTAGACCTATGGTTAAATTAACTGACCCGAGTTAAATACCACCGACCAAACTTTCAAAGGGGTGAGTCATCATGGCGAGAGGACTGAGCTTCATTAAAAACATTATTCCTTTGGACTATAGTTTCCCATATAAAATCAAAAATAATAATCATCGCTATCAACTATGTAAAAGGTGACAAATATATGATATGCAATGATCAATCCAAAAGGGGCGAATAATCAAACAATGATTACTATCCAAACCATGGTCTAAGAGACCCATGTATCAAACCAAAAATGCCAATATTACCATGTTTCAAAAGGATTCAAACCATGATTAGTATATGCCATGTTAAGGAGACCATATCATAACGTGTGCTGGTACTGATAAGATAAAAGACAAATGGAGCATGAGCACGTGAATGCAGAGGGGTCCCATAAGAGGAAACATTATTTTGTTACATGAGATAATATTGCCTATAGTAAAAAGTTTAAATGTGTCAACATCATATGCATTAAAGGATCATACAATGCAGATGTCAACATCGGGAGCCTAAGCTTGGGTGGTCCCCATCAAGTGGATATTTGGATGAATTATTTTCCAAAGTATCAATTAATGTAATTAATTTTGCTCACTAACGAGGGAGTATTTTTGCATGCCTTCACAAGAGGACCAGATTAGGAAGAGGACAAAATCAATTTTGCTATATATTGTGTGCCTTAACAAAGCATAATGGAGGGCTTTTTAGATACATGAGTGCTGAAGCAATTTTCTACCAGTTTTTTTCCTTTAAATGTGAAGTATTTTCTGCCTTTCCAATTATTTGTAGTCTTGTGTATGTTTCTATTAATCTTGTGAATGTTGAATTCCTTGATTAATCATCTTACCCTGTTGCAAATTCAATAATTTCTGCATGATATTAATGTGTATGTGTAACTTAGCAGTATTTTGTGATTTTATCCTCAATACAATAAAGTGTTTACCCTTAATTATCTTCGAAAATTATTGGCCCATGCATCGAAATTCATTCCATATCAATTATGCATGTACTCACCAATACCTCATACAAGTTTGGTGTATCACCTCATTTTAATTTCATTTTATAGTCATCTTTTACCCTTAAACCCCAGAAAATTAGTTTAGGATACACCAATTAGGAACCGGCCTTGATCATGAGACTCACCTCAAAATACGTATACCCAAAGACTTGAGGTGTTTCCATTATATCTATGAAAGGGAACGATAAAATTTGCAAGCTTAGAATTCATGCATCCATCTCTTTATAGGGTGCACTTTCAAGAGATAACAACTTTTGGCACACCTAGTGGGACAACGAATCGAATATGCATTATGCTGAAGTTACAAATATTCATAGTAGATCTATGACATTTACAATAGATAAAAGTTACTTTTGGGACAACTAGTCAGTAACACTTTATTCTATAAGATTTAAAGATTTATTTGGAAACTCGAGGATGATTTCAAACTAGTATTGCACCATGTTCCATGCCTAAAGTGACTACAAGTTCATCGACAGAGGTATTCCTTATGTAGAATTTATTTCTTTACCTTTGAATTCTCAATAATGAGAAGAGTTGGTAATACTTGACCTTATAATAGGCCTGGTTTTGATAACCCTCCTCCTAATATTCCTTCACCACGTATCAATTTCTCTATTCAGATCCCAGTTTTTCAAATGGCTATTCAACCACCTAGGAATTTTGTGACCTTTACTAATGGCATCCCATTAGTAATCCCATTTTATCATGACATCTCTAATGCTTCTATGAAACGTTTGCCATCATTCACTCTTGAAAAAGCAGTAACACCTACGAGACCACATTAAATATGTTGCGACCTTATGTGCGATTCATAATATCACTCATGAAGATGTAGCTTTGAGACTTTTAGCTGCATCCCTTAAAGGACAAGCCTTGCAATGGTATAGAAATCTAGAGATTGGATGCATAAGAACTTGGGATGATTTAGGTGGTAAATTTCTGAAACAATTTCAAGATAATTCACATTTATCTCTCATAGAACAACTGTCTACCATTAAAAGATATCCCAATGAATTTATGTCTAATTTCAACATCCGTTTTGCTAGAACTTGGGAAAGAATTCCAATGGAAGTGTCAATCATCAAGTTGACCATGCTTTTCTTTATTATCTTAGGGCATTAAATAATGATATTTCAACTATTATTCAGTCTATGGGAGGAGAGACTCTCCCAGCAGCCTATGATATCACCATCTAAGCTGAAAATAGTCTTATTTAAGCCGAAAAAGTTAGCTCCAAGGCCTTCAATGCCCTTTTTGGCATATTTAGCTCATATCCCATAGCCTATCACAATTATAGAACCCGTCATTGCAGCCCCATCGATGACATTTAAATCTTTGTAGAATATGGGGAACAAGTTGACTTCAATCGAGGATAGGATTGCATTACCTAGGAGACCTTATCGTTTATCGAAAATCAGCAAAATAGGTAACCTTACAAGCGTAATCAAAATTAAAGGTAGCCTTATCAAAAATGAGGCAATTGATCCAAAGGCTCCTAGTTCATATAACACTTTAGTTCTAGATAATATGGCTACAGAGGAGTGGTGTCAACCTTGTAATCAACCTCATTCAGCTGCAAGTTACCCAAATACTTTTCTGAACATAAGTCTTGTTGCACAACCTCAATCTGAGACATTTTTCATGCCTCAAATGGAGGGTGGACAACAATATACTTAGGTTCAAAGGCACCCGAACATAACCTAGCTTGGTTTTAGTGAGGATGATTTCATTACTGATTACTACTAGGGCTCGGGAAAGGTCCGCAGAGATTAAAAATAGCATAATAGGCATGTTCTTCCTACTATCACTCATAAAACAACAACGATTAGCCCAAAACAAGCTAACTGAAAGTTTTGTTATTCCTCAAAAATAGCAAAAATATGTTATAGGCTGGTAAAGAGCAAAAAAAATTATACTTTGATCCAAGGAGGTTATTTATACCTCGGATATCAAAAGTAGATGAAGCATAATCATTTTTCACCAAATCACATTGTCTAAAATAGGAGAATCAAAAGCTAAAACTATTGCTTCTTTTAACATTGTTGATGTAAGGAAAAAACATAATGTTAACATCTCAATGTGGGATACTCTAAGTATTCAAGGCATCAAATTTACTTTCTCACGATCTTGCTAAGCTACAAATTTCTTCTAAAACAACAAAAAAAGAAGTCCAGAAAATAGACATGGTCCTTGGAACAATGGAACAAGACCGCATCAAAGAGGTTAAATGGATGGTTCAAAAAGTCTTAAATGCTCATGACATCAAGAAGCCACCACCATTTTATCTATCACTTGATTATTAGTGAACATCTTGTTCATAAATTGTATGGTAGATAGCGGTGTAAGTAAAGCACGGTTATGCCAAAAGCAATTACAAAAAAATTGGGTCTACAGTATGAACCTATAGAAAAGAGTGTCCTACAACTTGATGGAACTATAACTAATACATTTGGTGTCATCAGAAATCTAGAGGTAACATTGCATGTTTGCCCAAATGTTTCCATTTTGCAAGATATTGTTGTAGACTTACCTCCTTACTTTGTTATATGTTTATCAAGAGATTTCATAGCAAAAATAGGAGGTTATCTCTCTTCATATTGGTCTTCCTTGTTTTTCACTACACATTATCGGACCAAGGTTACTATCAATTTTGAAACATTGGCCATATTTAACATTGAGCTTCACGCTTCTAATGCCATGAAAACGCAAGGTAGCTAATTATGCGGCCTTAGACCAGGTTTGATTTTGATAATATAGCTCATGTTTCAACATTAAATGGTGTTTCTAACTAGTTTATGGATGAAAAGACACATGAAGAACATGCTCATAATCCTTTCAAATAAGTTGAAGAGCATTTGCTTTGGTGTGTATTTCCTTCATGAAGAAAACACACCAATTTTGTTGCTATACAAAAACAAAATCGTGCAAATAAGGGATTTGGAAGCTTCATTTCGATGGAGCTAAAAAAAAAGAAAGAAAAAGGAGCAGGTTTAATGCTCACTTCCCCAACAAACGAAATATATTTCTCAACTTTGAGTCTCAATTTTCATGCACTTGAAGATAGTTGAATATGAAGCATTAATTCATGGCTTACCTTGGGCGAGAAAAGAAAGGTATTAGAATGTTATAGATCTTTGGTGATTCTAAGTTGGTTATCAATCAAGTAATAAATTTCAATGTTTGTAAGATTCCATTAATGAATTCTTACAGAGACATAGAGTTTCAGAACTTAATGGAAGATTTCAAGCTATTAACATCCAGTCCATTCCTAGAATAGAAAATAAGCATGTCGATAGACTTGCAGCAATTGGTGCTAGTTTTGAAGTCTGGAAGATTGAAAATAACAAAATTAAGCCTCATATTAAGCTGATTGTTAGGCCTTTGATACTTGATAATGATTTGAATTGGTAGATTTTTGAAAATGATAATCAAATCTGCAGGTTTTTGCAGCAAGAAGCTGAATTTTTATAGTAAATCAAGATAAATTACAACACTTCTATGGTGACCAGATTGTTCAATTAAAGAAAAAAAAACTTCCTCGAGGTCTAGTCAAATTAGAAGAAATTTTTAGCACTGACGATCAGTTAAGGAAGGTCAAAACTAAGATGTCAACACATGTTAATAACTATGAAGAGATCTCAGTTGATGAAGGAAAAATTTGTTTCTCAGAAAGGTATGTTCTTTAGTGAAAAACATTCTTTTATTAATATCTCAAGCAAGGAATATAAATATGTTTTTGCTTGGAAATAAAAAAACACATCCGAAAGGGTTTGATCCCGATTTGCACAACACACTATTGAATTGCAGCCAAATTCCAAGCCAATTAGGCAAAAACAGAGGCCTATAAATCCCAAAATAGAGCCTCTAATGAGGAAAGAGTTATCTAAGTTGATCAAATCAGGTATTATCTTTCTAGTTAAGCATTCAAGTTGGGTATCCAATCTTGTTTCCAGATTCGAGAAAAGAATGGAGAAATTAGATTATCTGTGAATTTCGAGATCTTGATAAAGCTTCATTAAAAGATCACTACCCACTTCCAAATATGGATCAAATTTTTAGAAACAGTTTAGGTTCGGATAGACTATTTCTTCTAGATGGTTATAGTGAATACAATCTGATTTTAATCGAGAAGAAGATAGGTACAAAAAAGATTTCACCACTAATTGGAGTACTTATGCTTACAAAAGAATGTCTTTTGGCCTTTCAAAATGTTGGTGCGACATTTCAACGTGCAATGGACATGGATTTTCACAACTTATTAAATAAATGAATTCTTGTTTGTTTAGATGATGTTACTATATTCTCAAAAATTGAGAAAGAACATCTAATACACCTAAGGAAGACTTTTAATTTATGCGAGACAGTTTGGAATATCTTTGAATCCCATTTGAAGTCTATCTTTTTAGTACATCAAGGTAAATTACTTGGTGATATTGTTTCTAAACAAGGTTTGGCAATCGATCCTTTCAGGATCGAAGCCATATCACAGCTATCATTACCTCATCATAAGAAGGCATTACAGATTTTTCTTGGAAAAATCAACTTTTTTATTATATTTCTTCTATATTTCACAAATTGGTAAAACCATTGATAAAAGTATGTTGAAGAAAGAAAACTTTCTCTTAGACCAGTGAAGGGAGAGAAGGGTTTGAATCAATTAAGGCAGCCATCTCTCAAGCTCCTACTCTTGCAAATCCAAATTTTGATAAATATTTTACAATGTATGCACTTGCAAGAGCTAAAACAATCTCAACCATATTAACTCAAGTTAATGATAAAAATGTTGAACAGCCAATTACTTACTTTGGAAAGAGCTTGCACGATTACGAAACAAGGTACACATTTCTTGAAAAACAAATACTTTGAAGTTAAGAGTGAAAGGACTAAAGAATTTTAAGTACATGCTTTCAAACAACAAAATTCATGTTCTTGTTTCTCATCCAAGTGTGAAAGCTTTCTTGTTAAATAAAGAATTGAATGATAAAAGAGCAGTCAAAGAATTTGGATAACGAAGGTCATGGAATATGATGTTGATATTTGTGTTGTGAAGATAATTCAAGGAAAAGGCTTGTGTGAACATCTAATTATTGATATGGAAAAACAAAAAAATACAGAACTTGAAGATTCAAAACAACATGCTAAAATTACGTATCAACAATCATACATTATGGTTCAGCCGAGAAAATCAACAACTCCGAAACTTGCACAGAAGTCCAGAATCAAGATGGATGAGTGATTTAGTTAACTATCTCGTAATATGGCATCTGTCCTAAGGTATGAAAAATAATAAATGTAGGTATTTCAAATTATAAGTTGTACCTATGTTTTCATTGATGGTGTATTATTCAAAAGGATATAAATGGAATCTTGCTGCGATGTATTGACTATGATAAAATTCAGAAATTATTATTAGAATTCCATGAAGGACTCTGTAGGAGGTCATTTCTCAGCATGTACCACAACCTTAAAGATTATGAAAGTTGGTTACTATTGGCCCAACATATTTAAGGACTATTTTGAATGGATTAGAAAGTGTAAGAAATGTGCTTTCTTTGTTAGAAAAGAATATTTAGCTTCGCTACCCTTACAACCTGTTTCAGTTGATCAACCTTTTATGTAGTGGGGCCTTGATTTTATTGGCATGATAAACCCACCTTCATCACAAGGACACAAGTGGATTTTGACTACTACATTAATTTACATTCTTGACTAAAGTAATAGCCTTGAAAGATGCTTGATGAAACTTCGATACTAGCCTTTTATGAAGGTATAGTTTACTGATTTGGTGTCCTAACAACTATCATATCGAGATAATGCTTTAGCATTTCTTGGTGCAAAGGTAACAGATTGGCACATCAACCATGGAATTTATCTAATTTTTCATCTAATTATTACCCGTAAGGTAATGGGTTAGCTGAAAGTACTAACAAGAATCTTGTAAGGATCATCAAAAGAACAATCAAAGATAACCGAGAGCTTGGCAATTCACCATACAAGATTGTTTATGGAAGAGAAGCAAAAATTTCTATTTTTATGAGATTGAGTTACCCACATTATATTTGCTACATCAAATGGAGATGCTTGAAAATGAACCATTGCAGGTTCGTTATGTAGAATTAATGGAATTACAAGAGCTAAGAGATCAAGCTCATGTGAACATGGAAAAGAATCAAAAACAAATGAAGAACACATTTGATCAAAAAGCCAAATCCATAATCTTCAATGATAAAGATATTGTGTTAAAGTGGGATGTTGATAGTGCAAATCTAGGAAGACATACGAATTTTGATACAATTTGGAGTGGTCCTTACATGATTTCATCTTGCAAAGAACACAATTCTTTTCAGCTCTTAAGATTGAATGGAGAGGAACTTCTCATTCCTATGAATGGTATGTTTCTCAAACACTATTATTTAAAATACTACAGTGTTTGTTTAGAGTAGGATTTCCCTTCAATAAGTGTAGTTCTTGCACATTGTAATGTTTTTGTAATTCAATAAGTGCATTTATGCATGTGATCTAGTTTACTAGATATTTTCCCAGTTTTAGTTCGTTTGGAAGGGTTGGACCTTCAGAAAGGTAGATTTAGGTTACGATATTTAGACTCCATGCCCAATGGACAAGAACAAGGCACTAGTTTACAAGCTAGCAGAAACTTTGCCCCGCAAGATCTTTAGAAATGTTTATAATTTTTGTACTTGTGTAAAAAGGCCAACTCAAAACTTTGTTACGATGGATAGCATTGGTGAAGTATACCTAAGGGGGTTCTTTAAGAAAATATTGTTATTATTGAATTAATTAATGATTACATGAAATCTGCAGCTATGTGTGCTATTACAAAACATAACAGATCACATAGTCTATAATTTCATACTATCTTCAACAAAAGAACAAAAGGCCCAAAGGATAGCTATGTTTTCTTGATGAAGACACCGAATTACAGAATAGATGAAGTGTTAGGTCTTGGAGCAACAATCATGACTGCAGATTTACAAAATCAGAGTTCATTATTGGATGTTACAGGTATTCTTTAATGTTCTTTCCTTCATGATTAAGACATTCAATTATATTATTGGGTTGTTTAGTTCATCATGCAATCCATATCGAAATCAGAAATGTAGAAATAAATACACAACTCAATTTCACAATTCAATGTTTTATTCATAAGGAATTTCAAAATGTTCCCACACAAGCCATGGGATATAACTTGAAATATAAGTACATCTACTAAAATAAGAGGTACACATGCATGAAATAGAAAATAAAAGAGTACAATTGAACCCATCATTTCCTTGGAGGTTTCTTCTTCGGTTGATGCATCTTCATCTTCAACTTTTTTCCCTCTACATCTTCACTACCGAAAGCATTGTACTTGAAAAGAAGAAAAGAGGAAAATCATCAATTATGAGCTCAGGGTTAATCCATATTCCTATACTATCCTAATTCATGCACATGGATCTCTTAATAACATGAGATATAGATTACTTGAAGATCAAACAGCATACATGATTTACTCACTCAAAAGAAGGAGAGAGAAGAAAAGAAAAACCATGGACATAAGAGAGGCAAAAAGCCTAAATATTTTCTAACTATTTTCTCAAGTGTGTAGGTACATGTTGTAGCCAAGAAGAAATAAATCAAATCTTACAATCCTCACTATAGATAAAGATTGCAAAGTTCAATAACTTCTATCCTATGGTACATGAAACAGATGAGTCATAAGTACATGTTGGAATGAAGGAAGAATGTAACTCAAAGTTTAACAACTATTCTAGGGATAAAATAAGTTGTAGTATAGAACAGAGGAGAGAATTGCAAAACAAAAGTACATGTTTTAGATTGCAACTGAAGAAGAAGAATAAGAATTTAAAGGCTAAAGTTAAATTAAGATAAGATTACAGCTGAAATAGAATGATAAGGAAATCTGAGAAAATTTGATAGGGCTTCGCCATGTAAAATGGACATTTACAACTTTCCATCATGTTTTTTTGACTAAACACATGCTTTAAAAGTTGTATGTAAATCAAATCAAATAAGTGATACATAAACTAGAAATGCATGTCATGATCAAGATAACATTTATTATGTTTTAGTTTCCAACAACAAATCAACTTCAATAGAAAAGTGATACATTATGTATTCTTAATCAGAAAATACATCTATTACAACTAAAAAAGGGATAAAAGAAAGAACTCTAAATAGAAAATTTTGATAGGGCTTCACCATGTAAAATGGACATTTTAAATTTTCCAACACTCATATCAAAGCTGTAATAAAAAGGAAATGTAGTATTTAAACAGAAAATAAATGGACTGCACTTTCAGTCATCAAATTGAAGTACTTTGGAGCATTCATTATAGCTTAATAACTGAATAACATGAAGTTTCAAGATAATCTTACAAAGTTCAGCCATTTTAAATTATAGTTTTCAGAATGAAGCGAGTATGAGTGCATAGAAATGCTACCATTAAAGAAGTACAATATTTAAGCAAAGAAATAAGATTACAATATTTGAACAAAGATTCAAGAATGTGATTTATATATCACGATACAAACTTTACAAGATTACTTCCAAAGCATTATCATACAAAGTTCCTTCAAAGTGAAGATGATTGACTACTACAAATTTTAAAAGTTAAGTATTCAAATTTATAGCTGCAAATGAAAGAGAATTGTTCAATACAAGTCGGGGTGTTCCATTTAAAAAAGAGCTAGAAGGACCTTACAACTGAAAGGTTTCGAGATAAAGGAGGTAACACTTACTCCTAATAGGAACATTTCACGTTAAACATGACGATAACAAAAATAGAGAAAGGAAAGGCCTTCAATAATAGTCTTAACACTGAAGGATATTATTAAAGAATAGCTCAAGTATATCCCAGAAAGAGATCAGTGTTCACAGGAAAGAAAAAAATTCTAGTTACAACATCAACATAAGCATAAGTCATTACAGATGGACAAAGGACAATGTATTATTAGCTCATGATGTCATTAAAAGTAAAATTATGAACATGAATCAAATTGTTTCAAAGAATTATGTAATCATACATGAACAGAGAAAGGGTTTCATAAGAATACATTCTAGATCCGGAGAACAATTCACAATAATATAGTGCAAAAGAGATCTGCAAGCTTTTAAAACCATTTTTTCATTAACAATACCTCAGAGAGTTGTACAATTGAAGATGCAAATAAATTCCATATGATACAAGCATAATACATTATGAAATTTAAGAAATTTAATACTCAAATTTGTGAACTTGGGTCATTCTCATATCATGTATATGGATTTGGGTATCGAGACAGAGTAATCTTAGTTATTACTCCTATTTTATAAGTTAAAACGAATAACCTTATAAATGGAAAGATTCGAAGCTAATGTAAAAACATATCTCCTTTAGAATGTTGAAATTAATAGAAAAAGCAGAGGAAGTATCTCAGGTCTATTCAAATAGGGCATCCATAGCTCCCAGAGCTCAAACAAAACAGGAAAATAAAGTAAATACACCAAGAATAGAATGATTCCAAGTTAAAATGTTTCAAATCATACAAAGTACATATCCTATCTAGATACCAAAAATCCCATTAATGGGTATCAATAAAGCATAATAATAGACAAAAACTCACCATTTATAATCGAATAGTCGAAACTTTCAAGCAACTGAATGATGAAACAAGAAATCCATATGCCCATGAGACGTTTTGAACTCGAGAGTCAAGCAGGAGCAACCCAGGACGGTTTTCAGCTCAAGAAATCCCCAAAGGAACCACTTGACCACAAAAATGCAAAGAAAAATTAGTATCAGTTTTGGAAGTCAAAATGGCAAAGACCAAGTAACAACGAAACTCAGGAGATCGAGAAACTTACCATCCTCATCAAACAATGGTGGCATGGTGCATTGCATCACGATCAAGAACTAAAAGTATTCAACAATGGCAGCCACTCTGGATGGAAAGCTAATGAAATCTCGTAAGTGACCAAGGCATAGCCATAAAAGAAATCAAGAAGCTCGAGCTCATTGACCCCATAGATAGAGGCTGAAAAATGAATTACATTCTCGAAACACAAAGAAATTGAAACCTACGAATTATCATAGAAGCTTCACAAGACACAGAGATCTTTGTGAGGAAAAACTGAGCTTGAACCCACAAATGGTGACCACATCAATGAGATGTAAAAATTATCTTGCGGAAGTTCCAAGAAAGGCTATAACATAGATATCACAAAGTGGTGATAAACTCCACAACTACCTTGCTCAGAAATCTCAAATAGAGGCGAATCGAAGAACAACTCAAAGCTCGAAGTTCACGAAAATGGCGGAAAACACCCATAACTAGCTTACTCAGAAAACTCGGACAGAGTAAAAAACCACAAAATATACAGATGCTCGAAGGCTAAGAAGGCCGAAAAATGGACTAATCCGAGCTTCAAAAGCTTCAACAATGGCGTCAAGCCAAAAATTTTCCAGGGCTTTGCCCACAAGCCAAAATCCAAAATGAAGTGATCATTAGGGTCAAGTGATCTTTACCATGCAAACTCGAGAGATGAGTTAAATGAAACTCAACCACAGTCAGAGAATCAAAGGTAGAGAAGGAAAATTACTAAGATCAACACTCAAGGATTGATCCCCAAGTTTGAAGAAAACCATCATGGTTAGATGCCATTACTACGCCAAACTCTAGGTCAGAAACCCTAACCATGAGTTAAAGATCCATGGTGGAGAAGACCACAATACACAGAATCAATGGCTACCATTCATTCACCAAATTTGAAGTAAGTGGTAACCACATTCAATGCCAACGATCATATTAAATGCCAAATCAAAACCCTAATCAAGGATCGAGAAGATCGATGATAAAAATGAAGCAAGTCGAGAGGACTAACACCGGCATTGGATTTAGCTTATCGTATGCGGGGCTAGGGTTGTAATTAACCTAACCCGAGTTAAATACCACCGAAAAACTTTCAAAGGGGTGAGTCATCATGGCAGAGTGGACTAAGCTTCATTAAAAACATTATTCCTTTGACTATAGTTGCCCCATATAAAATAAATAATAATAATCGTCGCTTATCAACCATGTAAAAGCCGACAAATATATGATATGCAATGATCAATCCAAAATGGGGCCGAATAATCAAACAATGATTATTATCCAAACCATGGTCTAAGGGACCTATGTATCAAACCAAATATGCCAATAATTCCATGTTCAAAAGGATTCAAACCATGATTAGTATATGCCATGTTAAGGGAGACCCAATCAATAACATGCCTGTCATGATAAGATAGAAGACAAATTGGAGCATGAGCACGTGAACAGAGGTGGTCCCCACAAGAGGTAAACATTATTTTGCTTACAGGAGATAATATTGCCTATGGTCACAAATTTTAAATGTGTCAACATCATATGCATCAAAGGATCATGCAATGTAGATGTCAACATCAGAATATAAGCTTGGAGTTGGTCCCCATCAAGTGGATACTTGGATGAATTATTTTGCAAAGTATTACATTAATGTAATTAATTTTGCTCACTCATAGGGATTATTTTTCCATGCCTTCATAAGAGGAAAGATCAAGTAAGAGAACATAATCAGCATGCACTAGGAGAAGACTTTCTCATCAAGCACGATTTATTATTAGCAAATTATTCACCCATACTTTTCTTTAAAATAGAAACAGTCAACTTCAGTTTGACGGTATGTAATCAAAGGCTATTAATGCCTCTTTGTATTAGTTTACTTTATTTTTATTCCTTTATTTATTAATAAATAAAGGATAAAAATAGAATGCATGGGCGAGTAAAACCCTATTCTATTTTTAGGAATGGTGGGTGAATCAATTTTGTTATATATTGTGTGCCTTAGCAAAAAGCACAATGGAGGAATTTTTAGATACATAAGTGCTAAATTAATTTTCTACCGCTTTTCCCTTTGAATGTGAAGTATTTACTACCTTTCCATAATTTGCGGTCTTGTGTATGTTTCTATTAATCTTGTGAATGTTGAATTCCCTGATTAATCATTTTACTGTTATTGCAAATTCAATAATTTTGGCATGATATTAATGTGTATGTGTAACTTAGCAATATTGTTTTGATTTTATCCATCAATACATCAAAGTGTTTACCCTTAATTATCTTCATAAAACTGTTGGCCTATGCATCATAAATTCATTCCATATCAATTGTGCATGTACTTAGTCAAAGACCTCATACAAGTTTGGTGTATCACCTCGATTTAATTTCATTTTATAGTCATCTTTTACCCTTAAACCCCAAAAAATCAGTTTAGGATACACCAATAAGGAACCAGGCCTTGATATCGGAGACTCACCTCAAAATAGGTATACCCATAGACCTGAGGCATTTCCATTGTATCTACGAAAGGGGAGATGAAATTTACAAGCTTATTACACTGCAGTCATCTCTCTACAGGTGCACTTTTGAGAGATAACAACTTTTGGCACGCCTAGTGGGTCAATTAATTAGATCTACATGTAAGTTACATTTATTCACAACATATCTACGACAAATTTACAAACATAAAAGTTACTTCGGGACAACAAGCTGCGAAATTTATTCTAAAAGATTTAAAGATCTATTTGGCAACTCCGTAGGGCTGATTTCATACCAGTATTGCAGCATGTTCCATGCCTAAAGTAACTACAATATCATCAGTAAGAGGAATTCCTTCTGAGTTTATTTCTTTACCTTTGAATTATGCAAGAAGGAGAAGAGTTGGTAATACTTTACCTTATAATAGGCCTGGTTTTGATAACCCTCCTAATATTCCTTCACCATGTATCAATTTCTCTATTCATATCCCATTTTTTCAAATGACTATTCAACCACCTAGGAATTTTGTGACCTTTACTAATGGCAGCCCATTAGTAATTCCAGTTTATCATGACATCCCTAATGCTGCCATGAAAAGTTTGCCATCATTCACTGGTGAAAATCAGGTTACACCTACAGAGCACATTAAAGATGTTGCAGCCTTATGTGCAATTCATAATATCACTCATAAAGATGTAGCTTTGAGACTTTTAGCTGCATCCCTTAAAGAACAATCCTTACAATGGTATAGAAATCTAGAGATTAGATGCATAAGAACTTGGGATGATTTAGGTGATAAATTGCTAAAACAATTTCAAGATAATTCAGATCATTTATCTCTCATAGAACAGTTGTCTACCATTAAAAGAGATCCCAATGAATTTATGTCTAGTTTCAACATCCATTTTTCCATAACTTGGGAAAGAATTCTAGCAAGTGTCAAGTCTCAAGCTAACCATTCTTTTCTTTATTATCTTAGGGCATTAAACATTGATATTTCAACTATGGTTCAGTCTATGGGAGGAGAGACTCTCCCAACACCCTATGAGATTGCCATCCAGCTAAAAATAGTCTAATTCAAGCCGAAAGTTAGCTCCAAGGCCTTGAATTCCTTTAAGACCTAGGAGCGATATTACACACACACAAGCACATATAATTGTTATCTCTCGAAAGTGTAACGTGTAGAAAGATGGATGTAGGTGTTCTAATCTTACAAATTTTATCTCTCTTTCGTAGATACAATGGAAACACCTCGATTACTATGGGTATACCTATTTTGAGGTGAGTCTCTGGTATCAATGTTGGTTCCTTATTAATGTATCCTAAACTAATTTTTTGGGGTTTAAGGGTAAAAGATGACTGTAAAATGAAATTAAAATTGAGGTGATACACCAAACTTGTATGAGGTCTTTGACTGAGTACATGCATAATTGATATGGAATGAATTTCTAATGCACAGGCCAACAGCTTTTCTCAAGATAATTAAGGGTAAACACTTTGATGTATTGAGGATAAATTCACAACAATACCGCTAAGTTACACATACACATTAATATCATGCAAAAATTACTTAATTTGCAATAGGGTAAGATGATTAATCAGGGAATTCAACATTTACAAGATTAATGGAAACATACACAAGGCTGCAAATAATTAGAAAGGCAGAAAATACTTCACATTTAAAGGGAAAAACTGCGAAAATTGCTTCAAAGACACCCTTGTATCTAAAAATTCCTCCTTTGTGCTCTACCAAAGCACATAATATATAGCAAAATTGTTTTACCCACCCTTCCTAAAAATAGACTAAGGCTTGTACTTGCCCATGCATCCTATTTTTATCCTTTATTTATTAATGCATTAATAGCCTTTGATTACATCACAATCAAACTACAGTTGACTATTCTATTTTTAAGAAAAGCATGGGTGAATAATTTGCTAATAATAAATCTTTTTGATGAGCAAGTCTCCTCCTAGTGCATGCAGATTTTGTCCTCTTGCTGATCTGTCCTCTTGTGAAGGCATGCAAAAATACTCCTATGTATTGAGCAAAATCAAAATACAATATTTGCAATACTTGCAAAAATAATTCATCCAATCATCCACTTGATGGGGACCACCTCCAAGCTCAGGTTCGATGTTGACATTCCTTGTCTTCTAGTGGTCACATGGATAACATACTATAAATCATCTCCAACCCCTCCAATAGTGGGGACCACCTTTGCAGTTCACCATTTGATGGGTACGAGGTAACTTTTGTAAGTATTAAGGTAAGTGTTCTTTGATTATTGGTTTGGATGGCACATTATATAGTTTGGACCTTATACAAGGTCAATGCAAATAATGTAATTTGGCCACCCTTTGATAAAACATGGTATACTATAGTCTGCCACCTTATGTATTTCTTGTTGGCTTTTGCATTCGATTGGAATAAGACCATACATTACCTTTTGGGAGGTGTTGCATGAACATTATTTGGTCAAATTTTTGGAATATTCGGTGCTCGAATATAGTTGAGATCCCCTTTTGATATGTCAAATGCAATGATTTTAATATAATATGGGTTGGCCCTCGTGATGATGACTCACCCCTTTATCATTTTTTTGGTGGCATATGAAACTCAGGTCGAGTTTGCTTTGTTTTTGGTGATGATCTTGGGCCGTTGATTTCTGTACTGTCTGATCACAAACCATCAATCTCGAACCTATGGTTAGGGTTTCAGCTTGCATTGAATGTGGTCGGTGACATCTGACCATGATAGTTTGCTTCGATTTTGGGGATTGTTCTCGGCCTTTGATATTTGCATGGCTTGATCCCTGAGCGTTGGTTTCTAACTCTTGATTGAGTTAGGTTGTACTGGAGTTAGTTGAGTGGGTTAAAAACCCCCCTGAGCTCTATCCTTGGGTCATTCTTTTGCTCGCAGAGCAAATGCAGTGAAAAGTCACTGGAAAACTTACTCCAATTCACTATTGAAAATATATCGAGCTCGGCCTTTCCGGAGATCATTATTACGAATCTTTCTTTCATTTAAATTTCATGGTTAAGCATTCATCGAGCTCATAATTGTGTTGCTTTGGGTCTTGAGAAAGTTTTCTTTTGAAACGACAGCCATTGTTGTGAACTTCGAGCTCGGTTTTAAGGTTTTTCTATTTGCACATTGGTTATTTTCAAGCTCTGCAAATTCTGTAACCACCAATAATAATTAGTTAAGCTCAAAAAATTTCATTTTGAGGCACTGCAAGATTATGAGGCTAAAATACTTACACTTCTTTGTCATTCTGAGTCTGTTTATAGGCCTCTGTGGAGGAGTTATGTGTTTGACTTCCTTTTTTGTTGTAATCTCTCTATTAGAGCTTTGTTGGAAGTCCTTTGAGATATTTATTGGCTTTCTTTGAGGCGGTCACCTTTTCTATGGGTTTGAGCTCGAGATAATCATCTTTGCGAAGCCCTTATGCATATATCTTTTGTCTTTCGCTTTGGTCGAGCTTTGTAAGCAAGGTGGTTGTGGGTGCTCGCCGCCATTTTTGTGATCTTTGAACTTGATACCATGTTATGTGCATTAATGTTCGACGAGGAATGGTATTACTGTTGCTTTGTTGTTTCCATTTCGAATTTGATATTTTGATATTTAGCTCCTTCTTTGCATATTTTATGATCTCCTAGAATGGCATTAGTCTTTGAGATAAAATCCATTTTGGGTCCTTAGTTTTGGTCTTGATCTAATCACCATTTGAGGTTTTTCTCAACTTTGATTTAATTAGTAAGTCCTTGTTTCTTACTCTAATTTTGCTATCCATTAATGGGTTTTGCGATTAAAACTAGAAACTATAATTTTCTCTCTCGAATATGCAACTTGAAACTAATTTTCAATGGGAGTGTTGACTTTTGAAAGAAATCTTTGAAACTCTCTTTAGCCTAGATGTGCATGTGTTTCGATTTAAAGTTTGAACTTTTGTATTGTTTTCTCTATTGAATGGTGATAAACCAAAATCATGGAAGTATCAACTTTGCTCACCTCTATTCTCTGATTTGATTATTTAGGTTCAAGCTATTGAGATTCTAATCTATTATTGTAAACCGCCATCTTTGGTTTCTGTTTATTCACTATGTATTGTGCCTGAACAAAGTCACCATAATTTGATGCTTATTAGGGTTTCTATATTTCTCCATATTTGGGTTCTGATTTGTATTGTGGGTACTCATATTTTGCTATGTAAAAGGCACCTTGGCTGCCGTATTTAGAGCTGAAGCTCACATTTTTCTTTGATTTTTCTTTTGAATATTGTGGCGAGGGTTTTGACTATTGGCCCTGGGTATGCATGTGTCTCTGATTCAAGCTTGTTCTCGGTCAATCCTTGAGCCTTCTCTGGAAACCCTGGATATTCTTCATTATGTTTTGTATTCCATCTTCTTTGTACTTGTTGAATGACTTTGAATGGCTCAGCCATGAATGTTTTCTTGCACTCTGTTTCCTTAGTCAGTAGTCGCCATCTTTTATTTATATCATCCTGAGTTTGTACATAAGGGTTTGTTTTCTCCATTCGAGCTTCTGATATCGAGCTATTGTTTTCAATTTGATAATCACTTGCTACTCTTGATAGAAACTGGATATACATGCCAATGTCAAGGATGACTAGTAACTCCATTTTTACTTGCTCCATCTACTATAGGATACAACCTTCTTTTGATTAATATCCCTCCTTTCCATTTGAAAGCTATAATGGTTTCATTCTTTGACTGTATTCTTGAGACTTCAAAACATCTATTCTTTGTTGAGTCACTTGAATGATTAACTCTGAAAATGTGTCATAACAGTTATAGTCTTCTTAAAACATGTAGCACCCTACAATACTTTGTGTATTTCTAACTAAAATTGAATGAGAGAATGTGCTTGGTCTATGTGTAAAATTGGTTAGTTGAGTAGAATCATTACTATGCATAGATTTCTCTTTAGGATTCAAACTTGTAATGATGCACTTGTATTCATGTGACCATAAAGATATCCATTGATTTGCAGTTTTAGCTTGATTTTGTAATCTTGTGTCAAGAAAATGAGGCTCTATAGTTTCCACTTTGGTGTACTTTTGATCTACTTCTAATTATTTTCCATCTTCATGAGAAATTTGTACTTTCAGAATCTACTGCAATTCTTATTGTTCTTGATCTTGATTCAACTGTACTATGAGATACATTTTTGATATCTGTCTTGATGAAATTTGGAAAATACTACCTGGAAATGTGAATTTAGTCCATTTTCCTCAGTTGTATTCAATTAAGCTACAATACTTATTTTCTTTGAGCTGGTAACTGTATCCTTCATCTATTGAATCATGGCTTGTTGTTGGAAGCTGAAATCTGATAACTGTTATTTTGATCATGCCATGATTTTTTGCTTTCAGTATTACTATTTGATTTTACATTCAGCTTTTAAAGCATGTATTAATTTAAAACAACATGATGGAAAGATGTAAATGTCCATTTTACATGGTGAAGCCCTGTCAAAATTTTCTCAGACTTCTTTCTCATTTTGTTTCTAGTGTAATCTTCTCTCTTCAGTTGCAATCTGAAACATGTACTTTTATCTGCAATTCTCTCTTTTGTTTTGTATTGTAACTTCTTTTATCCCTAGAATAGTTGTTGAACTTTGAGTTGCATTCTTCCTTCATTCCAACATGTACTTATGACTCATCTGCTTCATGTACCATAGGATAGAAGTTATTGAACTCTGCAATCTTTATCTATAGTGAGGACTGTAAGATATGATTTATTTCTTCTTGGCTGCAACTTGTACCTACACACTTGAGAAAACAGTTAGAAAATATTTAGGATTTTTGGCCTCTCTTATGTCCATGGTTTTCTTTTCTTCTCTCTCCTTCTTTCTGAGTGAGTAAATCATGTATGCTGTTTGATCTTCAAGTAATCTATATCTCCTATTATTAAGAGATCCATGTGCACGAATTAGGATAGTATAGGAATATGGATTAACCATGAGCTCATAACTGATGATTTTCCTCTTTTCTTCTTTTTAGGTACAAGTGCTTTCGGCAGTGAAGATGGAGAGGGAACAAAGCTGAAGATGAGGATGCATCAACAAAGGAGAAACCTCCAAGGCAATGATGGGTTCACTCATACTCCTTTATTTTCTCTTTCATGCATGTGTACCTCTTATTTCAGTAGTTGTACTTTACTTTCCAGTTACATCCCACGGCTTGTGTGGGAACATTTGAAATTCCTTATGAATAAAACATTGAATTGTGAAATTGAGTTGTGTATTTCTTTCTACATTTTTGATTTCTAATATGGATTATATGATGAACTAAACAACCCAATAATATAATTAAATGTCTTAATCATGAAGGAAAGAACATTAAAGAATACCTGTAACATCCAATAATGAACTTTGATTTTTGTAATCTACAGTCATGATTGCTGCTCCAAAACCTAACACTTCATCTATTCTGCAATTTGGTGTCTTCATCAAGGCAACACAGCTTTTCCTTCGGGGATTTATGTTTTTTTGCTAAATATAGTCATGAAATTGTAGACTATGTGATATGTTACGTTTTGTAACAACACACATAGCTGCAGATTTCATATAATCATTAATTAATTCAACATAACACTATTTTTTGAAAGAATTTCCCCTAGCTTAGGTATACTTCATCAATGCTATCCATCGTAAAGAATTTTTGAGTTGGCAATTTTTTCACAAGTGAAAAAATTGTCAACAACATAAAGAGGACAGGGCACCCAGGGATGGACAAGAGCATTTGGTGTTACGGTTCAACCACAGGAGCTAATGTCCAAAGACAAGTGACAACAAATGAGTGAGAACTAATAGATAGGGATTTATGAGACTGACTAGAACTATGTGTATGAGTGAAAATTGTGCAAGACAACAAAAAATGAAGACCAACAAGAAAAATGGATGAAATACGAGATGGGTCATCAAAGAATACTTTCCTTATGCAAGATCCATATATAAAACAACATACTTAATGGTATAATAATAGTGTTAAGTGTGTGATTTTGTGTCTACATTTTCCCCCACTTTATGTTGGTGAGCGAAAGCTTGGTAACATAAAGTAGATAGAGATGCATACCTAAGAAGTCTAGAGAAGTCGATGTCACTGGAGTACGAGAGTAATGTAGTAGAAGTACATGACAAGTGAGAACATATATTGTGATGAACCATGGATTAGCATGTCGATCCATGTGACGTAATGAGAGACATGAGACCATTAAGGGGAGTACTAAGAGAGAGTGATGATTGTTGTGTTGAATGATTAAATGTTTTGATTTTTGTTGATTGAGATGTGATGGGGAAAGAGTGATAAGTTCCTAACCCAATTTCACATTTATAGGTGAGAAAACTCGAGGATTTGCGTGTCCTACCACAAGAGGAAGAGTGCGGGAGAGAATTATAGTGTCTCTCTAACTTTAACTACATCTTCAAAAGATCAGCCACTGAAACAAACACGAGATCAAATTTTGGTGATTTTGGGATCAATTTTTTTTATCAAACATGTTGATCCATATATTAAACAATGATGTCTCATTTCCCCAACTCCAAGGGCATCGCCACAATGTGTATGGTGGCCTCCATGTTAGGTCATATGGAAGCAATCATGAAATGTAGAATAACTTCCCATGTTAGGTTATCTAGGAAAGTGGTGATGTAACTCCCAAGTTGGGTCATCTGGGAGGATAAATGTGATGCGTTGTGTCAATTTTATGAATGTGTTGGTGAAATTTTTACTATCACGAGTTGAATGTGTGTGATTGATTGATTGGTTGATTACTCATGGAGATTTTATGCTTTTTCCCCATGTTAGGTCATTAGGGGAATTGCTAAAAAGTGATGTGACATGTTGTATGATGTATGAGAAAATGTTTGATAATGGTGTGTTAGCAATATATATTTTTTACATAATGGAGTAAGGGGAATTATAGGATGACCCCAATTGTATGCCCCCCTTTCGGAAAAAGGGGGAGTGATGATGAGAACAAATGTTGAGTCGAAATTATCGCGAAATGGAGTAGTGATGAGTATGTGATGGATATCGGAAAAGGTTATATAAATATTGAGTGTAAATGATGGTGAATATGAATAGAATGTGTAAGAAATGTGTACGATATGAGATTATGGGAAATTCTTAAGAGAATTCTATAAACAAGACAAATAGGTATGCTCAAGATATAATAGAAACCATGCAATGTGATTTAGTTGAGGGAATGAATGTGGTGAATGACCATAGTAAAGTGAATAATGGAAAGTTACTATAAAACGTAGTGTAAAAAGTGAATAAGCAACTCATTTGACTTTTGTGCAAGTGTGATATTGAGCTTTGAGTGTGTGAGGATGTTGTAAGTTAGAGCATGATGACCGAGTTGTTTCGAGATGATAACTAGAACCTTGATATCGCATACAACGGTAGAGTTGGTAAGTGTGTTTTTTTCAAAAAAGTGTTGATATTAGTCATTTTTGATGAATTTTTGTGAAAATTTTGTTTTTAAATGTCTTGACGTTTTGTACCTGGAAAAAAGTGGTAAAGTCACTAATGACATTCAAGACAGGAGCTCCTGACTATGGCGTTAGTGTTTTTCTCTTGGGTGCCCAATCCTATTCTTGGGTGCTCGTGTCCAGAAACCATTATGTTGAGTCTTGATTTTTGTAAATATGAAGGTAGATGTGTGTTGATGTTGCAAGTGGGTAGTGTTGTATATGTATGATGTTATAACGCATTATTTGTTGTTTTTTTGGTGTGCAGAGGGATATCCATTCGAGAGAGTTTCGAGGTGGATGCCACTTGAGTACGTTACTTGGATTAGAGTTGTCAAAAAGGAGTGGGATGTTTTATACTATTCTAGCTGCGGTCCATAGTGACGATAGGGTATGTGTCCTATAATATGGCTATGCTTACAACTTTGTGCAAGAGGTGGTGTGTAGATACTTGCACCTTTTTGTTACCTACAGTGAGATGACAGTTACACTAGAGGATGTGTATCGCATACTGCAATTACCTATTATTAGTGAAAGGGTACATGTTATGGCACTTTGGATGATATGCAGAGATAGATGAGGGCCACTAGGTGGTATTTTGTGGGGACTTTAGTTTCAACCAAGGCCCATATTAGCCTAGATTCCATTATGAGATCGGGGTTACTGCGATTGCAGTTTATTTCCATGGTGATAACATCATCGATTGTAGTGGAGGGTGGTGGCATAGGCATCTCATATAATATGCATGATATATGTCATTAGATAGAGGAGGTGCTTGGGTACGGTGTGTGTTGGCCCACCTTTACTGGGATCTATATATATTTACATATTAGGAGCATGGTGGTGGTATTGGAGCTACAATTTGTTGCATGTATGGTCCTATGAACATATTACATTATTGAGTCCATTTGATGGAGCACATGGAAATTAGGAAAGACCGAGACATATTTGTTGGGAGATGGGTAGGTGTACGTGGTAGGAGGATGGATATCAATGCCTATAAAGTGATGATAGATCATATGGGGCTGAAGGCCGTAGTATGGAGGCCATATCAATACTATGAAGGATGGTTATAGGATGTTGTAGAGTTATGATGTATATAATGGATGATGTGGTTAGAGGATCGGTTTCCACAGTGTACCGAGCTATTTCAAGTTGAGCTTGTTTCATGACATTTTTGATGGCACGGGATGTGCCCCCATAGCCATATATATGGTTGATAGCTACTTGGGCACCAAGGAGGGTGGGAGATAGACTAAGGCCCATATGATAGAAACTAGTACCTCCAAGGCTATACTGATGTAGATATGGTGATAAAGTGCGATAGAGGTGGATGACGTGGGGTGTATGGAGGCATACTAAGCATGGTGGGCCTCACATTGGTGGGTGGTTTTGTATCTAGTGTTGGAAGATGAAATGATATTACCACTTTGGGAGGAGTGGAGGGGTAATCACATGGCCCCGATAGTGTAGTAGTGGCGATAACAAAGTGTAAGTATTTGTATGGTGTTGTTGTGTGATTTTTATATGGTTTGTGAATTTTTATTGTTGTCTAACACATGGATATATGGATGTAGGTGATGTATATTGGTTATTGATTGTGGACACATCTATTCACACATTGACATGGAATTTTCCCACCGATATACTCATGGGTGGAGGCATGCTAGAGCGTGTAGATGATATTACGGCGAGCATGCCCATTTTTTTGATCTAGTTGTGATAGCAACATCGACATGTATAGTGCTACTAAGAAAGAAAGATGAGGCACGAGAGGAGACATGGTGAGCTAGAGAGCCTTCAGTGGAGGTAATTTATCTCAAGATGTATTCATGCGATTTTTGGAGCTACGTAGTCACTTTGTAGAGAATTCTATGGAGAACACACTATTGTGTAGGTAGGTAGAGAGATATATAGGTCGCGATCAACGGTATAGAGTTAGTGGCGAGGTTTGTAGTTATAGAGTCTTGGTAGTTCTAGAGAGTGATAGTGATGATGAGATATGATATGTATTGATGTATTGATGTAGGATACATGCCCCCCAGTGATGAGATGTTTTGTAAGTCCGATATATATAGATGGATTTATTAGTGTATGATCATTGTTCTTGAAGTTTATTAATGTGCTTGATGATTCATGATTCATTGATGATTGCATGTTGCTTATATATGATGTGTGATGTGTTTTGAATATTTTTCATATTTGATGAATTACTTTGTAATACATAGTTGTTGAATAATGGGTAATGTAATGGTGATATAGTGTATATGAAAATAGACAATGTATGTAATGTGATTGCTCAAAGTTTAATTGTGTGTATGAATAGAGTTGTGATGAAAACTGAATAACATGTAAGAGTAGGAGATGATCACATGTTAGTATGAAAAGGGGGAGATTAGTGATGCCCTGCAATGTATAGATGATGAGGTTCATTTAGGTAAGACCCCTTAACAGCCAAGAATGAACCATAAAGAAAGATTGTTTCATCGGGAAATGATTCAATAATGTGCACTAGATGAATCGAGAAAGTGCATGAAGAGAGGTTTCTATTGCAATGATCCTCAACGGTCATGTAAGATTCATAACAACATGAGTGCATCATCGGGGGATGATTTGATAATGTGTGCTAGATGAATCGAGAAAGTGCGTGAAGAGAGTTTCTTATTGTAACAAATCACTCAATAGTTATGTAAGAACTGTAAGAACACAAGTGCGTCATCGGGGATAAGGTAATAAAAATCAACTACCAAAGACAAATCCGGCATGAAGTGGTGGAAGCATGTGAAATGAAAGAAACATGAGTGTATGAGCCAAACCAAAGGTCATGTGGAGTGGTGTCGATGAAGGGTGAAGGGTAGTAGGAAGTGAAAATGTCAAGGGTTGTGGAAGCTAATATGTAGTAGGAGCATAATGCGATGGATGAGATAGTGGAATGGTGGATGGATGTGATGGAGAACACACATGAGTGAAAACATGTGATCATAGATAAACAATGACCTTAGAACTAGGTGAAGGATATCACTCCACCGGAGAAACAACACGCCTATGATGTAGTGGAGAGATAGACCACTCACGTGAACAAGAACCAAAATAAATGACACCCTTGCCTTCTAATTGTTTCAAACTATCATGAAGGGTGTAACAATAATCATCCCTATGGCCATTAATGCAGTGATAGTTACAAGAACGTCTATCATGTTGACGTTGTGCGAGGTGGTGGAGTATGTTTTTAGAAGGCAAGTGAATCATGTTAAGTAATGTACACACCAAATTATGAGGTCTAGCATGATGAGAAAAATGTAACGATTACCGTGAAAAAGGAGGAGAAGTCTGATGTGTAGCCTCACGTGGAGATGGAGATGGGGGACATGTATGTAGGTGATGGAGTAGAGTGAACATGTTTGCAGATGGAGGAGATGGAGACCGTGTAAAATGCTCAATAGATGGGAACAAAGAAGAACTAGATGATGCAATATAGTGGGAATAGGAGGATTTATATCATGTGTATCGATGAGATCTTTTTCTAATTCAATGAATCTATAGCATAAAAGTGTGATCGATTCACATGTGTCATATCGCAATCATTGTTTTTAAGGAAGGAATAAAACCACGACAAAAGATAAACTATTTCCTAAGTTAATATGTTGAAAAACTAGCTAGTGCATACACACATTGACTTGTAAAATGTAGTCAATGATAGGTTCTATTTTTCCCTAATGTAAGCTAGGTAGATGATCATAGGTGACTCTAGGGCCATTGTTGACTATGAATTGCCAAAGAAAATATTCTTCCATCTCACAATAGGTACTAATAGATCCAAAGGGTAGATGGGTGTACCATTGGAGAGTGTCATCTATGAGACTATGGTGAAAGGATTTAAGTAATAGTTAATCATTATAATATGAAGCCATAACCATACAATAATGCTTGAGATGCAAGTATGGATTTCCAGTACCATCGAAACATGAAAATGTCGGCATAACAAAATCCTTAAGAAATGTTGAGTTATGAATCTTTTTGGGAATTTAATTGCCATGCAATGAATTATTATCAATGGAAGCATATTATCCCTTGCTTTCTAATGTAATATATTGGACCTAAGATGGTAAGTGATCGACAACATGCATGAAGGACAAGATATCATATGACAATATAATAAAGGATTGAAATAATGTGTTAAGCAGTTGTAATTTTCCATTATGAGTAATCATAGGAATATCAAGAGGAGACATAGGATATTCCAATGCTAAGGGTGCACTAGAAGGTGGTGCCAAAGAAGTAATAGGTGATGAAGGACATGGAACATCCATAGAAGTAGTAGGACTAACATCAGAAACATCCATAGAAGATGAAGTGATAGATGGAGATGATGTAATAGGAGGAGATGAACTAATATATAGAGATGAAGTATGCATGTTATTAGATACAATATCAGAAGAAGATGATAATAGAGTGGGAGATTCACACTCAACAGTATGCAAAGAAGTAGAATTTTGACTATCAATTGTTTCATCGCAATCAAACAAAGATTCAGATAGAAGGATGTCATTAAGTGTATCATAAACATAGTATGGAGTATGCGAACTAGTATGTGATGTATCATGAGAATTGTTTCAGAAATAAAAGTAACATGAGAGGCAACTAGAGTAGTGTCCTGACTAGTATGAGAATCAACATGCACATGTGTATTATCATCAAGACCAAGCATGAAATTAATAAGAGTATCATCTAAAGTTTCTTTGGAAATTTTAGGAGGATTGTGGCTAACTATATAACAAGGTGTATAATGAGTAAAGCTCATTAGATCAGAAATAATGCCAATGGTAGAATTATCAAAGCTAGTAGGCACATTGCATTTGTTAGCTAAGAGTTGTTATTGAGTATGATCTAGAAGAGTAACATTGCGATATAAGGCAATGAGTTCAATAATAGTGGCCTCATCATAAATAGGATTGATACTCACATGAGGCATGATGAGCCAAGAAGGAGAAGAGCTATCCTTAGTCATTAGGGTTTGTAGTGGATGTTAGGGAAAATAGTTCTAAGTTACAAGCTCACCAAAATGATTCTATAAAATATGAACTTTATAATTGTATAGAACTAGTATAAATGAAATAAACTAAAATATGAATGCTAAAAAAATTATTTGATTTTATAAACAAAAGAAAATAAGAGGGATAAGGCACTTACCTCAATTTTTCTTACCTTGTAGTGACTCGAGACCGAGCGGTGTGGTGAAACAGAAACACGACTACTATCACAACCACAAGAAAATGCAGCAAAGGTGGAAATGGTTGGGTCGGGGCACCCGGGTGCTCGGTCTAAAATATGGGCACCCTAGGCTACGAAATGATTGGAACCTGGTTCTAATATGGTCACTAGGGATTTACACTTATTCACCTTTTGTCACGTGAATGTCGCACTTGGATCGTCAAGGTACCTATAAACCTATAATGAAGAAATCACATGCAAAACCCTCAAAAAAACATCAAACTCTAAAAATAAATATGCAAATGAAGGGGCCAAATTATCCTTAATCGCCACAATGGTGGCCTTATTATTGACCACTACACTACATCTTAGACCCAATGTATTTTTGTGTGCTTGTGTGTGTGCAATAGTGCTCTTAGGTCACCCTCACACCAATGACACCAAGATAAGGGAAAAAACTAGATAAAAATGTAAATGGTGGATGGAATAGAATGAAATCCCCTTCCTATGTAGTGTGTATGCAGAGTAATATCCCAAATGTAGTCCCTTGCTCTATGTAGATAGCTATCCCTTGATAAGAATAGTTCACCCATATAATGGTATGTATGTTGTGTTTATATAGGGAACTCTTGTTCTAATTTCAACACTAATTACCCAAAATGTCTACTAGTATTTTAGGAGATGAGAGGGAAAACCAAAAATAACAACCTCAAATGTAAATATAAGACCAAACATAAAGAGGATACGGGATCCCAGATGGACAAGAGCGTCTAGCGCTATTGTCCAGCCCTAGGTGCTAATGTCCAGAGACAAGTGACGACAGATGAGTGTGAGCCGATAGATAGGGATCCCCGAGACCTGACTAGAACGTGTATGAGTGAAAAATACACAATATAACAAGAAATGAATACCAACAAGAAAAACAAATGGATTATGGGATGGTTCATCATTGAATATTTTCCTTACGCAAGATCCATATATAAAACAACATACTTAGCGGTATAATAATAGTGTTATGTAAGTGATTTTGTGTCTACACCAAGTACATGGAAAATATCTCATAAAGTGGACAAAAGGAGAAAAATATTAGGAAAAAATCCTCCCAAAAAGAGAGAAAATAAGCATATAGAAAATATCCCTCAGTAGATAATCCCATTAGAATGACATAAAAAGTATCCCTAGAAATAGAGTGAGAAAGAAGAGAAGAATAGAGGACTAGGGAAACCCCTAGAAGATGATGTGTCATGAACTCATAATAGATCTTGTAGATGTATAATGCTATTGTCAAAGGAGGAATTAGTGAAGACTTAATCCCAATTACAAATGTTAGAAGATGCACTAAAATACTAAGGATCAAAGGTAGAAGCATAATGAACCTATGGAACATCTAAGAACTGTAACTAAGTCTACAAGGCATTTGATGGATCACCAACCAAATCATCTACACCACGTAGTGTCTACCGAGTCCAAATCAGTCTAGAAGGAAAAATGTTAGAAATAAGGGGTACAAAATTCTATGATACATGAGGAAGTGGAAATGAAGATGGAAAATGTGGAGGATATTCATCAACCTCTCATGCATGGCTAGGAGAGAAGTGAGTAAACTTAGCATGTGTGTAATCAGCCATTGAAACTTTATTAGGAGAGGAAGGAGGTGGTTCTTCGTTGCTACTCTCATTATCTAGAATAAAATATGAATCATCATCATCAACACTCTCATCTTCTATACTCAAAGAAGAATAAACATGAGGATTTTTAGGTGAATCCAAATCCTCATAACATCATCAATACCTAGTGAGTATAATGTGACTGGAAGTGAAGAGTGGGGATTTAATCTTGAAAGGTATCTCCTCATAAATAGAGGACTCATCATCAGGAGAAAAGTTTGAGAAGAGGTAAACTTGGGACTTGGGATCTACTCTCCGCACTTCCAGTTTGGAATCATTGTATATCTCCCTAATAACCATAAAATCTAGAGTGAACTCGACCTACTTAGTTGAATCATCATGTGTGATCTAATAGACTAATAGGATATTGGTTAATAATGAAGGTGTAGAAATAACATCCTAAAATTTCCCATCAATTATTTCAATAAAACATCTCCTAGATATCTCAACAAAGGTATGATCACCCTTCAAAATAGTTGGCAAAGAACATGGCTATAATAAAGTGAAGGAAACTTGTGATGAATCCATGTGTTATGGAGCAACCAAGTCAATAACTCATATGGTAAACAAAGGGTCCTTCATACATCATAACATGTCGGGGGTCAATGCATGTTATATGTCACATGTTCTTCAACCTCGAAACCTTGATGATCATAGTGTGTTGGGTTTCCCAAGGTGTAAAACATCAAGCAAGTTCCAACCAACGTGTCGTGGTTTCTATGGTTTCTCATCGATGTATTTCCCTAATTTTTTATGTCATATTTTTCAAGGTTCTCAATAGGTGTAATGTCCCAGTGAGTGTTTCATATATCTCAAGGTGCAAATCAAGGTCAAATTTTTGACTCAGGTGTGTTGGGTTCCGAGGTTGTTCGACAGGGTTAAAAACCTAACAGGATAGTTCGCATCCCAATGACCTGCATTTAATGGTGAGTGTTGGAACTAAAAATTCACCTATCCCACATTAGGAAGAATTACGGATTCGAGGCAACATGGGACCTGTCTCCAAGTTGAAGGACTTGCACTTGAGATAAACCTCTAGATAAGACATGCTTCCTCTACCTATTTCTATTGGTAAAACTACTAATATAAAGGGAAATGCAATTCCTTATCTCTACTCTACAATTCTAAGGGATCAAGGTAAGAAAGAGATGCATGAAAGGGAAACCTAAACTAAGGGGAGGTAATAACACCAGAAAGAGGGGGATGAAAAATCTTGGCTGAGTGAAAACAAGGGAAAATGCACACAAGGATGGAAAGAAAACATACCACTGTCTAAAATATTATTTACACACTTTCTTTCATGGATCACAATAGAAAAGAAACCTGTAAGGGACATAAAACACGCACAACAAGAAAACAATGTGAGGGAAAGGAAATAAGATGCAATAAAATGTGAACTAGGGTAGAAAATAGCCACAGAATAAGACTTTATTACTTCAAAATAATGCACAATAGATTTTGATGGTGAAAGAGGTAGGTATCCACATGAAATGAACTAGATATGAGGCTTGTAACTCAAAATGCCAAGGAACAATGTTTTGAACAATGCACTTAGCAAACCAAGAGGGTCCAACCTTTTATAATGAGCATTGTTCATGAATAAATAGAAGAAAGAGGAGGTAAAGAGAGGGAAACTTGTATTTTTAAATCCAACTAGAAATAAATGCCTATAAATATGCCTTTATTACTATTAGTTCTACATCCCCATGTCATCTTAGCTTGTGGAAGAAGGAAGGAGGCAAGATCTAATCAAATATGGGTGGTTGAGTTGATGAATATGTGCATTAATGGATGAATCCATGTTTCCTTATTTCACCTACCAATTCCCACCCAAAATTGGATTTTAACAATTCCAATGCGTAGCCCACGTTATTATCTTTCCAACAAGACCAAGAGCACATGAATCTTACCTTTGTATTACAAGTTGTGATGATTTGAAGTTCACGATGCATGTTGAACATGCAAGACACGTGTCCCGATCTATTCAACTCAAGGATTCAACCGAGTGTTTGTTTATTTTGTCTTTTCTACCACATATTATGCATTCATTGGATGTAAGGATTCAACATGCAGCTCGAATTTTTGATATGTTGTGTGTTGTGCACTTAATTGACAAGTTAACATGTGGTGTTGAATGACTAATTGAGAGGATTATGCTTGGTGCATACATTATAAAAAGAGGCATGAGGAGGAGGAATGAAGAGGTCTGAGAGAGCATACGGGAAGGTTGCACAAGGAGTGAGAATAAAAGTGCATATTAAAAATGTATGCAAGCATGCGAGAGGTGGAGGAATTTGATTAAAGAAGTGTGTAGTGATAAAAAGAAGAGGTGTGCAAAGTAACATGTGCGCGTGAAAAGCTAAGCACAAAACAAGGATGCACTGGAAGCAATTATGTAGGGAAGGTGGAAGGTGAAAGGGGAAAAGAGTGCATGCAAGGAGGTGTGCGAGACTCGAGAAAGAGGAGCATGCATGAGTAAAACATGATAGGGACTTAGAGAAATAGATTACAACTCTGGAGGTCTACCAAAGATGGATGCATAATGATTAGAAGAGAAGTGAACGCAAGGAATGCGTGCAAAGGAAAAATGGAAAAAGATAAAGGAAAAAAGGAAAAAGGTGGAAGCACATGGGAGAAAGTGGGGAATGTAAAAGCACAAGGAAGAAGTAGGAAGGGTGCACAAGGGTGCATGTGAAGAACTGCATCCATATGTAAGTGCAAAGTAAAAAATCATGTGTGCACATGACCTATAAGATTGATGTCAAAACTAAGATCGAACTAAATGTTTTCAAAATAACTTGGGTGATTATTTTAGACAACGGTGAGTGGTGCCCATACCTTCTCTAGTAAGCAAGTGATGTTGGGGGATGGTCTTATAGGGTAATTATGCTTTTTTTTTAGAGATTTAATGCATCTTGTTGGTGGTTGAAGCTAGAAATCCAAGTTTCCCTCTCTTTTCCCTCCTCTCTCTCTCCCATTTTCTATATATTGGCAAGTTGTGCACATTTTTAAGGAGGAACCCTCTCAATTTGTAAAGGCACCATGCCAAAATAGTTGTAGGAGAGAAGATATGAGTTACAAACATTCATTTTGGGCATCTGCAATTTGTTTTGTCTTCTTCCACTTCATTGTAATGGATTGTGCATATTTCAAGCAATAAAATATGGTTTTGTGATTTCTTTCCTATCCTAAATCATTTTATTTTCATTCTTGGCTCTCTTTTACTATTATGGTGTGTTGTGCATGTATCTATCACTTACAGGTTCCATTTTATTATGTTTTGTGTGAAAAGGAAGGTTGAATGTAATTCTAGGTATGTAGAACACATGTCCCGCCCTCTCCTCCTTCATTTCCTTCCCATTTTCCCTCATTGAGAGAGCTTCATCCCCTTTTCTAGGTGTTATCACCTCTATTTATCCTAGGATTTCATTTTCCATGCATCTCTCCTCTAACCATGGTCCCTTGGATGTTTAGATTAGGTCTTGATAGTTTTAACTTCACCTGTAAGAGTAATTTAACATTATGAATATGTACAAGAATCATCCTTCTCTAGATATTTTTCTTATTTATAAGGTGCAACACTTGGAGGAAAATCCACATTACCCAAAAAAATTATTCATATTTCATGACCATTTAGAGGGTGAAAATTTAAGTCATAAAAGTTTTGGCATGTCCTAGGTGGGACAAGTTTGAAGCACTCTACAACTTCATACCAAAGCAAGGATAATGTATTCTTAGTGGTATCCAACCTCTAGAGGATTTTTCAACACATTTGGTGCTTCCGTCGATTCAACAAACCCATTTTTAGTTTGAAACATCCACTTCATCATTTCACTCATTTTCATGTTTTCATTTCCCTCATGGCTCTCCAAATAACTCTCCCTTTCTCTCAATTTAGTTTCAGGTCCCCTTCATTTTAAGTGGTGGGATGATATCCCCTAAACGACCCTAAAAATTTTCCTCTTTTCCATGGGAATGGAGAGAAATATGCTATTGATCATATTCAAGATGTTGCAAACCATTGTCTCATTAACAACATTAGAGAGGAGAAAATTTTCCTCAAACTTTGTATTTCATCACCGAGGAAAAAAACAAGATTGGTATAGTAGTTTGGTTCCTCAATCCATTTCCACATGGGATCAACTAAGAAAAAAAAATTCATAACCAGTTCAAGGAGAATGTAGATGTCATTTATCTTATAGAACACCTCAACAAAATACAATGATCTTCAATGGATTATATCTCAGATTTCAACATTATATTCACAAGGACTCGACATAAAATTCATCAAGAATTTAGACCCTTAAAAGGTATGACATTATTGTAATATTTGAGGGCCTTTGATTCTGATTTGGCTATATTAATTCAAACTCTGGGAGGCAACACTCTTTGATCCAAAAAGGGATCAAGAATATCCCAATTCTATGTATTCTCTATATTTGATACTTACTCTATAGGATCTCATCTTAGTATGTCTTCACAAGATGGTCTAGTCAGGCTGGGGTGATCTAGAAACCTCTAATGACATTTTGGGCCATTTATATTTCATCTTAGGGGATTTTCTACTATTGGTTACATGACCACCCTGGTGGTTATGTAACCACCTCTCTATGCAGAGTGACAGTTACGCAACCGTTGGTCTACATTAAGCAAAGGTAGTCTGCCACATGATGAAATAAAAATGTGGGATCTCAACAATTAAAAATGTTTGAGCTTCCCAATTGGTTCATTTCACCTTTCCACGCCTCCCTGAGCTGAGCATCTATAAATACAAGCATTTCCAAGGATTCAAGAAAGTGTTTTGGGTGAAATTAAAGTGTGAGAAAAGTTGGAGAGTTGGATTCTTGTCTTGTTTGTTCATAGTGAAGAGTTCTTGTTGTTTGAGAGATTGTGAGCAAGTAGATACAATTAGGAGTTTTCATCTTTCTTGAAGGCCAAATTGGTAGTAAGTTGTATCATTTTGAGATTACATAGTAGAGGGAGCTAATTTTCTCACCCACTAGATTTTTTCCCACATTGGGTTTCTCTAGGATAAATCTTGTCTCATTCTTGTCTCTTCTCCTTTCAATTTTCAGTTTAATTGTGGTTGATATTGCACAATAATTGGTTTAATAAAGAACTCACATATTTCATTCATATTCACAAGCATAGTGATCTGTTAATTGTTAAAGTTAGGTAGTTTACGGATCAAATTGGTATCAGAATAGTTAATATTTCAGTATTTTGTGTGGTTAACTTGTGTTGAGATTGCATTTAGATGCCCCTTACCCAAAAGGGAAAAGAAAGTGGTGAAGGTATCCTTATTCCTTTTGAAGTAAATATTTCTACAAGGAAGTGGAAGCAAGGAATTCAAGAGATGGCTCAAAGAGATGATGTAGAGGATAGTGGTGAAGAGAATTTCTATAATTTGGAGGATAATGTGGCAAATCTATCCAAATATGTGGGTAATATTTCCTTGTCCATCAGAAATTGGAGTCCATCATAGGACTACTCATGGAGAAACTTGGTGTTTCACATGAGACACCAAGAATGTGAAGAAGAGGTTCATGAAGAAGAACCGTCCCATGCCATTCCCATACCTCCTCCATTAAAAGTGGAGGCCAATATCAAAATTGAGCCTTATGATGGAGACATGAATGTTGAGAAGCTAGACCATTGGCTAGCTCAACTGGAGGTATATTTCAATTTGCATCAAATTAATGAAAGTCGAAAATTTCCTTTGCTTGGTATCAAGCACGATTTTACCTTGGGTTTGCTTTATGTCTCAATGGGGTAAAAACCTAACTCAACCTCATTATGGTGGGGTTTCTGGAATACCCATGAGATGTGATGGATGTTTTTCGCTCCATGAAGAAAGTGAACAAGGTTTATTTTCCCATAAAATAATAACAAGCTTAGAACTAAAGGTTGGATTCTTGATCAGTGTACAAGTTTTCATAAAATTTTGATCCTACTGAGAACCAACTAGGTACTCCTCCTCAATGAAATAGGATTCAAGTTCATAGATATGCTCCTCTATGAAGAAATCAGATACTTCTTCCTGAGTATCGTAGAGGTATGCAAGAGTGGTGTAAGTTTTAGGGATGCTGATATGGTTGTTGGTATCGAACTCGGATGTGGTGTGGTAATCCTCTAGAATGTCTAAGCTAGCTTCATAATTGTATTCAAACTATACAAGGTCATCTTGGATTCTTCAAACCTCATAGTATGCATCCAAAACTCCCCAGCTTGTTTTGTGGATACACCGAGTTGATGTAAAAATTTCCTCCAGATGATCAAAGGGTGCAACTTGAATAACACAAAGTTCTAAGTCATGAAGCAAATCATACTACTACCAAAGATAATGGATGGAGGATGATGGGTAGAGAGTCAATGTTGGTAATAGGATAGTTATCACCTCCTAAGGCCATCTAACATCACCATGTTGGGAAAAATGTTAGAAAATAAAAGAAACAAATGTGAAGTTATTAGGTAAATTATAAGAAATATGGAACATAAAAGTATTGAGCAAGAATTACCAAATGATCGGGCCAATCGTAGGTGATTATTGTGAACTTTAGAAGACTCTAGAAACAAGGATTAAAACTTAATTAAATTATGATTCCAAATTATTTTCAAAGAATAAATGACATGATAGATGAACCATGAACAATATTACCTACTAATGGTGATAGAAAGTGACAAAAACAAAAAAATTACCTTACGTGAATGATTGAATTGGTGGTAGGTGAACAAGGAAGGCTTAATGATGGCAACAGACGATATGATGATTGAATTGAATATTTTGAAGAAATGTAATGGCAATGGAGATTTATAGAATTTAGTTGATCCGTAATGTCCGTGAGTGAACATAAATTTCTCAGTAAAATTTGAAAATCCTCCCCAAAAGAGGCCAGGAAACAAACTTATATAGATCGTCGGCCATCGAGTTAATCGTCGATGCTTTTGGGGAATCTAGTTGGGTGATCAAATGGAGTGATTTTCCTTCTATTTTGAACTTGATTTTGAATGATCTCAAGGAGGTTAGGATGTGAAGTGGGAGAGACTTGAACTAAAACTAGGTTGGTTAGGATGAGGATAGGGGTCTTTTTAGAAAGTTTGTTTAGTTATAACTAGTTAAGTGTGGAGATGTGGTTAGGGATTAAGTTAGGGGTAGTTGGGTGATATTAATAGAAGGTTTCTAAACTAGCTAGTTATAACTAGTGGATGTGTCTGAGTTAGCATGGTGAGGTGTGAGGGAATATTTATTTTGATTTAATCAATTAATTAATTAATTGGCCCTAGGGATGTGGTGGTGTAATCATTAGATTAATTTAATTAAATGGGACCAACGGGTGACCTAATGTCACAAAATATTGAGTGATTTTGATCATGAATGGGTTTGAGACAGTGATAATGAGGGAGTGTAGATTTTTGGTGTCTACACTTACTCCTTTTTTCTAGAGATTTTGGAAAATCATTAGACAAAAATGATGAAAATATTGTGTTGGTATGGGTGATTTAACTATAACACAATACAGTGAACACCGGTTTGTTTTGTTTCAAAAGGTTATCCCATCAAAGGGGGTACAGAGCTGAGTACTAGAGAATGAATTAAAAGGGTGGCCAAAGGGCTCGACACCTGTGGATGTATGCCTATTACCAGGTAAATTGACAAATGGGAAAACCAAGTGATGGGGGCCAAAGGGCTCATCTCCCATAGATGAATGGTAAATCTCGATTGACTATGTTGCTTTGGTCAAAGATAGTGAGAGCTAAGACCTTTTAAAAATATGGCACATTTGTGCAAAGGGTAAAAATGACATGGTTTTAGGCAATATAGGAAAAAATCCCAAAACAACAAATGGTCGGTGATTGGGGAAAATCGTCGGTGATTAGTGCAATCACCGGATTGCATCATGTGAAAAAGGGGTTATAAATAACCCAAAGGTTTTGTTTTTTACCATTCAAATCAACTGTTTGGTGAAAGTGACTTTGTCGAGTGACCTATGAGCGTGGAAAACATGTTTTTGAAGTAAAAAGTATGGGAATGATGTCCTCAAGCTGAAAACGCAAGCCGTGTTAGCCGAGGTAAGTTCCTAAAGACTCTTTTATTTTTTATTTTGTGAATTTTTCGTGATTTAGGTATTTGATGTCGTGTATGGGGTGCATGGATGCCCTAGTTTGAATTTATAGGAATCATTGGCGATTCCTTTAATCACTAGTGATTGAGGTGAATTGCCAACTATTCACCCGTGACAAAAATAATTTGCAATTTGAATGAAAAGTTAAGGCTTTTAATAAAAAAATTGTCTTAAGTCTTGTTCTATGTGTTTGATGCATGATGTGTTGGATGTTGGTGTTATAATGTCTTTTTAAGGAAATTTTATCGTTTTGATTTCTTTTTGGAAGCAAATGTTGTTTTTTTCATACTAGTGCAATGGTATTGATGTGGGTTTTTTTGTTTGTGTTTTGCGGTGGGACGATAGTTGACAATCTAGGACTCGCATACCTTTGATGTAAGATTAGGTACAAGAGGACTAGGAACATTTGGAGGCAAAGGGGTTTGATGGTATGAGGTTTTACAGTGGGTCCATAGGTATCGTAGTTTGATACTCGATATTGTTATAGAGGTGGAATCCTTCCACCAACACTTTCTAGCTTCCTACAAGGGAGATGACCATTACCCCCGGAGGATGTTCATCGATTACTAGACTTCCGGTTCATGGACAAGCTATTTATCAGCATCACGAAGGAGGAGAGGGTTGAAACTATGCAAAGTTTGTACAAAGGAGAGGCTCAAGATGTGAGATACTCGTTAGGGGCCTTTGATTACTAGGATTTATATGAGAATGGGAGAGATGGTTATCCATGGATGACCATGATGATGTTAGGGATTTCATGTTTTGCAATACCAGATTTAGAAGATGGTCACTTCCCTTGGATAATGATAGGTGTAGTTGTAGAGATGATGGAGCACTACACATTTTTTGAGTGGGCTCCTACTTTGTTAGCACAGACATTTAGAGAGTTGTGGGCTTGACTGTCCACAAGTGTTATGGGATTGATGTTGGATTTCTATTATAGTGTTGGGTACACAAGCACATTGTTATTTCTCATCCATTGGGAGTGCCATGTGACATTGAGGTGAGACACCCTAGTTTCATGAGATGGAATTAGAGTTTAGGTCGATCAAGGAAGGCCAAGGGGCCTACTTATTACAGGGATTTGATATCATGGCTATAGGTGGGTGATGTAGTGTGGAGACCATATCATGATTTTCATGATTGGCCCGAGTTCCTTAGGAACTATTGAGTTTACAACATGACATTTGGATTTAGGGTCATCAAGATGGGGAGGAAGAATTGTTACATTTCATTCGGTGAGGAGATAATTTTGCATTGTTTAAAGTATACCAAAGGATCCGATTCAAGATAGATGGGAGGATGGGGACACCGAGACCTCGTAGGATGTAGTAGTGAGGCATGCCATCATCGATGAGCAACCAGTGCCATGGGTCCCGATGAGGATGGGAAGATGATTCGATTGATGATGTGGGAGTGACTCCAAAATTTTTTAAATGGTGGACCCGATATTTTAGGACCTTTAAGAGGGATAGGGTAGGAGAGAGGGTGCATGAGATAGTTAGACAAGTGTTTGCTCGGGTGGTAGGAGGAACTAGGAGCCAAAGGAGGAGAGAGGTGAGGGTGATGATGTTGTAGCTGCAGCTGTTTTAGTAGTGATGACCGAGAAGGCAACAAAGAGAGATAGAGAGATATGTTTCTCGAGTGAGCGTGATGATTTAGCGGGAGTTCATGATACCCTCATCATAGAGAGGTATAGTATGATTATTGTGCATGATGGTCTACAGCACAACTTGTATAGGTCTCTTCTCATAGAGATAAGTACAAGGGACATAGGGGATATATTGAGGAAGGCATTAAGAATTATAGGGCCTTCCATTTCTTGTGCAGAGTTATCATCGATGGCTCGACGGAGGGAGGCATCTACAACACCTACTCCTTACATGATTTCAGTGTCGCATTATGAAGCCGTATGAGCAAAGAGGGATTATTACATGGACATGATCATAAAGAACTATCTAGGTGTTATTTTATATGTTGATCATGTAGCAAGAAATGAGGGGCGAGCCATAACAACAAAGTGAGGCCTAGTGCGAGCACAATGAGTGTGGCTCAACCACCTTGGAGGTCATAGAGAACAGAGGGTAGAGTTAGTGGTTAGATTGAGGTGACGGGTGCCTGTGGGATTATGGGGATACTAGTGCAACGGAGGCACTCCTGCTCCTAGAGGAGAGGGTGGTGCTAGTACAATGTTAGGAGATGTGGACTTTACCACATGATTTTTATATGATTTTATAGGCTCATTGAAGCCCATTTTCATATATTGATTATTCAAACATTTTGAGGTATCTCGAAATTTGATATATATTATATGTGATGATGATGGTTTATGATTTTCTTTTGTGTTTTTTCATGTATATGTTGTATTCGTTGATACTTAAGATGGATCTAGAATTTTTGATTAAATGTGTTTATTATATTTAATTGATTTTGGAGTCCTAAAAATTTGACCGATCATTATATGTTAAATAAAAGAATATAACTAAATTAATTTAAGTAAAATGGAAAGAACACCCCAAAATAGAATTTGATATGTAATGGGTTTTAAGATAACACTTGCACTTGTAGCCTTTCAAAATTTTAAATAAGACCGTCAATGGTCGGGTTCATGGAAATACCGGTGGATTTGGGTTTAATGTATTTTTTTAGGATAAATGGAAAAAAGGGGGGCCTTGTGGGTGTATGTCATTATGGAAAAAAGGTTCTCCTTTTAACGGGTTTATAGATAATTGATGCCCCAAATTTTATAATATTTTAAAGAAAATTGATCAATGTGGGAAGCTTGCTTTTGATGGGAAAGTTGATCGATGTGGGGCGCTTTCCACGTATGCTTTTGATTTTGATGTATTTTGAAGGCTGATCAAAGTGGGAAGCCTTATATGAGTAGCCATCCTTCGAGGGTATGGTCTACATTTTTATTTTTTTGAATGGAATGGTCATCCTTCAAGGGATCGGTCCATGATTTTGATAGGTAGTTATCCTTTGAGGGAGTAGTCTACTTTTTGATAATTTATATTTTGTGAATAGTTGTCCTTCATGAGATCAATCTATTATAACAAGATGTTTTGACAAGATAAGCATCCAATGAACTTGTATTGTTGAGCTGAGGGTAGAAAAACCCTTATAAACTAATTTTTTTGAAGGGGATAAGTGTATATGTGACCTACACCCACATGCCCCATGTCATGATATTAGTAGATAGGTGGAATGATTTTGAGGAATTGGTGTAAAGGAAGTTATTTAAATGGAATGATGATATTTGACTAAAATTGATGTCATGAGAATCAATCATCTAACTCAGAAAGGCCAAATGCATAGCACTAAGAGGTTCCTTTTCAGTTCCCCATTAATAAAATTGAGATGATACGCTCGACCCATATTTGTGAGTGATAATGTAAAGACCAATCCAATTGGGGGAAAACTTTCCACATTTACTCTGCACTAATGTAGTAACATTTTTATTTTCCTTAAGTACAAGATCATTGATTTTAAATTCATGTTCTTGGGCATGTTTTTTGTATGCTCTACTAATACGTTGTTGATAAACTTGATGATGCTCAAGAGCTACTAGATGCTTCTCGTCTAACAATTCTAGTTTTTCTAGGTGATTCTCGGTGATATTCTTCATCGGGGATGAAATCTTTGAGAGATACACAAAGTGATGAAATTTGAATTTCAAGGGGTATAATGGCTTCAAGACCATAGATGATTGAATATGACGTAGCACCTGGTAGGTATGAAGATGCTAGTTCGATAGGCCCAAAAGGCAAACGAGATTTGGATATGCCAATTTTTGCCTACATCATTTACAGTTTTCATGAGGATTGTGTTCAATGTTTTTTGGAGGCCTCAACTTCTCCATTTTCATGTGGATAATATGGTGATGAGAAGCTAAGTATGATGTTGAATTTATGACAGAGCTTTTTAACTTCCTTATTTTTGAAGGATTTTCCATTATCTATAATGAGGTTATGTGGGATGCCAAAATGACATATGATGTTCTAGTATATGAAGTTGATGATGGGTATGTATTTTGTCGAGGTTAAAGGAATAAATTCAACCCATTTAGTAAAGTATTCAATTACGGTGATGATTGAATGATGTTGGTATGATTTTGGATTGATTGAGCCAATGAGGTCTAACCCCATTGAGAGAAATGTCATAAGTCCCGAAAGCGTGGTCTAGCGCTTGACTAGGGATGTGAATGAGATAAGAATGGAGTTGGAATTTAATGAATTTATTTACATATGCACAAAAATATTTGGTGATAGTAGGCCAATAATACCCTAGTCGTATGATGCATTTAGCAATGGCATTTCCACTGAAGTGACCACCGTAAATGCCATCATGGATCTCTTCGATTGTGTTGGTTGATTCATGTGATTTAAGACACCGTAATAAAATACCGTAAAAATATGTTTATAAAGGATACCTCCTTTGATAACAAATAAGGTGAAACGTTATAGAAATGATCATTTAGAAAATTGTGACAAATCTAATTGGAGTTTGGATTCAACGAGATAATCATATATCTAAGTGTACCATAGATCTCGATGGATTTTCATCAATGATGTTGATGGAAGGCAACTCATTTTTATGTGAAGGATGATCCAAGCATTGAATAACTATAGACATCTTGGTTTTATCTTTTGATTTTTCTATTTCAAAGGGAACAAGGGATCTGAGGGAATCCATAGTGTCTGAACAAACCTGTTAGAAGATCGTGGAATGACTTGAATAGTATAATGATCAAATGCGCCAAGGAGAAAATTGACAACAACTTTATACTTTTGAAGGACTTCATTTTTACATTGGTATTCTCCCTTTACCTACTAATGATGAGTTGTGAATCTCCGTAGATTTCTAGGATTTGGACACCTAAGAGAATGGCGCTGACCCATGATTAAAGCTTTGTATTTTGTCGTGTTATTGGTATACTCAAAATTGATTTTGAATGATAATGGAATGGGAATGTTCCAAGGTGGTATGATAACAACCTCGACTCCTCCTCCTTCTTAGCATTTAACACCATCAAAGAAGAGGGTAATTTTGATGGGGATGAAATATGATTCATCATTTTTGAATTCATTGACGTTCGATGGATTCATCAAGGAAGTATTCATGAGGTGAATGATTAGAAGAAGAGGTGCTTCAAAGTGAGTTGATCGGAAATGGCTTGACCTTTAATGGTTTTTTCAAAGATAATTTCAAGATAAAACTCAGCCATGAGCATAAGCCATCGAGTTATGTGATCATTGTGATAAGGTTTAGTGTGCATGGCTTTAAGCATATTAAAACTAGTGACGATGTATGTTTTGTGATTAAGGAGGTAATGTCAAAGTTTGGAAGTGGTGAAATACAACACACAAACAATTTTTTTCTTCAATATAGCATGTCTCATATTCATGGAGTGTGTGGCTAATGTAGTACACAACTTTTTCATGACCTTGACTATCATGGTGGGCAAGCATAGCTCCTAGGGCATGTTTTGAAGTGGATACATATAAATAAAACAGCCCCCTTCACAAAGTGAAGTAAGCACGGTGGTGATAATAGATAGTGTTTGATTTCATCGAAATATTTCTAGCAATCATAATCCTAATGAAATTCTATGTCCTTACAGAGAAAGTGGTGAAATGGTTGACAATGATTACAAAGTTATGATATGAAACATCAAATGGATTGTATCTTACCTTGAAGGTTGCACAATTGCCTAAGATTAGAAGGTGGAGTCATTTCAATGATTTCTCTAACTTTTACCAGGTCAACATCAATGCCTCGGATGGATATGATGAACCCCAAAAACTTTCTCGATAAGGAACCACCAAAACGCACTTTGAAGGATTAAAATGAATATAGAATTGGATGAGACAAGTAAAGATTGATTCTAGGATGTCAAGATGGTTTTTTCGTGTTTTAGATTTTCCAATAAGGTCATCAACATAATCTTCAACAATTTTGTGGATAAGGTCATGGAAGATGTATTTCATGGCACGATGATAAGTGGCTCCCACATTTTTAAGCCCAAATGTCATAACATGGTAGCAGGAGGTTCCCCAAGGGGTGGTGAAAGAGGTTTTATGTTGATTATCAAGAGTAATAAGAATTTGATTATAACCAGAAAAACCATCCATGAGGGAAAGCATTTCATGGCCCGTAGTTAGGTCGACGAGATGATCTATGTTCGGGAGAGGGAAATCATCCTTTGACAAGTGAGATTGAGATCCCTTAAGTTTGTCAAATACATATTTTACCTAAATCTATAGTTATGAGGAAAAAAATTGGAAACCCATTGTGGATAATCAATGGGTATGATGAAATTAGCAGATATAAGGTGTCAGTGACTCCTCTTTAACAAGAAGAGCTATACGAGGGTGAATTTTATGAAGTTTTTGTTTGACTGGATTAGCATCGGGTATGTGACTATGTTGTGTATGACAATGTTGGAGTCAATCCGGGCATATCACTATATGACCAGCAAAGGCTTGATGATATTTTTTTAAGAATGTTGTGAAATCTTGTAATTCTTGTGGATCAAGGGATTGACCAACTTTAACTATGCAGGGATCTTGAGGGGATCCTAAGTTAACATCGATGGTTTATTTGTTGAGAAGAGTTGGTGTATCAGATGGTAGGGATTTCTAAAGGAAATGATCCTCAGCTCCCATGTGAGAAAGAATATCCTAGTCATCCTGACACTAGAAGGATATCTATAGTAGGTGAATCTTCATCAACCATTTTTGACCAAACAAATGTTAATTATTTGATGGAGTGATTAGATTGATAAGGGATTGGTCCTAGAGATGTGACATTGATTTAAAAAAAGTTTGTCGTGATGGGTATAGTGTCATTTATGTCCATGGGATCTTAAGGATTTGTTAACGATGCTAGTTCTGTTCGTAAATAGTTAGCGATGTAGAAATTTTTGATGTAGTGGCTTCGTACATGTTGGAGGTGACTCTTTTATATCCTAATCCACTCTTCTCATGAGCTTTAAGGGAACGTAGGATGGGTGGATCATGGGTTCCCTGTTCATAGTGCCTCGAGGCCATAACCTCTCCATGTGCAAAAGTGATGAAAATACAAGCGGGCAAAGTTTAGATTATCAAGAGATTCAAAGTTTGCTATGAATGGCATAATGTGGTGCGGATTGATAGTCCTGGGATGGGGGTTATCAAGTCCCCCATAAATGAGACTTGTCTTGAGATAAACAGGACCATATGAAATAAATTCTCCTATGTTTGGGTCATACATGGGTTGCAAGCTTGTCGGGGTGACCATATGCTTTTTGGCGTAGGGATGGATTTAAGCATGAGAAGACAATACTCCCTGAGATTAAGGTGCTTTACGGTCTCACCAAGAGAAGAATCATCTGGCAATTGGGAAGAGGGGATAGACTTGTAGATGCTTGATCAGATGATTTTGGTGTAGATTTTGGTACAAGGACATCATTTAAACTGTACAACGTGTAATAATCAACAAACTGATTTGGATTAGAAAGAACAATATAGGTTCATCCTTCATGTTTGTATTTGAGACAATGATGGAGGGTGGAAGGAACACATTGCATGGTATGTATCTAGGGGCTTACTAATAACAAATTGTATTGGAATTATCCTTAAATAATATAGAAGAGTTTTGGTAAGGTTTTTATGCCCACTTTGAGTGGTAGGATGATAGTGCCTAATGTGGGTGTGATAGTGTCATTAAAGGATCACAAAAGAACCGAGTTTGTATAAAAATGGTGTTGGGTAATTTGAGTTAGTCAAAGGCAAGGGATGATATGATATTGATGGCAGCACCACTATCAATCATGACCCTTTTGATGGTGATATCATTGATCTAAGCGGTGATGAATAATGGTAAATCATGGTCTTCAGGTCTAGAGAGGGTATTTCAGATGGTTCAAAAGATATAGAGGTAGATGCTTTGAGAGCACCCAAAAAGTTAGTAAATGTAATTGGGTCATTAACGGGCATAGTGATGGATCGAAGGGCCTCTATCATGGCCTGTTTATGAAAAGGATATGTTTGGACAAGTCCATAAAGAGACATATAAATAGAGGATTGGTGTAGTTTTTTAAAAACAACCTTTTTATATCACAATGGATGGTGGTGTTGTTGATTGTATAGAAATTTTAGCTTTTGATGATGACGTTTGATTGGAATCTTTAGGAGCTAAGTAAATAGACACCTTAGGCATATTTGAGGAAGCTAATAGTTCGTGAGATGGAGGTATAGCAACAGAGGGTCTTATTGTTTGTATATATTTACCCCCCGGGTAAATATAGATAAACGAAGGGCAATTGGGTTTCGGGGTGGAGAAACAAGGCGGAGAAACACGCAAAAGAAACATGTCGCAAGGTCCCCAAAACCCGACAACAAAGGATATGTCGGGGTCTTCAAAACCGACAAAGAAAAGGATATGTCATGGGGAGTCTTCAAAACCCGACAAAGAAAGGATATGTCGGGGTCTTCAAAACCCGACAAAGAAAGGATATGTCTGGGGGTCTTCAAACCCGACAAAGAAAGGATATGTCGGGGTCTTCAAAACCCGACAAAAAGAAGAATATGTCTGGGTCTTTGAAAGCCGACACAAGGGAAGTGGCGAGGTCCGGAGGAAAACTTGGAAAAATTCCAAGTTTTGGACAAATTTGCAAAAAGAGAAATTTTAGCCCGCGGGCCCGCCTAGAGTCGAATGTGCCACGTGTCGACGGGAAGCGGAGTAAAAATTTGCTAAGTGTTGGTGCATGGGAGAATTTTGAAATTTTGGCCCGCGGCCAATGGGGTGCTGCCACGTGTCCCAGGGGAGATGGCGGGTGTCCGGGGAAGTTGGATTTTTGGCCAAGTTTTGGTCAAAAGGTCAAAATGGAAAGTTTGGCCCGTATGGCCCGCGACCAATGAGAGATCGCCACGTGTCAGAAATTGGGTCTCGGTGTTGGGCAAAGGAATCAGGTTTCGGTGGCGCCGAGCATGTCTGGGGTCTCCAAACCCGCCAACAAAGAAAAGATGTCGTTGGTCTCCAAAACCCGACGCAAGGCAAATCGGGTTTCAGAGGCGAACAAAGATGGCGCCGGAACATGTCGGGGTCTCCAAAACCCGACATCAAAGAAATATGTCGTCGGGTCTCCAAAACCCGACGCAAAGGAAATCGGGTTTCGGCGCCAGGGAAGCGCGTTGGGAAAACATGAAAAACAAGCATTTCAAGCACCCTCCGAACCCGATGCGCATGCGGGTTCATCTTCCGCCCCGACACAAAGGAAAGCTCGAAATCACGTGGGAAGTGGGTTTCGGGAGAACGCGAACATCAAGCAGCATGTCGAGGCCATCTCCGAGCCCGATGCAAATGCGCGAGGGAATCCCGAACCCGACAGGCGCAAAATCCCGACACGGAAATGGGCAGTTCGCCATTTTTTCGAGGTTGTTGGGTTTTACCTACCGCCATGAAGAAATGAGTTAAATGCAGTCTTGGAGGTAGTTGGGGAGCTCCGAATTTCTTCTCCTCTCTCATTTTCTTCCTATAAATGGCCAGGAGCGGCTCTTTTCAAGGGTTGGACATTTTTGTTTTGCATCCTCCCTTCTCTCCTGCTTGCAAGAGATTTTGTGGAGTTTTCAAGCCTCCCACATGGATTGTAATGCCGTTTTTTGCCTCTTGGCCACTGCAATGTACTGTATCAACCTTTGAGCAATATATGTATGTCTGTGATTGATTCTAAACCCTTTCATATATTCATTGCTGTCATTTTTGATCTCTTATTGCATTTTGGCTATCTGTGCATGGTGTTGTATTGCATTTATGTGGTCTGTGTTTATTCTTGCAAAATGGGTGTTCAACATTCCTCGGTGCATCACCTCCTTAGCTTAGGTTTATTTTTATGCATTTCTCTCTCCCTGTCTCCTTGGTAGTTAGGTTAGGTTTTTGGGTAAACCTCTGCGTTTTATTGGTGCATCTGAATAGAGGAATAGGAGCCGGCCTTCATCCGGAGAGCTTTTCCGATTTCGCGAGGTCCCACACTTGGGAAAAGCTCCATGTTGTGCAGTCGCACTGAGACTTTCAACCCATCGTGTTGCAGAGTCCCAGGGGTGCTGTGATTTTGCACCAATAGTTTTGGCACGCCCGGTGGGACCAAGAGGTCATTCCACCAAAATTTGAAGGAGTTTTCACGTTTTCCGGACTGAAAATTGCAAGTTTTAAAAATTCAGATTTTGCTCTTCTGATCAACTCCGAAATCATTTCTCAAGAATTTATCTTGCTCAAAATAGGTCAAATTTCAGCAGTTGGTAGATCTGAGGGGAACCTTCAAAAGGGTATCCTTAGTTTTTTGATATTTTGATTTCCAAAATTTCAGGTAAACAGTGATTTCGGGTTTTCGGGGTCCGAAAGCATCAAAGCAGACCCAACAATGTTTTCGGGTTTTGGGGGATGCATTGCATGATCCTATACGCAGCAGCAGTCTTTTCAGGTTTTGAGGGATGTCGAGCATGTCCCGAGTTCCGACCATGGCAATTCGGGTTCTGTGAGTTGCATTGCATGACCTGAGTTCCACCTGTAGCTTTCGGGAATCCGCAACTGCACGACAGGGGCCAAAATTCCGGATTGAAGATTGTTCCCCCCTGGGTCCTTCAAATTTTAAATTATATTTTCAATACTGTCAAGTTTGGTGTGTAACTTGGCAAAATCCAGCCTTCTAGAGGCTTGTTATCTAACACATCTGGCGACTCCGAAGGGATAGAGTTCAGTGGTGTAGTAGCACGAGTTGCCCAGGCACATGAGAAGAATTCGGACAAGGTCTAATACTCGAGAAGAGGGGATATTTGTCCACTTGCAACTTTCACCAGGTTGGGGAAGGAGAGGAAGAAGATCACAAAGATCACCATCTCCACCTAACAGGACTTTGTCTACACCTCCACCTGGTAGACCTTTTCTCGCATCAACCAGGGTTCTTAGGCCAATCATAATGGCGCAATTACCACCAAATCCCTTTGTAAATTTCACGGGAAGTAGTCCACTTGCCCTAAATGCTCATAATCAAATTCCAACAGGCTTAAAGAATATCCCCTATTTTACAGAGAAAATCATACTACTCCTATTGACCACATCCAGATATTGCTAATGTATGCGCAATCCACGAAATAAATGAGATGGATGTCAGCTGTTGTTGGCCTCATCTTTCAAAGGTAAGGCCTTACAATGGTTTAGAGCCTAGCAAAGAGGTCTATTACTTAATCGGAACCAACTTTGTTCAGCTCTTTGTAGCCAATTTGGGGAGAGGGCGGATAATTTGTCTTTATTGGAACAACTGACAACAATCAAAAGGGCTCCTAACGAACAAATGGCAGATTTCAACTTCAGGTTCCAACGGACATGGGACAGGATCCCAATAACTGTCAGACCAACCGCCGAAGGAGCATTCCTTTATTTCTTAAAGGCTATAAACTCAGACATAGCCATGATGATCCAGTCAATGGGAGGGACAACACTGCCAGGGGCCTACGACACAGCAATCAGAGCAGAGAACTGTTTGATCCAAGCTGGCAAGCTTGCACCAAGGCCACCAATGCCTCTCTATCTAGATATGGGAAATCCTACAACCAGTCAAGCACCAGAGTTGAATCCCATTCCAACTCCTAGAAATCAAAGCAATAATGAGGCATCCACATCTTCAAATACTTCAAAGGAATTGCAAGGTGGAGGTCATGAAAAACCGTGCAGAACCTTGGAAATGAGCTTGTGACTATCAAAAGACAAAAAGCTCAAAGTGCTGGACCGTACACCTCAAGCACGTGACTGTGCTAGGCCCTCATACTAATGAATAGACCACCACCGACTCAGGCTGCAAATCAAAACCAAAACCAGGGACAACCCCAAGCTACCAGGCCATTTCGGCCGTATGATCCAAATACAACGACACCCTCAAGGGCCTTGGTTCCAACACAAAACAACATGGCACAGGAATACGACTGGTGTTACCCTTGCAATCTCCCTCACAATCAGTCAGCATGTTTCAATGGTGCACTGAATCAGGCCTTGATGGTGCAAACCATTGGTGTGCCTCAAGAACCAAGCCAAGAAAGGAATCAGCAGCAAGAAATGCAACAAGAAGGACCTCCAACAGAGACCACATTGCCAATCGCAGACGGAAGACTTCTGGAGTTAACCAACAAACTTTTCAAGGCGTGGCTGCCAACACATGGTCAAAGAAGAGAAGCATAAAGAGGGACAACCATCTAATCCAGTTGTTTCTCAACCCACTCTTACACAACAAGGGGTCAATGAGACCAAACATAGCTCCAAATGTGCAAAATCAGCCTAAGGTACTTGTTGCATGCAACACACATGCACATGTTCAAGTTCCGTAAAAGGTTGCACCAAGTAAGGGGCAGCAAAGGATAGTTCATCCCCTTCAACATCATCGATCAAATGAAGAAGACACATTGAACATTTCCATGTGGGAATCACTCGCGATCCTGTGGTACAACGAGATTTATCAAGTCGCAATGGCTAATTGGTCCGCCACAAATGTATCAAACCAGGGACATGAGAAAGTTCTCACTAATGCAGTGCAACATGATGGGGGCCAGATAAGAAAAAATTTGAAGCCTCCACCTTTCTATGTTTCATTGATTATTGGGAACCACTTGGTAAACAACCGCATGATAGATTCAGAGCAAGTAGTTCGAAAGGCAATGGATCAACCGGGTCCAAGTATGAGCCAGTGCTGAAAGGGGTAGTACAACTAGATGGAACGGCAGTGGGAACAGTTGGGATCATCAAGGGGTTAAGCCTAACACTACATTCATGTCCTAATGTTACAGTCCTGCAAGATGTGTCTGTAATTGACCTCCCGCCACTCTTTGCGTTGTGTTTATCAAGAGACTTCACTACAAAGATCGGTGGATATTTATCTGCAGATTGGTCACACATGATTTTCAGAACAAGGTATGGGGCCAAAGCAACAATCAGATCAGAATCAATTGCCAATTTCCATATTGAGCCTCATGTACCAGGTCCTATCAATGCAAATTGCTCAGCCTTTGATCAGGAGGAGTGTTCAAGTGATCTAGAAGCAGGTACTAAGGTCGAGGGAATTCCTGATTTAACTTTGGATGAATGGGCAAACAAAAGTCATGAATTTGACCCCTATAAGGAAATTGAAGAATCTGAATTGGGCGTGTATTGTGTACACGAAGAAAATTCACCCATTCCCGACGTCATTCAGATTTGAACAAAGAGATGAAAGCAAAGTTTGGAAATTATTCTTCGATGGTTCGAGAAGCAGACAAGGTGCTGGAGGTGGTGCAATGTTGATTTCACCACAAGACATCAAATATTATTCAGCTTTTCGTTTCCAGTTTTCTTGTTCAAACAACACAGCTGAATATGAGGCCTTGATTCATGGAATTCATTGGGCTGTGAAAAGGGCATAAAGAACTTACGGTGTTTCGGAGATAGCGAGCTAATCGTCAACCAAGTTAGGGGACAACATGCTACAAAGAACGACTTGCTAAAGAGCTACAAGAATAGGGTATGGGACCTCATTGAGGATTTCGAAGCTTTCAACATTGTGTCCATACCCAGGAAGAAAAATGAAGCCGCAGATAGGCTCGCAGCAGTTGGAGCAACGTTTGATGTGGTTGACAACATCGAAAGGAAAAATTACAACCACATATCCATGTGTGATTGGGAGGCCAACAGTTCCATAATAACACAAGTCGGGCAGGTGTTTGAGAACGATCAACAGATCGTCAATTTCTTGCAAGAAGAAGCCGAATTCTCAGCTAGAAATTAGGATAAGCTAGAGCAGCAAGTATGGGGATCAAGTGGTGCAGCTATGACAAACAAGCTTCCTAAGGGTTTAGTAACGTTGAGTCTATCTTCAACCCTAACAACCGGCCTGTAAGGAAAAGGCTAATATACAAAGTCAAGAGAGAAGATTCAGAGCCAATTCCGGTTGGGGAAGGCAAAACACTTCAAATTGGCAAAGTGGCCACTAAGCAGGAGAAATCAGATTTCACACACGGCTTTGCCAAGAATTTCCAGATGTCTTCGCTTGGAGCTATGAAGACTTAAGAGGATTCGATCCAAATTTGGCACAACATACCATAGAATTGGATCCAGATGCTAAACCCATCAAGTGAAGCAGACCACCAACCCTCACATTGAGCCTCTAATGAAGAAAGAGCTTAATAAGCTAATAGAGGCAAGCATTATATTCCCGATCAAGCACTCAAGCCGGGTTGCAAACTTGGTCCCTGGGAAGAAGAAGAGCGGAGAAATTAGGTTGTGTGTAGACTTCGAGACCTCAACAGGCATCTCTCAAAGATCATTACCCACTTCCTTCAATGGAACAAATATTGCAAGTAGTATCCGGTTCGTGAGAGATTCTCTCTCCTAGATGGCTACTCGTATAATCAGTGATGGTGAAAGAAGATGACCAATTCAAGATGGCTTTCACCACCAAATGGGGACATATGCCTACAAGAAGATGCCATTTGGGCTTTCAAATGCTGGAGCCACCTTCCAAAGGGCAATGGATATGGCATTTAAGGGGTTGATCAATAAAATAGTTCTAATATATCTTGACGACATCACTGTATTCTCAAAAATGCAAGTGGATCACCTCTTTCATCTAAGGCAGGTATTTCAGAGGTGTAGAAGATTTGGGGTATCATTGAATCCCAAAAAATGCATATTCTTGGCTCATGAGGGAAAACTTCTAGGCCATATTGTTTCAAAGGAGGGGTTGATGATTGACCCAGAGAAATACTTGAAGCACCCGAGCATTGCCATTGCCAAGTCACAAGAGGGCTCTTCAAAGCTTCTTAGGAAGGATCAATTTTGTCCGCAGTTTGTTCCAAACTTTCACAGCAGCTCGTAAAACCAATAACGCTGATGTTAAAGAAGAGCATGGCATTTAAGTGGACATCTGAAGGCAAGGCAAGTTTCGAGGCAATAAAGGAAGCTATATCTCAAGCTCCGACTCTTGTCAATCCAGACTTCTCCAAAGATTTCATGTTATATGCCTTCGGTGGTGGAGACACAATTTCTGCAATCCTAGTACAACAGAACAAAGAAGGATTAGAACAACCAGTTGCTTTCTTCAGTCAAGGCTTGGAGGAATATGAAACTAGATACTCTTTCATTGAAAAGCATGTCCTTGCAGTGATTAGGAGCTTAAAGAAATTCAAGCACCTAGTCTCAAACAATAAGATCCAATTGTTGGTCTCTCATGCGGGAGTTAAGGACTTCCTTCTAAACAAGGATCTAAATGAGAAACGTGCAGGATGGATAACTCGTGTCATGGAATATGACATCGAGATCAAGGTCACAAAGCTAGTACGTGGAAAGGGACTATGCGAACAATAGCCTTGAGTCAACAAGTTGGCGGTGTGATGAAAAAGGGACCGCCTCGTACTACAGATGGTCAAGAACATGAAAATGATGATGTGCCTACTCCTTGTTGGACTCAGAATATGATTCACTTCCTACAGACAAGCCTATGCCCTCCAGAAATGAGCAAAGCAAAGAGAAGATACTTTATATTACAAGCTATTCCATATGTGCTTGTTGATGGTGCTTTGTTCAAGAGGGACATCAATGGAGTTCTGTTGAGGTGCATTGGGACAGGTCAAATTGAGAGGGTGTTATGATATTTTCACGATGAAGATTCTGGTGGACATTTTTCCCCATGAGTGACAGCTCTCAAGATAATGAAAGCAGGGTATTATTGGCCCACAGTGTTCAATGACTGCTATACATGGATAAGAAAGTGCAAGAAATGTGCACTCTTCACAGCAAAGAAAGACTAGCAAGACTTCCATCGCACCCAATTTCGGTTGACCAACCATTCATGCAATGGGGATTGACTTCGTCAGGGTCATCAACCCAAACTCAAGCCAAGGCCACAAGTGGATTCTCACGGCAACGGACTACTTCACCAAGTGGATCAAGCAAGAAGCGCCAAAGAGGCAAACGAGTCTAATATACTAGAGTTTTATGAAGGAATGGTGACCAGGTTTGGTGTGCCGGCCACTATCATATCAAATAATGCATTGGCATTCATAGGTTCCAGGATCACAGAATGGGCTATCAAGAATGGAATATACTTGAGCACCTCTTCAAATTATTACCCACAGGTGGTAATGGACAGCAGAGTCCACAAACAAAAATTTTGCTAAGAATCATCGTGGAGAACTCTGGATGAAAATCAAAGAACATGGCATACCAAGCTAAAATCAGCATTATGGGCTGACAAAAATAACACCAAAGAGGTCTACAGAAATTCCCCTTACAAGTTGGTCTATGGAAAAGAGGCGATGTGCCTATATCATTAGAACTGCCTGCATTGGAGTTCATGAAACAATTGGAGTTGGCTGAGTTCGAACCAATGGAGGCCCGGTATGCAGAGTTGATGGAATTGGCAGAAATTAGAGAACATGCAGTTCAAACAATTGAGAAAGATCAGGCCTTAGTGAAAAGATGGTTTGATAAGAAAGCAAGAGCAAGGACCTTTTTGGAAGGGGACTTAGTTCTGAAATGGGATGCAGATCGGGCAAAACCGGGAAAGCATTCCAAGTTTGACGCCATTTGGAGTGGCCCCTACATGGTCATGGAATGTAAGAATAGCAATGCCTTCCAATTGTCTACATTGGACGGAGAAGAATTCCCGATTCCGGTCAACGGAATCTATCTTAAACATTGCTACTGAAGAGAGGAAAGTTCTACCCTTGTAAATATTAGCCTAGATTTCAATTCCTCTAAGTGCGTGTGCACATTGTCTTGTCAGTAGTTAGGTTTCAGATTTCCCTAAGTGCTTTGGGCACAGTGCTTCGTTGTTCCCGGTTGGTTTTCTATGGTGCAGCGTGTTCTCGAGAAGGAGTTCGAGTGCATCGATCGGTTTCGTGTTATTGCTTATGACTCGTGCCCAATGGATCGCTAAAAGGCCATTAATCTTCTACCTAGAAAAAGTAACCCCGTGAGTCACCAAATTGTTGTATATATTTACCCCGGTAAATATAGATAAACGAAGGAAATCGGGTTTCCATGGCGGAGAAACAAGGCAAGAAAACACGCACAAGAAACATGTCGCAAGGTCCCCAAAACCCGATAAAGAAAGGATATGTCGGGAAATTCAAAACCCGACAAAGAAAGGATATGTCTTGGTCTTCAAAACCCGACAAAGAAAGGATATGTCGGGGTCTTCAAAACCCGACAAAGAAAGGATATGTCGGGGTCTTCAAAACCCATGCAAAGAAAGGATATGTCGGGGGGGTCTTCAAACCCGACAAAGAAAGAATATGTCGGGGGTCTTCAAACCCAACACAAGGGAAGTGGCGAGAACGGGAGGAAAACTTGGAAAAATTCCAAGTTTTGGACAAATTTGCAAAAAGAGAAATTTTAGCCCGCGGCCCGCCGGTGAGTCGGAATGTGCCACGTGTCAGACGGGGGAAGCGGAGTAAAAATTCGCTAAGTGTTGGCGCATGGGAGAATTTTGAAATTTTGGCCCGCGGCCAATGGGGTGCTGCCACGTGTCCTAGGGGAGATGGCGGGCGTCCGGGGAAGTTGGATTTTGGCCAAGTTTTGGTCAAAAGGTCAAAATGGAAAGTTTGGCCCGCATGGCCCGCGACCAATGAGAGATCGCCACGTGTCAGAAATTGGGTCTCGGCGTCGGGCAAAGGAATCGGGTTTCGGTGGTGCAGAGCATGTCGGGGGGTCTCCAAAACCCGCCAACAAAGAAAAGATGTCGTCAGGTCTCCAAAACTCCACGCAAGGAAAATCGGGTTTTGAGGCGAACAAAGCATGGCGCAATCGAACATCTTGGGTCTCTCCAAACCCGACATCAAAGAAGTGTCGGGTTCTCAAACCCGACATCAAAGAAATATGTCGTCGGGTCTCCAAAACCCGACGCAAAGGAAATCGGGTTTCGGCGTCGGGAAGCACGTCGGGAAAACATGAAAAACAAGCATGTCGAGCACCCCTCCGAACCCGATGCGCATGCGGGTTCATCTTCCGCCCCGACACAAAGGAAAGCTCGAAATCACGTGGGAAGCGGGTTTCGGAGAACGCGAACATCAAGCAGCATGTCGAGGCCATCCCCAAGCCCGATGCAAATGCGCGAGGGAATCCCGAACCCGACAGGCACAAAATCCCGACGCGGAAATGGGTAGTTCGCCATTTTTCGAGGTTGTTGGGTTTTACCTACCACCATGAAGAAATGAGTTAAATGCAGTCTTGGAGGTAGTTGGGAGCTCCGAATTTCTTCTCCTCTCTCATTTTCTTCCTATAAATGGCCGTGGAGCGGCTCTTTTCAAGGGTTGGACATTTTCATTTTATATCCTCCCTTCTCTCCCCGTTTCGCAAGAGATTTTGTGGAGTTTTCAAGCCTCCCACATGGATTGTAATGCCATTTTTTGCCTCTTGGCCACTGCAATGTACTGTATCGACCTTTGAGCAATATATGTATGTCTGTGATTGATTCTAAACCCTTTCATATATTCATTGCTGTCATTTTTTATCTCTTATTGCATTTTGGCTATCTGTGCATGGTGTTGTATTGCATTTATGTGGTCTGTGTTTATTCTTGCAAAATGGGTGTTCAACATTCCTCGGTGCATCACCTCCTTAGCTTAGGTTTATTTATATGCATTTCTCTCTCCCTGTCTCCTTGGTAGTTAGGTTAGGTTTTTGGGTAAACCTCTGCGTTTTATTGGTGCATCTGAACAGAGGAATAGGAGCCGGCCTTCATCCGGAGAGCTTTTCCGATTTCGCGAGGTCCCACACTTGGGAAAAGCTCCATGTCGTGCAAATGTGCTAGACTTTCAACCCATCGTGTCAGCAGTCCTGTGGGTGCTTGTGATTTTGCACCAACACTTACCCTTCTTAGGATCAGGTGATTCTTTGTCATAATCTTGTGAATGGGTGGTGATATGCACAACATTGATTTGAAGAGTAGAAGTTTCATGAATGATGCTTCGTGTTTTGATGACAATGATGTTGATGCTGGCATTGTGTTTGACTAAGAAGGAAGGAAGAGTAGACTTCCAAGTTCCTTTACTTTCAAATGAAAGGCTCTATAACTTTCTATGGAGTGACCACGTGTCCTGTGGTAATCACAAAAATATTGAAATCGTACCAAGCAGGTTTCCACCCATGATGATCTGATGGTTTAGGAGGTGGTAGCGTAATAAGTGATCATTGAAGGAGGTCATCTAATATGGTGGTGTAATGTCCCTTAGGTGCAAACGTAGATGGCAATGAGGTTGTGTCTATATTCATGTCGGAAGAAAGTAGGACGGGTTGTTTAATAGTGAGTTGTTTATTTTTGGTCATGGAGGTTTTTAGTCATTGTAAAAGATGGAGGATGAAGATCTTGTATGGGTGGCTATTGTAGATAATATCAATACTATGCAGGGATGAAGGGCGATGATCCGGTTTGGATGCCCATTAAGGAGGGATAAAATGCAAACTCAATGTGGAGCTTGGTGGATGGGATTTTCCCCTGTAACAATAGGGTGATCAACCGATATAAGGGAATGAGTACCATGCGAGGACTAGAATATGGAGGGACATAGTGAGGGCCTTTAAAATATTGAATAGTGTCTTATTTAGAAGGTCCCGTAGGCCTTAATCTTGACATGGAAAGAGGGTATCCAAAAGCTAGCATACCCCTCATAGGAGGAGGTGGACGAAAAGGTGGAGGGCCACAGAAACAATATGTTTCATCATAATAAGGAATTTTAAAGACCTGAACGACACCCTATTTGTTAGGCCCCTTTGAGGTTTTGGATGAACTAGGTGTGTTTGTTGAAGTTGATGCTAATGAAGGAAGAGGATATTGGATGGTGTGATTAATGTAGTCTAAGTGATTTACAGAGCTTGAATTTTTGTTTTTGTGGATTGAGGATGACTACTTCCCATGGTTGGCTTCGGCGGAGGTAATTATGCTAAAAATGTTTCAATAGGTATCATAGTTATATTTGCAAACCCAAATGTAGGTATAGTGTGGTTTTTCTATGACGTGGGTATAGGTTTGGTAATGGCGTGTGATGAGGATGTAAGAATAGTATTAGTCATATGTGGTGGTTCAACAACTTCGAGCTTTTTGGATTCTAATGTTGATTCAGGAGGTGTTGATTTGTTAAGTGACAAAGATGCAAGAAATGTTTGAGTGATGGTTTTAACAGATGGAGGCTTCATAGTCATAATTTTAGGCTTATTGGCTAGTGGTGTCGATCTGTGGATTTGTTTTCATTAAGTGACAAGGTGGTTTGAGGGATAGGCTCAATTTTCATTATTGTGTTGATTGTGTGAACAACATTTGTTTATGGTTAATCAGAAGATGAAGGGTGATTTAGAAAAGGTTGTTTAAATATGTCAAGATTTTTATTCGGAGGTGTGTTTGGATTGTCTAAGTGAAGGTCACCTTTGTCAATCAAATCTTGAAGCATGTTGCATGAAATGTACGACATCTTTCGATGTCATGACCATTGACCCTATGGTATTTACAATAGTCATTATCTTGGTACCAAATGGGCTTGGATACTGATATGTCAATTGGCCTAATGGGTGGGAGAGATATCATGTTGGAGGCAAGTAGTTTATCAAAAATTGTGCTATAAGTCTCTCTTATGGGTGTATAGTTACATTGTTGATGGGGACGCTCGACGGAAGGTTTTTCCTTGGGAGTGGATTTGACTACAATGGTGTTGGCAACTGTTTTTGACTTGTCATTGTTGGATGGTGATTTAGGTGGTAATTCATCTTTCGATTTCTTGGGACGTAGTTTTACCCGACAATCTTCTAGAGTTCACAATTCCAATTTATGATCCATGGTAAAATCTTCATCAAAGTTTGAAATGACTGGAACTCGTAATGTAGATGAGATGTGTTTAGCACATGCATGGTAGAAGACCTTGATTAACTCTTGTTTGGGGTAATGTAAACTATATTTGATTAGTCACACCCCTCCAACAAGTGAAAAAATATGTGATAGATTCATCCTCAAATTGTCGATGGCATATAAGTCGTTGATAGTGATTTTGTGGGCTATGTTGATGGAAAATTGGTCTAAGAAGAGTTTTGCAAGATGTGTAAAGGATAATAGGGAATTTTGTGGAATGTTGTTGTACCATTCTAAGGTAATTCTACAAGGGACATGAGAAAGGTCCTTAGCATCATATCTTGATCATGAGCTATTAAATAACATGCATGACAAAAGGCACAAATGTGTTGTTGGGGATATTCTTTATCTGTAAAATTTGATAAGCTTAGGAAGTTCCCAGTGGGGTGGATATGGTTTATATGGTACTGAAGGGTGAATGGGCTTGTTGCAAATTTGATCATAAGAGAGTGTATTCTTGGATGAGGATGAAGCAACTTCAAGACTAGATATGTGGCTTAAAAGGGCTTAGAGGGGATCGATTACATTTGTTGCGGTGATAGGGAGACAGATTGGAATAAGGACTAGCTAGGTTATGAGTATGTCCGGTATTACTAAGGAATGATTTACTTGGTAGGGAATGTTTTGTTGGGAGATGTTTTGTTGATACGAAGCATTGTGTTGATAAGATTTGTTTTGTTGAGGGATATGGTATTGTGGAATATTTTGTTGAGGTGTGTATTGTTGAGGTACTCCATATTGAGGAATGTTTTTTTATGATACATTCTCGTTGATAAGGAATGTTTTGTTGAGGGATGTTCTGATGATAAGGGATGTTTTGATAGGATGAGAAACCTTGTTGCGAAGCTACAAGTGTTAGGTTTGAATATGACCGATCTTTGTAATGGTGTGGATGTAAAAGTGAGTGGTTATGAATATGTGGGTGTTTTTTGAGAGTATATGGAAGAGGTGGTAGATGACGATGTCTTTTTTGAAACACTTCTTTGTAAGATATTGTATTGTGGGATGTTTTGTAGGGGTGTGGATTGTGGCATAGATATCAATGGTTGTGAAGGTTGTGGTATGTATTGTGAAACGAGATGTGTGCTAGAAATGGCAAGTGGTATTGACTAGGGGTGTAGTTATGGGAATAGACATAGTGATGTTCTGAATGGGACTAGTAACCTATTGGGAAGATACAACAATAGTAAAGGCTATGGAACCCGATGGATATGTTTTTACCTGTGAGGAAACTAGATGAGTAGATAAGGAAACAACAATACTACTTAGAGGAGGTGTGGATCTTGTAAAAGGACTTGGTGAAGATGTGAATTGTTGGGTAGATGTGTTTTATGATGAAACCATATGGATATCATAAATAAGGGCCAAAGAGGCCTTAGGTTGACTAGTGGAAAATTTTTCATTCGATGTTCCAAAGGGGTTAGTGGAGCTAGCAGAGATCTGGGGTTGACTATTATTTGGTGTTTCAAGTTGATTTGAAGTATATGGATATAGTTGTTGGACAACAGGGTCTTGGTTTTGATCAATGAGTTGTGGAATGATAGATGAAGGGTTATAAGTGTGTGGAACTCATGCAAACATCACCTCTTCATAAACAAGCCATGATTGAAGCCTTCATATCAATAAAAATACCTTCATATGATCCTTCATCCTTTACAAACTTTATAGGATACCTTAAAGCATCTTCCACCATATCATTTGAACCATCTAAATACCCTCTCTTAAACCAAAAGATCATGACTTACCACTTTTTATGATCCTCATGTATGGATTTCACTATTGCCTCGAGATTTTGGTTTAATGGTTCGTTACATTTGGTATCAGAGTGACCACCCAGGTTCAAGTCCCGGCATGGGTAGCTACGTCGGCATTGCAGTGTTCACCGGGGCTCGTATAGGGCAGGGCGGGTCCCACTATATGGGCGCAAATCTAGCCCGGGGTCCGGGCTATGGAAGCGTGGTGGGATCTATGATCCTCATGTACGGATTTCACTAATGCCTCGAGGTTTTGGTGTAATGGTTCACACACTTTTAATCACTTCTCAAATTTATGATGTTCGTATTTAGAAGGGTAATGATTGATAGTGGTGATGCTATTAACATTATATCCTCCCTTGCTTTTGATCAACTTAAGTTACCTAACATTGTTATTGCTCAAACTCCAGTCTTACTACAATCCTTCAATGACACTATCACACCCACATTATGCACCATTATCTTACTACTTAAATTCAATTTTAAAACCTTACCAAAACTCTTCTACGTCATAGAAGTAGAATTTTAATATAATATGTTACTAGGGCACCCATAGATACGCACCATGCATTATGTTCCGTCGCCTCTCCATCATTGCCTTAAATATGAACATGAGGGCTAGACATTTACCATTCCTGCAAATCCAAATCCTTTCACTAATTGTTACATGATGTATCATCCAAATGATGTACTTGTTCCTAAATCCACATCCAAATCATCTGATGAAGCATCTACTAGCACGTCCATACCTTCCTCTAAACTACCAGATGATTCCTCCCTCAGTGATGTTGTATAATGCCTGATGTTAGGGGAATATTGTCTCCTCATGCTTATCAAAATTGCTTCACATAAGACTTATGGCTTCCCTAACAAACAACCCACATATGATCCTAATGTAGGAGATGTTATCTTCTATGTCCCCGCTTACCTCAAAATGAATCTTGTCTATGGGGGACTTGATTATCCTTCATCTCATATTATTGATCAACACCATGCCATGCCTTTTACATCAGATTTCAAATCTTTAGATAATCCAAATTTCTCTCACATGTATCTTCACCATTACATGTGGAGAGGTTTTTTCCTTGGCCATTATGAACAGGGAATACATGATGTGGTTATCCAATGTTCCCTTAAAACTTATGAGAAATATGGTTTAGGTTATAAGAAATCCAACTCTGAAACATTTGAAGCCACTACATCCAAACCTACCACATCCATGCTCATTACTGAATTAGAACCATCAACACCCATAGCCTTGAAGATCCTATGGATATAGATGATGTTGTACCCATCCCGCCTAAAAAAATTTAGTCAATACCATATCCTTAGGACCGCTCACTTATCAATCCAACCATGCCATTAAACAACTTCCTCTTATTTGGCTAGAAATGATTGAAGAAGATTTACCTACCATAGATATTCTTCAATGTAATGATGATCAAGACATCCTTTCCCATATGGGAGCCGAGGATCACTCCTTCTAAAAATCCTTACCATCTAATACACCTAACCTCCTCAATGAATGCACCATCAATGTAAAGTTAGGAACCCTCAATATCCTCACATAGTTAAGGTAGGTCAATCATTAAATCCGCAGGAGTTAGATAACTTCACCTCATTTTTATCAAAATATTATCAAGCCTTCGCTTGGTCATATAGTGATATGCCTGAAATTGATCCTAATATTGTTTAACATAATATTGTCATATATCCAAACGCTAATCCCATTAAGCAAAAACTCTACAAAATGCATCCACGTATAGCTCTCCTTGTCAAAGAGGAGTTACAATGCCTTTATCAACTAATTTTATCATACCCATTGATTATCCATAATGGATATGTAACATAGTTCCCATAACCAAATCCTCGGGAAAGTTACATATCTGCAAAGACTTCAAGGATCTTAATCTTGCTTGTCTTAAAGATCATTTCCCTCTTCCAAACATAGATCAACTCGTTGACCTAACAACTATCCATGAAATGCTTTCCCTCATGGATGGTTTTTCTGGTTATAATCAAATTCTTATTGCCATCGATGACCAACATAAAACCTCTTTCATTACACCTTGGGAACCTTCTGCTACCGTGTCATGTCATTTGGCCTTAAAAATACAGGAGCTACTTATCAATGTGTCATGAATTACATTTTTCATGGCCTCATTCATAAAACCATCGAAGACTATGTTGATGACCTTTTAGGAAAATCCAAGCAACGCAAAGATCACCTTATTATTCTTGAATCCATCTTTACTCATCTCATTCAATATTGTCTTCATCTCAATCCAACAAATTGTGTTTTTCGGTTTCCTCATGAAAAAATTTTAGGATTCATCATTTCTATCTGAGGTATTGAAGTTGAACCGAGAAAATCCATCAAAAAATTCCTCCGCCATCTAATCTTACAAACTTGTGTAGTATTTAGGGTAAATTATAGTCCATTCGATGTTTTATATCACAAATTTCTAACCGTTGTCAACCATTGCATCATCTTCTTCGTAAGGATGTTGATTTTCAATTTTGATTTTAAGAAATACTTTTATGAGATTAAACATTATCTCCTATTACCACATGTGTTTACACCACCTCATGAAGGGGATCCATTTTATTTATATATCTCTTCTTCACACATACTCTTAGAGCCATGCTCACTCATCACACTAATCAAGGTCGAGAACAAGTTGTATATTATATAAGTCATACACTCCATGAGTATGAAACCCGTTACTCCGAAGTTGAAAAGCTATGTTGTGCTTTATATTTCGCCACTTCCAAGTTGCGTCATTATCTTCTTAATCAAAAATGTATGTTGTCACTAGCTTCAATCCCCTCAAACTATACACTCTAAACCATATCATAGCGATTGTATCACTTAATGGCTTATGTTTATGAATGATTTTGACCTCAAATTCATATCAAAAAAATCTATTAAGGGTCAAGCCATTACATACCAACTCGTTGACACTCCCTTACCCAAAAATAAACTTCCTCATGAATACTTTCTAGATGAATCCATCAATAATTTCGATGAATATGAATTCATCCCTAGTCAAGATGACTCTCTTCTTTGATGGTTCTAAATGCCAAGAAGGGGGAGGAGTTGGTGTTGTTATCATACCTCCTTAGGGCATTCCTATTCCATTATCATTCAAACTTAACTTTGAATGCACTAATAATATGGTAGAATATGAGGCTTTAATCATGGGTCTCACAATCATTATTCTCCTAGGTGTTCACATCTTATACATCTATGGAGATTCACAACTTGTTATCAGTCAAGTCAAAGGATAATATCAGTGTAAAAATGAAATATTACAAAAATATAAATCCAATGTTGACTTTATCCTCGACTCTTTTGATCACTACACTATCCAAACCATCCCATGATCCTCTAATAATTTTACAGATACAATGGCATCTTTAGGAGCCCTCATCCCATTAGAAACAAGAGTCGAAAGACAACACTAAATTATTCATCGTTGTTCAACGATTAGATCACCCTTCACATCAAAATGAACTTCCTCCTATAAACATCATTGTGATAACCCAATTGATTTTTTGGTATACTCAGATATACAATTATCTTACCAAATCAAAAATTCGTCTAACTTATCATGTAATGCTAAATGATCATTTCTTCAACATGCCACTTGCTTTGTCATTATCGGTGGTATCCTTTACAAACGTAGTTTTGATGGTATCCTATTAAGGTGCCTTAAATCACATGAGTCAACTAAAGTAATTGAAGAAATCCATGATGGATTTTTTAGAGGAATTTTTAGTGGGAATTCCATTGCTAAACATGTCATACGGTTAGGGTACTACTCACCTACTATCATAAAATATTTTTGTGAATATATTAAGAAATGTGTTAAATGTCAACTTCACTCAAATCTCATCCATGTCCCTAATCAAGCATTACAACCTGCTCAGGACATATGGCCTTTCTCTCAGTGGGGGTTATACCTCATTGGTGTTATTAATCCTAAATCATCTCAACAACATCACTCTATTATCACAGCTACTAAGTACTTCACTAAATGGGTTAAAGTTATTCCTTTAACATCCACTAAGTAAAGACCTATTATCAATTTCATATATCAATACATTATATGTCATTTCAAAATCCCATATAAACTTATCATAGATAATGGAAAATATTTTAAAAATAAAGAAGTTAAGAAGCTCTATGATACCTTTAACATTAAACTCAGTTTTTCATCACCATATTATCCTCAAGCAAATGGACAGGTTGAAGCCTCAAATAAAACACTTAATAAAATCCTTATGAAAATAGTAAATGATGCAGGAAGGAATTGGCATCTCCAAATCCCATTTTCTCTCGGGCCTATCGAACTAGCATCTATACTCCTCGTGCGAGACACACCTATTTACTTGTTTACAACTCACGAAGTTGTCTTACCTCTTGAAGTTAAAATCCCATCACTTCATGTATCACTTAAGGACTTCATCCCTAACGAATAATATCGATAAGACCATTTAGCACAACTTGAACTGTTAGATGAAAAATGTCTAATGGCCCTTGAACATCATCAAGTTTATCAAGAATGCATTAAACAAGCATATAAAAAACATATCAAAGAACATGACTTTAAAATTGGTGATCTTGTGCTTAAATAAAATCAAAATGTCACTCAATTAGAATGAAGTAAACATGGAAAGTTTTCCCCTAATTGGATTGGTCCATATGTCATCACTCATAAATGTGGGTCGAGAGCGTATCGTCTCACTTCCCTTGATGGTGAACCTAAAAGGAACCTCTAAATGCCTTGCACTTACGGCCATTTTTTGTTAAATGATTGATCTTCATGACAATAGTCACATTTAAAATCTTTTCACTCTATCATATCATCCATCTAATGATTTGAAAGCATGTGGTCATCCGTTATTATCCTAGATATACCTTAAAAATGAACACCATGGCTCTGTTCATCACATCTTTCACTTTGGACAAGTTCATTTTTGTGGAACCCTTAATCAATATACTCAACTATCAATTAAAATACATGACATGGGGCATGAATGTGTAGATCATATACACATCTTCTCCCTCCTTGAAATTGTCTATTAGGGTTTTTCCCTCAGCTAAAAATATATGTATTAAAATCATTTGGATGTATTTCTCAAAAGTCAAAATAAATGCTAGACCAATTTCTTGAAGGACAACTATCCATCAAAATCATAGACCGATCCCTGGAAGGATGGCTATCTGTAAAAATCAAAAGTAAAAATTATATTGATCCCTCGAAGGATAGCTACTAGTAAAAAAATGTAGACCATACCCTCAAAGGATGGCTACCCATAAAAATTCTTCCCACATTGATCAACCTTAAAAATCAATACATCAATATCAAAAGCATCCAGGAAAGCTTCCCGCATTGATCAACTTTCCCCTCATAGAAACTTCCCGCATTGATCAATTTGCTTTAAAATCAAATATGAAAAGCTGGGGCATTTCTCTATGAGCCCGTGGAAAAGGATAACCTTATTCCTATCTCAACCTATGCATTTTCAAACCCCTTTCATGTCCTAGAAAGAAAAATTTATTTAATCCCACATTTTATTAATATTCATGTAACTATCCATTGATAATCTCATTTAACTTTCATTAAGGTTGCTAGTGTAAGTGTGTTCAAGCTTTCAAAACCCATCGCATATGTATCAAATCCATCATGGAGCAATCATTTCATCATATTTCTGATACATTTTATTTCAAATCACATTTTAAAGTCATTTGATTAATTAAACAATTCAACATATTCATAAACCATAATGTCACAACTAATGCATCTAACACTAATGCATTCAAATTAAAAAACATATATATAACATGTATTAACACATATAAGTCATAAAACCTCATCATCATCATCATATAAATCAAGTCTATATACATCATAATCACCATCACATCAATGTCATATAAAAATGGGCTTCTAAGAGCCATACAATATCATATTAATGACATACAAAAATGGGCTTCTATGAGTCGTATACCAAATACATCAAACATGATATCAACTAGTATACTTAAAACCTCCAAGGGACTGACTAGGAGTATTTCCCTCTCCTCCCTAAGCATCTCCACCTCCAACTACACCCACACCACCCATAACACCAACATCTCCTCTAACTCCTCCCTCGCTATCACCTACTCACTCTAGTCTCTAAGGTGGGTGACCCACACTCGCTACACTAGTACTAGGGCATGTCGCCTTAGCGGCCAAGTGATCAACATACAAAGTGGCATTAGGATAATCATGCATGATCATATCAACATAATAATAACACTATGCCTGTAAGACCTCATAATGAGCCCTAGAAATGATCCCATACCCCATAGATGGCCTCGATCCACTAGCCCCTAGCATCTCGCCCACTAGCTTGTCCACTAGCCTCTACTCTCTCTCCGCATGTTGTCCCGAGATGTCTCTGCTAAATCCACACCGAGAAATAAAAGGCATGGTAATCCCTAAGGCCTTCCTCATCCCATCTCTCTATCCCTTATACCGATCTCGATCTGTAATGGCCTGAGCCAACTATGCTTTGAGACCCTCTTGACAATCAAGCCATCTTTCTCTATGATCAAAGTATCTTGAACACCTAATAGGTCATCTCGCTCTCTCCAAGCCGCATCTCTATGCCCCTCACTACATCCTTCTCAATCGTCACTAATATAATAGTTGCGGTCAAATCATCATCCCCCTCCTTCTCAATATCATCCTCAACACACTCCATTTCCTCTTATACTTGGTGCTCCTCCCGCCACCCAAGCATGTACCCATCTAACTCTTTGTGTTGCTCTCTATGTAACCCGATCTATGTCAAAACTTCTTAATTCTCTAGTCAACCAAGTTGTATACTCGGGAGTAACCCCACATCATTAATTGGTGAAACAATCGGACCCTCATTATTAGGGTCCATGCCCCTCTTTGATCAATGATAATCTTGAGCTCTATCACAACTACTCTCGGAGTCTTTATATCTCCATCCGCTCACCTATACTTAACTGGTTCCTCAGGAACTCTCTATACCAACCTAAATTGTCTCCTAAAAAATCAAAGAAAAGTAACTTGTGCTCACCAATCAGCAAGCCTGAACCTATATATCTTGTTGTAAACTAATCAAATCGTCAGAAACTCGGACAAATAGGAAAATCTAGGCATGGCCTCCATACCACATCTTCCACCTACAATCCAGATAGTATATCTCGATAATATCATTTCCCTCCTCTTCAGCCCACAACCTACATCCTCCCTCCATCTCAAAAATCTAGGATGCCCATTGCTAATCCCCCAAGGTAATCCCATAGGTCGAGTAACAACAATATGCTTGAAGGCCCAAGCCTATAATAACAACCCAATTTCAATACCATACCGCTTGTGGACCTTCCACACCGACAACTCTCTAAATGTTTGTACAATTAGGGTAGGGCCCGACTCAAAAATAGTATGATGCTTCATCATCTCGAACACAACCCCTACCATCATCCATGGAAATCGGCCACCTCCAAAATCTAGAAAAGCATAAAAATTATGGCCATCATCATCATGGTCATCCGAGTATGACCCTCTATCTCAATTGAATATAGTTTACCATAAGCAAACTCCACTAACTCAAATATGATAGCCCTGCATCCTCTCCATACAACCTAGTCATCACGTAGTCTCTCTCTACCTCAGTAATAATGTATACACCCTCTCCCCAGATAGGCAGTCTCAGGATGTAGTGTACATCCTCTAAAGTAATCGTGATCTCCCCAGTAGGAAACCAGAAAGTATTGGTGGAAGGATTCCACCACTCCAACAAAGCCAACATCAAACTCTGACATTTGTGTAATCATCGATAATGTCTCATGGCACCAAAACCAACAACCTCTACATGCTCCCAATCATCATCCAACATATCAATCCTCACCTCATCCAAGATCAATGGTATGCGATCACGGATAGTCAACTTAGCATCCACCTACAAACACAAAAACACACAAACAAATATTAGTATCATTGTCGTAAAATATCAAAAATATTATTCACAACATATCAAAAATTTCTTTACATCAACATCAACATCATCACCTAAAAATACCAACAACATCTAAAACATCAAAAAGTTTTGATGACACATCATTGTCCAAATATAGAATTCTCTGTTCGTAAACAAAAGTAACTATACAAAATTACTTAAACATCAACATTATATAATCAATATCGATGTCAAATACAATTACATACACCAATGATTAGATTGGAACCACAAACACCATATAAACCATATAAACCTAAAAACATTTCTTAAAATCATGTCAATAATCACAAAATCAAACTATCCACATTACAGGTTAATCACTAGCGATTCACTTCAATTTTTGGTGATTACATGAATCCTAGTGATTACATGAATCACCAATGATTCTTTTGTTTATACCCCGAGCATCTAAATGCACCCAACATGGACTGATGAAAACCTAAAACTACAAAAATCAACACAAAATTCAACAAAGTAGAATAAAATGACTTACCTCAACCATTACGGGCTTCCGCTACCCTTTAGAAGATGTCATTTTGTTCAAATCCTCACTCGTTTGTCAAAAAACAAGCTTTTCACTCACCCTTGCTCACCCAAAATCATTTTTACCCACGGTACCAATCAAGAAAATGAACTCGCAATCAGCTATTTATAGCCCATTTTTACCTTAGGGAAATCATCGGCGATTGCATCAATCGCTAGTGATTCACTTTAATCACTAGCGATTGACCCTATTTTAGCCATTATTCTCTCCTTTTCCCTAAAAACATGTCAATCATCACTTTTTCACAAGTTTGTTTCATTTTCAATGGACCCTAGTCCTTGAAACATTAAATCGAACAAATAAAATCAACATTGGGATTCGTCATATGTCTATGGGACGTGTGCCCTTTGGCCCCCATCACTTGACTTTCCCCATCTATTTATCCTACCTTCATGAATCATACATCTATAGGTATCGAACCCCTTAGTTCCCCTATCATTTTATTCCTTGGTAGCACATCTTGTTTTGGTATCCCTAGGTGGGGCAACCTTTTACGAAACACATGATACACAAGCACTGGTGTTCCCTGTATTGCGTTGTAGTTGGATCACCCATATAAACCAACTTTTCATCATTTTTTCTAATACTTTGACATTAAAACCACTAGACAAAAAGGGGAAAATGTAGACACCAAAAATTTACACTCATCATCTTGGTCCGGATCATTAATTAAATATATCAATATTATACACAATACACTCACCGCCTCAATTAAATTACATACATCAACATCCCACATTTAATTAATTAAATAAACCTACATCATACCCCACATTTGTCATTAGTTAATTAACACCCCTTTATTCTAATTAAGTATATTAATTAAGCTAAACCCATCATTATCCTATCTCCATCCTATTTATCTATTAAATATCTTACATTATCTTATACCTAATATCCATCCTAGTTAAATTAGACCAAATCCAACCTATTCTATCATTTTCCCTAACGAATATTACACATCTAAACAAACCCAACAAACCTATCCCCCGAAAATTCAAATAAGAACCTCAAATTAGCCGAAATTCCAATAATTTACTAAACAAATACAAACATGCCGAAATTACTGGTGATTTGGTAAATCGCTAGCGATTATTTAAGCCCAATTTGTAGTCACTTTTTGGGATCATCTTCTCACATTTTTGAGCCCGAGTTTTCGACAAAGTTCATCACTATTATACCGCATCAACGTGTTATCCCATAAAATTGGCTAGGGCAATTTCACGCGATAACCATAACGAAAAAAATTGTTCCGATTCCTCGTCGGGATTCCTTGCGTTCGAACGTTACAAAATCCCTTCCCGGGAAATCTAGTTTTCCGAACTTAGCCGTTTTTTGGTCTTTTTGGCCGGCGCATATAATGACTATGCAACATAAACTTTTGATGCACCCCCTTTAAATCCTTTGGCGCATGCTTTATCCTGTCAACAGGCCTTTTGGTGCACCTCACTATGTTGAGACTTCCTTGCATGCGCCAAGGCGCATGTGCCTTCCTGTCAACAGATCATTTGTTGCGCCACTTTTTGGTGTGCCAAGGGCGCACATATTCCTCTGTCAACACCACTTTCGGTGCACCAATGGGTGCACATATTCTCGTGTTGACAAGTGTTTTGGTGTGCCACTTGAAAAGTTGGTGGGGCATTTATTGCTACCTTGCCTATAAATAGGCGCATATGCGCTGTCATTATCACCAACGCCAATCACGTGATTAGTTTTAATATTATTTTCTCTCGAGCCTGTCGCGTTCCTTCCTATCGCTTTCAATCACTTTATGGGCCCGTTTGCACATTTCTTCGCTATTTATCCGGGTAAGAGGTCCTCTCTCTCTTTTGCTTCGCGTTTGTGGTTTTGGTTGCTTGTGGGTATGAATTGGATTGAAAAGACTGAAATTGTGAATTTTCCCCCTTTTTTGTTGTCTTTTCCATTTCTTCCACTTTTCTTCCCCCTCTTTCCAGATCTGCTGGTAGAGGAAGCTCTGTCCTGAAATGATGGTTTGAAACCCTTTGTTTAAGCCCCTTCATCACCCCAAGCAACCCTACAAAAGAAGGAGCTAAACCATATGTGAAACCCCTCGAGAAAGAATCAAAGCTTTAAAGGAAACTGTATTTTCCTTCTCCTTGGCAGCATCAAGCGCACCTGCAACACAAAGAACAGTTGCGCCATTGGCATGCATCATGCTCGCCCCTGCTTACACATAGAGCAGCCGCGCCCATGGCGCACATTCCCTACCTGCTACATCATGAAAAGTTACACCCTCATGGCGCACTCCCCACTTGCTGCAAACGCTTTCCATGTGCCCTCTTGGCGCATCAAACTTGAGTGCAACATCACAAATTCCTGCGCCCTTTGGCGCACCCAGCATCCATGTATGCTGATCTTTCCTCTCGCGCCAAGTGCAAAGCTATAAACAGCGTATCCGCGTCCCTCATCATTGCAGCAACATTGTGTCATGCAGACCTTCCATGCACCGCGCCAAGTTCCCCTATGGCGCATGAACATATGATGTTACACGCATTAAGCGTGTGCCCTTTGGCGCATCCTGTACCCGTGTAACATGAAAATAATCTGCGCCCTTTATAAAATAAATACACATGGCGCAGTGCACTTGTTCTTACAAAGAAAAATGCATCATGCAAGATCATGTGCCATGCGCCCTTTGCACCGATTTAACCTCGCAACACCTCTTTTCCTATGCGCCTTGTTATTTAGCCTCAGAACCGCAAAGTATTCATGTGCCCTGCGCCCTGAGGCCTTTAAATTGCTAACTCTTTCTTCTGTCAACATTTCAATGGAAAATCAAACAGCTGACACGGCTTTCTTCAATTGGGTTTCACTTCTTATTCTTGCAGATCAGCAACTAAGTTCAGAAGAACATATGTCAACATCAAGCAAGAAACCTATCAAATCTAAAGGCAAGGCCAAGCTCACAGAAGAAGAAATGAAGTATAAGTATCAGAGGGTCAGAATGCCCGAGTCCCAAATGAATGTGACCTAGACATCAGAGACTCGGAACTGGGTCATATTGACATGGAATATTTCTAGGCCAGAACCCAGAGGGTCACGAGAAGTCCATGGATGGATAAGCTGATAGGCAGTGCCCTACACTTCGCTGGTGGGATCCCAGTCAATGCCATGAATAATGAGTTTATGATGGTGGTAGCCCGATGCTATAACAAGGACACAAGATGTGTTCATGGTGAGAAGGGCGAGGTTATAATTAACCTCACTGCCCACCATTTTGAAATGATGCTCGGCATTCCTCATCACCGACACTTTGTGGCCGTCAGCCAAGAAGATTGCATCAAGGCTCAGGGACAACAATGAGGATCAGTGCACGGTGATGAATGAAGTTTATCTGAAAAACAAAAAAGTAATGACCCGTTGGCCACAAATCATTCACCGCAGTGATTTTTCAGAGGAGCTCAGTGACACAATCACATTCCTAAGTAGAGTTTTCGGGCTTCCTAACGCCCATTATTTTCACAAGTGGATGCTGCGGTACCTTGAGACAATGAACAAAAATGTGCCTGATCAACGCTTTGAATGGGCAGAAATTATAAGCAGCACAATCTCTGAGCAGCTACAACAACTCAACACAACGGGGAGGTTCTACATGAACTCCTACGTGGTCTATGTCATAGCTTCGAAAGGGACTACCAGCTTCCGATGCGGTGTGGGGTTTGGCCCCCAAGTCAAAATTTATGAATACTATCCAGAGTCAAGCTGGAAAATAGCATCCCCAATTCACAAAGATCAACGATGCATTCTTCTACTTCAACATCTACCTGTTGAGGTCGAATATGACTCACGGTCACATGACCAAGAGCATAGTTGCATTCTGAGAGAAATGGGGGCCCTATTCACTCAATTCCCCACATTCACCTATCTCGAGGGCAAATAATTTCTTAGGGGAACCGACTAGACCGCCAAGGTGTGTCGGGCCCAAATTGATCATGTTGGAGTGTCGAGGCATCTTGTTACTTATCATGAAAAGTACCTAAAGAGAAAGAAGGGTGGAACTCCTTTCCCCTCACAAGTGGTTAGATATACATGTCTTACTCACCACAAGGCAAAAGACATGTTTGCAGAAATGAGTCGCTGAATCTGAAACATGATTTCCCAACAAGGCCCACCTTCGACCCGAGAAATTGTCTGCCAAGGGCTAAGCTCGATCCAATCCACATCCCTCAGATCGAGGATATCTACATTGACCTATATCACGAGGTTGAGCTCAGGAGGAAGGACCATTCTCATTTGGCCTTAGCAGAAATCATCCAGTACGGGGTAGCCATCATCCCCAAAGGCTACCAAACTACTGAGGAGGAAGTGGATCAAGTGTATCTTGACACAGGTGGGGACGATTGGCCTTTCGCGATAATTGATAGAACCAAAGCACCTCAGACAATTGAGGAGAGAGTCAAGGAAACTCTGCGCAGAACAGAGCATTGGTGCCGAATGAACGGGCTCATCTACCTTGGAGTCGATTTCACAACCTCTCCGTTGGGTAACGCACCTCCTCGATCAAAACAGCAGCCAAAAGGCAAAGGAAAAAGCAAAGAGGGTGAATCCAGCACCACTCAAGAGGAAGCTCCTGAAAGTCCTCCTTCCGCTGCACCCGAACAAGTTGTAACTCTGGCTTCTCCAGAGAAAGAAGCGGAAGAAGATGTTCCAATAGGCCCATCCACTCAGGATGTCGCCACTGCTGCAACAACCGAGGTCCCTTCTGTTCCTTCTCCTTCTCCTCCTTCCCCTCCTCGAGTGACTCAAGCGACCATTCCTTTGGTCGTGTCCTCTCCCCCTTCTTCTACTGTTCCTCCCGCTTCTTCATCCATCTTCTCTTCTCTCGCGGATCTGTCCCCCTCCATTTCTTCCCTCATCTCTGAGCTCCCTTCCCTTCCTATGTCTTCCTCTCCTGCAGTATCTCTTCCTCCCATGAGTGCTTCCTCGGCCTCCCTCTCGATGCCGCCTCCAAGTGTCTCCACGTTTTTCCCTTCTACTACTGCAGCCCCCTTCTCTGTTTCTGGTCCTTCTCCCATAAGTCCAGCCTGGATCTCCCAAAGACTCGAGTCAACAGAAAAGGAAAGTTCCCATCGCTCCGATGGACTTCTCCGTGATCCCATCAAAAGGGGCAAAGAAGCAGAAGCCCGTCACACGCTTCTCTTAGAGTGCTTCGGGAGAGAGGGTAATGGAGATCGCATACCCCAATCCTCTGAAGGATAAAAAGGATCTGTCTTCGACAGATTATACAGTGACTCAAGTCACAATGGGGACATCTTCTGAAAGCCTTCAGGGAGAGGCCCTATCTGCAGTTGACGCCCTCTGCAAGAAGCTTCAAGAAGCAAAAGAAGAGAAAAGGCTACTGAAAGAGCAAAATAAACATCTGCTCCAAGCCTTACAGAAGATGGGCAGTGCACCTCCCACAACTACCGCCGAGACTCCTGAGCCTCTGAGCCAAGATAAAATTAATGAATATGTAAAGATCGGCGAGCAGGGTATGGCAGTTTCCGCTTGGAGGAGCCAAATCCTCAAAGACAGTGAAAAGAGTGATCGCCGAGTTCACCGATTTATACTTGAACATCAACAAGGCGAATAAAGGGGCTCCGGACGCTAGCAGGACCCATATCGAAGAGTTGGACCATGCTAGGTTGCAGCGTGAGACCTTTCAACGAATGTTCGATTGTTCACTCAAAGATCTGGTCAAGTTCGGCGTCTTCAGTCATCCCAGGGCCCTCAATAAAGTCCTTTCCACTCTGGACTACCGGATGGATCAACTGAATTCGTCCTTGAAAAGATCAATAAGGAAAAGGAAGAAGCCCGGACGCGATGCATCAAATGAAACAAATCATTCTCAACATGTCTCCGTGGTTACTCACTCTTTCCTTCGCCTTAAGGAAAGTTGATGAAACCATCCAGATCTTCAAGGAGATCGCTTTCACAAGGGTCAGGGCCGAGGTCACTTTTGACACGAGTCCATCAATAACCCGTCGGCTGTCTGTCGGACTTCATCGGGTTCCTCATGTGAAGCGTAGAAAGAATATTCCAAACTTCCGAGAAGCTCATAGATGAGCGGGAGACTTGCGAGGTGATCAGCGAGCGACACAAGGATCCTTCTTAGGATCAACTAGAGCCCATGATCAGCAAGTTCATGGAATACCGTGCCCAATTCCACATCTCGTCACCCGAGCAGTTAATAAAGCAGGATATCCCCTTTCAGCCGCGGGACAACGACGATGAATAAATTCTTTTTCTTCTTCTCTCTCTTCTTCGGCTTTCTTTTTGTAAATATCTAGAGTATGTTGGCACAAATGATGACATCATCCATGTTGCACCATGGGATGATGTCATCCATCAAGTTGTCAAAAGTCAACATGACTTTGAGATATTTTGTAAATATTTTATGTAAATAGGTGGTTGGTTCCTTTTTGCCTTCCTTCTTCTCCTTCTTCTATAAATACTCAAATACTTGTTGTATTTGGAGAGTGGATATCTTTCAGATGAAAAATAGAAGTGAGAAGAAAAGACTTTGAGCTTTTTGTAACAGAAAGAAATATTAATACAATATTTAGACTTTGTGCTGAATACATGTGTTATATGCATTAGATCTTTCTTACGTCAGATCTGTGTGTTCATTCTGTTGGATCTGCTTCTGTTTTATTGTCATTTATTCATCAGTATTGCTTTTCTCGTTTATGCAAGTAGGTTTGGCTCTGTTTACTACCAATCCCAAAACATAAACCTTCTGACCTTTCTGCTTTGGAATTCATTTCTTTTCTTCCTTCGGACCTGCTCTTTCTTCATCCTCTCTTTCATTCCTTTCTTTTCGCAGTTGGAAACACCCCTACTGGGATGAGATCCCAAACCCCCGAAGGTAGAATATTGTGAGACTTGCATAGATTCCTGCCGGTAGAATAGCAATAAACCGGTTTCCATTTTGCCACGACTCAAAGAGGGGCTATGCCCCGCACACCGCTGGCTCGTTTATCCATAGATCTCGCCCAGTGTGCATTTTCGCACCAACAGCTTTGGTGACTCAGCTGGGGATCGAATGATCTATCGATCTATGATAGTGGTAGGATAGAAAATCAGAAAATCGGAAAAATCACTACCTGCTTCGCAAATCTGCACTTTTTGTTAAAAATCCAAAATTTTGCAAAAGTGACCCGAATTGAAAATTTTCTTCTGAGATCCATAGATCTTGCCTAGTTGGAGATCTTTAGTTCGCTGAATTTTTATAAAAATTTGTATTTTGCCATAGATCTGAGTTTTTGATCGCTTACCAAAAGTTTGAAACCCTTTGAAAAGTCAAATTTAGATCCGAAAATCAGCTTGCTAATCTTCACTGTCATTTTATCCTCATTGTTCTTTGTCATTAAACCGCAATCGGTTTTTAGAAAGGGATAATTTTAAAAAAGTACATACTGCCGCTGGTTTTTGTCGAAAAACCGAAAATCAGCAAGTACACCCAAAAAGAAATTTTAAATATGCTCCACAACATCGCAGACCTTGAAGGTACGGCCTGGCGGTGAGCCATTTACGTGTAGAAAGTAACTCGTGGAGAAGTCGATATTACTTTCGACCACTTCAAAGGCACAATTTCAGCGTAACACCGGTGTGTTTTTCAACACTAAGTTTAGCTGATCGGTCAGCCAGAAGCGCCTCACCTCCATGAAAGAATCGGTTTTCACAAGAGCCTCCTCATCCCTTTGTAGCGCCTTGCTACTCAATGGAACCGCACTTCCGGCCCGTGTTCTTTTTCCAGCCTTTCAAATGGCGGTGCCATGGGGAAATGCTATGGGCCCTCTCGCATTACCACATCCAGTTCACGCGCTCCCTCACGGAAACCAAAAGAATTTTCCCAAATTCGACGGGAGTGGAAACCAAAGCACGATTCACACATATCTGCATTCATCATGTCATGCAGTATCCTAGATGTGACCCACGAGGATGTGTCGGTTCACCTTTTTCTGGAAACTCTACAAGGGCCTGCAGCAGAATGGTTTCAGCATTTGCCGGCCGGATCTATTACCAGTTGGGCCACCTTGCGGGATGCTTTTGAAGACAGGTACAAGCCTTCAGAAGATGCATTTGCTTTGTTATCACAGATCACTCACCTGAAGAAGGAGGCCAATGAGACCATGCGTGATTTTATCACCAGGTTCAATGCATTAATCAACCGTGTTCCTGTCGCCATGCTTCCAACACCAGAAAATCAGAAGTGTTTCTTCGTGAACGCTATGAGCTCGAAAGTAAGTTTCTTGCTCCTACAAGAGCAAGTGGCTACCTTGATTCTCGCCCAGGCCGCTGCCATCCGAATTGAAGATAATTTGATAATATCTGGCGAATTGAAAAGGGAATCATCCAAGCCTAAATCTTTGGGCCCTTCTCCCACTACTTCGTCTGATCCGGCATTTCAAAAGATGGCGAACGACTTGCTTGCATTGAAGAAGCAGTTAGCCCAAGCTTCCCCCGGTTCCTCATACCGGGATATTCCACGGAGGAATTTCGTTTCCAACAATGTTTCACAAAGGCCGCGCTTACCTGCAACTGCTCCACGGTTGGCGCTTGAGGCTCCTCCGGTCAATGCTCTAGCCGAAATTGAAGAAGAGGAACAAGATTATGAAGAACCTTCATCTCAAGGCGAAGATGATCAAGACGTCGGTGAGCCGACTGGCGACTCTACTATCGGGTATATGGAATTTGATGAGGAGGAATCTGATGAAGAAGAGGGTACCCAAGGCTATGCAAGCGGACAATCATATGCTATTTTTACCCGCTCTGCAAGAAAAGAAGCAGAGGTCACTGCCCATGTGCAGAAGGAGAAGGCCATGTCAAACGCACCTCCAACCATTGCTAAAAGAGGTAATCCTCTTCCTACTCAACTCCCTGTTAAGTCTTTTACAAGGAAATATTTTCCCCCCATCTCTCCTCCAAATCAGCCCTCTCATATTCCTATCAAGACCAGTAATCCTACCCTACCATCACGAAGTGAGGGACTCATTCCTTCACCAGTGCAACCCTTGGCCACATTTGATATCATAGATCATGCTAAAAAGACCAAGATCCAAATGTCTGAAGCCGAGTATCTTCAGTCAAATCCTGAACAACTTGTAAGATTGACTAAGTATATTCAAAGTCAAGCTGTCATAACTAATCAGGTTTCCCCAAAAGGAATCCTTTCCACTCCTCCTGCATCCCGCATAAATGTTGCCTCAACATCTGCATCAGGCAAGATAGAACCTTTCTATCTCTCCCTCCTAATCAATGGCCACAAGTTGAGCAGGGTTCATTTTAAGACACCCCTATAAAATTGAAGGTGGAAAATACCCTGAATATCCCGTAACTAGCTTCGTTAGAAAAGGTGAATTTGACAAAGATTCAAAACCAAATTTTCACCTGGTTTTTCATGGCTCCATCAGTGACGTGCCACAACAAGACGTCAATAACCACTCCCGACACGCGTCAATGGAACGTCAACGCCTGATCGACGCACGTCACTGGCGCGACACTACTACTAGTTCGTAATGACGCGTCACACCGCGCGACACTAGTTCTTAATGATGCGCGACACTAGATCTTAATGACGCGCGACACTGCTCGTAAAGACACACGACACCGCTCTCCCTACCGACGCATGACACCGCCTCCTATAGACGCGTGACACCGCCTCCTACCGACACGTGACACGCTTTCTATTGACGCGCGACGCACGCCTCCTACGGCGACGCGTGACACTACCTCCTATTGACGCGACACGCCTCCTACTTACGCGTGACACCGCTCCTATCGACGCGTGACACTACCTCCCAATGATGCGACATCGAATCCTATTGACGCGCGCAATGGCCTATGATCGCACGCGTCGCTTATTACCTTTGACGCGCAACACTGGTTTCTATTGACGCCGCGCGACACTGTACCCTAATGATGCGCGCTCGCTTTCTAAGCCGACGCTGCGATGAGTCCCACTGACGCCACAATCGGGTGTAGCGGACGCGTGACGCCGCAGGGAGCAATGACGCGCGTCATAGGGTCCAAAGGCGACACCCTATTTAGATTATAAATACCCTTGTGCGCTCATTTTCTCGCTTTTCATTTTCCGTTCTTGAATTTTTACAGTGTCTAAATCGTTGTCAAAGACGCATTCATGCTATAATGTCAACTTCACATGCTTCCCAATTGCAAGTTCAACAAGAAAATCAACAGAATCCAACTCAATCGATTTCCAAGATCAACTATAGGAATCCCTTATGCCCTCACATCCATACGGCTTTAAATATGTCTTCAGAATATCAAGCTTTGATGGAAGAGTGTGAATTTACAGGGCTCGTTAATATGCCCCATTTCGAAACAGATCCAGATATTTTGAATTACCTTCTGTCATGCTACAATTTAGAGGACGGTATTTTTTATGTGACTCTGAATGATGGCCAAATGTTCCAATTCACTATCGAAGCAAATGACATCCATCGGTTTACGGGCCTTCCTACCAGAAATTTACCAATTGTTACAACCAAGGCAACACTCCTGGAAGAAGACAAGAAATTTCTCGAATCAACGTACGGTTTCCATGTTGATTGTAAGTATAATTCATTTTAATTAATATTTTTTATTATTATTTTTATTCTGAGACAATTTGTTGTTATAAATTTTTAGTAATTTTCACCTGCTTTCGCATTTCGTGCATCCCATGTCAATAAATCCAAAGGCGTGGTGTAGATACACAATCAATTGCACACCACTTTCTTGCTACACTTATTTCATTTTTTCAAGCTAGAATTGTTTCTGCAGGTCGCCAAACAGATATACCAAATTGGGCCATCAGCATACATTTGTGCCACTATCTCAAAACGAAAATTCGATTGGTGCACATATCTATCCAAAAAATAAGAACTCGACATAACAAATTCAAAACTCTCACATAAACCTTTCATTTATTCAACAAACTATCTCATCGGCTTCTACTATGAGGCACTTTTAAATTTGAAAGCTAAACAAATTCCTACTTGCTCTAATGAGGCTTTGAAGAAATTCTCAATTCCATTTGAAGAACAACAGTATAAAGTTAAACTATTTAGTTTGTAATTGTATTGCAATTTTTGACATTACAAAGGTACGCTTATTAAAACTTAAATTTTAATGTTTTGCAGAGAAGATATCTTGAAGCCCTTCCCCGAAAAAAGAAGCAATCGAGAGGAAGAGGCCAACAACACGCGGAGGCTTCGGGGGAATCCCAATCTGAAATGGAAGCTCACTCCTCTCCAAACCGTCAACAGCTTTGAACTCGTTAAATGCCAGAGAAGTAATACATTCTCATATATTATTTACAAATTCCAAAGTTGCATATTTATTTTTCAATTTAAATTTTAACCAAATGAATTGACAACATTTAATATTGATGAATTACAGGGACTTTGGAACCTTCTTCCCCAACTCACTCCATACAATCGCATGCATTCATATCTTCTGAACAGCCACTGAGTACAACTCCTACAAGGCCACCCGTAGCACCGAGAAAAACAACCCCTCGACAACAAGGTACAACTTTTCTATAGTACGTTTAATTTCGTAGTTTTGACTTTATGAATTGTTTTAATATTTTTCATTTTTTTCTTGTACTTTTCAGCACATGTCGGTCATGATCAAACCACAAAGACCGACACCCACTCAACCATTAATTTTTAAAATGCCAACCGAGGAACAAAGTGAAAAATAACATCGGTAAATGCATGCCTTTTACTCCGGCCCTAGTGGGACACTAAACCTTGCCTCCTCGCTTCAATTCCAACTCTATCACTTGGTGGCTTGCCCATGGCAACGGCATATCTGTTTTGAACAATATAAATTTAGATGAAGATTATTTGGGCATTGATAGCAGAATGACCCAACCGGTTTTTTCAATACCCACGAGATGATTCAAGGCCGCAGGTATACGTCAAATTTCAATTTTAATATGCTTTACAACTTTGAATTACATTCTGATTTAAATTTATTTATCTAAATCTTGATTATTTTTTTCAAAAACGAGATCAGCCCACCCAAAGGCGTAAACAAGGAGCAATTGATCTTTGTGAAAGCCCACGTTCTTCTCCGGAAGATCATCTCGCATCGTGATTCGATAGTGAACAGCTTGCCACGTTTTCCTTTAGAGAACTTAATTGGTAATGATTGTCAATCCCATGTCGGTGAGTTTATTATTCCTCATATCCAACACTTATAGAATGGGAGAGAAGGGCTAAAGTTCTTATCAATGAGATTATTAGTTGTTATGAAAATTATTGGCAACGGGATAGTTTATACGCTGCAGTCCAGAATCAACCTGCGAAGATGGATTCCTTACTTACCCAAGTAAAGTGTGGGACTGTCACGTTTAACAACAACTATAAAGACGACATTTTAGATAAGGCACTAAACAAATTGGAAAATATTAGTGCCGAGGCCTAGGCATATTTTAACAAATGGTCCAAGGACAAGGATTTGGTATCAATCGCAAATGCCGAAAGAGATAGAGCGGTTGTAAGTACTATTACATTCAAACAATCATTTTTGTTAATTTGAAATTTTGAATTTACATTAATATTTTGAATTGACATTACTCTTTTTGTGTAGTTGAAATATGAAAATTTGAAGAGTCAGGCGAAGGTTTTGCAAGTTCACTTGGAAACAGTAAAAAGCAGAGCTTATCCGCAACAAAAAATTTGAAGCAAAATATTGTTTTGGTTAACAAACAAAACAATACACTAAAGCGGATAATTAAAGAGCATGGTCTCGACCCTGACATATTATTCAAAGCCAAAGCAGCTGCTGATCCAAATTTCTTTGCGTATGGAGATGCAACAAATCAAGAAGAAAGAATTTTAAAAATACTGACAAAGTCTTTGCGAGAAGATCTTATAAGTTCAGGGGTTATTTCTGGTGTTGGGGAAAGAGGTACAGCCACAGTGGAAGAAGCCGTTGGGGAAGAGAGCAGAGTAGAATTGTATAAAGAAAAAGAGGGTTTTGAAAATTAGAAACTTTTATTATTGAGGAAACTTTTATTATTGAGGAAACTTCTACTATTGAGTATGTACTATTGTATTTGAATTTAATTATATGGTGATTAGATGGTGATTATCATGAATTATATGTATGTTTCTTGTTTATTTGCATTGTCATGAATTGTATGTGGACGTAGATGATGAATGATGATAATTGATAATTAATGATAGATGATGATGAAAGACGATGATCAATTTAATGTGTATAATGTAAAATGTAGTGCCTAAATATCTTGTGGGACTTTAATTATCTTGAAAATTTTGTCTTTGGGAAAAAATAGCAACTAAGATTTGAAACAGATCTTTAGGATTTCTCCTTAATAGACTAAGTGCATAATCTCTCATTAGAGAGGTTGCTTGACATCCGAAATAGTCAAGACCATTTGTCAGAAAATAACGTTTTGCTGGAAACAATCATTGATGTAGAGGCTAGATTAGCCAATTATGAAATAGTTAAATTCCAGGCCATAAGAATTAGAGCTTGGGAAATAATCAAGACCATGGTTTAAAAGATATGGTTTTGTTATCATGGATATTGTTTTGTGTAGAGTAGATTGACAAGTTGCTGTAAATAGTCAATGTTATGGAGGCTAGATTAACCAAAGTTGGAATAACCATGTGATTAAAAGATAGGTCAAGCTCAATATAGAACTTTGAATCATAATGTAAAACATATAAGGTTTTTATCATGAAGATTAGTCTGTATAGATCAAGTTCATAGGTTGAAGAATCCTATCATTTTTTTATATTTGATAAGGGTGAAGAATAATTGTGGATTAGAACTGGGAGGCTATAAGTTGGAATAATTTTGAGTGTGTAAGAAAATATTGAAGGTTGTAAACTAGATCATAGTAAACTATGTGTGTAAGTATTTATGTAGAGCCTTGAAGAAGGCACACTACATTTGCAGGATAGTTTATGTAGAGTCAAGATTATTACTAGAAAAGGATTTTTATTAGATCTATTTCTTCATGGAGAAATCAAGAAGTGATGGATCTATGACAAAGCAGGGAATTTATCCCGCAGCTTAGAAGAGTGTCGACTAGTATAATGTATTGTTTAATAGTTTATCCCGTAGTTAAAAAATATATCAAAGGATTTTCCACATATAAAAATAAATTAAATATAATTCTAAGAAATCAAGAAAGAATCATCACTGGTAAGAAATTAAAAATAATTGCAAATATGATAGGGTTTAGCTTACCTCTTGCGTACTAGATTGCTTGTGAAATCATCAAGGGTAACGTGCTAGATCTTTGAATTACATGACATTGTAGATAGAGGGTGAGTTGCTCGACATTGTCATTCTGAGAAGTGCCAAAACATCTTTAAATATATAGACCAACAATATCTTTAATTAAATGATAACAAGAGCTGAAAAAATGTAAAGTGCTAGCTCTTTAAATAAATGATAATAAGAAGATACCTATTTAAAATTGAAATCATCCCTGGTAATGTGCTAGATCTTTGTCTTAAAAAAATTTAACACAAAAATGGATTAGTAGATAGATGGGTGAGTTGCACGACATCACATCCTCCAGAAGTAATACATTCTCATATAAAAATAAATTAAATATAATTCTAAGAAATCAAGAAAGAATCATCAACGGTAAGAAATTAAAAATAATTGCAAATATGATAGGGTTTAGCTTACTCTTGCGTACTAGATTCTTTGTGAAATCATCAAGGGTAACGTCTTTAGATCTTTGAATTACATGACATTGTAGATAGAGGGGTGAGTTGCCGACATTGTCGACCCCGAGAAGTGCCAAAGAACATCTTTAAATATATGATAACAAGAGCTGAAAAAATGTAAAGTGCTAGATCTTTAAATAAATGATAATAAGAAGATACCTATTTAAAATTGAAATCATCCCCAGTAATGTGCTAGATCTTTGTCTTAAAAAAATTTAACACAAAAATGGATTAGTAGATAGATGGGTGAGTTGCCTAACATTGTCGGTCCAGAAGTAAATGTGACTTCCTGACGGATGTCAACCCACGCTTTCAAAAATAAAATATTGTATTTAACTAAATGTAAATACATAGACATCTTAATGATAACCAAAGCTGAAAGAAATGAATAAGTAACAAACAATAAGATTAAGGGGAAAAAGGTACCTCGTTAAAGTTGAAATCATCACTGCCACTGTAATGAGCTATATCTATGTTTCAAAACCCAACACGAGAAATGGATTAGTAAATAGATCTTTGAATTACATGACATTATAGATAGAGGGTGAGTTGCACTGACATTGTCGATCCCGAGAAGTGCCAAGAACATCTTTAAATATATAGACCAACAATATCTTTAAATAAATGATAACAAGAGCTGAAAAAAATGTAAAGTGCTAGATCTTTAAATAAATGATAATAAGAAGATACCTATTTAAAATTGAAATCATCCCCTTAATGTGCTAGATCTTTGTCTTAAAAAAATTAACACAAAAAATGGATTAGTAGATAGATGGGTGAGTTGCACGACATTTTGTCGATCCCAGAAGTAATACATTCTCATATAAAAAATAAATTAAATATAATTCTAAGAAATCAAGAAAGAATCATCACTGGTAAGAAATTAAAAATAATTGCAAATATGATAGGGTTTAGCTTACCTCTCAAGCGTACTAGATTGCTGTGAAATCATCAAGGGTAACGTCTAGATCTTTGAATTACATGACATTGTAGATAGAGGGTGAGTTGCATCGACATTGTCATCCCCGAGAAGTGCCAAAAACATCTTTAAATATATGATAACAAGAGCTGAAAAAATGTAAAGTGCTAGATCTTTAAATAAATGATAATAAGAAGATACCTATTTAAAATTGAAATCATCCCCTGGTAATGTGCTAGATCTTTGTCTTAAAAAAATTTAACACAAAAAATGGATTAGTAGATAGATGGGTGAGTTGCTTAACATTGTCGATCCAGAAGTAACTACTTCCTGGACGGATGTCAACCCACGCTTTTCAAAAATAAAATATTGTATTTAACTAAATGTAAATACATAGACATCTTTAATGATAACCAGAGTCAAAAGAAATGAATAGTAACAAACAATAAGATTAAGGGGAAAAAGGTACCTCGTTAAAGTTGAAATCATCACCGCCACCGTAATGAGCTATATCTCGTGTTTCAAAAAAACCCAACACGAGAAATGGATTAGTAGATAGATCTTTGAATTACATGACATTATAGATAGAGGGTGAGTTGCGACATTGTCGATCCCCGAGAAGTGCAAGAACATCTTTAAATATATAGACCAACAATATCTTTAAATAAATGATAACAAGAGCTGAAAAAATGTAAAGTGCTAGCTCTTTAAATAAATGATAATAAGAAGATACCTATTTAAAATTGAAATCATCCCCTGTGTCATGTGCTAGATCTTTGTCTTAAAAAAATTAACACAAAAATGGATTAGTAGATAGATGGGTGAGTTGCTCGACATTTATCGATCTCCAGAAGTAATACATTCTCATATAAAAATAAATTAAATATAATTCTAAGAAATCAAGAAAGAATCATCATTGGTAAGAAATTAAAAATAATTGCAAATATGATAGGGTTTAGCTTACCTCTTGCATCTACTAGATTGTTGTGAAATCATCAAGGGTAACGTGCTTAGATATTTGAATTACATGACATTGTAGATAGAGGGTGAGTTGCGACATTGTCACCCCGAGAAGTGCCAAGAAACATCTTTAAATATATGATAACAAGAGCTGAAAAAATGTAAAGTGCTAGATCTTTAAATAAATGATAATAAGAAGATACCTATTTAAAATTGAAATCATCCCCGGTAATGTGCTAGATCTTTGTCTTAAAAATTTAACACAAAAAATGGATTAGTAGATAGATGGGTGAGTTGCCTAACATCATCGGTCAGAAGTATGACTTCCTGGACGGATGTCAACCCACGCTTTCAAAAGATAAAATATTGTCTTTAACTAAATGTAAATACATAGACATCTTTAATGATAACCGTTGAGCTAAAAGAAATGAATAGTAACAAACAATAAGATTAAGGGGAAAAAGGTACCTCGTTAAAGTTGAAATCATCACTTACTGCACCGGTAATGAGCTATATCTCAGTGTTTCAAAAAAACCCAACACGAGAAATGGATTAGTAGATAGATCTTTGAATTACATGACATCAGTAGATAGAGGGGTGAGTTGCTCGACATTGTCATCTGAAAAGTGCCAAAGAACATCTTTAAATATATAGACCAACAATATCTTTAAATAAATGATAACAAGAGTTGAAAAAATGTAAAGTGCTAGATCTTTAAATAAATGATAATAAGAAGATACCTATTTAAAATTGAAATCATCCCCAGTAATGTGCTAGATCTTTGTCTTAAAAAAATTTAACACAAAAATGGATTAGTAGATAGATGGGTGAGTTGCCTGACATTGTCAGTCCCGAGAAGTAACAGCTTCCTCGGACGGATGTCAACCCACGTTTTCAAAAAATAAAATATTGTATTTAACTAAATGTAAATACATAGACATCTTTAATGATAACCAGAAAATGAAAGAAATGAATAAGAATAAACAATAAGATTAAGAGGAAAAAGATACCTCGTTAAAGTTGAAATCATCACCGCCCCATCGGTAATGAGCTCGATCTCGTGTTTTAAAAAACCCAACACGAGAAATGTATTAGTAGATAGATCGGTGAATTGCTCGACATTTTTAGTATATAGACTCGTAACATCTTTAATGATAAAGATAAAAGATAGATAAAGAAGATACCTATTTAAAGTTGAAACAATCCATTATCAATAAGCTTCATCAAAGTCGATGTTGTCTTACGTAGAATGTGACGAAGAGCCAATTACACTCTCAAGGTTGGGAATATTTGTACTTGTAGCATTTGTATTATTCACACCTCTTCTTTCGCAAAGGGAATTCCAAAGTCGCATTGCTCTGTTTAACGGAAAGGTTTCGATGGAGTATCGAGAAACATAACACCTCATGCAACTTTCCATATTTTTATCCAACCTCGTTTCTCGCTTTGATTTTATAAATGACAATGCACCTCGAAAACCCTTTCATCCTCCACACTCCCAAAATCATTGTTTGGCATAACTCATATAATCTGAAATACTCACCTTTGATATCTTCTTGTAAAATAGAACTTTGATAGATTCCTCGCACGCCTTGTAATATAGCACCACTTTCGTAAGGGTTGATCTAAATTCTTATATTGGTTCCTCATTGTTGTTACAAAAATTTGTCGATCAAACTTTAATAAATCGGCATTCATACCTTTGATTTCCACACCCTTGAGCTCGACGCTTTGTAAATTGTTCCATTATTATACCCATTGATTTATGGAAATGCTTACTCGACAAAGTCTCGCACGGCCACCTTCGATTCCAAAAATTAGGATTCATCACACCCATGGCTTCCAAATTTTATCTTTACGAAACGCCCCTAATTTCTCGATGACAAGGTTTCAAATTTTTTAAGCTTTATTCTTGTTTCAACTATAACAAACTCAAACAAATTACGTGTCACGGGAACATTTTCTCGTTCCGATCCTCGTAATATTTTGACGTTTTTCCAAAATGTGCACAGTATTTCCCTCCCATTAACAAAGTGATGCGAGGTGATCGTGGATATTAAATCTCAAAAAGGTGTTAGGATTTTTAAGATCTAATAATTCTCTCCAATTTTCAAAAACAGTGCATCAAAACTATCATTGAACAAGACAATATATCAAGACTTTGACATACCATTTTCCGCATCCGTATAAAATCCACAATATAGATTAATCTGCCCCGTGCATGCTTCATCGCAGTATTGATCTCCTTTAACATTGGAAGAATACCAACCAATGTAAGCAATGTCTCCAAATCGCTTAAACGGAACAACAAGTCCTTGCCTATCAATTTCATGACGGTATTTGTGCATGAAACCAACCAATGAAGGATACTCCTCACGAACTCTGCATGCAGGTTCATACAAAGAGATCCATCTAGTCTCCACATCCTTCAGAAGTTTTTTTCCATCTGTAATTCCAATTGCAAATTTTTGGAACTCGAGAAAACACTTTGGGCTGCTTGACATATAGGCATGAAGTTCTCTTATAAGGTCTTCTAATTTAGCAACATTTTCGTGGTTGCTTACCATTTTATACGCTAAATTCATTCTGTGAGCCATACAGTGAATTGGTAGCATATATGGGGCCACTGTTGTTTGTAATCTAACACAGAGCCCTATTCGGTGACCCTGCATGATAGATGCACCATCTGCTCCAACGCATACCAACTTCGTAGCAATTTCATAATCAGTCATACCAGCAACATCTTTCAAATGAGAAACAACTATTTTATATAGGTTTTCGGCATTGCAGTTTTCAACCATTTTCATAACACCCAATAGATGAGGTGTCCTTATATGATTTTCTAAAGTATAGATGTGGATACATACCCATGCGGTGTTGTCAACTGCTGTCACTTCATCAATTGAAAGAGAGATAAAGTTTGCTTTTTTTACATTCTCTTTCAAATCTTCCTTCTCTATCATCGAGAGGCATTTTGCCATTTCCCATCCACTACTCTCATACCAATGAGACTCGAGGTACATTCAAGATTCCGTTAAATTGATACAAAACTTTGAAATCGAGGAAATCAAATCGCTCTTCCTTTTTAAGTATTTGAAAAGAGTAGAGAATTGTATGAATTTTGCATGTAGATTTGTTTCTTTCATCTTACCAATATGCGATGTGATCGTTCCTCCCTTTTCCAACAGATGTCTGTGTTTTTTTTGCTCTGCCTCATATTCCGCTGCGTATCTAACATGCATGCATTCTTTTTCAGTTTTCCACCTATGTGTTTTGATTTTCTGGCCATCTGCCCCCGTTACAGTTAAATATTGTTTTCCACAATGTTTTTCTATAGTGTCCAGCTTCAGTTGCATTTTTTGTTGCTTTCCCAATTTCCACGTACATATTTTACATGTACATTCAGATGGGATTTCTTCATAATTAGATGATTGTACAGGTTCAATAAATGGAAATTTAGCTGCCCAATCAAACTTGTATGTCCTGCCAATGGTCCACATATTCTTGTTCGTTTTCAATGCTTTACTTTTTTGAGTAGAATTTTGAGCAATATCACAATCACCTGGTTTCCTCTTTCTTGGACCGGAGTTTGATTTTGATTTCTGTCTTCCATTTTGCTGAGTGTTTGTATCTGTGATATCTAGCTGCACTTCTGGTTGCACCCCAACAGGAACAATATCTTCAAGATCTGGCATATTATCGTAGGTTTCATTTGTTTGACTTTGATACTGTGCAGAATGCATGTCCACCTCAATAATACCTTCCACACAAAAGATTCCGATTCTCTCGTGGTGGCATCTATATGATTGGTATTTACAATATCTGTATCCGCAGAGTTTCCAAAATACTTGAAGAGTGATTTTTGAGATTTCTTACTTACTTTTAGGTTATTCGTCATCTTTGAGCTGGCACCTTCCATTTATCTGAAAAGAGTCTTGCGTCACAAAAAGAACCAAGTGGCGACTCACTGGCCCAATCGAGGTCTTGTCAGCGGCGTCCACTGCCCGAGGTCACGCGTCCCACTCTCAATATCATGTCCACGCGTCAACACCGCCAAGTCGCGCGTCAACACTTCCTCTGTCACGCGTCACTTCTTTGCCCAAGTCACGCGTCAACACTTCCTTTGCTGCGGCGTCGATCTGACTTGTCTTGCGCGCGTCGATGCAAAGACTTGTCGCGCGTCGATGCGCTCTTGTCACGCGTCAATACACTCTTGTCGCACGCGTCGATGCGACTCTTGCGGCGTGTCGATCACGCTCTTGTCATTGTGCGCGCATCAACAATCACAGGGTAACAATAATATGAATCTCTGGTGCTCAAGGGTATGCGAGTAAAAATTTCACAGTATTGGTATTTTGGTAAGCTACTTGAGGTATACTACCCGGCGAATCACCTAGGTTTTTATAGGAGATGTTTTCAAATGAAGGCGAAGCCGACCCCCCAAAAAAAATATACTATATATTTTAGGCGAACAGGACGCCGACCCACTCCGAATAATTCACCTTTTCAAATTTTCCTAAAATGAAATTTTCGCCATATTACGAATATTCGCCGCTAAAATTATCCCCGAAGTTGAGTAATCGCATAATTGATTCCGGAGCTTCTGATAACGTCATGCCGACAAAAGTCGCCCATGCTTTGGGCCTCACCCTTACCAAGCCTTTTGGCAGATGTTATTCCTTGAAACCAAGCAGTTCCGTTGATTGGTCAAATCAAAGACGCGTAATTCACATTTGCAACGCTCCCGAGAGAAGAGAGTAAAGATGACCGTCCTCGTTGCCGACATTCCAGAGCCTACGGAATTTTGCTGGGAAGAAGTTTTTGCAGCGAAGTTGGTGGGGAGATTCATATGGACTGGTCTAAAGCTAGAATCCCCGTCCAAAGGTGTAATGCGTATATGGAGCCGAATCACAAAAGAAGTACTTGGTTACTAGCTATGAGGACCCCAAAGCTCAAATTCTCTTCGAGTCATCGGAATGGGAACTATTTCTTGTCTACCGAGTCTGACAAAATGGTTGTTCTCGTTCAAGAAGAAGATCTTAACAAGATCTGGACTTTGCAGTTTGATGGCAGCTGCGCAACCAGTGGATGTGGTGCCGGAGCCGTGCTAATATCTCCCGAGGAAGAAATTATTCCTCTCTCTTTCAAGTTGCAGTTTTTCAACACAAATAATACTGCTGAGTATGAATCTCTGCTACTTGGCATGCAAGCCGCGAAGGAAAGAGGGATCAAGAATCTGAAAGTACAAGGTGATGCAGAGCTAGTCGTAAATCAAGTTAAAAGGATATATCAAGTGAAGAATGAGAGGCTCAGGCATTACCGTAACGCAGTGTGGGACAACATCGAAGAGTTTGATGCTTTTTCAATAGAATCCATCCCAAGAGCTCAGAATGACATGGCCGATTCATTGGCCGTTTCAGCATCCCTCATGCTCCCTCACCCAGGTTTGAAAACAGACAAATACACCATTGAGGTGGTTTTCCGCCCAAGTGTGCCGAGATAATTCTCAAAGATTGGCAAGTATTCAACAATCACAATCAACTCATTACCTTTCGGAGAAGGCAAAAATTTCAATGAATTACATTTTGAAGGATCCACTTCTATTTGCCGCGAATCACCACCGATCAAGAGGATGAATCCAAGGAACGACATTTATTTGTCGGCTCCAAAGGAAATAAAATCCCAAAGGGCCTGGTTTCTCTGGAACGGTTATTCGACAGGCATGATCGTTTTGTAAAAAAGAAAAGGCGAGATGATGCTAACTCATCCCCAGAAACCGAACCGGTTAATTTAGGTTCGGAAGAACATCCGCAATTCGTGAACATTGGAAAATGTTGCACGCCTGAAGAAAAGCGGAGATTCGTCAAGTTGCTGAAGAAATACATGGATGTATTGGCATGGTCCTACGCTGATCTAAAGTCTTTTAAGCCAAAGGACGTCCAACATGACATCCCGTTGAAAGAAGATGTCAAACCCTTTCGCCAGAAGCAGAGGCATTATAATCCTAAGATCTCAGGTACTATCCAGGCTGAAATTTAGAAAATGTTGGATGCGAGAATCATTTTTCCTATCCATCACAGTACTTGGGTAGCAAACATTGTGCCAGAGGTCAAAGAAGAATGGGGAAATACGCATATGCGTAGATTTTCAAAATTTGAATCAGGCTTCCTTGAAAGACAACTACCCACTTCCTATAATGGATCAAGTTCTACAAGCAGTAACTGGATCAGAAATGTTGTCCATGCTTGATGGTTTTTCAGGCTACAATCAGATTGAAGTTTCGCCTGAAGATCAATTTAAAACAACATTCACTACTCCCTAGGTACGTTTGCCTACAGCAGGATGCCTTTTGGCCTAACTAATGTTGGCGCCACTTTTCAGCGGGCCATGGACCTTGCATTCAAAGGTATGATGGGGAAGGTCATTGTCATTTATCTAGATGACTTGACTGTGTTCTCTAAACAACGAAGTGATCATTGTGATCACCTGGAGCAAGTATTGGCCAGATGCCGAGAACATGGGATTTCCTTGAACCCAAAAAGTCTGTTTTTGGAGTCACAGAAGGGAAGTTGCTAGGGCATGTGGTTAGCAAAGAAGGAATGAAGATAGATACCGAAAGAGTCAAGGCTATTCAGAGCCTTGCTCTGCCTACAAGCAAGACTGGCATTCATTCTTTCTTTGGAAAGGTGAACTTTCTCAGGCGTTTTGTTCCCGACTTTGCTGAGAAGACTCGTCATATATTGGACATGATGAAAGGGTCACCAACTTTCCGTTGGAGCGAGGAAGGAAAAAGGTCGTTTGAAGAAATAAAAGCTTCCGTCGCTCACGCGCCAGTCCTGGTATGTCCCGATTTCTCCAAAGATTTTATCATGTATAGTTATGCATCTGAGCATACTGTGTCTGCCATCTTGATGCAAAAGAATTCTGAGGATGTTGAATCTCCGATTGCGTTCATGAGCTCTCCCCTCAAGCCTCACGAACTAAAAATGTCTCAATTGGAAAAGCATGCCTTCGCCATTGTCAAAGCGGTCAAGAACTTCAGGTATTACATTTTAAACTCTCATACGGTGGTGTTGGTCCCTGACACGGCAGTCAAATCAATTCTAACTCAACAGGAGTTAGGAAGCTTGTGAGGAAATTGGATTGCAAAGGTCCAGGAGTATGACCTGGATATAAAACCAACCAAGCTGGTAAGAGGCAAGGGCCTATGTCAGCTTATGGCTGAAAACAAAGATTCAGAAAACCCTGAGGAAAAGGATGATTGTACCAATGAAGCACAAAGTCAGTTGGAGAAAGCCCATTCCCTGCCTCTGGTCCTATTTGTCGACTAGCGATGAGTGGTATTCCGATATTGCTTTCTTCCTTACCTACGGCGAATGTCCAGCTCACCTAACTACAAAGGAGAAGCGCACTATAAAGCTCAGAGCAGCCAAATATGTCATCTGGGATGATGGTTTATACAAACGCGGGATAGATGGTGTCTTCTTGCGATGTGTCGACAAGCCACAGCAGGTGAAGTTACTTGAAAGTTTTCATAATTCAGCCTGTGGAGGCCATTTCTCTTCCTCCGTGACAGCACACAAGATCATCCGGCCAGGTACTATTGGCCGACGCTTTTCCAAGATACAGCTACCTGGGTAGCAAAATGTGAGCCTTGCCAGCAGTTCATCGGCAAGCCCAAGTTGGCTACTTTTCCCCTCAGGCCGGTTGTTGTCAACGAACCATTCAGGCAGTGGGGAATTGATTTTATTGGTGCACTCAATCCCCAATCGAGTGCCTAGACATAGTTATGTCCTAACAAAGAATGATTACTTCACCAATTGGGTGGAAGCCATACCTGTCAAACATGCCACTTCCGAGGTTGTTTACAGTTTTATCAAAGAAAATATCATTGTCAGGTTTGGCATTCCCAACAAAATTGTTGCTGATAATGCTTCTAACTTCTCCTCATGGGAAGTTATTAGTTTTTGCTATGAATATGGGATAACTTTGGCTCACGCCTCAGATTATTACCCTCAGGGAAATGGTCAGTGCGAATCCAAAGAATAAAACTTGGTGACCATCATACAAAAGCTGGTAGATGAGAATCAACGAATGTGGCACAAGTCCTTATACGACGCTTTGTGGGCAGATCGCATTACTCCCAAGAGGTCTCTCGGTATGTCACCTTTTCAAGTGTTATATGGCACTGATGCCGAGCTTCCCATTTCCACTGAAATCCCCGCTTCTCGCACTTGCACGGCAATTGAAGATGAAACTTTCCAAAATTCTCTTGAAAAGAGGATCATGTATCTGACAGAGCTCGAAGAAAAGAGAGTAAGAGTGGTCGACAAGATCACCAAACATCAGAATCAAGTCAAGAGACTGTTCGATAAAAAAGCTAAGCAAAGAAATTTCCAGGTGGGAGACCTCGTCCTTCTGTGGGACAAGCGAAGAGAGCCAAAAGGCATGCACGGAAAGTTTGATTCCCTATGGAGAGGACCTTTCAAGATCAAGCAGCTCAACGGAGAGAATAGTTTCTATCTCTCATATCTGGATGGAACCGAACTCCCGCTTCCCTACAATAGGTAGCATCTGAAAATCTTCAGGAAGTAGAGCTTGCTCTCTTCTTTTGCAGTGCTGATTTGTTTTTGTCATGTGTTTGCTTTCTCGTTTGTTGTGTGTTCCTTTTGTCGCCCTCTCTCTGCCCCTTGTTTTTACTACACCTAATGGATAGGCACATGAGATCTGGGATTCTCTACCCCGAGTTTACTCGGGGATAGTCCTAGAAAGAGTCAAATGTTATCCAAGAAATTGGCAAGGGAAATTTTACAGATAACCATACCAAAATTTTGTTCCGATCCCTCGTCAGGGATTCCTTGCGTTTGGAACGTTGCAAAATCCCTTCCCGGAAATCTAGTTTTCCGAACTTAGCCATTTTTGGTCTTTTTGGTCAGGCGCATATAATGACTATGCAACATAAACTTTTGATGCGCCCCCTTTAAATCCTTTGGCACATGCTTTCTCATGTCAACAGGCATTTTGGTGCGCCTCACTATGTTGAGACTTCCTCACAGGCGCGCGCAAGCGCATGCATGCGCTTCCCGTCAAACAAATCATTTGTTGCGCCACTTTTTGGTGCGCCAAGGGTGCACATATTCCTCTGTCAACACCACTTTGTGCGCCATGGGCGCACATATTATCATGTTGGCAAGTGTTTTGGTGCGCCAAAGGGCGCATGTTTTCTTATGTCGACAAGCTCTTTTGGTGCGCCACTTGAAAAGTTGGTGGCGCATTTATTGCTACCTCGCCTATAAATAGGCACGCCTGCGCTATCATTATCACCAACGCCAATCATGTGATTATTTTTAATATTATTTTCTCTTAGCTCACAACGTTCGCCCTGCCGCTTTCGAATCGCCAGGCTCGTGCTTTTCATTTCTTCGCTATTTATCCGGGTAAGAGGTCCTCTTTCTTTTGTGCACTTCGTGTTTGTGGTTTTTGGTCTTGCTGGGGGTATGAATTGGATTGAAAAGAATGAAATCCAAAATTTCCCCCTTTTTTGTTGTCTTTTCCATTTCTTCCACTTTTCTTCCCCCTCTTTCCGATCCGCTTGGTAGAGGATGCTCATCTTGAAATGATGGTTTGAAACCCTTTGTTTAAGCCATTTCTCTCACCCCAAGCAACCCTACAAAAGAAGGAGCTAAACCATATGTGAAACCCCTCTGAGAGAATCAAAGCTTTAAAGGAAACTGTATTTTCCTTCTCCTTTGGCGCATTGGCGCACCACTGCAACACAAAGAAATTTGCGCCATTGCCTATCGCGCATCTCGTCACCCCCTACACATAGAGCAGCCGCGCCTATGGCGCACATTCCCTGCCTGCTACATCATGAAAAGTTGCGCCCTCATGGCGCACTCCCCACTTGCTGCAAACGCTTTCCGTGCGCCCTCTTGGCGCATCAAACTTGAGTGCAACATTACAAATTCCTGCGCCCTTTGGCGCACCCAACATCCATGTAACAGTCTTTTCCTATGCGCCAAGTGCAAAGCTATAAACGGCGCAGGCGCGTCCCTCATCGCAGCAACATCATGTCATGCAGACCTTCCATGCGCCGCGCCAAGTTCCCCTATGGCGCATGAACATATGATGTTACACGCATTAAGCGTGCGCCCTTTGGCGCATCCTGTACTGTAACATGAAAATAATCTGCGCCCTTTATAAAATAAATACACATGGCGCAGGCGCACTTGTCCTTACAGCAACAAAATGCATCATGCAGTATCCATGCGCCATGCGCCCTTTGGCGCTGATTTAACCCTTGCAACACCCTTTTCCTGTGCGCCTTGTTATTTAGCCTTGTAAACTGTAGCATTCATGCGCCCTGCGCCCTGAGGCCTTTAAATTGCTAACTCTTTCTTCAGTCAACGTTTCAATGGAAAATCAGACAGCTGACATGGCTTTCTTCAATTGGGTTTCACTTCTTATTCTTGCAGATCAGCAACTAAGTTCAGAAGAACATATGTCAACATCAAGCAGGAAACCTATCAAATCTAAAGGCAAGGCCAAGCTCACAGAAGAAGAAATGAAGTATAAGTATCAGAGGGTCAGAATGCCCGAGTCCCAAGCAGAATGTGACCTAGACATCAGAGACTCAGAACTGGGTCATATTGACATGGAAGATTTCTGGGGCCGTAACCCGCAGGGGTCACGAGAAGTCCATGGATGGACAAGCTGATAGGAAGTGCCTCGCACTTCGCCGTGGTGGGATCCCGCCGCCATGAATAATGAGTTTATGATGGTGGTAGCCCGATGCTATAACAAGGACACAAGATGTGTTCATGGTGAGAAGGGCGAGGTTATAATTAACCTCACTGCCCGCCATTTTGAAATGATGCTCGGCATTCCTCATCACCGGCACTTTGTGGCCGTCAGCCAAGAAGATTGCATCAAGGCCTGGGACGACAATGAAGATCAGTGCATGCAGCTGATGAATGAAGTTTATCTGGAAAACAAAAAAGTAGTGACCCGTTGGCCACAAATCATTCACCGCAGTGATTTTTCAGAGGAGCTCAGTGACACAATCATGTTCCTGAGCAGAGTTTTCGGGCTTCCTGACGCCCATTATTTTCACAAGTGGATGTTGCGGTACCTTGAGACAATGAACAAAAATGTGCCCGATCAACGCTTTGAATGGGCAGAAATTATAAGCAGCACAATCTCTGAGCAGCTACAACAACTCAACACAACGGGGAGGTTCTATATGAACTCCTACGTGGTCTATGCTGCAGCTTCAGAAAGGGACTACCCAGCTCTGATGCGGTGTGGGGTTTGGCCCCAAGTCAAAATTTATGAATACTATCCAGAGATGAAGCTGGAAAATAGCATCCCCCAATTCACAAAGATCAACGATGCATTCTTCTACTTCAACATCTGCCTGTTGAGGTCGAATATGACTCACGGTCACACGACCAAGAGCATAGTTGCAGTTACAGAGAAATGGGGGGCCCTATTCACTCAATTCCCCACATTCACCTATCTAGAGGGCAGTCAATTTCTTGGGGGAACCGACTAGACTGCCAAGGTATGCCGGGCCCAAATTGATCCTGTTGGAGCTGTCGAGGCAGCTTGTTACTTATCATGAAAAGTGCCTAAAGAGAAAGAAGGGTGGAACTCCTTTCCCCCTCACAGTGGGTAGATATACATGTCTCACTCACCACAAGGCAAAAGACATGTTTGCAGAGCTGGAGCTGCTGAATCTGAAACATGATTTCCCAGCAAGGCCCACCTTCGACCCGAGAAATTGTCTGCCAAGGGCTAAGCTCGATCCGATCCACATCCCTCAGATCGAGGATATCTACATTGACATATATCACGAGGTTGAGCTCAGGAGGAAGGACCATTCTCATTTGGCCTTAGCATAAATCATCCAATACGGGTATCCATCATCCCCAAAGGCTACCAAACTACTGAGGAGGAAGTGGATCAAGTGTATCTTGACACAGGTGGGGACGATTGGCCTTTTGCGATAATTGATAGAACCAAAGCACCTCAGACAATTGAGGAGAGAGTCAAGGAAAATCTGCTGTAGAACAGAGCATTGGTGCCGAATGAACGGGCTCATCTACCTCGGAGTCGATTTCACAACCTCTCCGTTGGGTAACGCACCTCCTCGATCAAAACAACGCAGCCAAAAGGCAAAGGAAAAAGCAAAGAGGGTGAATCCAGCACCACTCAAGAGGAAGCTCCTGAAATTCCTCCTTCCGCTGCACCCGAACAAGTTGTAACTCTGGCTTCTCCAAAGAAAGAAGCGGAAGAAGATGTTCCAATAGGCCCATCCACTCAGGATGTCGCCACTGCTGCAACAACCGAGGTCCCTTCTGTCCCTTCTCCTTCTCCTCCTTCCCCTCCTCGAGTGACTCAAGCGACCATTCCTTTGGTCGTGTCCTCTCCCCTTCTTCTATTGTTCCTCCTTCTTCTTCATCTATCTTCTCTCTCTCACGGATCTGTCCCCCTCCATTTCTTCCCTCATCTCTGAGCTCCCTTCCCTTCCTATGTCTTCCTCTCCTACAATATCTCTTCCTCCCGTGAGCGCTTCCTCGGCCTCCCTCTCGATGCCGCCTCCAAGTGTCTCCACGTTTTTCCCTTCTACTACTGCAGCTTCCCCTTCTCTCTGTTTCTGGTCCTTCTCCCATAAGTCCACTGGATATCCCAAGCACTTAGTCAGCGAGAAAGGAAAGTTCCCATCGCTCCGATGGACTTCTCCGTAATCCCGTCAAAAGGGGCAAAGAAGCAGAAGCCCGTCACACGCTTCTCTCAGAGTGCTTCAGGAGAGAGGGTAATGGAGATCGCATACCCCAATCCTCTGAAGGATAAAAAGGATCTGTCTCCCACAGACATACATGACTCAAGTAATAATGGGGACATCTTTTGAAAGCCTTCAGGAGAGGCCCTATCTGATTGACGCCCTCTGCAAAAAGCTTCAAGAAACAAAAGAAGAGAAAAGGCTCACTAAAAGAGTAAAATAAACATCTCGCTCCAAGCCTTACGTAAGATGGGCAAGGCACCTCCCACAACTACCACCGAGACTCCCGAGCCTCGAGCTGATAAAATTAATGAATATGCAAAGATCGGCAAGCAGGGTATGGCAATTTCCGCCTGGAGGAGCCAAATCCTCAAAGACAGTGAAAGAGTGATCACCGAGTTCACCAATTTATACCTAAACATCAACAAGGCGAATAAAGAGCTCTGTGTTAAGCAGACCCATATCGAAGAGCTGACCATGCTAGGTCAGTAAAGCATGAGACCTTTCAATGAATGTTCGACTGTTCAGTCAAAGATCTGGTCAAGTTCGGCGTCTTCGGTCATCCCAGGGCCCTCAATAAAGTCCTTTCCACTCTGGACTACCGATGGATCAACTGGAATTCGTCCTTGAAAAGATCGATAAGGTAAAGGAAGAATCCCTGGACGCGATGCACCAAATGGAACAAATCATTCTCAACATGTCTCCAGGGTTACTTACTCCTTCCTTCACCTTAAGGAAAGTTGATGAAACCATCCAGATCTTCAAGGAGATCGTTTCACAAGGGCTAGGGCCAGAGGTCACTTTTGACACAGAGTCCATCAATAACCTGCTGGCCTGTCGGGACTTCATCGGGTTCCTCATAGAAGCAGAGAAAGAATATTCCAAACTCCCAGAGAAGCTCATAGACGAGCGGGAGACTTGCGAGGTGATCAGCGAGTGACACAAGGATCCTTCCCAGGATCAGCTAGAGCCCATGATCAGCAAGTTCATGGAATACCGTGCCCAATTCCACATCTCGTCACCCGAGCAAGGAACAAAGATATCCCCTTTCAGCCGCGGACAACGACGATTAATAAATTCTTTTCTTCTTCTCTCTCTTCTTCGACTTTCTTTTTGTAAATATCTAGAGTATGTTGGCACAAATGATGACATCATCCATGTTGCACCATGGGATGATGTCATCCATCAAGTTGTCAAAAGTCAACATGACTTTGAGATATTTTGTAAATATTTTATGTAAATAAGTGGTTGGTTCCTTTTTGCCTTCCTTCTTCTCCTTCTTCTATAAATACTCAAATACTTGTTGTATTTGGAGAGTGGATATCTTTCAGATGAAAAATAGAAGTGAGAAGAAAAGACTTTGAGCTTTTTGTAACAGAAAGAAATATTAATACAATATTTAGACTTTGTGCTGAATACATGTGTTATATGCATTAGATCTTTCTTACGTCAGATCTGTGTGTTTATTCTGTTGGATCTACTTCTGTTTTATTGTCATTTATTCATCAGTATTGCTTTGCTCGTTTATGCAAGTAGGTTTGGCTCTATTTACTACCAATCCCAAAACATAAACCTTCTGACCTTTCTGCTTTGGAATTCATTTCTTTTCTTCCTTCGGACCTGCTCTTTCTTCATCCTCTCTTTCATTCCTTTCTTTTCGCAATGGGCAACACCCCCTACTCGGGATGAGATCCCAAACCCCGAAGGTAGAATATTGTGAGACTTGCATGATTCCCCGGGTAGAATAGCAATAAACCAGCTTTCCATTCTTGACTCAAAGAGGGGCTATGCCCTACACACTTTGTTGGCTCGTTTATGCATAGATCTCGCCCAACGATAGATTTTCAGACAACACAACGTAATCACGTTATCATCCAACACGATTGCCTAAACACCTTGGGAGCCATTTTGGAGCTGGTGTCAGTCAATATTTCACTATTCAGCTACAAGCTATGTCAATCTTCTATCAAGGTCGACATCGTTTTATAATTTCAATTCTATATTCAACTATCTTTATCTCTGTTCATACATTATCAATATTATTTAAAATCTTGAAACATCATAATCTCGAATTAATTTGTTAAATCCTTTTTATCAACCTTTTATTATTCATCAGTAATCGCTAGTGATTACTAAAATCACCTGTGATTCCTGTCTTCTTTGTTTCCCTGCAACCATCCTCATATTTCTTTCATTAGTTGCATTATATACCTTTTGTTACTAACATGTTGACCAATATGGCTTGTTTAGATGGTAATAGAGGTTCAATGTCATGAAATAACCAGCATCAATTCATTACCTGCTATCCTTCATCTATTACACTAGGATCAATACAACATTCTACACGACCTCAAGTCAGTGTGTGCCATTCACTCAACCCCTTTAGATCATTTGCTAACCATTTTTTAATCCACTTAATGAATTTGTGAAGGCACGTAAAATTTTTGGGAAGCCTACTTTGAGGTTCTGCGTATTTGAGAAAATTGGGCCTGGTTTGACTAACAATAGTTATTATGGATGTTGTTCCCTTGATGTGTGTGGTGTATTATCTAGAAGCCCATATTTGTATATTAGGGATGATATCTTCATGAGGAGAGCCAACCAATACTTCTTGGTAAAGGATGATAAGAGCTACATCATTTCATCCTATTCAAGAGATTCGAAGATCTCTTTGGTAAGTGCCACTGAATCTCAAAAACTTAATGCTAGTGGGAGATTTTCTTTACTTCTTCTAAGAGAGAGACAAGCTGAGGAAGTTATTTCTAAGACCACTTCATAGGATAATTACAAATAAAGAGTAGAGGCATATGGGAGAGTTTATTCAGCAGTTCAAGAAAGATCCTATGGGGTTTCCCCATATAGGCCAATTGAGCATATGATGCAGTTGTTACCCGATGGTCTACTTCCAAACTTGGGATTCCATAGGTAGTCCATGCAGGATGCCTATGAAAAGAAAAAACAATTACAGTCTTTGTTTGAGAAAGCATACACTTCAGAGGTGGTTGGTCACTCTGGTGTGACAGAGACTATTGAGCACTTACATAGGTATGATTTTTGGCCAAACATACAGATAGCAATTGCTAACTTTGTCAAGATTTTTGGTTCATGTAGTGAAGGAAAGTTGGGGTTATGTATGTCATTATCAGTTTCTTCCCGGCCATGGGTAAGTTTCTCCTTGGATTTTATGGATAGTTTACCTACTTCTAGAAAATGGTATGATGATATTTTTGTGGTAATAGATCAATTTTGTAAAGTGGGTATTCACATTCCTTACAAGAAGACTGGTGATACAACGGAGTTGTTTGTTGCTGATGTGTGGGTTCATTTTGGTTTTCCTAATTCTATTATGACAGACAAGGACTCACGGTTCATTGGTGATTTTTGGTCTATATTGGGGAAGAAGATGGATACTATGAGGTCTACCACATGTCATCTAGAGCCAGATGAGCAAATAGAGGTGGTAAGTTGTACCTTGGTCCAGTTTATGAGAGATCCTAGGATTTGGGATGAGGATTTGGCATATATCCCACAATCTTATGACAGGCGCTTCTTACTTCTACCAATAAAAATCTTTTTGAGACATGTTTTGTGATATTCCTAAGAGTGTAGTTGATGTTGTTTTGAGATTACCATGCAGAGACAATGGAAAAGTGGGACTGGAAGTCCACAAAGATGATATGTTCATTGGAAAAATCTAGCAGATACACCTCTAGGTGCAAGAGTGGTATTCCAGAGAAGATGTGTGGAAGAAATTTCCTCAAATGATCATTTCTTGAATCTTTTAGGGACTTAAATGCCTCAAATTGGGGAGGCATGATCCAAAAATGGATCAAGAATAGCCCAATTCTATGTACTCTTTATATTTTATACTTGCTCTACAAGATCTCAGCTCATTATGTCCTCACAAGATGGTTTACTCAGTTTAGGTGATCCTGGACACCTTTGAATAACATTTTGGGACATTTATGTTCTATCTCGGGGGATTTCTACTATCATCTACATGACCTCCCCGAAAATTACGTAACTATTGCTCTATGCAGAGCGGCGGTTACACAATTTTCGTGGCATTTACGCAACCGCCACTTTGCATTAAGTTGTGGTCCTTTAACCGATGGAACAAATGTGGGATATCAACAATTGCAAATGTTTGAGCTTCCCAATTAGTTTTTTTGCCTTTCCATACCTCCCTGAGCTGAGCATCTATAAATACAAGCCTTTCCAAGGATTCAAGCAAGTGTTTTGGGTGAAATCAAAGTGTGAACAAAGTTGGAGAGTTGGATTCTTGTTTTGTTTGTTCATAGTGAAGAGTTATTGTTGTTTGAGAGATTATGAGCAAGTAGATACAATTAGAAGGAGTTATCATCTTTCTTGAAGGCCAACTTGGCAAAGAAGCTATATAATTTTGATATTACATAGTGGGGGTGCTAATTTTCTCACCAACTGGATTTTTTCACTCATTAGGTTTCTACAAGATAAATCTTGTCCCATGTTTGTCTCTTTTCCTTTCAATTTGTAGTTTAATTGTGGTTGATATTGCACAATAACTAGTTTAATAAAGAACTCACATATTTCATTCATATTCACAAGCATAGTGATATGTTAAATGTTAACGTTAGGTAGTTTACGGATCAGTCAAGGATGTCTAGGTGTTATAGACCACTCTTGGGTACCCGTGACTTCACGAAACCTCAAAAATGATTTTTGTCATGTCGCTTCAATGTCTTTTCCGTCATTGTTGATCACCTATATGTTGCACTAAGTCCAAAATATTTGTATGTAACCTATAAAGAGAAAGAGTGTCCGCCTAAAAAGACATCAAATCCTAAAAAGAAAAGGATGCAAATGGGGATTCAGATGACCTCGATGGTCACTCGGTGAGTGAACTTGCTATCCAAGCATTGTACTACATTTCGACTCTATGTAGTTTTGTGTGGGTATGTGTATAATAATTCCTAAGTGGATCTTATGTCGAGTACACTTGAACATTGATTAATCACTAGATGTAGAAGATGTAAATAGATGTGTGCATGGAAAAATGAACTTCCCCTCTTATGAAGTGTATGTAAAAGAATGCAGTCCCTTTTCCCTTAAATGATAGCTAGATAGATGTTTTGATGCTCTTGTAATGCCTTTGGATGCAACCTTAGGTGATGGTAGTAGATGTTTAGTGCTTGGTCCTTTATTATGGTCACATAGATTTTTATTTATATGATTCCCTTGTTTGAATTTCATAATTAACCACTAAAAGGCTGACCCATAAGAAAAAAGATGCCAATGACAACTAAAAGAGGCGAGTAAGATGCAAAGATGTTGGGGGTGCCTAGGAGAATGGGGGCACCTGTGCGGCTGGTGTCCTAGATGGATTCAAGTGTCCAAACTCGAAAAATCAACTATCAAAATTCAGATCGGGCAAGAGGGTGTGTAAGACCAAGAAGGAAAATAGAAAGAAAACAAAGAGGCCAAAGAGAGTGTTAAATTAGTACTTTCCTTCTTAATAATCATATGGATAGTGGTATGTGATTATGACCTAGAAATTTACCCAAAGTGTGTGATTTAGTGTCTACATTTGCGCTCCCTTTATGTTGTTGAGTGAATACTCGATAACATAAAGTAGATAGAAGATGTGTACCTAATAACCATGTAGATCAATGGAAAAATCATACTAATGAGACAAGAAAACATATGCAATAATATAAATGAAGCGTGGAAGCTAGAGAAGAGGAAGTAAACCTAGGGTTGAAAGCGTATGTGTATATGTCACATTGTACATGTTGTCGTTGTCACTTGATGTGTTTGATCTTATGTGACTATTTCTTCCCATAAGGACTGGCCTGGAAAAGAGAAGAGAAAAAGAGTATTCAAAGTTGTGTATGTGATAAATTTGATCCAAATATGTAAAAAGTGTGTAAAAGTGTGTAAAAATGTGAAAAGGAACATGTGCACTGATCCATGATGAGTGAAAAGTGTAGAAAGGATCCTAAAATTCTATAGAAGAACGAGTTTTTTGGGTGATCTCACGCCAAGAATGATTTTTTTGGGAGATCTCACGCCAAGTGCAATTTTTTTGGGTGATCTCATGCCACGGCAGAAGAAGTGTAGGGAGAAAGGTCTAGTGTTATTCTCCATCCTTTCATTTCTTCTTGATGATTTATATACCACTGTAGATGGTGTGATCCTAATTTTTTAAAATCAGATACATTTTTATTCAATTTAATCCAACATGAGTAGAAAAATGGAGAAAGCATGTATTTTGATTGTTGGAGGATTGTGCTTGTACTAAGAAAACTGTTATATAAACTCCAAAAAATTATATTGATCTCGAGAAAACTTTTGTAAGAATACCCCATAGTCATATGAACCCGGGAAGGGTCAAGGGTGCTCAGGTGCTCATGTTTTTGTCTAGGTGCTAGCAATTTGTGTTGTTTTAAAGACCCAAGTCATATTTTGGGTTGTTTGATGGTTGAATATTGTGTTATACCAATAATAAAAAAATTATCTATGATTATGAACTATTGTATGGGGTGATTGATTCACCTAATGATTTCCCCCTCATTTGGGGTTCATGTGACATTATGAGGAGTATGCAGCCCAAAGAGGACCAAACGTTGATCTATGACTGATACCTTGTAGGGGGAGGGAATGTGCTTGGTAGAAACCAAGGCACACACAGCAAAGTGGCTGGAAACAAGTGTTGGTGAAAACAAGATAAATACACATATAGAAGACAATGTAATCTAGAAAGAGAACAAACATTGTAGACCACAAAAAGCGGGTTTCAAACATGGGACATTGCTCACAATGTCACAAGATGATCAAGGCCAAAGAAACCAAAAGCATAATGTTTACACACAAGACAAAGGACAAATCCCATAAACAATGGTAAACAAGGACAAATAGTAGTAAGCATAGTAACAAATAACCATGGTGGCATATAGACCTGCAAAGTAAATGTTACACATGAAGCACCCATTAGCATGTTAAGAAGATAAAAAGTATGTCAAAGTGTGTATGGTCTGATATAGTAGTGTGCTAGTATGAATAGGAAATAGTATAAAATGAAACAATAGCACTTGTGATGTGTACGAAAGTAGATGCCCCCAGGATCCGATGTGGGACTAGTAAGAGGTACACGCAAGCATCTGTGTTACTTGTAATAGATTTGTGTAAATTTTACATTCACAACTATAAGGCAAGTGAACATGCATGTGTATATAGAAAATATAATGACATACAATGTATCTTTCTAGCAAGGAAACAAAGTGTACATGTAAGCATAAGTAAGAAAGAGTAAATGTGACCAAGATATGTAGTATGTTGTGAATGTGAGTGGAATTGAATGCAAAGTGAGTGTGATAGGATCAATGTTCCCCCAAAGAAAATGTGAATGAGTATGCATTCAAGAGGTTCATTTAAAAATTCCACCTCGGTAGTCAAGAATGAACCATAGAAAAAGAGTGCATCATTGGGAAATGGTTTAGATTATGCACTAGAAATATAGATAGATGAAGCATATAGCATACCGAGTGAGTATGATGAGGTTCATTATATATTAATACCCTTATCATTCAATTATGAACCAAGGAACTAGAGTGCATCATAGGGAAATAAGTGCAATGTGTGATAATAGATGCGAGAAAGATATATCATTAATTTATAGTGTGCACAGTATGTATGATGTGTGATATGAGCTTCTTGAAAGATATGTGATGAATGTATGCAGTGTGAAGCATAAAGTGATGTGAGTTTTATTAATGTAGTATTCCCTCCACAGCTTAAGTGTGAACCGTAGCATGAGAGTGTGTCACGGTTAATAATGATACAAGTGTATCAAGACATGTAAGATATATGTGAAAGACTAAATGTAAAGTGTAGAGTGAAGAAATAGAAATGTGAGACACCTAACTATGTTAGGAGGGGGGAAGAGAGTAAGCGTGATGCCCCCAAGTATATGTGTTAGTATGAAATCACAGCACCCCCAAATGAGTCATCAGATTTGATTTTCTAGGGAAGACTCATCTGGTGTGAATGCATAACATGGGACCATCTCTCAAGTTGTGGGACTTGTGGACTTGAGATGGCCCTCTAAAGAAATTCGGCTTCTTCTTCCTGATCCTAATGCTAAACTACTCCTAATGCAAAAATGACATCTAACTACACCTATCCTAACAATGCCAAGGAGACAAGGAGAGAGAAAGTGCATAAAGAGGGAAATCCTACACTAATGAGGTGATAGCACCAAGAAAAGGGGAATGTTGATCATTTACCTAGATTGCCATGAAACGAATAGAGGTGAGAAATCGGGAGGATGGACAAGCAGCATTACTGGACCAAAGATCCGATTTCACACAAGAAATGTTTCAACCCAATGAACACAACTCCCATATCTGTAAATGAAATGTCCAAAACATGCACATAATACTCCAGAATAATGAGAGGCAAGAGTATGCAATGAAAACAAGCAAAGGATGGACAAATGCATCACAAAATGAGTTTTATTGCTTCAAAAATTTGCACAGAGCATCATACACAAGCAAGAGGCAAAAAATTCCATTTACAAAGCAGGGGAGGAGATTATAACTCCATTTCAACCCTGAGGAAGAAAAGAATGGGGGGCAGAGAAGAAGAATGAACAACCTTTTTACAATGAATCCTACCCCCCGTTTTTATAGATTCGATCAGAGAGAAGAAAGAGAGAGAGAGAGAGAGAAGGAAAAGCAGGTTGGAACTCAACCACTGTTGTTAATGCTTCTGATAAAATCTACCCCCAAATCCATCTTTACTGCATCAATCCTTGGTTCAATGCCTTGAAGGAAGAGGAAACGGTGAAACAGATCAAATCTGATCTGGTTGTTGAGGCAAGAAGATCCTACATTAAAATCCTAAGACATTTCCTCCATTTTTCTTCACCTAACCTCCTCAAAATTAAAGTTTCAGACTTCCATGGTGTGGGTGAGGCCGAGATCTTTCCAACGGTGTCAGATTCACAATATTTTGAGCCTTGAGTCGAAAGATATGCCCCTTCGAAGTTTGTATCGGGTCCGTACAGGAGGGCGGGAAAACAACTTAAAAATGGGTCCCCTTTTGATATGGGACATGTGGCACTCTTTGGTTGGCTAGGGAGATGCACTTCCATCTTTTCCTTTGTGCCCCTTTTTGACAAAAGGAAAATTTTCACCTTTTCCTCCGACTCCCCGCTTTGGCTTTGACTTAGGCTCAAATGCTGACTTTTTCCCCTTTTTTATTTTAGAGCCTGCCCGAGTCTGTCAAAATAGATTTAAGACATGGATCCACACGACAAAGCCATTTCTTCTCTTTCTTCTCACACAAGGTCATTTAAACTTTCGCAGGCCCCACCATTCCATTGTAGAGTCCCTCTACAACCAGTTTGTAATATTTAAACATGTTTTCTCTGATTCTTTCCATGCGGGGTCGTGGCTGATCCAATATTTTTCCTAGGGGGTGAAATATGGATAACAATTTGGTGACTCACGGGGACATCTGCCTGCTAGATGAAGAGACCAGTGGCCTTGAAGCATCCATTGGGCATGGAGTCTACCTGATAAACATGAAATTGATCTAAACTCTAAAACTCCAACCTCTGAACCATTTGGAAACCCACTGAAACTTGTAGCTGATCTTTGCCAAAAACCATTACAATGCACTATGCAAGAGCAAAAAACAACAACACCAAAAACTATGTACAAACTAAAAATCATACATACCCCAAGTGGGATATGCAGAGTGTGCAAAAGCACTTCTTCTACTGAAAACAAACCTACCTACTCTACTCTAACCAAGAGCAAAGGGAACTCAAACAAAACCTATAACTGGCAGGGAGAAATAGCTTCCCTTCCTCAAAAATGGCAGCCATGCAACTGATTTGGCACTGAACATGGCTGGTTAGATGAGTGAAAAACTAACTACAAGCTGATCTTCCACCCAAATGACCAAAGTATCAATTGAAGACAAATCCAATACCTCTTTTAGTTGCTCTGCATTTGGATTGAAGAGGTATGACAGCTGATCCTTGGTGCTTTGCATATCATCTTCATGCCTTGAAATAGACATGACTGGTTGTGGCTGCTCCTTTGGCTCAAATAAAGCCCAGTACCTAATTGGGCACGGTTTGATCCTTTGAATGGCCCTTTGTTCTAAGTTTCAACTCCAAGAATGGAGTTTTCTTGTAGACCTTCTTGGATGAATGGCGTGGAAGAAGTGGTGAAACTCTTATGCTCTTTCCCTTCCTCTACTTGTGAAGAACATGGAAGATCTGAATCTCCCAAACTTGATCCCAAAAGGCTACTATAAGGTGTAGACTGCTGCAAATGAATGTTCTCCTCCACAGCTGTTAAGTGTTCCTCTTCTTTTGGATTTGGAGTAGCTTCTCCTTCCTCTATTGTTTGAAGACCATCTTGCCCTTGGATAACTTCTCCCTCTAGCATGAAGCTTGTCAAAGAAAACTCTTCAAACTGCTGCTCTAGAGGACTATTTGGGACAGCCATGTCTTCTTTAGAATTTTCCTCCATGATGGATTCATCAACCAAAACAGCCCTTCAAATGAAAGTAAGAAATTATCAATGATGCCTTCTTCTCTTCGCTATTACAAAATCTGATTTGGTCTCATCCATTTTCTCCTTCCCAATGGGACTTTGAGCTAATTGTTCTTCTTCTTCCTTGGTTGATTGTGCAACTTGAATTGGATCAGCATTTCTCTTAGACAAAGTGCCATTGTGGACACTACACTCTGAGCAACTTGATAACTGATCTTCTTCCTTTCCTTGTTCTTCTTCTGCTACAAACTCAGCCTCAGCCACCACTGGTTCTTCAATCTTGACCTCCTCTATTGGCTTGACCATCAAGGGGATCTTTGTAAACCCAAATTTGGCAGCCCAACTCTTTAGATTGTCTATCATTTCTTTTCTGTTGGGATCCTCTTCTTGTTGTTCTCCTTGACTAGATTCTTGAGTCTCTTCCCAACATGGACTTGGGAAAGTAAGAGGAGTGGCAGGTTGGGGTTCAACCAAATTTGCAATTGTTTGTGGTGGGGAGGGAGGTGGAACTTCTTGTTTGTTTGGAGGGGATGACTATTTGGAAGGAAAAGACAGAAGAACTAAGATGAGGTGGAAGACTAGGAGATGGAGAAATGAAATCAACACTTGGGGCAGCAAGTGAGGAGCTTGGAAATTGGATCTTGGGTTGAGATGGTGCTGCTTGAGAAAGAGAAAAAGAAAAGCTATGAGATGTTGGACTTACCCATTGACAAGGTTGTCTTGACTCCAACTCATAAGCCTCGATCTCCTCAGTCCATTGTGTAAGTTGGGGCAGCATTTCAACCATGAAGTCAAGCTTCTCTTGAGGGTTGTAGTGTCTTGGAAAAGGGCCTTCCCATGGACAAGGTGCCCTACAACCAATTTTGAAATCCATCATTTGAGTTGTTGCCCTTGATTTAACCATGCCAGTCTCCATTTTTGAATTTTCTCCAGTAAACTAGCATCTTCTGCATAACTATCACCATCATATGCATCCCCTTGTCCTTGATAAGCTTCATAGTCAAACTGGTTTTGACACTTTGCTCATATGGGTAAGCATAATGGTCCTGGATCTGATTATAATGTTGATCTGGAGGAGTTGGGAAATACATTGGAGGTGGATTGTATTGTTGTAAGTGTGAGTTCCATGAAGGGAATGAAGTCATGATTGCACAACCTCATGGAATGGGAGAAAATGAAAGAGATGGAAGAAGAAAATGGATGAAATGAGTGGAAATGGATGGAAAAGGTCTACAACTCAGAGAATGGGTTTTTGACCAGATGGAGTCACCAGATGTGCTTGAAAGTGCCTCCAAAGGTTGAAATCTTCACCAAGAGCACATCAAACCTGATGAAGTGAAGTGGTAAGGTGCTTCAGACCCATCCCACTGGTGTGCCAAAACTGTTAGTGTGAAATCATAACACCCCCAAATGAGTCGTCGGATCTACTTTTCTAGGGCAGACTCATCTGGTGTGATTGCATAACATGGGACCATCTCTCAAGCTGTGGGACTTGCGAACTTGAGATGTCCTTCCAGAAAGTCAACTTCTTATTACTAATCCTAATGCTAAACTACTCCTAATGTAGAAATGATGTCTAACTACACCTATCCTAACAATGCCAAGGAGACAGGGAGAGAGAAAGTGCATAAAGAGGGAAATCCTACACTAACAAGGTGATAGCACCAAGAAAAGGGGAATGTTGATCATCTACCCAGACTTCCATGAAATGAATAGAGGTGAGCAATGGGGAGGATGGACAATAGCATCACAAACCAAAGATCATATTTCACATAGGAAACGTTTCAACCCAATGAACACAGCTCCCATATCTACAAATGAAATGTCCAAAACATGCACAGAATACTCCAGAACGATGAGAGGTAAGATATGCAATGAAAACAAGCAAAGGATGGACAAATGCATCACAAAATGAGTTTTATTGCTTCATAAATTTACACAGAGCATCATACACGAGCAAGAGGCAAAAATGCCATTTACAGAGTAGGGGAGGAGATTCAAACTCCATTTTGACCCTGGGGAAGAAAATAAGGGGGAGGCAGAGAAGAAAAATGAACAACCTTTTTACAATGAATCCTGCCCCCATTTTTATAGATTCGATCAGAGAGAAGAAAGAGAGAGAGAGAGAGAGAGCGGGAAAAGTAGGTTAGAACTCAACCACTGTTGTTAATGCTTCTAATAAAATTTGCCCCCAAATCCGTCTTTACTGCATCAATCCTTGGTTTGCGCCTTGAAGGAAGAGGAAACAGGTGAAACAGATCAAATTTGATCTGGTTGTTGAGGCAAGAAGATCCTGCATTGAAAGCCTGAAGATGTTTCCTCCATTTTTATTCACCTAACCTCCTCAAAATTAAATTTTCAGACTTCCATGGTGTGGGCAAGGCCGAGATATTTCCAATGGTGTCAGATTCGCAATATTTTGAGCCCTAAGTCAAAAGATATGCCCCTTCAAATTTTGTATCGGGTCCATATAGGAGGGTGGGAAAACAACTTTAAAAATGGGTCCCCTTTTGATATGGGACACATGGCACTCTTTGGTTGGCTGGGGAGATGTGCTTCCATCTTTTCCTTTGTGCCCCTTTTTGACAAAAGGAAAATTTTCACCTTTTCCTCTAACTCCCCTTTGGCATTGACTTGGGCTCAAACGCTGACTTTTTCCTTTTTTTTATTTTAGACCTGCCCGAGTCTATCAAATAGATTTAAGACACGGATATGTGTGACAGAGCCATTTCTTCTCTTTCTTCTCACACAAGGTCATTTAAACTTTCGCAGCCCCACCATTCCATTGTAGAGTCCCTCTGCAACCAGTTTAAGATTTAAACATGTTTTCTCTTATTCTTTTCGTATGGGTCGTGGCTGATCCAATATTTACAGGGGTGAAATATGGATAACAAGATATGATGATGACTATTCTATCCAATTAAAGTAAAGGGAGAGGGTCCTCCACCCAATGTTTGTAGAGAGAAAGGTGTGTGATCATGCTCTAAAATTGGTAACATAGGAGACCGACGATACGCAAAGCAGTGAGTGAGATCTATGTGCATGAGACCGATGAGGTGATGGATACCTATATGAAGGAGACCATGGAGGTGATGAACACCTATGTGAAGGAGAGCGTGGAGGTGATGAACACATATGTGAAGGAGATCATAGAGGTGATGGAAACCTATGTGAAGGAAATGAGTAGGTGATGTATACCTACATGAAGGAGTTGTCTGAGTGGTGGAACTAGACTGATGAGATGGACTAGTAAGCTAATGAGACCAAATAGGTTATGTGTAAAAAGCGATCTAGGAGTAGATTGTGATTTTGAATTGAAAGGTCACATGGACCTAGATGCTCTAGTGAGTGCAATGGAAACCTCAAGAGGAGGTTGCAGCTACGGTGTGTGGGTGGAACACCATTGATACTAATGACCTAGTTATTGTGAATGAACTTCAAAAATTAGTGATTCATGGAAAAGATAGTGTGAGAAACATGAAGCCGGGGAAGACATAAGAGAATGTCACACCCTTTGATTGAAAGTGCCACAATATATGACACAAGCATGGTAAAAGGATCAACAAGGACTGAAATCTTGACATAACCATAAGATTTAAGCACTGGATATGAAAATTTATGAGAGTGGAAAATTGATAGCAACAAGAAGCTCAATAGAACACACACAAAGAGAAGATGATGTGTTGATCATAGTATCATTAATAGAATAATAATTTATAGAAGCATTGATATGTAATATGTCAGAAGATAATGTAGCATGATAGTCGTGATTAGAGAAAGCAATGATTGGTGGAGATGCATCTGCGTGATTAACTAGAAAATCAAGATCCCTTGATAAAGGAGGAGAAATTGCACGATATGTATGATTAGCTAAAGAATTAGTCAATTTTTGTCATGCTTAGGAAGAGGATTGTTTAATATCTTGAGCTTGATATTTTTATTGACTGGCACAGAATTCGTAGGCTCGGGAAGCTAAATTACATTATTATTGATAATATCTTGAATAATATTTTTAAGTTTGAAGCATTGATCTGTAGAATTCCCAATGCATTGATGATAATTGCATCTAAAATTTTCATTGTAATTACAACCTCTTGGATGATATGGGTCCAAATTGAGTGGAGGAGTAAGCATAATAAGATTTCTCTCAACTAGTTGCAACGATAGAAGATGTGGAACAATCAGAAGTTTTGTAAATGTACGCTTCGACACCTTCCATTGAAGCTTCTTAGGAGTAGTAATAGTGTTAACCATTACTTTGGCTTCATAGGGATTAGTAGAGGGCTTTGAAAGGTGACTTACTTTGAAAGCACATAGAATATGAAGCATGCTAATGAAACTTAATATTACCCATAGATATTAGTTTATATTCGTGTAGCTTAAGAGTATGACATAAATGATCAAATGAAGGATACGTCTCAAAGATGACACTTTCTTGTAATGGAGACAAGAGAATTTAGACAAATAGATCTTGAAGCTTAGATTCCATGAGTACATTAGACATCTTAGCTAAGTTGTTTTTTTATCATAGGACATAGTCTACTAGATGTTCATTAGAGCCTTTTTTTATTTGTATTAGTTAGGCATAAGATATATTTAGCGCTGATATTGATAGAGAAATGAGTGAGAAAAGCATCGGATAAATGTGTAAAAGATGTTACCAAGTGGATAGGTAGATCATAGAACCAACACATTGCATAATTGTGAAGACTTCTAGGAAAGAGCTTTGTAAGTAAAGTGTGATCATCCGCATAATATAGACATGCTACATGAAATTCTCTTAAGGATCACCATGGCCATTGAAAATGGGCAGCTTTGGAGTGAAGTAATTTGGAGGAAGTTCATAAGTAGAAATGGCGAGTGCAAAAGGAGTATGATGTAGTAATGTGGAATCCAGAGATGGAGATGCACAAGAAGTAGCTTGTTGCAATTGACATATTTGAGCTTGAATATCTTGATAAAGAGAAGTTAGATCTTGAGTTCCAGTGGAAGATACTTGTCACGTGTGAGAAACAAGATGTGGAGTGAAGTTATTGGTGGGAGTAGGAATAGAGAATGGGAATAGTAGAAGTAGGTAGAAGAGTGGAAGCATGGGGTTGAGTAGTAATAGGCATGGAACCGGAGGTGGATGTAGGAACATTAAGCTCTACAATATTGGTGGCCTCCTCATGAAAATCAAATAAAATCATATATAGATCCTGAGGATGTTTAGTAAGATGATCATTGAGCTCTTGAAGGTGGGATTTAGTAAATTTTCCATAAGATTGAGCCATAATAAGAATATGATAAAATACCTAGAAGCAAGGTGGGTTCAAATGATGGGTTCACCAAATGATTTAACAAAAAGAAAGTTTTGTAAAACTTTAATATTGCCATGTAAAGAACTCATAAATAAAACAATGAAGTATAAATTTTACCTAAGAAATAAGCTAGATAAATATAAATTTACCCTGGTGTAAGAGAAGGGATGAAGCAATTATCTAATTTCGTAAAAGTCCCAAATATGTACATAGTTGGAAAACTGATGGAACATGAAATCATACTTTGTAATCGAGCCCAAGAAATTGCAAAAGTGTCGAAACAAACTAGACTAGGGCACTTCAATCATATCGGGGCACTTGAGCATTGTAGACCACTTTTGGGTGTTATGCCTGCATTAAAAAGCCTTGAAAAATTTATTTTTACCACGTCACTTCAATGTCGATGTCCTTCTTTTTGATCACCCGTATTTGTATTAAGTCCACAAGATTCACATGTAACCTATGAAACCCCAAAACACATAAAAACCTAAAAGTAAAAATATGAAAATGGGGAATCATACTTGACCCATGGCGGTCACCTAACCGAGTGAACTTATGAACCAGGTGGTGCACTACATTACAGACTCTATGTAGCTCTCTCTGTGTGTATAGAATCATGCCCTAGGTGGCTCTTATGCCAGACACACTTGAATAGCGAGAAATAACTAGATGTAGAAGATGTAAATAGATGTTTTCATGGAAAAATGAACTTCCTCTCTTATGAAGTGTATGCAAAAGAATGTAGTTCCTTGTCCCTTGAATGATAGCTAGATGGATGCTTTGATGCTCTTGTAATGCCTTTGGATGCAACCATAGGTGATGGTAGTAGATGCTTAGTGCTTGGTCCTTTATTATGGTCACATAGCTTTGTATTTATAGGATTCCCTTGTTTGAATTTCATAATTAACCACTAAAAGGCTGACCCATAAGAAAACAAGATGTCCAACGACTAGAAATTTCCCAAAAGAGACAAGTAAGATACAAAGAGGTTGGGGCACCCAGAGGATGCAGGTGCTAGGTGTTGGCATCCCGGCTAGGTGTTGGTGGTCAAAATCATAAAAGTTGAAGTATCGAAAGTCAGACTAGGTAGTAGGGTGTGTAAGACCAAGAAGAAAATGAGAAAGAAAACAAAGAGGCCAAAGATAGTGGTCGATTAGTACTTTGTTCTATTAAGAATCATATGAATATTGGTATGTGATTAGGACCTAGAAATGTACCCAAAGTGTGTGATTTAGTGTCTACACATTTCAACCTCTTCTTTGATTAAGAAGAGGCACATGCTAGTGTGGAGAATAATAAGAGCCCAAAGGGAAAGTTTGTTTGTTTAAGAACAAGGCACAAATCTATTTCCAAACATCTACAATGATGGAGAAGAAAGGGTCTATAATAGCTCCATTCATGGAGTTTCAAGAAAATAAAATGGGAAAAATGGATAAGGATCAAGATATGCCCAATCATGTATCGGCTAATTTAGAGCCATGTGAGGAGTGTTAGAGTAGGTATTTACCTTAGCTCATGTTCACCTAGGTACATTATTTACCTTTATTGTATTTATCCTCACCCATTTATGTGTGTGGATATTTCTTTTATTTATTTAGATATTAGGAGATATTATCTAGTTGTTAGGTATAGTTCTTTCCTTGATCTATGGTATTGACTAGTTCTTTCCTAGATCTATGGTATTGACTAGATCCTTGATGTCTAGTTCTCTCATAAATCTATGGACTTGACTAGTTCTTTGATGACTAGTTCTTTCCATGATTTATGGCTTGATCTACGACCTTGACTAGTTCTTAGATTGTTATTCCTTGCCTATATAAGCAAGGTCCATTCTCATTGTATTTCATTGAGTTCCATAATAATATATGATATTACTGCTCATTTGTTTGCAAAGGTTTATGTAAAGTTATTCTAGAATTGCTTTCATCTTATTGATTGTGATGTTTGATTAGCATCTGTGTTCTTGGCTTGGCATGATCTGGTTATCGTTCCTTTTATGGTATCAGAGCAGGAGATTGCTATTGACATCCGTCTGTAAGTTTCATTTTGCAAGCATTTTATAAAATATTCATATATTCGGGATTTGTCTGTATTTTGTTGTTGCGTGCATTTTTATGTAAAACAAAGGATTTCATTGGATCTGGAAGGCAACAAAACCCTAAGATCGGTTGTAAACTCGACCATTTCGGGAGGCAGTGTTTTTTTTTTTTTTGGTTGTGCGAGAGAAGCGTTTTTTTCGCTACGATTTCACCTCGGGATTCGCTTTCCTATCCATTGAAATCCTTAGCCCCTAGTCATATGGTATGGTCATATGAGGGCTTAAATCTTGTGATTCCTACTAGTAGGTGCTTAACTCCAGCCCCCTTTCATTTTATTTGTGTGGTGAAGGCAAGAGCATTTTATTCTATTTTAGTAGAAACTAAAATAAATAAATAGTAGAGCATAATATTGAAAACCTTGTATCTTTTGATCGGTAACTCGGTTTTGAGTGTCGTTTTTTTGCAAAAGTGTAGTTTTTATGCTCTTTCCATTGGAAATATTTATTTTGAGAATCACACTATAATTATAAAGTGTCATATTGTAACACGCACTCATTATAAAGTGCCAAAATGCTGGGGGCTCTTGTTGCATTGCTTGGGGGTCTTGTTGCATTACTTGGTTCTTCCATTTCTTTTGGTGATTTTTTTAAGATGGCATCTACTTCTACATTAACTCATGTTGAGCCATTAACAACACATAATTACCACACATGGAAACCAAGAATGGAAACAATAATTAAGCGAAAAGGATTATGGGCTTTAACTTCTAAAGAACAACCAGTGTTCACTAGAGAATATGAGAAATTTCAGTACCAGTGCAAATTTGATGAGTGTATGGGTTTGATAGGAACTTATGTAAGTGATAGTCTTTTATTTCATTTGGAAAAGTGTGACTCTCCTTTCAAAATATGGGAGAAATTGGAGGATTTATTTGGTAAGGTGGATCATATGAGAGCTATGCAACTTGAAATTGAGATCACCTCTCTTAATCCTGAAGATTTTCCAACAATTATAGACTATCTTACCAAGTTCAAGCATTTGTTGACACAGTTGAAGGGGAGTGGAAGAGATAAGAAAGATGAAGAGTGTGTTTACTTGATTCTATCCAAGTTGAGAGGACCATTCCAAATTTTTGCTTCTACCTTTTTCTCTAGCATGGATGCCTTAGGTGACACCTTCAAAATGCCTAACTTAGAAACATTTTGTGAAAGACTTACTAGGGAAGAATCCAAATTATCTCACCTTGAGTCTTCCACCTCTCAAAAGGCATTAGTTGCATCTAATCCTAAGGGCAAGGGAAAACCAAATAGTAAAACCAAATCCACACCTTCTCCATCTCAAAATGCTCCTAAACCCAAAGAAAACAACTCAAAACCCAAGGAGTCTTCTAAATCCAAGAATAAGTCTAGCCGTTCATGCTCTTTTTGTGGGGTAGTAATCATGAAGAAAATAGGTGTTATAAGCGAATGCAAGCCTTAGAGGATGCAGTCAAGAAACACAAAAATTTCTATCTCCACTCCACCTCCTTCTAATCAGCATGGAAAAGCACTTAATGTTGTTGGAAGATCTCAGTCACCACTTGCAGACAATTGGGTTATAGATTCTGTGCTTCTCATCACATGACTTCTTCCAAGGAGTCTTTTGTTTCTCTAGGTTTGAGTTCTACTTCTAAAATTGAGGTTGGAGATTCTTCCTTTCTTTATGTTGAGGGAAAAGGTGATATACAACTTGATGGTGGCAATATCCAAGATGCACTATATGTTCCTAACATCACTACAAATTTTCTTTCTGTATATCAAATTTTCATTATGGTCAAGGAAAAACAGTGACTTTTACACCACATGGGGCAGAAGTAAGAACTTTGTTGGAGCCTTTTTCACTTGTTGCTCAGGGTATTGTTGATCATAGTTCAAGACTATATCACTTTGAAGGTTTTGATGACACTTCTTCTATAGGGATAGGATTGGTTTCTCATTCAGATTCAGAGAGTAAGCTTTGGCATGAAATATTTGGACATCTCAATTACAGATATTTGAAGGAGTTGAGCACTCATGGTATGGTAGATGGTCTTCCTAGAGTTTCTTGTCTTGAGGGAGTTTGTCATGGTTGTGCATTAGGGAAACAACACCAAGATCCTTTTCCTAAGAATTTGTCTAAGAGAGCTTCTTCACCACTTGAGCTTGTGCATAGTGACTTGATGGTTTTTCCTACCCATCTTTCAATGGAGCTAAGTATGCACTTACATTTATTGATAATTTCTTGAGGCGTACTTGGGTTTATTTTCTCAAGTACAAAAGTGATGTTTTTCACACTTCAAAGTCTTCAAGGCTTTGGTCGAGAAACAATCTTCTAGTAGCATAAAGAACCTTCACACTGATAATGGGGGAGTACTTCAGCAATGAGTTTTCTAAATTTTTGGAAACTCAAGGCATTATTCACCAACATTTTGTTCCTCATACTCCACAACAAAATGGATTAGCAGAAAGGAAGAATAGAACTTTGAAGGAAATGGCTAACTATATGATGCATTCTAGAGATATACCTCCTATCTATTGGGTAGAAGCAGTTAATTGTGCTAACTATATTTAGAATCACACACCACACAGAGCACTTGAGCATTTGACTCCAGAGGAAGCTTGGTCCAACACTAAGCCAGATGTCTCATTTTTTTGAGTCTTTGGGAGCCATGCTTGGGCCTTTGTGCCAAAGAAGAAAAGGAAAGCTTTGGATAAGAAGAGTAAACCCTTGATCTTTGTAGGGTATTGTGAGGACATGAGAGCTTATCATCTTTTAGATCCTGATACACATGATGTTCTTTTTCGAACACATGTTCAGTTTGATGAGCGTTTCACTCCTCATGATTCTTCATCTTCTTCCATTCCTTCTTCTTCTTCATCTCATCTTGAGGATATTTTCTTTGAGGAGATTGATGAGGAGGTTATAGATGCCATTGAGGATCCTATTCCCACTGATGTTGTCACTATGCCTAAGTGGGCTCATACTATAGTTTCTGAGGCAACACCTTTCATAGAGGATCTTCCACCCACTAGGCATCATCACGCACATTCTACAGGTTCTGGACTTTTATGTCAAGTAGTTTCTGAGGATCCACAGTCTTTTTCAAAGGCTCATGGGATACAGGAGTGGGATGATGCGATGACAGCTGAGTATTCTTCTTTGATGAAGAATCATACTTGGGATTTGGTATCTCTTCCTAAAGGAAGAAAGATGGTTAGGTGTAAGTGGGTATACCGAACCAAATACGCAGTGATGGGTCCATTGACAAGTATAAGGCTCGTCTTGTTGCAAAGGGTTTTTCACAAGTCGAAGGTATTGATTACTCTGAGACTTTTGCACCCGTTGCCAAGATGGATTATGTACGCCTTGTACTTGCTTTATTGCTGCATCACAGGGGTGGCCCGTATACCAGATGGACGTGAAGAGTGCCTTCTTACATGGAGATCTAAAAGAGGAAATATATATGGAGCAGCCAGCTGGATTTGTTCAGGATTCTTCTCTTGTTTGTCGGCTCCAAAGGTCTCTCTATGGTCTCAAACAAGCCCCTCGGGCTTGGTATGAGAAGATGGATTATTTTCTTCTATCTACTGGTTTTGTTCGTTGCCACTCTCGATCATACAATGTATCTCCAGCATGTCGGTGAGGATATTGTGATACTTGTCTTGTATGTTGATGATCTGTTACTTACTGGCAGCTCTTCTTCCCACATTCAGAGTATTCAAAGGGCTCTTTCTACATAGTTTGACATGACAGATCTTGGGCTATTGCATTATTTCCTTGGTTTGCAGATTTCTCAGATAGATTCAGGGATTCATTTGAGTCAGCAAAAGTACACCCATGATCTTCTTAGGCGCTTTGATATGGCTGATTGCAAGCCAAGTCCATCTCCTTTTCAGTCTGGAGTTACTCTTACATCCACATGTACCACACCACTTTGTGATCCTACATTGTATAGGAAGTTGGTTGGGAGTCTCATGTACTTGACCCATACTCACCCTGATATTTCATTTGCAGTAGGGCTTGTATCTCGGTTTGCACATTCTCCTCATAGTAGTCACTGGCAGGATGCTAAAAGGATTTTTCACTATTTGCATGGCACTTCCCACTTTGGCCTACACTACACTAGGGGCTCTACTCAGTTGGTTGGGTATACAGATTCAGATTGGGAAGTTCTATTGATGACAGGCATTCCACTTATGGCTATCTTTTTGTCTTGGTTCTTCTCCAATTGCTTGGGCATGTAAAAAGCAACAGGCTATTGCACTTTCATCTTCAGAGGCAGAGTACAGGCAGCGATTATTATAGCGAGTCAGCAGATTCTTTGGCTTCGCTAGTTATTGATAGAGTTTGGATTCCCACAGGATTCACTAACTGTACTTTGGTGTGACAACCAAAGTGCAATTCACATTTCTCAACCCAGTTGAGCACCAGCTGGACCAAGCATATCGAGATACACATCCACTTCATTCGGCAGCACATTCAGGATGGAGTTCTTTGCTTGGAGTACCTTCCGACTCAACAGTAGTTTCCAGACATCTTTACGAAGCCTTTTGCATCACCTCGCTACCTTGAGTTACGTGGAATGCTTGGGGTTTCGGAAGTTGTTCTTGGGGGTGTTCGTGAGAACATCTTCCTTCTTCTTCTTCTTTCTCTTTCCTTATAGCAGGATTCTTTCCTTCTTTTGGTTCGAGATTTCTTCATGGATATATTGTACATGAGTACCTCATCAGGCCTAGTTATCGGGACTCATACTGTGGACATGCCACTTCTATTTTGGCCCCTAGCTTCACTTGAGGGGGGGTGTTAGAGTAGGTATTTACCTTAGCTCATGTTCACCTAGGTACATTATTTACCTTTATTGTATTTATCCTCACCCACTTATGTGTGTGGATATTTCTTTTTATTTATTTAGATATTAGGAGATATTATCTAGTTGTTAGGTATAGTTCTTTCCTTGATCTATGGTATTGACTAGTTCTTTCCTAGATCTATGGTATTGACTAGATCCTTGATGTCTAGTTCTCTCATAAATCTATGGACTTGACTAGTTCTTTGATGACTAGTTCTTTCCATGATTTATGGCTTGATCTCGACCTTAAACTGGTTCTTAGATTGTTATTCCTTGCCTATATAAGCAAGGCCCATTCTCATTGTATGTCATTTTGAGTTCCATAATAATATATGATATTGCTGCTCATTTGTTTGCAAAGGTTTATGTAAAGTTATTCTGGCGAATTGCTTTCATCTTATTGATTGTGATGTTTGATTAGCATTTGTGTTCTTGGCTTGGCACGATCTGGTTATCGTTCCTTTTAAGGAGTTACAGCCTAATCATGCTTACTCTAGAACATTAAGATGAGATTAAAAGTATCAAGGATTAGCCCAAACATCTCTTAAATATAAATGATGAAGAGGTATACATCATTTTTTCAGCTGATACTTTATGCAATAGGATGGAAAATCAATTTCAAGGAAGCTTTCCACTCTCATTAAAGACCATGTTCATTGCCAAATCAGTTGCATGGTCTATTTTTGTGAGGAAGGGAGTTATTTCTCCCAACCTATTACAAGTTTTGTTTAGCTTCCTTTTCCTTTGGTTATAGTAGGATTATATTAGGTTTGTTTATTACAAAAGAGGTGTATTGTGCACACTTTGTATGTTTCCACTTAGAACATGTATGATTTTCCATATTTTTACATAGTTTTTTGCCCTTTGTTGTTGCATAGTCTATTTTAGAGTAGCATTCATGGTAGGAAATAAGAAATGGGGCAATTTTCAAATCTTATTCTTCGGCCCCCAAGATCAACTATAAATCAAGTCCTCGGTGCCCATTCCTTGGTCAAAATTTAATTTTTAGAAAATTTGACAAAGCATATCTAAAACTCCAAAAACATATTTAAGAGCAAGACCAAAGCAACTCCAAATCATCTCTAAGTCCAAGAAGTGCTTCATACAGGCTCGAGGTAATATTTGCAAGTTTCAAATCTATTTTCATGTTTTTGGGTTTACTCCATGCCCAATGGATGCTTCAAGGCCACTGATCTTCCATCTAGTAGGTAGATGACCCCGCTAAGTTACCAAATTGTTTTCCAAAACCACCCTGGCTATTTTAACAACTTGCAATTTCATTCCATAATTGAAGCTTCCATTTTCCTTTGTGTTTAATTTTCAAGTCCTTTATACATCGAATATATTGGCACAAACACATGTTCCATGTCACATGTCTTCTACCCCTAAAACCCCGACAGCTTTCCTTTGTGTCATGTTTTCGTGTCCTTCGTGCATCATAACAAGTCATGGTCAACACATGTTACATGTCACGTGTTATCTCGATCTCAAAACCCCGACAAACATAGTGTGTCGTATTTCCCAAGGTGCAAAACATCAAGCAAGTTCTACCCAACATATCGGTTTTCTTGGGTTACTCAAGATATACATTTCCCCAATTACTTGTGTCGAATTTTCGGTGTTCTTAATAGGTGTAATGTCCCAAGTGTTTTGGATCTCTCAAGGTGAAAATCAAGGTCACCCGGAGGTGTTTAACAGGTCAAAAACCCGACAAACATGGTTTTGGTAGGTCAACCACTTGTATTTAATGGTTATTGTTCCCATACCTTCTTTACAAAATAAGTGACGTGAGGGGATAGCCTTGTAGGGTTCACATGCCTATTTTTAGAAATGTAATGCATCTTGTTGGTGGTTGAAGTAAGAAATCTAAGTTTCCATCCCCTCTCCCTCCCTTTTTCTATATATTGACAATTTTTGCACATTTTACGGAGGAACCTTCTCAATTTTAAAGGAACCATGCCAAAATGGTTACAGGATCGAGATATGAGTTAAAAACCTTCGTTTTGGGCATCTACAATGCATTTTTTCCTTCTTCCACTTCATTATATTGAACTATGCATATTCCAAGAAATAAAATTTTGTTTTGTGGTTATTTTTCTACCATAACTCATTTTATTTGCATTCTTGCCTCTCTTTTATTATTGTGGTGTGTTGTGCATGTCTCTCTCACTTGTAGGTTCCATTTTTATGTTTTGTGTGAAAAGGAAGGTTAAATGCAATTTTGGGTCTATGGCACACATTTCTACCCTCTCCTCCTTCATTTCCTTCCCATTTTCCTTCATTAAGAGTGTTTCAACCCCTTTCTTGGTGATATCACCTATTTTGAGCCTCAATTCATTTTTCATGTATCTCTCTCTAACCTTGGTCCTATGGATGTTTAGATTATGTTTAGATAGTTTTATTTTCAATTGTACATGAGTAATTTAACATTAGGAATAGGTAGAGAACTAGTATTCTCTAGAGATTTGTCTCATTTACAAGGTCCCACACTTGGAGACAAATACATGTTACCCAAAAACATTGTTGATGTTTCATGACCATTAAAAGGGTGCAATTTTTGTGATAACAAGGTATATGGCCTACCCGAATCAATTTTTATCATTTTTTATTTTCCCAAACCTATTCAAAATAGGTTCAAGAAGAGATTTAGAAAATGTGTATGTACTTTTATAAGGACATACGCCCTTTGCAAAACAATGACCGAAATGGCCAAAAAAATGACCTCAAACTTTATGCATCTACACATCCCTCTACTAGTTCATATGTGGAGAACACGGTACATACAAACAATACCAAATGTAGTCTCACCTATATTGAATCCTCGTATCCTTCCTCTACTCAAGATAAATCCTATACCCGTGTTCTTTATGCCAAAAACTATCATGAGCAGACTTCCATTCCTAGTCCCACAATTTAATAAACCCCATCAGCCCTATGCAAACACTCCTACATGGGTGATCCTGTCGTGGCATCAACACATCTCCCGAAACCATATACCCCTATCAACCTTCATGACCGATCCTATCTATTTCTCTCTTTGTCACTTCTTACGCTATTGGCCCCTATGAAAATATTTCCACCACGATTGATCTCATCAAAATGCTAGGAAAAGATCAAAATCTAGAGTTGTCTCGCCATTTCTCCTTCTTTAGAACCTTTTCGCATTGACCTTCCTTAGGTTCAAACTTCTACACAGTTCAACCCTAATGAGTGGGACCCTCTTGTATAAATATCTCACCTTCCAAGCTAAATCATGTGCTTAGAACTCATTTGTACCTCTCCCAAACATTGTGAGCATCTCATGTCAACACTCTTTGTTATGAACATCTCTTTTCCACCCACAATGTAGTAATAAATTTTCTTATATGTTCAAATGAGAGCATCATTTATCAATGTGAAGAGCTATCAATTTCTAGTGATTTCTCTTCTAATTCTTCCTCATGTATTTGTTTTCCTATTGATTCCATGATCTCTAATAGCTTATCTTTCATGTAGATGACCCCCTTTCTCTTGGTTCAGATTGATCACACTACAATAAAGAGAGCCTTCATAGATGAAGATTTTGGTACTTGTTATGCTTCCCTTGACTTCATTAAGGAACTTGGTTACTCTATCGACAACTTCAAATCCACTAGGAGGACATGTCAGGGTTATGATCATAGATAGATGCCACTTATGTGTTATATTTTGCTCCTTGTCATCGTGTTGCATCACATCATCTATGTAAATTTTATTATCTTAAAATTCCTCATCTAATAATATCCTCTTAGGTCAACCATGGAATCATTACATGTGTGCAATCGTTTCATCTACTTTTCAATGTGTTAAGTTTGTAAACCTCGGGGTTGTGTCATAAAGTAAAAGGTGACATTAATCCTTGTAACTTTGACCTCTTTATATAACATGGCACATTCAAAATTCCCACCCTTGAAAAACTCCACACCATCCCAATTTGGGAATATCAATGCTTCAACTACCGTGTGGATTCCCTTCATGACTATAGTGGTCATCTTGAGGTTATGGGATATGATTCTCTCAACCTTCTCGATTCCAATGATGATGATCTGATGAATTCAACCTTATGATTAACACTTCTAATATCCCCAATGTCATTAATTATATCACAATTACCTCCCACTCTACAACTTGCTTGGGTAAGAAGGATTTTGACTGTGTCCCTATCACCATTATTTATACTAAACATCCTCCCCTAGATCATCTCGTTCAACATGAGATTATTATCAATTCATGTGTTATCAATGTCACTTCACTTGATTATGATGATGTTTATTATTTAGACAATCTCTTCTTAGTGAGCTACACCCAATGTAATAATGTTGAAATACTTTTTTATCAAGAATCAATATACTTTACCTTTATTCATAACATCAACGCTATCATTGTATATCCACAAGACACACATATATCCTTTGATCTAAAGGAAAATGACCTTATATATGATGATGATTCCTTCTCTAAGTATGCCTATAAAGACAAGCTTGTGAACTACACTCCCCTAATTGGTGATTTTATGCCTAAGTAATATACATTGCCCTTAGATAGATGTTGTACACCATCTATTGTGACATCTCATACACCTTCCCCTTTTAATTTTCCACGTGTCATTAAGAATCTACTTTCTATGACATTACCTCTAGTTCTTCTTGACATTATTTCTCTTATCGCACCTATGACTGAGCCATATTGCACATGGAATAAGACTCCTAGGAGTGATGTTTTAGATTGCAATGCCTATTAATGATATATGAATAAACTTGAGGAATAATTCCAACGATACCAACCAAAGAAAGCCACACAACCCACTTCCATTACACCACTCTTTTTTTTTTGTCACAAACTTTTTCACATACAAACGATACTTTTCAAGTTATCTTTGACAAGCATTGATTTCATAAACCTTATCCTCATGTGCCTAAGTGTTGAGCATGATCTACACTATTGCTTCCTTCTATACCATCATCTAGTTCTCACCAAACTCAATACTCCCCACTAATCCCTCCCTTGATGATATCCGTCGTGATGTTCTCACACAAATATTTGATTGAATTGATGATTCTCTCTTTTCCACATAATCAGAATTCCGCCGTGGAATCAATATCATTCAAGATAACCTTGAGGACCTCATAAATCATACTCGATGTTAAATCATACATATTGTATTTGAAATCATAAATGGTGCATGTCAATCATTTACATGTTGTCATTGACTTACCTTATTATAGTTGGTATATCACTCTTTACCATGTCATTTGCATTTCTACGTCCATTGGTTCCTATCTTGGATACTTTGGTAATTCTATATCATTTCTTGCTTCAATTTATCTCTCTCTCATTTGGGTTTTTATGGCCATTTCTTCCTATCTTGGATACTTTGGTAATTCTATATCATTTCTTACATGGTTTTATATCTCCCTCTTGGGTGTCTATGGCCATCGTTTCTTATCTTGGATACTTTGGTAATTTTATGTATCCTCTTTCATGAGTTTATCACTCTTACTTGGGTTTCTATGGTCATGAATTCCTACTTTTTATACTTTAGTCATTACTATCTTATAATATACGACTTGATTTTATCTCTTATCACTTGGGCTAGTCCTCTAATCTACTCCCATCCCAATCAACTTTACATGTTTTACATACTCTCTTATTTTCCAACCTTCTATAGTTTCATTTCTCTTAGTCATGAATGTTCCTACATTTGTGCACATATAAGAAAATGACATCATAAAATTAAACATACATTAACCATGAACATAAAATACACATGATATCACCCAAACAAGTTATCTCTTACATATATATATATATGAATCATTTTATGCATAATTTACAATGTATCTCTCAAATACAACAACCATACCTCAAACACCCCCTCCCTCGGACAAGGTTATTTGATTCTTTGAGCCAATGGTTCCTAACTCATGAAACTTAGGGATAGTGCTAGTGATGTGGCTCTCAACCAATACCTTGCAACCTCTCCCTTTTCTCTAGCTATGTGAATCTCTAACACAAAAATATGGGATGCACCAGTTATTTGGCATGCGATCACTACTTTTTCATCTAATGATCGAGTTACATGCTCTCATGCCAATGTCACTTTTTCCTAGAGAATGTACTACACCAAGGAATTCATATCTCCTACACTTTCCACAATTTTTCCATGTCTATTCATATGAAGCTCATGAGCTTCCTCTCCCACAAGCCTAAACACACTCACTAAGTCGCTAATTATCACCGATATTAGTTCCATATTCACAAATGTATCTATCATGTCCAGGATGTCATCCAAGATCTCATGGTGTGTAAACTCAATTAATAAGTGCCACTCAATTATGGTGCGCTCTACAAAAAACACAAATCATATCACTCATGAACAATATATCTCGTATCCTAAAAAAATCACATTATATCCTTACACTCTCTAAATAAAATATACTTCAAGGATAATTTGGATCATTCGGGATACTCCATTATAGTGTCTCCATTTGTTTATCTACCCACATTTCCCCTAAATCGTCATATATCGATCAAAGAAGCCCTACTTACCATGCCCACCTATCTTGGGGCATTAATATCATAGGTGGTCTCCTTTAAGCCTTCATTCTTTTCTCTTTTTCCCCATCATATGCATTGTTATTTAGGCAAATGTATATTAAAATAACCTCCTCTTAATCTTTATAACCTCCACTCATGGTCCCATCCTCGAGGCCTATCCACACTCTCCTCATCAACAACAGGTCTCTCAAGGTTGTCCCCCACCTCTATCACTTGAGGTGCCTCTCAACCTCCTACTCCCTCCATCACATTACCTAACACCTACTTATGAGGCACACCTAATTTGGCATGGTCATAATGATGACACCGATACCACTTGTACTACTCTCTATCATGTCATAGTTGATACTCTAAAATAGGTAGGGATACCACATGATTTAGATGCCCAAACTGCAATGAAACTCTATCTACTAATGTGTCTCCACCCACTACACGTAATGCCATGTAATCTATAAGGTCCCCTCTCAGTAGACACTATAGTTTGCCAACTAGGGCATTGATCCATTATCCCTCTATCGTGCCCCCATATCACCTACTTCTATATAACTTAAGCACATATATCCAAATTCTTGTCCCCCATATTTTGGGCCCCTATCTCACTCTAGAATCCTTGAGGTGTTTCCTGCTACCTATAACAATGTCCTTATTGGTATATACATTTGAAAGTGCTCATAAACTCGCATTACCAAAAGTATGATGGGATCCTCTTTGTTGCCTTTACGAATCTTGTATAAATCATGCATTGGTTTTACCTAATTAGAATTCCCAAAAATAAACTATACATCAACCTCTAATGCATCCCTACATATCACTAATACAAAAAATATTACTCCATCTACCTTGTGACACAATATACATGCCAAAACTATACTAATAATCGTCATCCGGATATTTGAAATCTACACAAAGAAACATGACATGCAAATAGACCATTAGTGAGATCACATGATACTCCTCATTTCATATGGCTCATCTTGCTAAGTCCCTCCTCTCTACAATGCTTGATGACACATCAAAATATATCCACACACCTTGAATGGGCATACCCAAAATTTCATGTACATGTTATAATGTCACTATGCAACCTTTATAGTCTATCCACCATTCCTCCACCCGATAATATTGGACCTAAACTTCCAAAGGCCTAAAAACACATGTATCAAATTTTAATCTAATTGGACCTTCACCATCTATACAATTCCTCCAAAACCAAGTCCATAGATTTATGTAATATCTTGTGCAAATAACTCGCACAATAACTCTTATAACCATGCCACATCCATTAATCTCCGGATCCTTTGTAGCACCTACAAAATATAAACCAACAAGTACCTATTAGATCTCAATCCAAATTAATCTTCAAAAAATACATCTCACATTTCCAAAATTCAAATATGCATAAATGCTAAAACTACATCGGCCTATGCAAGCTTAACACCATTGGCAATGAGAAAAAAATATCATTCCTTTACTATATTTCCTACACTATAAAAATTTCATCGATCATCCTAACTATCTTCCCAAGCTTAAATTTCATTAGTCATACTTTTGTGATCAATCATTCTATCATGGTCAATCCCATATATCTCATAGGTCTACAAATTTTTCTACCATTAAATTCACAAATCTAAGCTAATAACTACCAAAATGAACATGCTCTAAAACCCACCTCAAACTCGATCTGATCTACATTTTTTTAGTGTGAGTTATCCTATGTGTCCTCCTCTCATGTTGGAGGGTCATCTCACATGGGTTAGGTTTAGGGTTTCATGTGTGTCATGCACTAGGGTTACTCAACACCATATATGTACCCCTTTTCTATTCATTTATGAGCATGCCAAGACACTCTTATCTTTCCTCTATGCAAGCTTTGTTTTTATTGAGAAAGTTCTTCCATTCGATCAATTTTTTTCCTTCTATCGCTTGGAGCTTTCACAATTTTGTTGGAGTATAACTACTTCGTGGTGCCTCGTTTCCAATTCGATTCTCGCAAACTCTTTTCATGGTATCAAAGCTACATGATTTTCCATCACACCAAAAGCTCGAACTGATGGTGGAGAGGGATCTCATCATTTTAATCACTGCTACGCCAACACATTTAGACTACCTTTGGGGAAAATTTTGCTAGCTAAATTTTCCCCGACATACATTTTTCCATTTTACTCCTAGTTACACTTTCCCAATTTAAAAATAAAACCTACCATGAGATTTTCATTGTTGTGTGCCTCATCTTGACCACCTTGTATGCCACCCATAATCTTACCACTATCACTACAATTTCTCAATTTTGGTAGCTTTAGATCTTAGTTTTTCTTAATGTCAAATAACAAAGTGACAAAAGAATTCATCATTTTACTATTTCTTGTAATTCTTATAAATGGTTTAAACATTTTCTTTCTTTCGATCTTCAAATGTTCATATCTTTCAAATGAAAAACCATAAAAAAAAATTCTCAGTAAATTGCACCATAATCATGGTGGTGAGACGATCATTTCGACATAATACACATACCTCTAGAGAATCCCACCCAAATCCCATTTTTCATCACTTCAACACTCAACTACATCATCCTTGTTATGGCCTCATTGATAGGTGATTTATGTCTTCTTTTAGTAATTATCTTATAGTGTTTGTTTTTAGTTTTACTTCGTCATGGTTTGAAACAACTTTTACACCTACCACAAGTAAGCCAATGAACACCGGAAGATAAGTATAAGGAAGGTATATTTTATTTTGTGAAGATCATTTATTTCTTTACAATTCTTTCATTAATCTTTATTTTCATTATTTACTTTTGATTTTATGTGTTACATGGATCTTTTTGTGAAGACCATCTTGTGTTTCACTTTTGTGACAAGCTTTTATCTTTGATTTGAGCATATATATACAACTCATTTTTGTGCTTGCTAAAAATTTATTTTGTTCAAGGGTTATTGATGTATCTTCCTCTTGTGCCTCAAGGGGCCTACTAGGATTTGGGTTTGATCAAACATGGTCATGTGGGCTAAACTAAATAATTTGAGAGATGCAGCTAGTATGCCTCGAGTTATCCTATCATTGCCTTGTTTCTTCCCTTTTCAAACATTACACCTATGTTGAAATAATTGGTATTGTGTCAAATGAATTTTAAGGAGATAAAATATTAATTGGTGTCATGGATATCAAAGGATGTTGTAGGATTTAGGTGATAGATCGTAATGTTGAAAAAATATTGTTTGTGCTTCGAGTCTCATACCTTTTATTTGGAGTCTCTTTCTATTGCTTTGGAGTCCGACCGGAGTGCTTGAGCTCGATTAGAAAGCTTCAGAGTCTTACCAAAAGTATTCGGAGGGATTAAAAATAGATTTATGATATTTTTGTTGATGTTTGACTATCTCTATTTTGACACTAAAATGTTCCATATATTCAATTTTTGGCCGATTATAGTTAATTAGATTTACTCTTGTCTTTGAATTTATCTTCTTATTGTAGCTATGGCATACCTTCATCTTGTTTGGATGCATATTTTAAGAATGTGCACATGTATAAAAGGAGATGTAGACTCATAATTTTTATTACTTGAGAGAAGTGAAATAGCGGAATCGCTAAGAGGAGAATAGTGGAGAAATAAATGAAGATATCTCTTTAAGACCCAAGAAGACTTCTCAAAGTATTAAATAACAAAAAATAACTGAAGGAGAGAAATAGAAAAATCAACGAGATTTGAAATGAAAACTTATTGAAGGAAGAAAAAAGTGGAGCATCAAGACTTGATAATAAAGTGAGATGTGAATTTGAGAAGAGGTGGAATTGCATTATGAGTGGAAGGACGAGTGTAAACAAAAAAAGTAGATGAATTTGCAAACATGATTGAAGAGAAAAGTATAAAGTGGTTTGATTTCATTAATTATACCATCGTCAATTTTGGAAGAAGGATCTAAACTATGTGTATGAAGAGAGTGATTGAACTTCCATCATAAGGTTGAAGGAACAACTATAGAAGGTGGATGTGTGTGTTTTCGAGTTAGGGCTAATTTGGAGATTGGTGTCTCCAGTAGGTTGGTACCTATAAATTAGTTGAGTTAGTTCTCGACATTGGGTATTGGTGTCTCCAGTGAGTTTGTGCTCACAAATCAGTTGACTTTTTGCTCAGCATTGAGGATTGGTATCTCTAGTTTGTTGGTGCCTACAAATGTATATTGATATATTTTAGGATGGATTTGGATAGTAGATCCAAGCAATCTTTTTCTCTATGGTTTTCTCCCATAAGTGTTTCCACATAAATCTTGTGTTCTATGGTTGTATAATTGTTATATCTTATGTGATTAGTGTTTTTATGGATGTTAATGTTTAAATAAGTAAAATTTTGTATAATATTGATTCACCCCCAATATTAGTGTGTTTTCAACAATTGGTATCAGATTAGGTTACTTCATAATAGTTTGACTACTAGAAGGTAGATCTCTGTAGTACACATCACAAGACAAGAAGGATTATCTTCAAATAGGGCTCCATTATTTGATGGAACTAATTATTCCTTTTGGATTATAAGGATGCACACCTAATTAATGTCTCTTGGGTGAGACATTTGGCAATAATTTGTTAGTGGTTGTGTTGCTCCAACAACTCCTTTAGCAGATCAAGCTAGTAAGAAGGCTAGTGAAAGCAATGCAAAGGCTATGAATGCAATATTGGGTGGTTTTTCTGAATTAGAATTTGTTAAAGTGATGCATTGTGTATCTGCCAAGGAAATATGGGATAAACTCAAGAACATATATGAAGGATATGATAAAGTGAAGAAAGCAAATCTCTAAATACATAAAAGTTAGTTTGAGGGTTTGAAGATGAAGGATGATGAAAACATTATTGCCTACCTTCTTCATGTGGATGAAATTGTCAACACTATTAGAGGGCTTGGAGAAGAAATTAAAGATGAGGTTATTGTGCAAAAAGTGCTCAGATATCTTCCTTTGAGGTTTGATGCCAAGGTGTCATAGTTGAAGAAATGAAGGATTTAAGCACCCTAACAATGGATGAACTTCATGGGATTCTTACTACATATGAGATGAGGACTGAAAAAGATAAATCAACTAAGTGAGAGGTAGCCTTCAAAGCATCAAAGAAGGTGAAAAATAGAAATATTGAGTCACATGAATACTCCGACATTGATTCGAGATCAAGAAGAAGCTCATTTTGGCATAAAGTTGAAGGAGGAACTGGAAAATATAAAGGTATGTTACCCTTCAAATGTTTTAATTTTGGTAAAGTAGGAAATTTTGATTCTATATTTCCACATGCAAAATAAAAAACAATGATAGTGAGGAAGATCACAACATGAAGGAAAGTAACAAGTACTATCAGTCTAAAAATAACTACAAGAGAAGAAAATATGAGAACTTCCACAAGAACAAAAAAAATCTCTACACCAAGGAGGAAAGTAGTTGCTCATATGAGGAAAGTGATGAAAGTGACTCTGCTAGTGATCAAGAGGAATCATTGTTCATGAAAATAAAGTCAAGAGAAAGAAAATAAGAGTTGGTTTCAGAAGATGTTGAGGTGGATCTTGAAGGAGAGCTCATTAGTGCCCTAGATGAGATCAAGATTCTTAGAAAGAAGAGCAAAGAAACAAAAACAATATATTTAGAAATTTGAAGAAGAATATGATGCTTTAAAATAAAATTTTCCACAAGATCTTGAAGAATATAATAATATCATCATTGATATAAAATTTTAGCTTGAAGAGATGAAGAAGATGGATGAGGATGTGAGAACCTAAAAAAAAGAATGAAAATTATGAGAAGCTTGAATCTGAAATAGTTTCTTTGAGAAAGGAACTTGAGAAGACTAATGCTAAATTAAACAATTACCTCAAGTTTGAGAAGAGTACTAAAATATTAGATGATATACTTAGTAATCAGATATCTCCATTTATTAAAACTGGTCTTGGGTTCAAAGAAGATCAAGGGACCTCCAAATAAGATGCAGACAAAGTCAAAGACATACACAGATGCTCTTTAAAGGTTCAATCAGAAATGAAAGTAGAAAAGTGAATGAGACTCATGTTCCTCAAAGTACAATAAATCCTTAAGAAAGAAAGATTCATGTTCTTGATAATACAATATTTCCTCACAGAGGTTAGATCAAAAATGGCAGAGAAGATCCTTTCCCCCAAGGAAACATCATTTAACTAGGTTTCAACTTTTTATGGTTATTGTTTTTCATGTAATCAATTTAGAGATAAAGCAGTAGATTGTATATCTCATGCAAGAAGTTTTAATAAAAATATGAAAGAAAATTCATTTCCTTTTGGATTCTCAAATAGAAACTACAACTCTTTTTCTCCTTTGATGAATTTTGAAGTGGAATGTTATAAGTGCCACACCTTTGGGAATATTTGGTAAGTTTTGTAGATTTTTTAGAATATCCCTAAAAACAAGAATGTAGAAACTATGAATAATCAAAAGGATGAATCAACAAAATTTTGGAAGAAGAAATCACAACTAGGAAAGAACAAGGAAAGTTCCATGCTTGTTCAAACTACACTTCATGCACAAAATGAAGGAAATCAATGGTATATTGATAGTGGCTACTCAAGTCATATGACTAGAGACAAAAGTAATTTTCTCACTTTGAAAAAGGTAAATAGAGGCACTGTGAAGTTTGGAGATAATGTTACAACAAGGATATCAGTAAAAAGAACAGGAACTATTAGTCTTAATAATGGAAAATCAAAAACTGAAAATGTCTTGTATGTTGAAGGTCTGTAAAACATAATATGTTGAGTGTTATCCAAATGAGTGATCATGGTTATATAGTCACATTTCATGTTGAAGGATGTGATATTAGAAAGACAAAAATAGGGAAAGTGGTTTTGATGCATGCAGGACAATAAACAATCTTTATATTCTTAGTGAGGTTAAGGGAGAAAATTTCTACATGGGACAATTAGATGAAAGTTGGATATGACATAGAAGGATGGGCCATATTAATTTTGATAACTTAGTAAAGATCAGCTCCAAGCAAGTTGTTAGAGACATGCCAAAAATTTATAAACCACAAACACATTCTGCAAGCAATGTCAATGTGGGAAGCATACAAGAGTTTCATTCAAAATAAAGGAGTACTCAACTACAAGTTACTTTGAAACTTGTTCATACTAATCTATGTGGGCCAAAAAGGACTCAAAGTATGCAAGGTGAGATATATTTCATGTTATTTGTTGATGATTACTCTAGAATGACTTGGGTACTTTTCTAAAGGAAAAATATGAAGCATTTGAGAAGTTTAAGGCATTCAAATCCTTGGTTGAAAATGAAACTAGAAAGAAAATAAAATGTCTAAGATCAGACCATGGAGGAGAATTTACCTCAAATGAGTTTGTATAATTTTGTGAAAATCATGGAATAAAAATACATTATTCAAGTTTGCAAGAACTCCCCAAAAAAATGGTGTTGTAGAAAGAAATAATAAAATAGTGCAAGAAATGGCAAGAACTATGCTAAATGATTCAAATTTATCTGATATGTTTTGGAGAGAAGTGGTTAATACAATAATATACATTTTAAATAGAGGGAAAATCATAAGTAAATAATAGTAAGACTCCTTATGAGTTATGGAAGGGTAGACCAACAACAATCAAACATTTCAGAACATTTGGAAGTCCATGCTCTATCAAAAGATATGATGAAGACTTAGGTAAGTTTGATTCCAAATCTGATGATGGTATTTTTCTTGGTTATTCCTTGAAAATAAAATCATATAGATGTTATAATTTAAAAACACACAAGATTGTTGAAAGTGAAAATGTGAAAGTAAATGATATCAAATATAAGAAGAATCAAACACAAGAAATTGATTATACAAAGGAAGCAAGTAGTGAAGATGAAGATGAAAAAGAAGAAGTGGAAAGAAAAGATATAAAAACACCATCTATATGTCCAAAGGAATCATTTTAAAAATATGATTATAGGTGAAAAAATAGTGGGGTATAAACTAAAGAAGATTAGATTAGCAAATATATCTAAACATGAAAAAATTTCTTTACTATCCAAAATATAACCTAAGAATTTTTCTAATCAAGTAAAGACAAGCATTATATTGGAGAAATGGAAGAAGAGCTAGATCAGATTGAGAAGAATGAAACATGGGAGCTTGTCCCAAGACCAAAATATAAAAATGTGATTGACACCAAGTGGGTTTTTAGGAACAAGTTGAATGAAGATGGGAAATTTGTAAGAAACAAAGAAATGTTAGTTTGTAAAGGATATGCACAAATTAAAGGAATTTACTTCAAGAGACCTTTGCTCCTGTTTCTCATTTAGAATCCATCAGAATATTTTTGGATTTTGCATATTTTCAGGCTTTAAAGTATATCATATGGATGTTAAATCAAAATTCCTAAATGGAAACTTAAAAAATATTCAAGCAGCCATAAGGATTTATTTTATAATTAAAAGATAAGAACTATGTATGAAAGTTGAAGAAATCTCTTTATGGACTGAAACAAGCCCCAAAGCCTGGTATTCAAGACTGGACATGTATCTACAAAAAGGTTTTAAGAAGGGTGTTGTTGATAGAAATATTTACATCAAAACTAAGGTGAGAATCAATTGATTATTGTTGTGTATGTTGATGATATTATTTTTAGAGGAAGTAGTGACAAGATGTGTCAAGATTTTTCTATGACATGCAAAAGGAATTTGAAATGTCCATGCTTGGTGAATTATCTTTCTTTCTTGGTTTACAAATTTCTCAATTAGACAAAGGTATATTTATTTCACAAGATAAATATGTTAAAGAGATGTTAAAGAAGTTTAAAATGGAAGAATGCAGACCAATTAATAATCTTATGGTTATTGGATGCAAGTTGAGAAAGGATGATGAGTCTCTTGAAGTAGATCAAAATCTTTATAGATCTATGATTAGAAGTTTATTATATGTGACAACATCAAGACCTAATGTAATGCAAGTAGTAGGTTTTGTGGCACGTTATCAAGCTGCTCCAAAATAATAAACTCATGTTCAAGTTGTTAAGAGAATATTTAGGTATCTTAAAGGTATGGTGGACTATGGCTTATGGTATTATAGAGATGAATATTTTACTCTAAAGCATACACAGATGCAGATTGGGCAGGATGTGTTGATGACAAAAAAAAGTACAAGTGGAGGAGCATTCTCTTTAGGACATAATCTAGTATCTTGGTTGAGAAAGAAGAAAACATATATCTCCTTATCTACAATTGAGGAAGATTACATTTAAGTTGTGTCATGTTACACACAATTTCTATGGATGAAGAAAAAATCAAAATACATCAAGGTAGAATTTAACTTTCCAATTTCCATAATTTGTGATAACAATAAACATAATAAACATATCCAAGAATCTAGTTATGCATTCTAGAACTAAACATATTCCCATCAAGTATCATTTTTTGAGAGAGAAAGTTGCAGAACAACGGGTTAAGATGGAATATATTGCCACAAAAGAACAAATTGTTGATATCTTTACTAATCCTCTTCTAAAAGAATATTTTGAATATCTCAAACCCAAATTAGGTGTGGTATCTTTCTCATCATGTCACTAAAAGAAAGCATGAATTCAAGGGGAGAAAATCCTTTCCTCACCATAATGAAGAAAAGTCAGAAAGAGCTCAACATATGCATACTCAAAGGAGGAGAATTGATAATTTGAAGAGTTTTACTCCTTTTCCATTGATTTCAAAGGGAGGGTTAAAGCAAGGGGAGAAATACATGTAAATAAATCAAAATCAAAGCAAGAGAAGCGAGTAAAACAAGATATTACTAAAAGAATATTTTTGTAGAAAGGGTGAGCAAGCGACATTCTCAGGTTATTAATATGCAAGAGGATAAGGTGGTTGGTTATATAAGATGGGTTGTTTCCATCAATGACAAAGGGGGGTATTGTTGAAATAATTTCATTGATTTAAAATGAATTTAAAGAATATAATATATGATTTGGTGTCATTGATGTAAAAGGATGTTGTAGGATTTAACTAAAATAGTAGAATGTTGAAAGAATATTATTTGGTGCTTCTAAGTCGCATACCTATTCTTCGAGTCTCTTTATATTGCTTGACTTTGACCAAAGTGCTTCGAGTCTCGACTAAAATCTTGAGTCCGGTCCAAAATGCTTCGAGTTTATGTCTATTACTTTGAGTCTCACCAGAGTGTTTTAGAGTTTGTTTGAAGTTTGTGTTTTGTTTTATTATGGGACCAATAGTTTGGGCCAATGTTGTAATGCATTTTTTTGAGTTTCTGAAATTAGTTTTTATAATCATGCTTGGTGACCTTCCAAATATTTAAAAACAAATTTATGATATTTTTGTTTCTATCCGATTATCTCCATCTTGGAACAAAATGTTCCATATATTTAATTGTCTAGTCGACCGAGGATTATTTGTTTTACTCTTGTGTCTTGGGATTGATATTCTTATTATAAATATGGCGAAATCCATCTTGTTTGGATACAAATGTTAAGAAAGTGCATAGGCATAAAAGGATATGTAGACTCATTATTTGTGAGTGCTTGAGAAAAGTGAAATAGTTAACTACTAAAAGGAGAAGAGTGAAGCAACAAATGAAGATATCTCTCTAGTCCCCAAGCATCACCAAATAATAGGAAGAGAAAAGCATAGCATGAAGAATTGATAATAAAGTGAGTTGTGAATTTGAGAAGAGGTGGAGCTGCATTATAAGTGGAAGGACAAGTGCAAGCAAAGAAAGTAGATGAAAGTGTGAACATGATTAAAGAGCAAAGTATAAAATGATTTGATTTCATTAATTAGACCAACGTCCATATTGGAAGAAGGATCTGGTATGTGTGTATGATTAGATTGATTTAGTTTCCATCATAAAGTTGAAGGAGTAACAATAAAAGGTGCATATGTTTTTTTGTTGAGGTCGGTGCCTCACAATTTGGGGATTGGTGTCTCCAGTAGGTTGGTGCCTATAAATTAGCTGAGTTGGTGCTCGATATTGGGGATTGGTGTCTCTAATGAGTTGGTGCCCAGCATTGGGGATTGATGTCTCTAATAGGTTGGTTCCTACAAATGTATATTGAGATATTTTGGGTTGGATTTGGATAGTATATCCAAGCAGATTTTTCTTTGCGATTTTCTCATGGAAAGGTTTCCACAAAAATCTTGTGTTTATGGTTGTGCAATTGTTATATCTTATGTTAATGTTGTTGTTATGGATGTTAATTTTTAAATAAGTAAAATTTTGTATAATAATGATTCACCCCTCCCTCTTAGTATTATTTTGTGTTCAACAACCTATTGTTTCCATGTGTCCCATTATGTCTACATGTTTGTGTTTATTACAATTTATTATCCCTACTTTTGATCACCCTTAACCTTTTCATTCATCTCCATTTAATTTTGGATTCCACCCACATGTTTTTCACCTTTTGACCTTAGATTTCCCTAAGTTCGAAACCATCAACCATGGGCGATGGTGTTAGGTTTGGTTTTTTCATAGCCAATGCCATCACCTGTGGGTAATGGTGTCGGGTATATACACCCCACTACCTTTTTATTACCACCAAAAAAAAATTATCATACATGAAGGAACTTATAGCTTACATGTTTTTTCACTATTTCACACCTACTTGTTTGACTTAGAGTCTTGGATCTTACCTTTTTGCATTTGGGTCACCAAAGTGAGTTAGGACTAGAGATATTCTTGTTAAACTTTCCCCTTCTCCACTCGTAATGATTCTCTCTCATTGATGTTGTGTTTGGGGAGGATTATGCATCAATGGTCACACACACACACTATAGATAATTATCTCTAACTCTTTTTAGTCTTTTATCTTGCACATGTATGTTGTTTACTGGTCATTCATTGTAATAGACTCAAGTAAAAAAATTATCTATTGCATTATCATATTATATTACGCCCTTGGCTTTATCCATCCCTTGATTACTCTTATTATGAATCATAGTAGGATATGTATTTTTATCTTAGGTGTAGGCCTTGAAAACCTATAATTATCCTATGGTTAGAGTCAATATCCTCTATAACTATGACAATAGTGTTCCTTAAGAACCTATATATCTCATCATGGTCTCGAACTTAGATTTAGACCCTACATTTGAGAACCCATCTAGGAACCTATTTTATCCTATCATATGATTTCAAGTAGAGAGGGAGAATGTAGATGTTAGGGAAATGACATGAGGCTTGTTATTTATCTTATGAGGCTTGTTCATTTTCAATGTTTATACGTGTTTACTTTAGTGCTTTACATTATAAAAATGTTGTAATGTATATATAATGATAACCAATGTAAAAATTGGTATAATGCATCCAAACCACATAAGTACAACATATAAATGTAATTTCATATCCATTAATGAAATGTATCATCTTTTGAATAATCGTGCCTTATGTACATTTTGAATGGAGAAAAAAAGAGTTAGTTTATATCATGTATGCATTGTAATGGATATGAAATTGCATTTATATGTTGTACTTATGTGGTTTGGATGCATTAGATCAATTGTTACGTTGGTTATTATTATAGATCCCTTACAACATTTGCATAATGTAAAGAAGTAAAGTAAACACCTATAAACATTGAAAACGAACAAGATTTCTAACCTTCCCACTAAGTTCCTCCTCTTAATTGAGCCTTGACTAGATGGTAAAACCCCTTGCATCATATGAGGAACCTAAAATCAGACTATTCCTTGTCCTCTGTGACTTTACACGAGGTATGATTGCCATGTGTATACTCTATCATATTTGGGGTGAGTAAGACCCACAATTCTAGGTGACGTGTGTCTAAACACATCGTGGACACGTTTAAGTTTAATATGCTCACAAATTTTCCTTTGCACCCTAGTGGGTAACCAAGTTCTTATGAAGATAATTTGTGGTGATAACGCAAATGAATAATATTGTTGTGAGATCTAAATAATGTAGGTGGATTCAATATAGTATTTTACCTACGCATAAAAATCTTGTGATTAATCCCATTAATCCCTCACAGATAAAATTGTTACCTTGGCAAGTAGCAATGGAATACCTTTGGTTTGTACGAAGGTTTTGTGAGATAAGGATGTTCTGATTATTCTAGTGTTGACCTGTAGTAGGTTATACACCTCTTAAGTGAAAGTTGGGATAAAGTAAACCTAAGACCTCTTAAGAGGCTAAATGTGGATGGAATTTGCAATCAATAACACTATCAAAAGTGTGTTTAATATGATGTATTAAAAAATATAAGGTGAAACTTGAGCTCTCCACTTTTAACTAAAAGTTAAACCCTTGTTATGTTAATGTGAAACAAATTGTTCCATGTGGGAACATAACTTTTGAAAACATGGGATCCTAACTTGAAACAAGTGGTATGTGATTCATATGCATATTGTGAATGACACAATTAAATGGTTAAATTATATAGTTTATTTGTAATAACATTAAAAGTAAATGAGGTGTATCCTTAATGTTTAAACGTTATAATGAAAAGGGAAACTTGAAATTTGATCACTCTTAAACCTAAGATTATCCCTTTTAACTCCATGTTAATCCCTCCTTATGTAATGAAAGTAAAAATATTTTTCATGGGGAACAGGTCTTTTAGGTACATGAATCCCTAGTGTGAAAACAAGTTCTATGAGACTCAAATGTGTTTTAAAATGGTTCAAATTAATATTTGAATTACATTAATTAATTATAATGAAGAAAGAAAAAAAAAAATTGTGTGGACTTACGTGGGTAAACGATCTAATGAAATGAAATTGTGTAAACTTGAGATGAGAGAGTATGTTTTTATGCATGGTAAATTTTGTACTATCAATTATGTAAAACAAAGAAATTAATTTGTAAGTGATACATAAACCATGATAACTATATACATTGTGGGACATATTCTATCTTCTAGTCCTCATTTGTGGTTATATCACTATGTTTTGTTTCATTCATTTGACAAAATGTGGCATTAATGGGAATCTTATGTTATCCTAAATGTATGTAAGTTTCATCATGTTGGGATTACATTACATCATTGTTATTGGAGATATAAGGTGTTGTTAGTGAAGGTAGGAATAAGGAGTATTATGTGTTGTTGCTTTGGACGAACCAAAGGAATCCATAGCTAGTCTTAATGGAGGCATAAATTTGTGTCACAATGGAGGGATAAGGGGTATGTGAAAGTTGAGCGATGTATTTTATCTCGGAGGAACCAAAGACTAGCCAAGATTCCTTAGTAGAGCTATAAGTGGTATTTGCAATGATGATCTCTCCCCATTGCGGCCTTATATGTAGGCTTGGTAGTGTGAGTCATCTTGACTTTTGGTGTCAACCATGTTCTTATCCCATCATATGAGTGGGACCATGTTTGTGTAAGTATATCATGTGATGTTGAGTTATTCTAAGTGAGCCCAAGTGATGTTGTAAAACAAGAAAAGGAAGAAAAAATATCCTAGTTTATTTTGGCTTGTGTTTTGGTCCTACATGTGTGGACATTATAGGGAAAATGCGGAGATGTTAGGGAAATGACGTGAGGCTTATTAGTTATCTTGTGAGATGGAATATTTGCTTCATGTTATTCCCTCAACACTATCATTTGTTTTTATTAAAATTAGTTAAGGTTTTATGGATGAGTGTGATGTTTTATGGTTGAGTGAACTATTGATATGTGGTTTTGGGTGAATGTTTTTCTGCACTCTCATCTTATTATATTTTACGTGTAATTTTGTGGGAGATTATTGATACATGTTTTTGGTTGGCTTTTAGGTAGCCTTAGCATTCTCTTAGATTTAGTGCATATTTTGTTTCTAATATTTTAGATTTCCATCTTTTTAATTATGGGGTGGTGAATATGTGTACACATTTTTTCCTTCTAAACCTTTGCACAACGCTAAAATTTCAATTTTTCAAATATTACTCTATAATTTTCACTTATGTAAACAAAACCCCAATGAATCTCATTAACCCCCACTCATAAAAGAATGATTTTTGTTTCGCTAAGAATCACCACCAAAATTAACATTTGGCCACTTATGCATGATCCATAGATTTATTCCTTGGGTTGGTGAATATGTGTACGCATTTTTCCTTCTAAATATTTGAGCAATGTTGAAGTTTCAATTTTTTAAATATTGTTCTTGCATTTTCACTTTTGCAATAGTTATACCATGTTTTTATTAGTTATGTGTCAATAGTTAATTTACCTGTTTTGATGTATACGAACTTTTATTTTATTAATAATATTTAAAGTTATTGAATTTATTGCAACCCTTACAATATGTGTTAAAATTTATTCTTGATATACCCCGGTTTTTCATGTTCTTGCATATTTTTATTTTCATTGTGTTTACAAATGTTTCTTGTTGTATTACTTCAACGCTTATGTTATTACAACACAATCATGTAACTTCAATAATCTAAAAAGTTACAAAGGAAAATGTCCCCGCATTCCAACACATGCGACCTATATTTTATTAATAATATTTTAGGCTATTGAATTTTTGTGACCCTTACAATATGTGTCAAAAATCATTCTCTACTAACTAGACATATGAAATTCATATCCACTCATAGATAACTCCTCTCAATCTTCAAGTTTTTTTCCACTTCCTAGCCCTCATTGTTATCCCTATCGACATCTCTATTGCACCACTTACATATGAATAATAACACTTCTATGTGAAAAAATATTTAATTACTAATTTAACCCAAATCTTTTGAAATATGAAAAACGTTGGACTATAAATTTAAGACCAAGCTCATTTTTTTCATGTTAGAAAGAGATGCCTCACCTACCATAAAAATAAAAGAAATTTCCGAGAGTTGATTTCTTTCAACATTGTCCTAAACTTCTCCATTTATCTATTGAATAATGATATTTCTAGTTGTAATGTTCACTTTTTTCCTTTTCCAAACATTGGACTTCCAATTAACTCGAATAATTTGAAACATAAATCCACAACAAGATTCTAAACAAGCCTCAACATCATTACCTTTTTCTCACCTAGATCTCAAAAGAAATTTTTAAGCAAAGAAAAGAATCATAAAGCAAGAATCTATTTTATTTAGTAAAATCAACACAATAATAATCTAATACTCAAGCCTTGAAGAAAACTACCAACCATAAAGTGTTACAAAAACTGGAAGCAAAATATTTTCCTTCGCAACGCATGATTTCTTTTGTGAGAATCCCTTACTTCTAGTGTCATCCCAAAGGAGCGAGGAGTTTTTCACACCTCATAGAAACCCTAATTTTTGGTTAGTGAGAGAGGATGGATGCTAACATTAATCCATCATTTGAAAGCATGCATCAACGGGTTAATGCTTCTCAAGCTACAATGACCAACATTGCATGTAAAAACATTAATCATCATCATGAGGGTAAGGATTTTTATTTTCAATTGTTCGATGAGTTTGCTAAAGTTTACGTGGGCATTTCCTAACATATAGTTGTTCTCTTTTATCTTAGAGGAATTCCTCTTGATATTGATTTCTATATATGGACATGCTTATGGGAGGAGGTTAGAGGGTGGAAAATTAATTATGTAAGGGGTTTGGGTAGAGGTTATGTTTTCATTCTCTTTTCCTCCGATTTTCCCAATTATCTTTCAATACGACACATGAGTTATCTATGGCCAATTTTTCTATCTTCAAGGGTGGAAGCTCAATTTTCACATTGAAGGGCCATACCATTCACAATATCCTATGGGGGTTGAGTTTCACTTTCTCAACCTAATTGTTTGACCTTTTATTCATGAAGTAACTAACCAACTAGGAATTTTTCTCTAGTTTAAACATGATAAGGAAAAATTCTCGTGGCCTCGGAGCCATCCCGAGTTTGCATTGAAATGGGTCTATCCCAACCGCTACATACTTTAATGTAGCTTTTTGGTCCAATGTTTTCTCAACTTTGACATGTTGTTTACCTCAAATAACCCAATGCATGCTTCTATTGTCAAGAAGATGGCCATTTGATTCATGGCTGCCCCAAATGCAAGATCAAGCAATAAAGGTTAAATGAACTTAAGACCAAGAAGTATGAAAATCATGCCTCGGTTCCACCCAAAACACCATCTCCATCCCTAAATAACCATATTTCCACTACCCTCAACCACAATCAATTGAATAATGAAATTCGGCTCATCTCACATTAATCAGTTCCTCCTATTCTATTCCAAAAAATCAATTCAATGACATGTCCATCTTCCTGAAAATTAGAAGGTTTCAATAAAGAGAAACAAGTCTTCCTCATAATGTAGAGTCTCCACTTGGGCCCTAATATAGTAGCCAAGCCCATTATTGGGGAATTTCAAAAGTGTTTAAATAATGCAATATGGTAGGGGAGATCCTAATCGATGAAAAGTGTTGGAATAACTACATCTTTCTCCCTTCCCCCAATATTGAATCTAATCGCTTCTCCTTACTTGCTAATAATGAGGTTGAGAATCATCTAGTGTTGTCCAATGAAGCTTTCCCTATTCTCATGAAATGTTTAGGGTTCACCCTCCCCAGACAAATTTCCACTTCAAAAGCTTACACAAAATCACCTCTATGAGGTTTCTTCCTTCTAGAGGTAGTGGATCTACTCTATTATTCAACCGAATGACATTTACTTGTACTTCTCATTGTACTTTACATCTCATGAAGAAGGGCGTAGAGTTACAATTTTGTGCCTTTCACCATCCCTTTCTTATAAAATCATTGTCTAAGTGAAGACCAGAGGTGTGTTTGGTTTATGGTATGTATTGGGAGTGAATCATTGGATTTTTCTCAATTTATGCTTCAAATGTCACACAACAAAATGTGTCACTTTGTGGAATTGGACGAGTTATAACGTTCCCCCTATAGAGTGGATTTTAGGAGGTGATTTTAACATGGTTGAGCACAAAGAGTGCAACTCGTCTCAAGCATCTCCTCTCCTCTCGAGGAATTTTCATCCTGGCTTCACTATCAGAAATCTTTGGGAGTCTTTGATCCCCTTTTTGGATGCAACTCACAAACAAGTAGTTGGTTCATTTGGTCCAATACTTAGGATAGATTTCATATGCGACTAAGTAGACTTGACTAGATTTATGTCGAGTGTATTTTCTAAGTCAATTTTGTCTTTCCTTATGTTTCCACCTTCAATGACATTTTCTTCTCTTATCATTCTCCCATTTCTTGCACCTTTAACTTGGAAATGTTAGGAATTAGTTGAGTTAGTGCTCACATTTATGTAAACACAAAATCATGCACTTTAGACACTATTTAGTATCGGTCGCATACTACTATTTAGAGGGTTTTTGAGTGAAGAAATTACTAATTAACCCCCATCTCTTTCTTCCATTATTTTAGCCCCGAATGGTGAACCCAGGCTAGTATTGGGGTGCCCATGGGCACCTTGGTCCCACCATGGGCACCTCGATCCTTCTTGAACTTTCCTACCACTTTTTGGGATCTTTCTAGCTATTTGAGGTCTTTATCTTTTTGGTGGTTAGCCATTTTAGGTTAATTACAAAATTAGATCAAGAGAACCCTATAAATATAAAGTTATGAGACCATAATGAGGGACCAAGCACTAGTCACTACTATCATCCATCTAGAGTTGCATCCATCTATTGCATTGAGATCACTTGCATCCACATAGCTCCATCACAAGGCACAAGGCTAGGTCATCTCGCATCACACACAACATAGGGGAGGATTCTATTCTATTCCATGCACACATTCTATTACATTTTCTACATCTAGTTATTGCTCACTACTTCACAAAGTGTGACTGCACAAGAGCACCTAGGGCACATTATGCACACACTCACCAAAACTACATTTGGGTCCAAAATGTAGTGCAACACTCAATTAGTAAGCCCACTATTGTGGCAGCTGAGGTCATTCTGACCCATTCATTTGCATTCTTCTTTTTTAGGGTTTTGATACTCCTTTTTGGTCTTTTGTAGGTCTTTTCATCATCTTGGAATATCAACAACATCTAAGAAGTAAAGCAAAAAGTTAATGCGATAGATAGCGAGGGTTTTGACCATCTTCCAAACCTGTGAAGATCAATTTAAATATTTTACATAGACTAGGGCACCCATTTTGCATACCAGAAGTGCCCATAAGCGCCCCAGTCCCTCTCTAAGTGCTCCCAGTCCAGCCAAATACTCTAGATCCATCCTTTTTGGAGCTCTACACAGTCATTTCTTGCTTCCATATTTTCCAATCACCTCTGTGACACAATCCCGTGAGCATCTTCTATTCAATTGAGTTCTTTCCTCTTCTCTCTTGCACATTAGGGTTTTATTTCCATTAGTTTAATTTCTTTGGGTCATCTTTACATTTATTTACAACATCTATTTACTTTATTTATAATTGTTCATAGCTTAGATTAACTAGTACCTATATTACATTTTTAGTTAATCATTTTGGTGAACCTAATCATCCATGCTTCTAGGATCTTCACTCATAGCTTCTCATTCTAGGGTTTATTCTCTTTTCACCATGGCTCACTCTCATACTAATTTTACCGAAGAACATCTTAAGGCCATTAATGATCATATTGTTGAGCACCCTCAAGATCTAGACTTACTTTTACATGTGGCTCGTGAGGAAGCTACTAATTTGGTGGAACTCAACACTTCGGTGGCTATAACAACTTTTGTTGCCACTCAACCACTTGCTTCCACTCTCCCACCTATCTCTACTATTCTAGTTTTTTTTCACTACTCCTACCAATCATTTTACACCACCCTTAGTTTCTCATGTATGACAAGTTTCATCTATTGGCAATCAAGACTTAACTTCTCTTTATCATGACCTTCAAGCTCAAATTCATAAGTTGCAACAAGCCACTTTGCATGCATCACCATCTTTAGATTCCACCTTATTGTTGAATACTCCATTCACACCTACCATCTCTACTTATTCACTTCCTCCTAGCTTTTTCACCCTAAGCTTCCCATTTTCAATGGGCATGGTGACCCACAGGAGCATCTTCGAGCATTTCATGTAGTTTGTTTAGATTTTGCTCAATGATCATATTCTCTTAGCTAAAATATTTCCTCATAGTCTCCATGACTATGTGATGTGTTGGTTTTATGACCTACCTTGTTCATTCGGTAACTTCATTCACACATCTAGCCGATGCCTTTCTTACACATTTCTCCATCAATATCAGGCTCTAAGATCTCTTATGCTCAACTAGCACAACTTAAACAAGGATCAAATGAACACTTACTAACTATGTTTTGAGATATAAAAACAATCTAGCTAAGATGAAAAATGTACTTGCATGGACTCTAAGCTTCAGGACTTGTTCATTTAGAGTCTTTTACCACCTCTCTCAAGAGAGTGTTCTTTTGAAACCTCTCCTTCATTTGATCATCTTTTTCATACTCTTAAGCTTCGTGAGACCAAACTCCTATCCATAGGCAAGCTTAAGTATCAAGAACAAGCTTCATCCTCCACTCATTTTCCAAACAAGACACCATTCAAACCATCTACAACTAAGCCTACCAACACTAAGATCACTGTCAATGCCATTACTCCTTCTAAAGAGACTCAGTCACAACAACCTAGGTACATTTAACAACCTTCCAATGGCTCCACATCTTATATTGAAACAACTTCTAGACAAACCTTATTACTCTTCCTCCACCACTTGAGTTAGACCCATCATGACCAAAAGGTAGGAACTACAATGAAAAATTCCATTGTGATTACCATCGATGTGTGGGACATTCAACAAATAGATGTTTCAAACTTTGTACAATCATCCAAGATCTAATTGATGATAACAAACTAGAGTTTCCAAAGTCTACTAACTCTACACCAAGCAATGATAAGGGTAAACTCAAGCTCTTTAACAACGAATCTCAACAATGTGACAAGAAGACATCCGATTCTTCTTCCAATCATACATATCACATGCAGTACCCCTCCTGAATCAGAGCTCTTGATTTCTTAGTTGCAAACATTGACGCTTCACCACCATAATTTTCTTCTCTTGATCATGATTATCATGCAAATTTTACATCTAATCATTTACATATCAAGGCATTTGTTGGCTCAACCTCCATCAACAATACTAAGGTTGACCCATCATGGCCCATTAGTGCATGCTCTATTTCACTTCTTAAGGCTATCGGTTATCCTCCATCACAAATTGAATACCCTTTCAACAAACCCTTTGGTGTTGTTAAACTACATGTTATAGTTGGTCCTCTTACTATGCTTGTGCCTTTCCTCATTGGGAACACAGTTGATGGATGTGACATGCTTCTCGGTCTCAATTGGATTCATCACTCTCAATCTATCATTTCTATGAATCATTTGCGACTCAAATTTATTCACAACAATCAAGTTCATTTCTATTGATGATGTCCCTCCATCTACTCCATGGTCATCATCTCCTCGCACAATAGCTAGCACACACCTACTTCATCTAGCACATCACACTCTATGTTACTCAAAGCACAATCTACACCTAGTTCACCTACTCAGCATCATCTACATGACCGCATCATTCCACTAGTCCTACACATCGGCATAGGCCCATTCCTAGGAAAACTACATCGAGATGCATAGTCCCCACCTCATTTTATTCCACGTGGTTTCTCATCACCTTCGTATTCATTCAACATCACATAGATCTCCATCACCGATGCATTTTACTATGCCATGACCTTCATCATATATTCATCCATCACATGCACATAGACTTCATTCACCAACACAACATTTGTCTACCATACCACCACTGTTAGAGCATGGTCCTACGCTTTCACCACCACAGGCATCAGATGGAGGACCTCATCCTTCACTATCATTGGTTAGTTTACTCATTCATATATACTTGGGGGAATCATCTATTACACCCCCCACTCACCCTAACATCTATCATCTTTGCATTTTCATATAGGCATTCTCATCACACATTCTAACATCATCATTACCGATGACACACTCTTGTGCTTTGGTTCACACTTGACTTGTTGAGGGATTACTACACATGAACCCCACACACTTGCACTATAGGACTTACACACATCACATCTATTCATCACACATTCATCATACATATGTACATCACATCATCACATCATACATATATCATACATCATACATTTCATACATATATATCATACTACACATCATAGCATTCATACACTCATCATTCTATCATACTACATTACTAGTCTCACATACATTACATGTACATTCATTACACTTTACTTTATTATACACATCTTGCATTACATTCTACACATCACATATTTACATATTCTACTCATCACATGGTCATCTTTCATCATTACATATACTACATTGTCTTCTACGTGTTGCACTCACTACCCTATGACACACTTTAGTTCCTCGGTCCATACTCATTGCCGAGGTTTACAAATCAAATGGACCTTACACTCATCACACATTTACTATTCACCTTTCATCATGTGACATTTCTAGCCTAGTGACATACACTTTAGGCTAAATCATCACCTATTCTATCATTTTGTAGTGGTATACACCTTAGGTTACATCACCACTCCCTTTTTCATCTTGTAGTGATATACGCTTAGGGATAAATCATCACTCATCCATTCATCTTATAGTGATATACGCTTAGGATAAATCATCACTTATACATTCATCTATGTCGTGATATATGCTTTGGCTATAGGGTTCATGCACACATCATTTCTAGGTCACATCTCATCACTACACCTACACATTCATCACAACACATTGAGACACACAACACACACTTCGACCATTTCCCGATGATGCACTCTCATTTACGGTTCATTCTTGAATGTTGAGGGGGAAAACCAAATGAACCTCATTGCATACATTTCCATTCACTCGGGGGCATGTGGCTCCTATCACTCCATTTTTCATTCCATTCCATCCATCCACAACATACTACATATTATGGTTGTTTTTACTCTTTCTTACTTTTTTTGTTCATGGTCACTTTATTACACATGCTAGTTAGATTACTTGTATGTCATTTATCTATATCATCCACACATGTGCATGTTCACATCTTTTTTTAGTTGTGATCATATATATATGTCTCTTTTACATGCAACATGGATGCTCACCTTCTACCCTTCCTACATTGGTCATTGGGGGCATCCACATTCATCTCTCACAGTGTTATTGTTTCATTTTGTACTTAGCACTTTACATTACTTTCTTTATACACACTTTTGACATATTAGTTATCTTTCTAACATGCTAATGGTGCTTCATGTGCAACATTTGTTATGTAGGAGGATATTTTCTTCCATACTTGTTTGTTACATTGTTTGTTATTGTTTGCTTTTTATGTGGGCCTTTCCCTATGTTTGGTGTGCACACTTGTTTGTTTTTGTGCCCATGATGGCCTTTTGCATGTCTTGTGACATCATGAGTGATGTCCCATGTTTGTAACCACTTTTTGTGGCTTACTTGTCTTCTTGTGTGTTTACACTACTTTTGCTTTAGTAGCTTTATACATTGTTTGCATAGATTACACATTGTCTTTTTTTACATGCATGCTTGTTTATACTAACACTTTTCTTTGGCTAGCCATCCTTGTTTGTGCATGCCTTGGTTTCTACCAAGTGCATTCCCTTCCCCCTACAGGTAGAGTTTTAGAGTTCATGTGGTTGGTCCTCTTTTGGGGCCACATTCTCCTATCAACGATGTCACATGCACCCCCAAAGAGGGGGCATCATTTGGGGTTTTACAATCTACAAACACATTTTTACACTAGTTCAGTTCAATGCACTTTCCACCCTTGGCATTGTGGGTTTACATACAATGAGTGAGTTCAGACTAGTCTACAAACTCCATACACAACATATTTTTACAGGACATGGTGTCCTTAGCATTCTAGGGAAGTAGTTACAGGCTTGGAGGTTATAATGGGTGTACCTCCCTACACTTCTTCTACTAGGCCAAGGGCGTCGATCACCCAAAAAACTAGGAGATAAGACAAAGATCTCTTCACACACATTCAGGGAAGTAGTTAAAGGTTGGAGGAGACAGAGCATTTCCTCCCTATACTTCTTCGGCCTATGGCGTCATGGATCACCCAAAAACCCCGAGCAAGTAGTATAGATATCCTTCTACACTCTTTCTCTCGACATGGATCAAGTGCACATGTTCCATTTACACTTTTTCATTTACATATTTTACATTTACATACTTTTACATGCATCTTTTACATTACATTTTTACACATACATACATATATATTTGACTACTTGATCATTTTCTCCTTGCAGTCCAGTCACCGTATGAGAAATAAGCAGTCAAATGGGGGCAAAAAAACAACAACAACAACAACAAACAACACTTCATGACAACACACACTTCACATACTAACCATGTAGGTACACTACACACATCAATCAACACACACATGTTCCACCCTAGGTTCACTCTCATCACTTTTTTGTGCATTTTCATCTTTAGTTTCCATGCTCCATCATCTTTTTTGTCATTCCACACTTTGTCTAGTCCTTTGGCATGCCTTCTTTGTTACTCTACATTGGCATTAGGTACGCATATCTCTATCTACTTTATGTTACCAGCTTTTCCACTCACCAACATAAAGTGGGGGCAAATGTAGACACAAAATCATGCACTTTAGACATTATTTAGTCCCGATCTCATACTACTATTTAGAGGGTTTTGAGTGAAGAAAGTACTAATTAACCCCATCTCTTGGCCATTTTTATTTGATTTCTATCATCATTCCCGACCTCCACCACACACATGCCCAGTCTATTTTATCATCTTCCATTATTTTAGCCTTGACTGGGGTGCCCAGCTAGTATTGGGGCACCCATGGGCACCCCTAGTCCCACCATGGGTGCCCCGATCCTTTTTTAACTTTCCCACCACTTTTTGGGCTCTTTCTAGTCATTTGAGGTCTTTATCTTTTTGGTGGTCGGCCATTTCAAGGTTAATTACAAAATTAGATCAAGAGAACCCTATAAATATAAAGTTATGAGACCATAATGAGGGACCAAGCACTAATCACTACTATCATCCATCTAGAGTTGCATCCATCTATTGCATTGAGATCACTTGCATCCACATAGCTCCATCACAAGGCACAAGGCTAGGTCATCTAGCATCACACACAACATAGGGGAGGATTCTATTCTATTCCATGCACACATTCTATTACATTTTCTACATCTAGTTATTGCTCACTACTTCACAAAGTGTGACTGACACAAGAGCACCTAGGGCACATTATGCACACACTCACCAGAACTACATTTGGGTCTGAAATGTAGTGTAGCGCTCAATTAGTAAGCCCACTATTGTGGTAGCTGAGGTCAATCCAACCCATTCATTTGCATTCTTCTTTTTTTAGGGTTTTGATACTCCTTGGTCTTTTTAGAGTCTTTTCATCATCTTGGAATATCAACGTGACATCTGAGTAGTATAATGAAGTTAATGCATGCATGAAATGAGGGTTTCGGACCATCTGTCAAACTTGTGAAGATCAGTTTTAGAGATTTTACATAGACTAGGTGCCCCATTTTTGCATACCAGAGCACCCGTAAGTGCCCTAGTCCCTCTTCAAGCGCTCCCGTCCAGCCAGATATTCCCATATCCATCCTTTTTGGAGCTCCCGCATAATCGTTCTTGCTTCCACATTTTCCAAGTCACCTCTGCAACACAATCTCACGAGCATCTTCTATTCAACTTGATTTCTTTCCTCTTCTCTCTTGCACATTAGGGTTTTTATTTCCATTATTTTAAGTGCTTGGGTCATCTTTACATTTATTTACAACATCTATTTACTTTATTTATAGTTGTTCATAGCTTAGATTAACTAGTACATATATTTACATTTTTAGTTAATATTGGGAACTCCATCCTCACTACTACATCCACAAGTTGTATATTATAGTGGTAAGAAGTTGTGGAAAGAACAGTTAAATTCCTTAGAGGATATGGCAAGCTTATGGCCAAGGAGAGATGGAAAAAATAAAACACTCTTAAGAACATTCTTAGTCAACAACATCTTTCTCTTGAGGAACATCCCCATACACCATCTTTCGAATCTTTGTTACAAAAATAGAAGATGATTTAAGAAAAATTGAAATTTATAAGGGCTAAGGTACAAGGAGGTGGGCTCATTTTTTTGGATTCAACATGGTGACCACAAATCTAAATGTATTTTCAAATACGTACAACAAAAACAACATCATGAACACATCTCACGCATCATTATTGAGGACGGAATGGAGAGCCACCCATTTGATGATATCAAGGGATCTTTTTTCAGCATTATAGTAAGCTTTTCCAGGAAGATCAATACCTTGAGTATGAATCTTTTTTGGAAGGATGGGTGTGTGAATGCATTCCATGCAAGGTGGATCAGGCTACCAGTCATCTTCTTGAGCAACATCTTACTATAATTAATCTTGAATCAACACTTTAGACAATGAAGACTGAGAAGGCCCCTGTCTTAGATGGTCTCCCGATTGAATTCTTTCTAGCTTTATGGCTCACACTCAAGAATGGACTTGTTTAATGTTTACAATGAGATGGAGACCAATGGATCCTTGAGGTTATCATTAACCATGGCCTAATCAAAGTTATCCCTAAAGCTGGATAAAATAATAAGATATGTGGTTGGCACCCCATTACTCTTTTCAAAGTTTCCTACAAAATCATTGCAAAGGCTATTTCTATGAAGTTTAAACTGATAGCCCATGATATTATTCGATCGAGCTAACCAAAAATCATCTAATGGGATGAAGATTCTTACCAAGGTCCAATATTGGTTAAAATAGATTTTGACAAAGCATATGATTGGATCCATTGACATTTTATCCTTAAAATGTTTGAGTGGCTAGGACTTGATCCCTACTTTAGACAATGCATTCAAATGCTCTTTACTAAAGTGCAAGATCAAGTCATGGTTAACATCATCCTCACAATGATATTTGACCTTCAACGCTTCATTCAACAAGGTTGTCCACTCCTCCCCTTCATGTATGTTGTTGTTGTCGATGCCCTCGGTTTAATGTTCCAACGAGCTCATCGTTAAGGATCTATGAAAGAAACTACTCTTCCACAAGAGTCTTATGCTTTTGATTCTCATTTGTTTGATGACTCTATCCTATTTTTGAAAAATTATAAATAGGAGATTGAAAATGCTAAAGTAGCTCGTGATATTTACTATGACATATTTGGTTCCAAGTTGTGAAACCACAAAACAGAAGTCATCTTCATTAAATTCAACACAAATCTGACCTAGATTCCTCTAACTTGGAACGTCATCCCCATGGGAATATTACTGTTACTTGGGTATCCCATTTGGTATTCATCTTTCTCCCTAGGACATGTGGGATTGGGTGCTCAATAAAATTCAGAAAAAGGTTGAAAATTGGTCTTGTAAATTCCTCTCCTAGCTGCCAAACTACTTGTCATCAATCACATTATATAGCTAGCCATGTGTACTACTCCTCTTATTAGTTCCCGTCAACATCAACATGGAAAACTCGCACACTATTATGGGGATTTCTTTGGGGCAAAAATTCAGTAAGAAAGGGAGACAACAATTTCTTAGGAACTTTGCACCCATCCTAAAATTGTTGGTGGGCTTAGAATTATTGATCCATTATAACAAGGGAAATTCCTTCTTACTTGCAAAATAGGTTGTAAGGGCTTGTCAGGTACAAAGCCTTGGAAGATCCTTTTTTGAGAACGAGATCCAACAACCTTCATATTAAGGTTTAGACTTCCATTCCATAAAAAGATAAATATCTAAATGCATTTTTTTCAATATCTCGAGCTCCCTTCCTCTTAGGTGTAATTGCATATCTTGGCGAGGATACAACCCCTTTTATCTAACGACACCATTAATCTCTCCAACATGGATTGAGTATTCCCACTTCCAACCTTTGGTGGAACCGGATAATTCAATCTAATGACCTTCCCATTGTTTTCCAACATGAATTTAGAGAAAAATTCTTTGCAAAAAGGAATTAATATAGTTAAGGACATATAGCATAAAATGCTAGTAGTTGGCACTCTTGGAACATGTTGCACTATATGTTTAATTTGCCGATAATATTTAAACATGTTTATATCTCACTTTCATAGTTGATTTCGCTAGGGTTATCCTTAAATTACTGGACAACCCTTTAGCCCTTGGAAGGATTGACCTTTGGCCAAACCAAGTGGCCATCAACACAACCATAGTAGGGGTTTTGTATAAATTGATTCAACACCCACTCCTTCTAGAAGACTCTTAATACCAAATGGTTTATGTCCTTCTCTGATTCTCAATGGTAGCAAATGGCTTACATAATTGGGCAATCTCTTGCTAACGCTATATGTCAACTATTGGGATGGTGCATTCTACATATGAAACCTCCAATTGGCATCACTTTATCCAAACTTGGTCTTAGTACAAGGAATGCACCTTTTGTTTTGCTCTTGAAATTATTTCCTATCTCTTTTAGCATCGCCCATCCTCCTCTCAACTCACGATCTTCCCTTTGCTCGTCTCTTCTAAAACTCCTTCCCAACAATTTCAATTCAAAATTGCCTTGCTTCGCATTCTCTCTCCATCCACTCTCACTATCATTTGGAACACTTAACCTGATTACCCTCTTTCATATTTGGAAAAATTGTTGACAACAATTATACGTTCGAATGGTATTGTTCTCGTTACTCAACAAGCTTAATTTTTGTCCTCTTTATATTTGCAAATGTACCAATTCAACACTAAAAATCTAGGGTGTGTACTACAATCAAGAGGATAAAGGAATGTCTTCAAATTCTGCCACCAAATAGTACTTTACAACAATGGTCAAGTTTGACTACCATATGCATTGTTTTGTAGTCCCCCTCTTTTGTATAATGTTTATTTTGTCAACTTGTTCCTTGTTGAGGACCTTGTTCAACATTGTGTCTTTTTACTCCACCCACATAACAAACACATAACCACCCAAATGTGATTGTTACTCACATATCAATCACTTACATATTACTCCACATAATATTATCTAACACTAACACTTCCATGTGAGGGACTATTCCTAGCAGTACTTCTGTATTTTTAATTATTAATAGTTTTCAGTTTTTAGAAATAAGAGTCTAAACATGGATTTAGGAGAACATATTAGTAACATTCTTTCCAATTAAAAATAAATCATCCCAAGTTGTCTAATTCTTAATTTATTAGCTCCACCAACATTTTCAGATCTTATCCTGCAATTGTAACCTTATTTTTAAACAGGTCCATGGCCCTGACAACCAAGGTACTATTGTTAATTTATTAGCTCCGCCAACATTTTTGGATTTTGTTCTATAATTGTTACCTTAATTACAACTGCAGTATGCTGCACTTGTGAAGATACAGGATTACCTTCGAAGTCTTATGCGAAACAATACTCTTAGACAATGTTCTTAGTTTATTTGTAATTTGTTTTTGTTCATAGTTTGGTCTCTGTTAGAGCCTTTCTTGCTGTAACTGGATAGTTTTGTGACTCTTGTAACTGTTTTTTATTAATAGAAGCATTCTCAATTTTTAAAAAATAGTGTTACCTTATTTTAAGCACCAGTCTTTCACTGTCCTGTTGTATTTAACATAATAGGTTTCTATCAAGATCTGTTCCCTCAATCTCTAGCTTGTGATTGGTTCTAACAGAAACTGGATTTGGTCTCTCAATCTCTAGCTTGTGATTGATTTTCTCATCTGCAAAGGGCTTTCTGGTTTTCTTTTGTAATCCTGGTTGAGGCCGTGGCGTCTCCCCTCTTTTAAATAATGTCACCTGAGATTGTCGTCGACCTTACAGAAGCAAATTGCTGAAAATTTGCAACCATCACAGTCAAAGGGTTTTGTGGTTAGGCCAAACATCCCATCAAGAATGGGTAATTTTGCGGTTTTGCCAAGCTAAATCGCTAAAAGAAATCACATGCAACATTAAATAACACAGTCACCTGACTGTTAAATAAGCTCCAAGCCTGCAACCAACACCGTATTTATCAATACCAAAAAAATTATCCATTGGGTGTTAGCAGGTTTGCTGTGCAGGTCACGTCAAGAATAAGGAAATCAGTCCTTCCAACTAGAAACTTAAAAGTCAATAGAAAGAATGCATGGACAAGAAGCTACATTTGTAATATCAATAGATAAACATATAAGAATCCAAGTATTAAATAAAAGCTTACAAACGTTTTAAGAATATTTTGCTAAATACATCGAAGTTAAGAAATTAAAGTTATACTCAAATGGAATCCTGCTAGAGGTCTGCTTTCATGAAAACTACACCAAAGAAAGGAGAGGATATATATCCCTTCAAATTCTAGAAAACGGCAAAATATATAAATACTCGACATATTACTTACAGGAGAAGATTTCATAACGATATCCTCCGTATTATCTTAGCAAATCCAATTACTCATAGGCAGACAATAATGCCTAAATTTTCACAAACTTGCTTAATACCCACTTTACAGGGATGCAACCCAAAATGTGCTTTCAAATAGCTATAGGCCTAGCTCCACCGCTGATCACGCTACTTGTGAGGATGAAAACTGGACCAGCTAAAAAAACTTAGTTGATTCACCCTGCAAATTGTCTTACTCCTTTTGTCAGAAACTACACTAGATCATTGTGATTAACAACCCATTCCACAACCTTTTCTAAGCACCCAAAATTTGCATCTGCTTAAAAGTTTCTAAAGCTTCTCAAACACAGCCATTTGCACATACCCACAACCGTGGCACTCTAGGGAATAAAACCTTGCTGAGGTATTTCTTGAAAATCCTGTTAAGTTCCATCTTGAACACCATTATGTGCACATTTAGAAATCAACGCATTTCCATGAGACTACTCCTTTTTTTTATAGGTGTTTTGTCAAACAGTTCACGCGGCCTAAGTTTTCATCCACATTTTCATACCTATCGACCGGAGAACTTGTAATCATGGATTTTAACAAGGATCCCCTTGTATTACTCTCTGCTAGTTGACCACACCCTGTCCCATGGCTTCACTTGGCATAGGGAAAAATGAAAGGGAAAAAACATGTAGAGGTATGTGTGGGACAGCCTGAAAGGGCACTTTCAATTCCTTAATCAACACAACAGCTACTAGAAATAAGATACTGAGCTGGAATGGAATGGCGCATTAAAGGTTACATTGCACGTAGTACATGTGCTTATGAGCAGAAGGAGCCAAAATAAAACAACTGGACATTATGTTTGACTGAAACGCCTCCATATCCCAACGTTTCTTCTTCTTCTGCATACAACAACAAAACAGCGGCAGAGAAGAACCTCAAAGAGACATTGAACCCACTTTAGGTACAGATAAAGATTTAGATCAATCAATTTGCATATGCTAAACTGAGGACATGTTTGGGTACAATTTTATTTCCATGTGCAGGTTGTCTCAACCCATGATGGATTGATCTTAGACGGCTATTAGCAGAGCTCCATACAGTGCAGCACCCCTAAAACGTTCTGTTTATTTAACTATGGGAGCACATAACCCATTCTTTACCATCGTTAGTGAAGAAGAGCTCCTCCTTGCACTCGCTGTAGCTATCCAATTACTGCTAAATTTCAAACGTTGGCTCCGGTTTCACGTGGGTAACGCCTCGGACCTCAAATAAAGTGTTGTATTATTCTGCAAGGAAAATGACAGGTCTGAGAAGGCTTTTAGGATGTGTCGCTGTCCAAACTCTGCAAGAACTGGCGCAGGTAAGGAGGAGACTGACAAAGGCGGCTCATACGTAATGTGCACTCTGCCACATGCAAAACTGCCATGGTTTTGGGTTGGGCACTACAGTCGATGCAGGACTGATTGAAAACTTAGATTCAACCAGTACAGTATCCAATAAGCCGAAGAAACGTCCTATTTTAAAAGTGGTTGTATTTTTACATCTAAAACGACCAACAATGTCTAAACGCCTTGCAGAATCCAGCACTGCATGCAAATGAATGATGCTTGGATTGGAGAGAGAACGTGGGCGATAGACAAGGCTGCACAAAAATATGGAATGCTATATAACAGAATGCAACGCTTTATATCTAGACGCTGGCAGAGAATGATGTCTTACGGGATTACGAGCTCAAGACTTGGATTTAAATATGGAGATGCAGATTGCTGACTAAATGATGTCAAGCAGAGGAGGACACAGGCCGTCAGAAGTTTGAAATATCCAATTACAACTTCTGATGACATTCCGTGAGATTGTTGTAAAAGCCTCTTGGCTTGGGCTTTACACTTGCCAAGTGTATTTGTTTACAAATATCTGAGGCTTTTTCAACAAGCCTGTTTTGCAGATGTCCGATCATGATTGCAGCTCACAAGACATCAATTTGTTGAGGCATTTTGTCAAACACTTTGTGTCAACGAAGAATCTGTACTTAAGGTTAAACATTTTAAAAACATAATTCCTAATTGGATTCAGTATGGATGTTCGATTGCAGCATGATTTCTGTATCTTCATTTAAAAAATTAGGCTTCCACATGTTAACATTAGTAAAGAAGATTTTGAGATTCCCTGTATTTTGTTTTTAGACAAGGCTTTTGGCATTGTGATTTCTCTACCCATCATCAGTTGAAAACAGGAAATGGAATCGATTAGATCGCGACTTCTCAGCCCATGTTCAGTTCAGTGAGGTTTGCTTGCAATCTTCTTGTAACTGATATTGTTATATTGGCTGTAGTGGTCATAACTTGACCGTATTTTTCATTAGGTACAGGAACCCTGTTTTGTGTCAAAAACTTTGCTAAAAACTACCTAAATCTATTTTTGAGAATTTTATGAAATAGTGGCAAACCTAGTATTTGATAATTTTGAGAAAAATTAGCCCATTGACTTATGAGCAAAAATAAAAACAAAACAAGAAAAACGTTACCTGTAACCAGGCTCTGATCCAGCCCACTTAAAGAAACCCAATGCAGAGCTCCAGTCGGTGCTGAATTTCTTGAAAACTTGTTCTACCAGCCCCTCTGAAACCTTTACACCACAGTCATCAAGAGCTTTCTGAATGTCCTTGTGCTGACGGAAATTCGTGAGGTATGAGATGAAAATGACGGTGACATTCTTTCCGTTGTTAATTTATTAGCTCCGCCAACATTTTCAGATCTTGTCCAGCAATTGTTTTTTTTTAAAACACTCTATAACCACTCCACTAAATGGGAGTTCAAATATATTACGTGAGAACAACTATTCTCCTTTTAAATAAAGTACATTATTATTAAAACAAACACATAACCACCCAAATGTGATTGTTACTCACATAACAATCACTTACATTTTACTTCACATAATATTATTTAACACTAACATTTACATGTGAGGATTACTCCTAGCAGTACTTCTGTATTTTTAATTATTAATAGTTTTTAATTTTTAAAAAATAAGAGTTTAAACATGGATTTCAGGAAAATGTATTAGTGACATTCTTTCCAATTAAAAACAAATTATCCCAAGTTGTTTAATTTTTGATTTATCAGCTCACCAACATTTTCAGATCTTATCCTGCAATTGTTACTTTATTTTTAAACAGGTCCATGGCCCTGATACTGGCACCCAAGGTGCAGCTGTTAATTTATTAGCAATACTCTCAAACATTGTTCTTAGTTTATTTGAATTTGTTTTTGTTCTATAATTGTTACCTTTCTCGATATAACTGAATATTTACTCTCGGAACTGCATTTTATTAATAAAAGCAATTTTAAAACAGGTCCATGGCTACATGTGAAGATACATTGTTAATTTATTGACTCTGCCAACATTTTTGATTTTGTCTCTATAATTGTTACCTTATATACAGCTAATACTACAGAACATTGTTCTTATGAATACTTAAACATTGTTTGTAATTTGTTTTATTTTTGTTCATAGTTTAGTATCTATTAATCCTTTCTTACTATAACTGAATGGTTTTGTGACTCTTGTAACTGTGTTTTATTAATAAAAACATTCTCAATTTTAAAAAATTATTTTTACCTTATTTTAAGCACCAGTCTTTCTACTGTACCAGTTGTATTTAACATAATAGGTTTCTATCAAGATCTGTTCTATCAATCTCTAGCTTGTTGTGATTGGTTCTCTCAGAAACTGGATTAGTACTCTCGATCTCTAACTTGTGATTGGTTTTCTCATCTGCAAAGGGCTTTCTGGTTTTCTTTTGTAATCCTGGTTGAGGAAAGGAGGCCGTGGCCTCTCCTCTTTTTAAATAATGTCACCAGAGATGGTCCTCGACCTTACAGGAGTAAATTGCTGAAAATTTGCAACCATCACAGTCGAAGGGTTTTGTGGTTAGGCCAAACATCCATCAAGAATGGGTAATTTTTGCCAAGCTAAATCGCTAAAAGAAATCACATGCAACATTAAATAACACAGTCACCTGACTGTTAAATAAAGCTCAAACCTGCAACCAACACCGTATTTATCAATAGCAAAAAAATTATCCATTGGGTATTTGCAGGTTTGCTGTGCAGGTCACGTCAAGAATAAGGAAATCAGTCCTTCCAACTAGAAACTTAAAAGTCCATAGAAGAATGCATGGACACGAAGCTACATTTGTAATATCAATAGATAAACATATAAGAATCCAAGTATTAAATAGAAGGTTACAAGCGTTTTAAGAATATTTTGCTTAATACATCGAAGTTAAGAAATTAAAGTTATACTCGAATGGAATCCTGCTAGAGGTCTACTTTCATGAAAACTACACCAAAGAAAGGAGAGGATATATATCCCTTCAAATTCTAGAAAACGGCAAAATATATAAATACTCGACATACTACTTACAGGAGAAGATTTCATAACGATCTCCTCCGCATTATCTTAGCAAATCCAATTACTTATAGGCAGACAATAATGCCTAAATTTTCACAAACTTCTTTATACACTTTACAGGGATGAACCCAAAATGTACTTTCAAATAGCTATAGGCCTAGCTCCACCATCTAGCATAGAAAGCAGGAATTTCTTCCAGCTTGAAACTTGCGTGGAGCTGAAGCCAATATTAGTCAGGCTTGCTTCTCCCTTCCCCCTCTTGCCTTTTGGAGAGCTTTCTGTAATCTCCTGTTTTTATCCCTCAATGCATCCAGAGAGAGACAGAGTTGCCTTATTGCTTCTCTTTTTTGTTCGTCTCGCTCAAGTAGTTGAATCTCCTGTTCCCTGTTTTCTTCAAGTAACTGACGGATCTCATTTTGCAATTCCTCTATTCTAGAGCTCTGTTCCAATATGAATTTTTCTTTTACTTCCGATATGATTTCTATTTCTCCTTTTGCAAGTTACCGACATTCTCTGTAAGAACTTGCAGTTTTTGAACATTAACCTCATTTACATCCCTCAGTTTAGTGTTCTCTGCTCTGAGATGAAGGACCTCCGTTTGCAATTCCTCAGTTCAAATGTTGTTTTCTCTTTTTCCAAAATAATTTCACCATTCTTTTCTCATCCTTCAGAACTGGAACAGTGGTTTCACTTTGATAGTTACCTTGACCCATTGCATTGCTTGAAGACAATATTGCAGCTTGGCTTTTGACAGATACAACCATATCTGACATGATCTTAATCTGTTTAGAGAGATTTGTGTTCTCCTTTTCCAAGCCACCGACCTTTTCTGAAAGAAATTTTACTTCATTTTCATTCCTCTGTTTGGTTCCACGCATTTCATTCTGCAACCTCAAATTGCTTCTAGCCAAACTAGCCGCTTGCCCATTGAAAAATCCAAGGACAGCGGACATGATCTTACTCTGTTTACAGAACTTGGTGTTCTCCTTTTGCAAGTTACAGACATTTTCTTTAAGAACTTGCATTTTTTGCGCATTAACCTCATTTTCGTTCCTCAGTTTAGTGTTCTCTGCTTTGATGATGTCTATCTCCTGTTTCCTATTACAGACATCACTTTGCAATTCCTTTATTTTGAAACTCTGCTCTAAAATCAGATTTTCTTTAGCCTCCAATATGACTTCAATTTTCCTTTTCTCGTCCTTCAGAATTCGCATAGTGTCTTCACTTTGTTGATTGCCTCCACACATTTCATTCCGCAACCTCACATTGCTTCTAGCCAATCTTGCAGCTTGTCCATTGACACAACCAAGGACAAGTGACATGCTCTTATAGTTTTTATTTTCCTTTTGCAAATTGCTGACCTTTTTCATAACAACTTGCAGTTGTTGTACGTTAATCCCATTTTCATTCCTCAGCTTGGTGTTCTCATCTTTGATGAAATCCAATTCCTTTTGCAAATCATTGCGTTCCCACACAATAACCTCATTTTCATTCCTGAGTTTGGTGTTCTCTTCTTTGATGATGTCCACCTCATTTTGCAAAAGATTCATATTCTGCGCAACCAAAGATGTCTCTTCTTTGCAGAAAGCCTTCTCCTTCTTCAATTTATTGTTCTCAGAAACCTGAACATAGCTATCCACTTCAAAATCCAAATAAGACAACGTGCTTGCAGATTCCTGGCCTGAAGATACCGAGCTTGCAGATTCCTGGTAAGAACACCTTTCCCTCCTACTTATGCAATTCTCAGGTTCCGGATTGTCTATTTCAGATAGTTCTGAGTCAGAATCACACCTGTCTTGCCCTCTGAGAATTTTCTTAGACCGGTGCTTTAGATTCTTAGCCCCTGAAATTTGCTTTCTAAATGGATTTTCCAGATAAGCCTCAAAAGATAATCCATACTGAGCTTGGATGGCTTTAGGCAAATTCTGTCTAATTTCCCCTTTGAGTTGGTCATACTGTTCTGCCAATGATCGGTGTCCCCTGTAGAGCTGCTCAATCATGTTAATAAGTTGTGGTCTGTTATGGTAGAAAATTTCGGCTCGTTGGGCAAAAGAGTCGGCGGGTGCTTCTACCAGATCCAACATGTTTTGAGTATTCTCATCGAGCTCTGCCACATTGTCAAAAGATCAGACCTACCTTGTAGCACTGGTTCAAGGTAAAACAAATTCACAAAATATGTGTACCCAAGCAGACTCAGTGAGTCGTTTCAGGATTATCTTTGCTGTTATATGTATCTTAGCAACACTCATTTCAGAATAATCCCTGGTTTTATAAATCAGATATACAATGAGGGAAAAGAAAGTGTAGGTAAATACCTTCTAGAGTATTCTGAAGCCATGGAGATTGTATTGGACTGTTGTGGCTGTCCCTCCACCAAGAATAAGTAGAACTTCGTGTAAGGTGCTTCATCCTTAACCAATCAAGGGCTTGTTCAAGATGAATTTACCTGGATCTTCAAACCTGCTGAGAAAAAAACAGAGCCCATGAAAACAGGGGATTTGTGTCCTATGCTATTAAAAATCACAAATCTCACTATAATATTAAAACAAAATGCTCATAATCAATCAAGAGCAGAGAATAAACAAAGCTAACTCGTTAAAACAGAGATCTGTATGCATGCCAGTGCTTTTACTGGGACAATCCAAATACACAAGAAACGTTAAATGCAGGAAAAGCCAGGCTAACATTTATATTTAAAGCCAAGTTTAAGCTCTAAACGTATCGCAGATCAGGCAAGGTACCAAACAGACAAAATGCAAGATCGGCCATGTAACAAACTTGCTAAAAACAAAAGATAATTGGTTTTTTTAGCAAAATGCAGAAAATGCATGGAGCAGATACATTGCAAAGCATGGAACTTTGTAGCGAAATCTATTTTAGAATAGAAAGATGCGTATTCCTAGTAAAAATTCAACGTTGTACGCGGATGGAGCGGGGTTTACATTAAGAAATTAGATGAGAAATTGTAAATGTCATACGCAGGAATCTGATCCAGATTTTTAAAATCAAGAAAATATCAACGAAGCTTAAAATATAGAAAATGTCATCCAAGCTTAAAATTTAGAAATTACAGACCAATACATTAAGAAGACGAAGAAAAAAGAAAAACTATAAGCTGGTGGAAAATCTTTCAGAATTCCAACTCCATATGACTAATCTACCAAAAATAAAAGCTATCCAAATCGTCGACATATGCATACATGAAAGCCAAAACAGGGATGCACCTTCCCGCAAAATAAGGAAGGGTTCAGATGCAATCCAACGTGTCTGGAGTGAAGATGCATCTTTCTACAGTGCAACATAGTTCTTCGTAAAATTTTCAAAACTATGAACAGCAAACTGCCTATCATAATCGAAGGACATGCAATTTCAGCCATTAAAAACATGCAATTTGTAAAATATTGTCAAATATCTCTAAAGATAAATGAAAACAGGAGAACATGTAAAAATAGTTTAAATTTGTACCTCGATCTGAACAGTAAAAGCCAGGAAAACAAATTCTCGGAAACACTAAGAACTCTTACGAAATTAGTAGAAACTGTGAAGATTTTAGCCAAAAAAAAATTTAAAAACCTGGAAAATGAGAAAAATGCATGGGCTCCTTAAAGATTCAACCTCTTCGTTCCTCCTCCACACAAATATTTCCCAGTCTGCCTCCGCCAAAGCAAATCTATCGCCTGCGCTGCAGCGACGACAGATATTTGGCCGTAGTTTCGATCCAACGGCTATGCGGATATACATTAGATATACACTCATTTACACAAATATATATAAATCAATACATGTATATCTCGGGAGCAGATTTTGTTCAATTTAGTGTCGCGTAATGACGCGGCCATCACCATATCGGGAAGGCGACAACATACGTTGGAAGCAGGCGCGCATTCTCTGCTTTTCAAATCAAAACGTTTGATATTTCTACTGGAATTTCTGCACGGGTCTGCATTTAAGTAGCTAAAATAGCGTTTTATCAGTTTTGTCGAGAGTTTTGGCGGATATGGAACCATATTCCAACGGTCCTAACGAGGATGTGATGTTTTTGTCTTTTAGGGATATATTTTTGGGAATCGAGTACACGTGTGAGGCTCCAATTTGTGGTCGATATTTGGGAAATATAAACAAACTTAGTTGACTTTTTGGGTACTTGTTAAATTTTGATTTAGAGCGTTTGATTATTTTCATTGCGTTGGCAAAAGCAGAGTGTAATTCTCATTTTTAATTTTCTTAAAATGTTTAAATAATTATGTCGTGGTGTTCCGTGAAGGGTTTGTAAAACGAGTATTTGTTTTCATTGGTTGTACTTGTGACGTGGACATTCGACCTTATTATTAAATTTATGACCGCGGTCTGGATGCATGGAGATTTGTAGCCGTTGAGCACTATTTTATATTTATTGGCTTATATTTGTAAGAAAACTTTTACCACATCATGTGTTAAAAATTGACTCAATGATGAGGACGGGGATTCATATTTAGGGGACAACTATCCGCCTTACATGGTACAAGTAACCCATTATACATGTGTGTGTCATCTATAATATTAATTAAAATGAGTTCTTGGAAGGCCAAGTTCCTCAAGTACTTGTTTTTTTTTGTTTGATTGAGACACCTTTGCTCGTACTATGGCTTGTGAAGCATTATCGATGTCGCAAAGCACTATGGTTTGTTGTGTTATATATCCGCAGTGTATTATATGGCTCGTGCATCATTGAAAAAGTTTATACTCGTTCATCGTCCAAAATCTTAAGCCGCAACACAATGTCACAAACCATTGTCTTGATCATAAATAGCTAATGCGTCATCCTCGCATGTTCATTCTCCTCTTCCACCAACAGCTTTTGATTGACTCTTTCTTCACCATTCTTTTTTTCTTCTTGTGTCATTCATCAACTCATGGAATGTCACGGTACAACCAAAGTCGCGGATGCTCACTCAAAGTCATGCTTTTCCAACTTAGTCATAAGCCACTATTCAAATCCATATAATACCATCTACAATTGTGAAGGCTTTCTTAGGCTACGGATTGCCAAGCAAAGCTACACTCCTGTCTTTGTCACGCCACTCCTTCTCATGTCATATAACACTATGTTTGGTTGGGATGTTTCTTCCGAACACCTCAATAGTTATGACGACCTACACTTGATTGTCTTAGTTACACTTTTGGTGCCACAACATCTCTTCTACATTCTTCGGGCCAATTAACAACTTACGATATCTATTCAACTTATAGAGCCTTCTTCAAGCCACCATGTGCTCAAACTGGTTCACTAACTTCTTCTATGGCATGGATCACGCCTCCGATTGTTTTCACCCATGTTTATGTGTCAAACTACCCTTATATCATAGAAACACCACGATGATCATGGAGATCAATTTCCTTCCTCAAATGGTTGCAGGGACTTAATGCCCAACCTAATGGGTTACAAGTGGGACGTAAGTGTAGGCCATCAAAGAAAAAGACAATCTTAGTTGATAGTTGGTTCAAACAAATGGTCATCTCCTACATATCCATTATTCATTGTAAAAGCTCATATTATCTCTCAAAGATCGAGCTTCTAAACGTCATTTCAAATTCTAGATTATAGGTAGCGAGGAACAATATGCCATTCTTCACTCATGTCATCTTTGGCTTGTTCCTCAAGTCTTTTCCCTCCATTTTTATATAAAGATCGAAGCTCGTGAATTGTTCTAATGTATCTTTGGTTGGTTCTTCTCTTCTCTCTTGGAATTCACTTGAATTCTCATCCTATATGTATGATGTTTTAGCCTCTATATTGATCAATGTAACATAATTGGGACCTCTTTTGTAGTCTAATATAGTTGTGTATAATTGAGCAACAATTAAGTTGTTGTGGCATATATGTTTCCTACTATTGTCTCTTGTCTCCCTAATCTCTTATAGATTGTCCTTACCTACTATTATATTGTCATTATCTCGCATGTGGACTATACTTGCATTTATTTTATATATTGTGTTATATTCATATATGAGTGAAAGGAAGATCCCTAATTCACTATTGGCGCATCGCCAGCTTGTTTTCCCTTTATCTTCCTGCTCCTTTTTCCCTCGCGATTATTAGGTTAGGTAGTTAGCGATAACATTAGGATTAGAAGCAAATAAGATGGCATATGCATGGAGATGGGGGACCAAAAGGTGGCCAAAAATCTACTTTTGGTCATTTTTGCCATAACTCGCTCACGTTATAACGCCGACGGTGAAAAATCAAGGTCATGTTATAACGCGAGCATGTTGCATGACTTCTGATTTACCAAGCCGAAACGTGCTCACGTTATAACGTGTTTGTGTTCATGTTTGTAATGTGTCATATGTGCATTTGGGAGGTATATATTTACAAAAATAAATGTTTAAGTATAGGAAATTAGGGTCACTTTGCACCTTATGGAACTAGTCTCACAGCTCCATAAGTCATAGCTTAGAAGATAGTTTTTCAAATTCTAATATGGTCAGCACATACGTATTTTTCAAGATTTCAGCATTCAACATAAAAAAATTAGGGTTTAAATTCTACAATTGATATTTGTTTTGGGAAATGATATAGTCATTATTTAAGTTTTGGGGTCTTCTTGATTGATTATTGATATTTGTAGGAGTTTTAGGTGTGTCAAAACTATATTTTATAGACCTCACAACTCCCAAAGGTAGTAATAATTTCTCGAATATATGGACTCGAGCAATTCCTTATAACACGTAACAAATCAAAACACATATATAAGTTTTTATCGATTCAAATAATCAAGGGTTTGATGGTCATCATGAGGTGCATGAAAGATCTGAAACAAAAAGAGCTTCATCGAGATTCGAATCATCAAGGGAATGGTCATCATGAGCATGATAAGAGAAGATCTCCATGAGTGATGGTGGAAATCATCTTAGGCTCATAAACAATGCATATTTTATGAGAGTTTCTAAACACTTAATCAATTCTTGGTAATGAACTCACATCTTACAAGTCAAGGAGGTGGAATTTGTAGTGTTTCAGTGTAGTGTGGAGGTCAAGAACATGGAATTCATTCTCGGACATTCCTCCAAGTTTCATTCAAGGATAAATCCTTCTATCATGAGGAGGAAACATATCTCCATGAGGAGAAATTGAGAAAGAGGGTGTCTAAACATCATAAGCATGTTTCCACTCAGGTGACATTTTGGTTAGGGGTGAATTGTGAGATTAAGAAGAGATCATCATGTTCAAAGGTGAAATGTGAGGCTTAAGGAGTGAATTGATGATCATCATATCCTAACTCTACCATTGTGTCCAAATATCTTTGAGAAACAAATCAAAATGAGCTAGTCAGGCTATTGAGGCATCCAGGACCATCATGTGTGAAAAATAAAAAAGTTACCTATTCTCATGAGAGGGATATGAGAAATAAGTGTATGAGCATCCTAAATCTGATTCCATTCAAGGAGGATTTTGAAGCCAATAAGGGTAAGAGAATGATCTTCATATGGAGATGTTTTCATGAGAATTGACTTACCCAAAATGTAAAACTTAAACAATGACAACCAAACCACAATGTGAAATCTTGCCCCCAAATCTTTCTCGAATCCCTCTCCGAGTGCCAACCTACCTCATGTGTCATGATCACCTTGTCCTTAAAGGTATTCCTAATGCATAAAGTGAACATGTATAAGTTTTCAAAAAGGTGTAACAAGGTCCATTATTCCATTCAATAAAGTGCAATAAAAGACTAACTCTTCAACAAGCCTAGAAAGGTCGACTTTGGCCATTTCGGAGCATGTGTGCATCCTCCGGGAGGGTTTTGAAGAGGTATTAAGTATCTAAAGGTGGTATTGGAGAGCTTTGAAGGTGTTAGAAGCAGTTTAGGAATCTTTAGGAAAGGTTTGATCATTCAAGTACAATTTTTTAAACAACGGGTTTTTAGGTGCAAGGAATGAGAAGTCAAATTGTGAACCTTAACTTCTCAAAGCTATTCTGGGAGCTCCGTAAGGAGTTAGGAGGAAAACAAGTAGGCACCATAAATCTTGAATAATCCTTTACATTTTGGGGGTATCCATTTTGATCAAAGGCCACGCTGAGAAGGTGATGCTAGTAATCATCGCATACTCTCAATCAATGCATACCTCACAAGAGTGTTTATAAACACTTAATTAGTGCTTGGTAACGAGCTCAATACATTGTGGAGGACGGGAACATGTGATTCACCTTAAAGTTATAATTCCACGTAGATAAAATTGATCAAAAGTGCTTTCTTCGCAATGGTATTAGAGTATTCTCCACAATGGTGTGACTCAAAAAGACTCCTATGTTTTATGTCCCAATTCTAGGTAGATTTATCCTCTAAGACTCCTTATCAGCTGAGATATTAATATTTTCTTGTTGAAACCCCAAAATAGGGTTTTAAATAACCTAGGTTGTCTCCTTTCAACAAAATTTCATCTTAATAATCTTAAGAAGGTGCCTACTGGGGTCTTAAGAGGTTTGATGAGCCTTTAAGTGCTCCAGAATTCAAATTTTGAAAGTTCTTTATTTTCCCTCCAAAAGAGCATTTGAAATTTCAGATGAAGTTAGAGGTCATTGTGGGATATATAAGTAAATAAAAGAGGTTAGAATAGTTATGGGAGTATGTTTGAGGGCCTAACTATGTTATAAGTGACCCCTTAAAGGCATGGATGTAATTATAATGCTCTAGAGTTCATAATGCATCTTTTGAATAGTTTTGTACATGAAAACAGAGAGAAAATTAGTTATGGTTTTCAATATGAGTTGTAAAAAGGATAGATGAATCGAGGGAGAGAGATTTATCCTCTTGAAAAGGTAAGTAGTTAGGGGAGAGAGTATTCTCATGAGGATAATTAAGAAGGAATGTAAATGAAGGAGGAGATAGCTAAGAATAAAATGAAACTTTGTTTTCCTTAATAGGAATGTGTGTATATGACATTTCTTCTCAAGTTTTGGTATTACATAAAAAAGAACCATTTGTTTATTGATTTATACCTTGGAAAACATTAAAGGGTGTCTTTTAAGTTTGGTTTATAGGGTCTCAAAGACGATTGGAGATTATATCCTCATTCTTAGGTGTCTAAAAGAAAATAAAAACTCTACTCTATTGTAAGGGACTATATTCTTGAATGAGGATTATAGAAAATATATTGTGATTAAAATTTTTATGGAAATTAAGTTAATACACTTAGGAAAGTTAGGTAAGCCTTGTAAAAGAGGTTGTTGGGCCCCAAAATAACAAATTAAGTACAAGAAGGCGCGTGGACGCGCGAGACCTAGTTGAAAAGGGCGCATGGGTTAAAGGCGCGCAGGAAGGGTCCTAGCAATAGGTTGTAAAACATACGTCGCGCCACGCAAGGTAAAACAACTTTTGTACTTAGCCACATTCGACATCCCAGGCAAAGCACACGAGAAAAGCATGACCCTTGTGGATAAGGTGTCAGCCTAGCAAGAATCACAGGATCAAAAGGGGAATATTTCAGGCATGCGATGGAAGGTTCCAAAAGACATCATTGCAAGGAGTGGAGAGCTTGGATCTATGAAGGCATGCTCCCATGGAGGACCACTTCGACACTTGGCGACCAATCTATAACTTCAAAGGCATGGTGGTGGGTGTTAAGGTTATAAATACAAGTGCCCGATAGAAGAAAAAAAGGAGGGAGGTAGAGATAAAGAGTGTGGAAAGTGCGGAGGAGAGAAAAGAGAGAATAAGCCCCGCAAGAACATAATGGAGGATGTTATGGGTTAGGGATTAGAAGAACTTTGTAAGTGATGACACATTTAGGGATGGGTTTTCATTCTTCTTTGTAATATGATGAGCATAATATAGCTCGATGTGTGACTTGCTCTGCGCATAGTTATTTAAGGTTTTGTCATGACCTCAAGGGATTGTAATGTGGTTATTGAATCTTGTAATATGAATACAATGCTCTGTTATAAATCATTTATGTTCGGGAGTATACTACTTATGCATTTCCTTTCTGTATGAACCATTTCCTTATATTGCTTGGTATTTCTCTTTCCGGATGCAATAAGATAACAACTCATTCTAGAATATGGCATGGTTCTTTCTACTCATTTCCATTTGAATATCTATTATGAGATGATGCATTCTCACAATACTCACATAAAGGAGAGACTCGACGCCCATGCATGCCTTAGGTGAGCACCCAGCACCCGCTGGGTGATAGGCCAACGCGCATGGGATTAGACTATTGGTCTAAGAGTATAAAATATGACTATAAAGGGATTTATCAACCTTTAATGGTAATGCTCTTTGATTTAATGTAAATTGAATTAAATATTATTTTCAAAGTAACTACTGTAATAAATGATGTACAAATGCTAATATATAGTAAGACGCAAGCAATGAAGCATGTACAATATGAAACCCTAAGAAAAAAGGAGAGATAAAGGGACTTAGTTGATTTTGAATGAATATGAACTGATCTAGGTAGGTGAATAACCAAACAGATCGAGGAGAGTTTCGTCAATGCTAAATGGAGATTCTGGACTCTAAAACTATACTTGGACGGGCACTTGGGAGAGGAAAAGGGCATTGATGTCCAGTGAATGTTGTGGATCTAGTTATTTCAAGGTCGGATGATGTTCACTATTTGTTTATGTCTGTCACTCTAGATTTGTTGTCTGATCTGTGAATGTACTGTAACTCCGCAAGAAAGAAGTTCATCTACACATACCCACAAACCGCATCAAGCCTAAAAAGGAAAATGCATAATGGGAGTCGGAATAACCCCGATGGTCACTCAAAGAGTGAACTTATGACTGAGCATTGCACTACATCTCAGACCATGTAGTTATTATGTGTGTAGTAATGGTGCCTAGGATTCCCTTGTGCAAATTTCATAGTGACAACGGGCTAGATCAAGATTAGAATGGATGTATAGAATGTGTGGGATGGAATAGAATAAACTTACCCTCCTATGTTGTGTATGTAGAAGTGATACAACCATTGTCCCTCAGTATGAGTGTGTTAGATGAATGCCTTTGATTCTCTTATGCCTTTGGATGCAAGCTTGGGTGATAATATCTAATGCTTAATGTTTGGTCCTTTACTTTGAAAATAGAACTATGTATTTATATGATTCCCTTTATTGAATTTTGTAATTGATGACCAAACACCAACCCAAAGTAGTGAAAAGTAATTAAGAATCGAAAGGGGCCTAAAAGGATAAGAGAAAGGTAAAGAGGGACAGAGACAGAACGCCCAAGAGGACAAGAACGCCCGACGCTAGTGTCCTAATAGGGTGCTAGTGTCCGAGTGATTAACTAAAATTAACTAAACTATTGGAAATTATAACAATATTTAATCTAATATAGGAGGACTAATACGCTGTAAAAATGCACTAAAACAATATGGAATAACTTTAAATAATTATGCTAAATGAAATAAAACCTTAAGTATGCAAATATGTAAAAGGAAAGGACTTAGTTGACTACCGAAGACTATTGCAAGGTGTCACAGTCCGACTATAGATTCCAGTAAGTAGGAACGAATGTACAGAGGTCCCATATAGGCCAGATCTGGAGGATCTGAATGGAATGGAGCGCCCATGAGGGTACTGGGTGCCCTCGTATGGCAAAATAGGTGCCCTGGTCCCTGTAAAAGCTCATAATCTAGTTCTTTCAACGTCGCAAGATACTCCGAAATATTCCCTATCTGTCATATTGGATCTACTGAGCTACGTCGGATGAAGGAAATAATATAAGATGAAAGAATGACTCGATAAAGATAGAGAAGTATCAAAACCCTAAAATAAAATATGTAAAATGAATGGGTCAGACTGACCTCAACTGCCACAACAATGGGCTTACTAATATAAGCGTTGCACTACATTTCAGACCCAAATGTAGTTTTGGTGTGTGTGTGCATGTCGTGCCCTAGGTGCTCTCGTACCACGGTCGCACTTTCTAAAGTAGTGAATAATAACTAAATGTAGAAAATGTAATAGCATGTGTGCATGGAATAGAATAGAATCCCTCCCTCTCTCATTGTGTGTGTTGATGCGAGATCTCCCACCTTGATGCATGAAACTATGTGGATGCAAGTGATGCAATGGATGCAACTCTAGATGGAGTGATAGTAGTAAGTGACGTTAGGACCCTCATTATGGTCTCATAACTTTATATTTATAGGGTTCTCTTGTTCTAATTTTGTAATTAATCCCAACATGGTTGACTAGGAAAAAGATAAGGATGAAAAACATCTAGAAGATCCCAAATAGAGGCAAGAAAGCAAAACAAGGATCGGGGCACCCCAGGTAGGACCAGGGCGCCCGGTTTAGGCTAAAATGATGGCACAATGTCGAAATAGCTAGGCATGTATGTAAAAATGTGTAGGAATGACGAAATAAAAAGTAAAATAAGATGGCCAAAAGGTGGGATTAATTAGTACTTTCTTCACTTAAGAACCTTCTAAATAGTAGTATGAGACCGGGCTAAATAATGCCTAAAGTGCATGATTTTGTGACTACATTTTACCCCCACTTTATGTTGGTGAGTGGAAATATTGGTAACATAAAGTAGATAGAGATGCGTACCTGATATCCATGTAGAGTGTAGTAGAAAACGTGTCGAAGGACTAGACAAAAGCATGGAATGATAAAAATATGGAGGAGCGTGGAAACTATAGATGAAAAATGTGCATAGAAAAAGTGATGAGAGTGAACCTAGGGTGAAACGTGTGTGTAGATGTTGCAGGTGTGTAGTGTACCTGCATGGTTAGTAAGGCGTGTGCCATCATTGTTGTTGTCATTGTCATCATCATTGTTGTTTTTTGTTCCCATTTGACTACTTGTTTCTCATATGGTCGGACCTGCAAGGAGAAAACGATCAAGTAGTTAAATATATTTGTATGTAAAATGTTGTGTAAAATATGCATGTATAAAGTACATAAATGTCAAATACGCTAAATGGAATGTGTAAATGGAACATGTGCACCTGATCCATGTTGAGAAAAAGGGTGTAGAAGGATATCATGTACTACTACAAGTGTTTCAAGTGATCTCATGCCACCCTAGTTGAAGAAGTGTAGGGAGGAAATGCTTTGTGTCCTCCAAGCTCTAACCGCTTCATTGAAATGTGTGTGAAGAGATCTTTGTATTGTCTTAGTTTTTTGGGTGATCCTATGTCATCGGGTCAAGTAGTGAAGAGAGAGGCACACCCACTGTAACCTCCAAGCTTGTAACTACTTCCTAGAAATGCTAAGGACACCATGTCCTATAAAAGTCATTATGTATGGGATTAGTAGACTAATCTGAACCCACTCGTTATATGTGACGGAACTAGTTTAAATACGTTGGGTTAATATGTAAAACCCTAAATGATGCCACCCCCTCTTTAAGGGTGCATGCGACGTTGTTCTTGATAGGAGAATGCGGCCCCAAAAGAGAACCAACCGCATGTACATTGTAACTCTTCCCTGCAAACGGAAAGGGAATGCGCTTAGTAGAAACCAAAGCACGCACAAACAAGGATAGCTAGCCAAATACAAGTGTTAGTCTGAAAACATATGCATGCAATAAGACAAGTGTAAAATATGCACACAATGTAAAAACTACCAAGCACACTAGTGGAAACACGCAACAAACAAGTAAGCCGCATAAATCGGGCTACAAACATGGGACATCCTCACAATGTCGTAAGACACGCAAGGTTGTAATGGCCGTAAACAACAAACAAGTGTGCACACAAACATAGCGAAAAGTCCGCATACAATAAAAACAATAACATACCAAGAGAGAAAAACAAACAAGTAGTCATGGAAACATATAATCCTAAAAATAAGTGTTGCACATAGAACACCCATTAGCATGTTAGAGAAATAACCAATATGTCAAAGCGTGTATGATCAAGTAATGTAAAATTCTAAGTACAAAATGAAACAATATCACCTAGATGAGACGAGTGTGGATGCCCCCAACGACCAATATAGGAAGGGTAGAAGACGAACATCCATGCCACGTGTAAGAGTCTTGTATATGCGATCACACTAAATAAAGGCATGAAAATGCATGTGTGTATGATATAGATAATGACATCTAAGAAATTCTTCTAACATGTGTAGTAAAGTAATCATGCAAAACACTAGCAAGCAATAGAAAATGCCCCCAAGACAATGTAGTATGTTGTGGATGGATGGAATGGAATGGAATACAAGATGGAATAGTAGGAGCAATGTGCCCCTTAAGTGTATGGAAGTGTATGTAATAAGGTTCATTTTTTCCCCTCAACACCCGTAAATGAACCGTGAACAAGAGTGTGTCATCGGGAAATGGTTGAATAGTGTAGGTTATTTGTCTAACGTGTTGCGATGAGTGTATATATGTGATGATGATGAGATGCGACATGTGGAGAGATGTGCGTGAATCCCATAGCCGGGCGTATATCATGACTTGTTGAATGGGTGATTGATGATTTAGCCCTAAGCGTATATCACTATAAATTGCAAGGAGGACTGATGATTTAGCACTAAGCATATATCGCTATGAGATGAAAGGATAAGTGATGATTTATCCGTAAGCGTATATCACTATAAGATGAATAAAGAGTGGTGATGTAACCTAAGGTGTATAACACTTCAAGATGATAGAATAGGTGATGATTTAGCCTAAAGCGTATTTCACTAAGTTGGAAATGTCACGTGATGAAGTGTCGCATGGTGAGTGTAAGGTCCATTTGATTTGTAAACCCTCGGTAGTTGAGTATGGACCAAGGAGCTAAATTGTGTCATAGGGTGGTGAGTGTAACACGTAGAAAACAATGAAGCGTATGTAGTAATGATAAAATGGCTATAGGATGGGTAGAATGTATAAATGTGCGGTGTGAATAATGTAATGTAGGATGTGTAGGGTGTGTAGAATATGTAATATGTAAGATGCGATGATAGGTGTAGATAGAAATAGAATATGTAGTGATACAATGCAAAGCTAGACCCATATGTAATGTAACCAAGTAAAGTATGTAGAATGTATGTGGAAATGTGTAGTGTATGGTATGACTATGTATAGGTTATGTATGGATAGCCTAATAATGTATGTGGTGTGTAGGGTAAGGACTAGTATAATGTAGAATGTAGGGATGAAATGTAAAACTAGACTCATATGTAATGAAAACTAGTATAGTATATAGAAAATGTATGATATGAAAATGTGTAGTGTATAATGTGACTATATATGTAGATATCCTAGTAATGAATAACGTATGATGTAAAATGCGTAAATGGTAGACATATTGACAATCTAATAAAAATGTGTGATGTATGATTTGCATAAAATGTCAAAAGGTTGTGGCTAAAATTGTATAATGTATTGTGTTGGACACACAATGTGTGATGAAATGTGTGGTGCGTAGAGTGTGGTGTGTGGGGTTCAAAGTAATGGTAATCCCTCAACAGTCAAGTGTGAACCGAAGTACAAGAGTGTATCATCGGGTAATGACGGTGCTGAATGTATAACAAGTATGCCTATGAAAGAAGATGCCAATAACATGTGATTGTAATACCCCAAAAATGTAAATAAATGAGAAAACAGATGGATAAGAAGGAGAACCTAAGGTCTCCTGTGTTTCGTATGTAGTGATGAAGGTAGAGGAAATATGAACGCAAAGAGTTGGATGTGATTACTATGCTAAGATGAGAAAAATGTCAAATGATGATGAAGGGGATTTCAAGTGAATGAAATACCCCCATGGTAATCCACGAGGAAACTACGTAAACTCATCAAGGAGGTCGTCATCCTCTGGATCAAAATCAAATGGATATGTGTTAGTAACTTGGTAGGCTATAGTGTTAGGTTGATCATGTAATGAGCCATTGAGACGTAAGTGATACATGCCCATAGTATATTCCTCATCAGTGAATGGAGGGAGGGGGCAACCATGTGTGTACCAATGAGTGAGATTATATGTATAACCTAGGAAATAACTATTACAAATGATAGTACATCCAAAAGGCATAGGAAAAGATATATCTGTATGATCCAAATCTAGGGTTCCCCAATATAGTCCAGTAGGACCTGTCCTAATGTGAGTGGTGCAATAGTAGGAGTATGATTAAGGAAAAACATCAAGATGGAAGACACGAATCCCATAGGCAATAGAAAAACCTAAGCGGGATAAGCCCTCGTGCGTACATATGGTTTCAGGTGAAGTAGGATCAAATAGAATGTACTCCCAATATGAACCATGTATGAAGAGTGTGCAAGTGAATGGTGGGAGGTAGTTGTAAAAATAGGAGCGCAAACATAAACGGGCAAAGTGGAAACCATGGGAGCCGAAGAAACCACTACGAAGCGGTAAGCATCATGAGCTTCATTGAGTGGAAATTAAAGCATGTAAGACATGTGGAAGATGAGAGAGGTTTTCACACAAAGATTTTTCGAAAATCAGTAATAACATTATGTTGTTCTTGGTCAACATTAGTGTCTTCATCATAAGAATTTTCTCTATTAGAGGCTTCGATGTCATGGAGAGGAACATAGTTTGAATTATCTAAAGGGTTTTCAGCCATAGAGGTGGTGGTATCAGCCATTGACCTAAAGTACGATGAGAAATCAAGGGAGTTCACAATCAACATATCCGAAATGACCGCTATGAGTAATGCGTAAAAATTAAAGGGGAAAAAAAACCCTAGTGAAATAAGAAAAAGGAGTCTAGAAGCGTATATGGTCAGGTTCACCAAAATGATTAACTAAAATTAACTAAACTATGGGAAATTCTAACAATAGTTCATCTAATATAGAGGACTAAGTATTACTGTAAAATGAACTAGAACAATATGGAATAACTTTAAATAATTATGCTAAATGAAATAAAACCATAAGTATGCAAAGATGTGAAAGGAAAGGACTTAGCTAATCACAAAGATTGTCGTAAGGTGTCACAGTCTGATTATAGATTCCGTAAGTAGGAATGACCGTATACAGAGGTCTCGTATAGGCCGGATCAAGGATCTAAATGGAATAGAGTGCCCAGAGGGTACTTGGGCGCCCGGGCACCCCGATATGGAAAAATAAGTGCCTTGGTCCCCGTAAAGCTCATAATTTGGTTCTTTCAAAGATCGCAAGATACTCTAAAATATTCCTTGTCTCATCACACTGGATCTACTTGAGCTACATTGAATGAAGCAAATAAATATGATGAAGGAATGACCTACAAAACACAAAAAGTATCAAAACCCCAAAATAAAATATACAAATTGAATGGGTCGGACTAACCTCAGCTACCACAATAGTGGTCTTACTAATCTGAGTGGTGCTCCACATTTTGAACCTAAATGTAGTTCAGGTGTGTGTGTGCATGTCGTGTCATAGGTGCTCTCATTTCCATTGTAATTTGTGAAGTAAATGAGTAATAACTAAATGTAGAAAATGTAATAGCATGTGTGCATGGAATAGAATAGAATCCCTCCCCCTATGTTGTGTGTGTTGATCCATTTCTCCTAACCTTGATGCATGGAACTATGTGGATGCACATGATGCAATGGATGCAACTCTAGATGGAGTGATAGTATTAAGTGATGATAAGACCCTCATTATGGTATCATAATTTTATATTTATAGGGTTCTTTTGTTCTAGTTTCGTAATTAATCCTGACATGGTGACCAGAAAAAGATGAGGATGAAAATGGCTGAAAGAGCTCAAAAAGAGGCAGGAAAATAAAAAGGATTAAGGCGCCCCGGGTGTGACCGGGCGCCTCATGCGACACCCCAATATAGGCCTCGGTGCCCCTATTTAGGCTAAAATGACAGGACAATGCTGAAATAGCTGGGAATGTATGTAAAAATGTGTGGGAATGATGAAATAAAAATTAAAACAAGATGGCCAAATGTGGGATTAATTAGTACTTTCTTCACTTAAGAACCTTCTAAATAGTAGTATGAGAGCGGGTTAAATAATGCCTAAAGTGCATGATTTTTTTTACTACACCGAGGCCATAGAAAGATAAAATATTCAAATGCCAAAATGAGTGCAAGATGTGTAGAGTCAATAAAAAGTACATAAGACAAAGCAAAAGGCTAAAGGGATTTTCCTCTACAATGCTACAATTCAACAACTTGTGGAACATTTTAGGACTCTCAGAAAATAATTAAACAAAAATTCATCACCCATGTAGCTCTTCATCGGTTGTTAGTTTTTAATTATCCTGTAGACGAGTTGATTGTAGATTCCATGAAGGATTAGAATTTAATAAAATATTTTTGTGTTATAGTTTTCCATTGTCTTTACTCTATAAAATACCTAGTGTTGTCTTAATCCGATCAGTTTCCATCACCTAATGTCCTTGTATATTTAGGAGTTTCTATCAATGTCATTATTGTTGATATACTTTCAACCTTGTCTCTTACCAACATGCAACCAACTTCTACACTCCTATAATTGGCTAACCAAACAATTGTAAAACCCAAAGGAATCATCAAGACATTGTAGTCACCATAGATTCCTTAAACACCCTATATGTTTCTTGATATTGAAACCCCGAATTAAAGAAAGGATATCATTTAATATTAGGCATACCTTGGCTTATCATAACTACCACCTTTATATATTACAAATATAGAGATATGACCATTTCAAATATATTGAATGTAAAGAAGAATTCTTCGTACCCATATGTTAAGCCTTTCTTTCTAGATAATTCCCCATGGGTAGATGCTCTGATGAAACTAACATTGGGGGAATTATTTCATCCTTGGAAGTCATCACGAGTTTAGAGACATGTAAATGAGTTTTTAAAATGCCACAAAGAAGAAAATAACACACTTAGCTCGTTGATGTCGTTGTAAACCCGCAATAAAGGGACCACCTGCAAAACCCCATACAAAGCATCAAAACCCAAAAAAAAAAATCATATGAAGGGTTCAAACTATCCTCAGCTGCCAAATTGATGGACTTATCGCTGAGGGTTGCACTACATCTCAAACCCAATGTAGTTCTAGGCATTTTCTTATGGAATTGTGCCCTAGATTTGTCTTGTGTCACAGACTTTTTGTGAGTAGTGAGCAAGTAACTAGATGTATATTGTAAATAATGTGTGCATGGAAATAATAGACTCCCCTACTATAAAGTGTGATGTAGATGAACCAGACTTGTTTCCCTTGTGATGAGCTAGATGGATTCAAATGGAGCTATAGATTCCTTTGATGGATGTAATATTAGGTGGAGATAATAGATGTTTAGTGTTTAGTCCCTTATTATTATCACATAACTTTATATTTATATGATTCCTTCACTTGAATTTCACAGATTAACCTCGAAAAGGTCGACTACCAAAAATATAAGATGCTCAAATGGCTAGAAAGGACCTAAAAGTGAGAGTAAAGTGTAAAAATGATAGGGCGCCCATAGGGGACAAGGGCACTGGTGCTAGCATCCCTGGTTGGTCACTCTACTCTAGAAAAGTTAAGATCGAAGTATGAAAAGATAGAATGGGCCAATAAAGGTGCCGAATGAAATAAGCAATAGAAAGCAACAAAAGATGGCTAAAGACATGGGGAAATTATTAATTTTCGTACTTAGGAACCTCGAAATAGTAGTATGTGATCAAGACGAGATAATTTCCCAAAGTGGGTGATTTTGTGTCTACATTTTCCCTCACTTTATGTTGGTGAGAAGAATGCTCGGTAACATAAAGTAGATAGAGATACATACCTGATATCCATGTAGATTGATGTAGAAAGTGTGCCAAGGGACTAGAAAAGTGTGGAGTGATAAAAATATGGAGCGTGGAGACTAAAGATGTAAAAAGTGTAAAAAGGTGATGAGAGTGAACCTAGGGCGAGAAGCGTGTGTGTAAATGCCAATGTGTGTGATGTACCTGCATGTTAGTATTGATGTGTGTGATGTACCCACTATGTGTGATGTTGACTACTTGCTTCCCATATGGATGGACCTGTAAAAGAGAAGATGATCAAGTAGTCAAATACGCATGTATATGTGTAAAAATGTGTGTAAAAATGCATGTATGTATGTAAAAAACATGTAATGAAAGTACGAAAATAAAAAAGGAACATGTGCACTTGATCCGTGATGAGAAAAAAAAGGGTATAGAAAGGATCTTGTCGATGAAGTGTGATTTTTGGGCGATCTCACGCCACTGGCCAAAGAAGTGTAGGGAGGAAAGTCTGATTTATCCTCCAACTTATAATTGCTTCCCAAAACTATAGAGATCTTTGGACCACCTAGTTTTTTTGGTGATCTGACACCAATGTCATGGAATAAGTGTAGGAGAAACTTTCTAGTGTTTTCGTCCAACATTTAGTTGCTTCTAAGTGTATAAAACACCACTGCAAATTTGGTGTGTGTACCCACGCATGTGCTAAGGACAATCTACCTTGTAAAAGCCATTATGTATGGAGTTTTGTAGACTGTGTTGAACCCACTTGTTGTGTAACCCACTGTGTCATGGATGAAAACTGAAAACCAATCAGTATCGTGTTGTGTTTTGTAGTGTGTGTAAACCCAAATGATGCCCCCTCTTTAGGGTAAAATACAACGTCTCTATAGGATGATGCAACCCCAAAAGAGGACCAACCGTTGTAACTGAAATTGTGCCCTATAGGGGGAGGAGGGGATGTGCTTGGTAGAAACCAAGGCACATGCAAACAAAGTGGCTAGAAACAAGTGTTAGTACTAACAAGCATGCATGTAGAAGACAAGTAAACTACGTAGACAATGTGTAAGCAGATAATGTAAACACCCAAGAAGACAATATAGACTGCAAAGAGTGAGTTTAAAACATGGGACATCACTCATGATATTGCAAAGACACTCAAGGCCGACGAAGCCAAAAGCATACAAGTGTGCATACAAGACAAAGGCAAATCCTGCAAACAATAACAAGTAATAACAGACAATATAACAAACAAATATGGAAGTAAATATCATTGCATAGAAAATGTTGTGCATGAAACACCCGTTAGCATGTTATAAAGATAAAACATATGTCAAAGCATGTGTAAACCAATAAATTAGTGTGCTATGAACAAAAATGAAACAATAGCACATGTAGTGTACACATGTGGATGCCCCTAAGAACCATTGTGGGACTAGTGTCAAGCATTTGTGTTGTGTGTAGTAGACCTGTAGAGTCTGCGATCACAACTAGAAATCAAGTGAACATGCATGTGTGTATTATAAATATAATGAAATATAAGTTATCTATCTAGCATGTGTAATAATATGAACATGTACAAGTAAATACGAGAAGAGTAAAAGCAACCAAGATATGCAATATGTTTTGGATGGATGGAATGGACTATACAATGGATGATAAGGGCCGCATGCCCCGAGTGAATCGATTTATATATAGTGAGGTTCATTTTTTATGCCCCCTCTGCAATCAAGAATGAACCATAAATGAGAATGCATCATCGGAAATGGTTTGAACGATGTGTTATGTGTAGCATGATGTGATGAATGTGTAGTGATGATATGCAACATAGAAATGAGGTGTGAGAATATGTGATGATGTAGCCTAATTTTTATATCACAACAAGATGATAGATGAAGTGATGTTTTAGCCTAAATTGTATATCACTACAAGATGATAGAAGAAGTGATGATTTATCCTAAAGTGTATATCACTAAATGATGCTAGAAGAAATGATGATGTATCCTAAATCATATACCACTAATCTAGGAATGTCGTATGAGAAAAAGGTTTCACGGTTGAATGTGTGAGTGTGATGAGGTCCATTTGATTTGTATACACTCAACAATCTAGTATGGACCGTGAGACTAGACTGTGTCATCGGTAATGAGTGCAAAGCGTGTATAGGATAGTGAGTAGAATGTATGATATGTGTGGTAAGTGAAGAATATTTCATTGGTAGGTGATGTGTAGTGTGTAGTGTGTAGTGTGTAGTGTGTAGTGTGTAGTGTGTAGTGTAGGGTATGTAATATGTAATGTGTAGATGTGTGGATGATATGAGATGTGTAGATGTAATATGTAATGAAGATGTGTGGATGATATGAGATGTGTAGATCGATAGTAAGATGTAAGATGTAAGATGTAGGATGTATGTATGTATGTATGTATGTATGTACATATGCATGATGTGTTAAGATGTGCAATATGTAGTGTCTATTGTGCATTGTGTGAGGTTCATGTGAATATAATTCCCTTAACGATAAAGTGTGAACCGAAGCACAAGATTGTGTCATGGGGTAATGTTGATGCTTTAGCATGTGTGAGCCAAAGATGTTGATGTAAGTTTGAAGTAAAAAGTACGAAATGAAATAACTAAAATACACCCAAGAAAACTAAACAATAAAAATATGAAACCCTAATGTGAGAAGGGGGTTGGAAGATCTTTAGTTGATTCGAATATGTCGTAGGATTGTGTCATAGTGAAGACCGGCTTGAACAAGAATGGGAGGTCATCATATGAAGCCTAATAAAATGTAGATTCAATTTATTTGGCTAGACTGTGATGCCTGGAAAAGGGATAGGGGTTCCTGGGGTGCCCTAGTTTGTAATATGGATGCCCCGTCTGCGCAGAAATCCGAAAGACAATTTCATAGAGTCACGGGATGATGTGAATCATTCATTTTTATCACGTGTATGTCGCACTTAGCTTGTTGATGTCGCTATAAACCTGCAATAAAGGGATCACTTACAAAACCCTAGAAAAGCATAAAAACCCTAAAAATGAAAGACATATGTGAAGGGGTTGGACTTTACTTAGTGCTAAATTGATGGACTTATTATCGAGCGTTGCACTACATCTATTACCCAATGTAGTTCTAGGTGTGTGTGTGTGGAATTGTGCCATAGGTTGTTCTTGTTTCAGTCACACTTTGTGAGTAGCGAACAAGTAACTAGATGTAGAATGTAAATAATGTGTGCATTAGAACAATAGACTACCCTCCTCTGAAGTGTGATGCAGATGAACCAGCCTTGTGTCCCTTGTGATGGATCTATATGGATGCAAATGGAGCTATAGATGCCTTTGATGGATGCAACATTAAGTGGAGATAATATATGTTTAGTGCTTGGTCCCTTATTATGATCACATAACTTTATATTTATATGATTCCTTCACTTAAATTTTATAATTAACCCCAAAAATGCCGACTACCAAAAAGATAAGATGCTCAAATGGCTAAAAAGGACCCAAAAGTGAGAGTAAAGTGTAAAGAGGACATGGGCGCCAAAGGGGATGAGAGCACCTAGAGTGGCGTCCTTGATGGGTGCTACATCCATAAAACTTAAAACTGAAGTATGAAAAGATAGACTAGGCCAATAAAGGTGCAAGACCGAAAGTAGCAATAGAAAGCAACAAAATATGGCCAAAGACATGGGTTGATTATTACTTTTTGTACTTATGAACCATGCGAATAGTAGTATGTGATCGAGACTAGATAATTACCCAAAGTGTGTGATTTTGTGTCTACAACACCCATCCCTCAAGAACCCCCTCCCTCGGATGGATTTCATCTAATGTTTTTATTAAATGGTTCCTAACTTGTAGTGTGTGGGGATCATGTTAGTGATGTAGCTCTAAATGAAGCCCCAATGACCTCTCCCTTTTCTCTATCCACTTGAATATCTAACTCTATAAAGCGGGCTACATAAGTCACATGGCATGTAGCTATTACTTTTTCATTTGGAAGTCTATACCTTCTCTCATGTTGATGCCCCATATTCCTAGAGAAGACCCTAACCTAAGAATTTCACTTCTCTCATACTTATTATTGCTTGATAATATCTATACCTCTAAATCTCATGAGATACCTTTCCCACAAGCCTAAAATCACCCATTGAACCTCTTACCATTGTTAATACTAGATCCACCATCACAAATGTATATGTCAAGTCCAGGGTGTCCTCCAATTTCTTTTGGTGTGTACCCTCAATTAATCAATACCACTCGGCTTTGGTCCTCTCTACAAAACCCAAAACTCATATAACTCATTAGCACCATTCTAATATAATTCGTCATCACACTCGATAAAAAAATATTTGCACATGGTCACCTAGCTCATCGGGTATCTCAACCATGATGGATCTACAAACTCCCCCATCATCCTCATATCTTGATCAACGTGCCCCTACTAATTGTGCCCACCTATCTCGGAGCCAATATCATATGTGTTATCCTTAAATCCTCTACTATATGCCTTATTTTTTGCATCATGTACAATCCTATTTGGGAACCCATATATTATAAATACCATCCTTATGACCTCTATAACCACCTACAGAGCCATCCCTAGGGTATATTAACTCTATTTTCCGTGTGTAAACATATCTCTCATGGTTTTCCCCACCTCTATCACTCGAGGTCCCTCATGACAAGGGTCATTGTTCTTTCACTTTCCTTAATTATTTATCAAACCAGGGTGACATCCATATGCTATATGATACAATAAACAATTGAAAATAACTTTCGAATAATCCCAATAAGTTTGAAGTAGTAAACATTTAAAAGATGTTGCAATTCAAAAGAAATAGTAATATAGGAAAGTAGCAATAAACTATTGAACCAAACATATGATAGAAATGAATAAACCTTTAACTAAGTTATCTAATCTATTAGTTCTAAAATTTATTCAATGAAAAGAATATAAAACTAAACTAAACAATGGAAATATTTTAAATTTCCTCCTCCTTGGGAAAGAGTGGCCCTTTCTCTCCCCTTATATTCAGCTTCAACTAATCAAGAATTACCAACACAAAGATTCAAAAATATTAAATTATATCAACTAACATTAGATTCCGTACAAGAGAGATAGATAAAAAAACAAATAGTATCCTCCCTTCAAGATTAAATTGAGGTATTTTTAAGGATTGATTGAATTTTGAAACTTTTAGGCTCTCATGAATGTTAAAATGCTTCCTTTATTCATGAAAGCTTATTTGAACGAATAGTCCTAATAGAACTAGCTTATGAATCTAGTTTTCCAATTAAAACTGGATACTACTACAAATATCCCACTCCTAAGTTAATAAGAAAATTTTCAATTTTATTTAGGAATCTCTACACAAAATATGGGAGATTTTACACTCTTTATTTCTCACTAACTACTTTGAATAGATGGCATTGAAATGCAATGTGTTCACTCAAATAACTCTTCTTCATGATCCTTATGAACCACAAAATATTTCCCAATATCCTTTTAGCATGTGGCTTGGAAGATGGGTGCTTTTATCAAGGGTATGCATCTTGCAGGCTGATTCCAAAGCTCATGAGTTTGAGTCTAAATATTTTTTTGTAGAAGTCTGAATCTTTTTGTGGAAGTCCAAAGTTGCATGTTTATTAGTCCAAATTGATAGTGATGGAGTCTAAAGTTCCTTTTATTAGTGATGGAGTCTAAATTTCCTTAGTCAAAATTGTAGCCTTTGATCACTTCATTGCTCCTTTTCATTCTTGTTGCCTTGTTTTTCATGGAAAAACATCTATCTCACATGAATTGTTCGGGGTTAGGAGATAAACAAATTACAATTCCTTCAAAGTTAATTCATCATATTTAATCTCTAAAATATCTCAAAATACTTTCAACCAAGATTGAGCCCATTCTAAAATTACTCAAAATTGAGGAATTAAACATCAAAAAGATGATATATTTTAAGTCTCATCACTCCCCTAATCTTCGGGAGCTTAAGCCCTTCGTAATCTTTCTTTCTCTATCAATATTTAGGGATTTAATGATTCTTCTACGGTCATAATATTAGCTAGATTTTATGCACAACATAAAACCTAAGTAGTCATGAGATAAATCTTTCTCATTTAACGGTGAGGCTCCCGTGTAAGATGTTTATCAATTTAGTAAGGGTGAATCCTAATAACTATTTTCTAGGGTTTTACTTTAATTACTTTAGCTCGTGAACCACATCTGGGCAATTTTATAGCAAGTAAGCAGTTGTGATGGGTTATTTGCAGAAGGGGGAAAATAGAAGTAAGGAAAGAATGAGGAGAATGTACTTGAATCAACCAATAGTTTAAAAAAATGGTCTCATCCACACAAATTAAATAAATAGATAAATCACAACATTCAGCAGAACGGGAAAGAAATGAATTCTAACCTAGATCTAAGATAACACAAAGTTTATCTAAAACCTCTTGAAAAGAAGAGCTCAACAAAACACTTTGTAGACGCAAAGTTCTCTAGAAATCCACCTTTTATTCAATCCCAAGCCTTCACAAAAATCACATCAAGGGTTCCAACACAAATTCTAAAAACTCAAGAATGCTCTAATTACAAAATCTCTTGCTAAAACAAGTTCTAATAAAACCAGTTGTGATGCTTTAACCCGTAAGATCTTCCTTTGTTTATAGTGCATAGAGGGCATTACAAATATTAAGCTTTCAATTAATTATTGCATGTGGAAGCAAAGGAAACATTTGGTAGTATTTCCCCTAGAATTCCTCTTTGCATGACATACATGCCTTACAACTGAAAATAGAACCTTCTATTTTACATGTCTGCCACCTATTTCCAAGTAATTGACTTCTTCCAGTAACTTGAAGTAACGGATTTTAAACCAATCACTTAAGTTTTACAATTTAATTGATTACTCAATTACTTTGTCGAAGAAAATAAGAGAAAGAAGAAGAAAGAGGAGAATAAATTAGAAGAAATTTGCTGCAACACTCTCAGTCTTGTTCTTCTTCCATACTCTACATGTTGATCCAACCTGTATTGCACTTCCGCCTCATGAATGATATGAATGATACCCCTACCTTGAATCTGAGAAGCTCTTTCTCCCATATGTTGTTGAATCTTTTCCTTTGATTCTCACCAAACTGGATCTGGAAGCATCGACTGTGATTTGCTTGTGGGTGTTGCCTCTGACCTGTCTTCTCCTCTTATCCTTGAAGCTTTTGTAGTTCTTCTCAAGTATGTGCACCAGTGCAATGTTTTCCATAAACAATTCAGACAAAACTCATCACCCTTCATCGTGCCTGAATCAACTTTCGTCTGAGATCTTCTTTTTTATTTCCACCAGAAGCCTTTGCAATTATGAGAGTTGGATCTATTTGTGCAGAAGTTGCAATTGCTCCTCCTGATTCTGAAGATATATTCAATGTATCAAACATTGACTTTGCTTTCTTCTCACCAATATGGGCACAAGTGAAGTGTTCCTGCAAATAATTCAGACAAACATGGAGTCCATGGCATGAATGTCCAATTTCTTCACCAAAATCTGATTATAAAGCCTGTTGCCCTCTATTTTTAGACTTTTCTTGCATGCCAAGCAAGCTAAAAATATTATTTTATTCACCTGTGCACTCACATCAACATGCAGATAGCCAAAATAATAAAAAGAAAGCTCTTCCAACCTTAGCGCCAAAACTGGATGCTTCCCGACAATTAAAAATATTTTTTATGTTAGGGTAAACATAGTTTACATTGTAATTATGCATTGTATTTACTTTTTTACCTTAGCTAATTAGTTGGTGTATTGTTATATGGTTTTATAAACCATATTTGTCATATTATTCATGTAGGTTTATTTGTTACATAGTTGTAACAAATACATTTGTTTGTATTACATTATTTGTGCTTCCCGGATGTATTTTGGAAGCTATTGTAATCAAGTTTATTGTTGCACCTGTGTAACTTATTCTCTGTTTGTATCTGGTTGTCCAATATCTATAAATATTGTAGCCTACTCTACTATACATGATTTTTCTTGCATATCAATAAACTTATTAGGATTTTGTCCTTGTTCCATAATTACATTTGGTACCAGAGCGGAGTTGGAGCCCCCAGTCGAGTTGGAGAGAGGTTGCAGAAAGTAGAAAAGTTTTTGGAGAAGAATTTTGTGTTCCAAGAGAGCCAATGTTACCTCCAGCAACTTCTCAGAATGTCCCTGCATCCCCACAACCTCATGTCTTTCTCTAGGTAAAAGAAAAGTAAATTTGGTTTTCCTTAGTACCCCATGCACCACGAAAATTTGCTTTCTTAGAGCCAATCGAATTCATAAATTTAAAAAATCACTTTTCCCCCATTAGGGGTTTTCCCTCTACATTTGGAGGTTGATTTAGTCTCTGCCAATTGAAGCAGACCTTTTCATTTTGAGGAGACCGAGCCGGTGGGTGGGTTCTTTGAACTGAGATGTGCATTGTTTTACCACCAAGTTTAGGTTTGCATCGGCCAAGTTTAACTTGGGCCAAGCCCCTGCACATAGTGCATTCAAGATCATACCAAGCTAAGATTTCATTCAACAAAGTTTTGATAAGACCGAATCCTCCATCCAAATGGCCGCGCACCCTTTTCATTGGTCAAGATATTCATTGGCGGGTTGAAAATAGATCTGCTTTGAAGCCGAGAACGTCGTTCGAGCCCTTATTTGTGCAGATTATAAATAGACCTTGTGTTACAAACTACGAGTCATGGGAGGCAATGATCCATCTTTGGACATCGAAACCGCCCTTCACTCTGCACCCTACGCAATCAACACAAATGGTGAAAACAAACATAGCAAAAATAAGTAAGTGGCGGCCAAAGCAAATAGAAAATAATACAATGGCGATCAAATCAATCAAAAGTGGTGTCGATCCACAAACGAGAAGGAAGAAATAATCAAAAGTTAAAAGGAGGAGTTCGATTAGTTTTTAGTGGAAAACCTAATCCCATAAACCATCAACGCCATAGCAGCGGCCATGTGGAGCTCAATCGATTGGCCACATCACCATTTTCAAAGGTCGGTCTTGTTTCTTAAATTTATTTAAATATATATTGCTTCATTTAATATTCAAAAAGCTTACAAAGACTATTTGGATAAGGAAGAGGTTATGGGGACATGGGGTTTATGGGTTTCCCCAAAAAAAAAAAACATATAAACTTTTGAACCAAATTTTTTTGCCAAGATAATAGAAAAACAAATATTTAGTGGTGGAAAAGCTCGTTAAACTCCTTAACCATAACCAAACCCCACCCCAAATTACCGAGAAAACCCCTAATTAGGGCCAAAAATTTCTCCTAATCTACATATTTTTCATTCGAGTAATATTTGTAAAAGGGGGGACATTAAAAGCTGCATTTTGAGCTATTTTTTTCCGGTTTTTACACAAAGAGCCATTTTGAGCTCCAGAGGCCACCAGGGCCCTGCAAAACAAAACAAAAATCATGTCATTTAATTTTTTCAGCATTTTGGATGTAATAATGTATTCTCAGTGTATTTTTAGTGGATTGTACTAATTTACAGGTTTCCATATTCAACCGTAAGCATTATAACTACTAAAAACACTGACAGAGATTTGTAAACAAAATCAATAAAAATTTGGTTCTAAAACACTCACGAGATCTTTGGATCTCTTTCGTTGTGTTCAAGATAAACAGCCTCCTCCGGGAAGTACTTACGGGTAAATTCATCGCGACTACTACTGCACTTAACACCAAATGTAGCTACAATAATGTCGTCTGGGCATCGACCCTATAAATCGACGGGGAGTAATAAGGACACAGTGCACACACTTTGAGCCATCCCATCCGTTTGTTAATGATTGCATGACATAAATCCAAACACATAAATTATCCAAGTATATAGCAAAGTTACATGCGCGTATGAGGATATTTATTTAAGTCGGTGTCAATAATCGCACAAACCCCTTTTAGTATTGTCTTGGTACCACATCATATTCTTTCACATACGTTAACACCTCTTTCACGTCTTCGCCGAGTACATAAAAAGGGAGAGATTCTTCCACGTGCAAAGGTATATCGAAAGGGTGCGTATATAGAAAGGTTCAGTATATCAAAATGACGTTATATAGATTGGGAGACCATATACCTAGAGTGATAAGAGCTTTACCCTTTGTAAGTGACTTCAAAAATGGGCACCAACACCCCTAAGTTCTTTCTTCCATAATCACAACTCCTCAAAGGAGATAACTATGTTGCATGGAAAACTAAGATTAGAACACAACTTGAATTTGAGGAGATATGGCCTATTGTGAATGGTTTCATAACCAAATCACCAGATGATGCTACCTATAGAGAGACAATTTGACAAAGCCAATCGAAGGCAAAAGTCGTTATCTTGTTTACTGATGTCGGGACGACGTGCAACCCCATATTTGTGATGTCAAAATAGCCAAATAAGCATGGGATAAGTTGAGCACAGTGTATGAGGCCAAAAACAAGAACACCAATTTCCAAGTAATGGAATTATTCACTTAAACTTGCTTTTGTGGAAAAAACATAAAGAGAAGCAAATGGAAAAATTCACCCCGTATCAACTACAATTTTCCATTTTCACTTAAACTTGTTTTTTTGGAAAAAACATAAGGAGTAAGAAGTGGAAAAATTCACCATGCCTGGCAGACTAAATTTTTTCCATTTTCACTTGAACTTGATTTTGTGGAAAAAACATAAGGAGCAGGCAATGGAAAAATTCACCCTACTTGGCAGGTATAATTTTTTCATTTTCACTTAAACTTGATTTTATGGAAAAAAACATAAGGAGCAGCAGTGGAAAAATTCACCCTACTTGGCAAGTACAATTTTTCCATTTTCACTTAAACTTGCTTTTGTGGAAAAAACATAAGGAGTATGCAGTGGAAAAATTCACCCTACCTGCAGCTACAATTTTTCCATTTCTCACTTAAGTGATTTGTGTTAATTTCTAACCTTCCAGCAGCTTCAAAAAATGTGACTTGCTTTGGAATTGACTTCTCAAATTTGGCATGGAAACTCAAGGTAGCAGGTAGCTTAGAATCACGACTTGCATGAGCTTTCTTTCACGACTTGGACCAAAAATTCCATCTTTGGATCACTGTATGAATTCTGGATGATGGGGCAATTGAATTTATGACTCTGCACGGAGAAATCACCCATTTCTGGAAAGTGCGACTTGCTTCCAAACTGTTGTGTTAAAAATTAGCACTTAAAAATAGTTTTCACTTTTGTTTGAGGCTATGAATGACTTCCAAAAACCCTAGGCAATTGAACTGGTTAAGCAGAACGAAAGAAAAGACCAAGAGGAATTGCCAAATAGACTACGGAGAAAAACCGAAAACAAACACAAAAGAAATAAATAAAAATGAAAAACCAACCAAAAGTTGCAGACAATTGCTCAAAAAATAACTTGATAATTAGATGGTCTGTAAAACTCTTCCTTGCATGAATACTTTGTTTATAAGTGAAAGTAATACTTGGAATGGAGATCCATGATGGGGTTTAACTTCAACACAAACTATTTTTAAAAGAACTTTATTTATTTAATAAATAAATAAATAAAATGCTTTCAGAGCAAAACTTGCAAAGGGATAGAGTGAGTTTTAGCATGTGGGTATTTGTCGAATTTGGATTTTATGATTCTCTAGGGATACCTTAGAGAATTTAAGACAACTATAGGCAACAAAAACACAAAGCGACTTGTTACTCTAAAAAGAGCGATTTTTTTAAAAGGGATGGTCCCATTTCGGGGTGAAATCTCGAGGACACCAATAACCTTTATTTTAATAACTCAAGTTCTCTATTCTTTTGAAATGTTTAGTATATTTATCCTCCCATGTGTTTCAATCCAATGTTGGTTCCTAGAGTGAGGGTGGTATGTAATGCATTCTAATTCACTCATGTTCAAGTGTTGTAATTATGAGTACCCGCACTGGGCCCTTTTAAAAGACCACCTTAGGTTATTGGGAAACACTACCTCCTTTTTCTAAGCTCGTCTAACATGTTCTACCATCTTTTTCTCGCTTGTTAAGAAGGATGCCAAGAAGCTTATTTTGTATAGTTTTCAAAGTCTGTAATAGATTCCTCCATCGTAGCCACATAATGCTCTTTTAGTGGATATATGAACTGAGCTATGAAGGTTGTAATTAACTTATTAGGAGTAGGAAAATAATATCTCATTAAGAGACCTATAGTTGCTTGGATAGTAGTGATTTTTAACTTTTTAAACCCAAATTTCCCGAGTTTTTTAGAGTGAGGGTGAAATCCTAAGTTACACTTCCCCTATAAATAATTTGATCAGAATTTGGTGTCATGCCCAAGTATGAATATATGAACAAATAATTCACATGGAAGATTATTTAACTTTGTATTTTTGGTTGTATAAGCCTCTATGAATTCTTTATCATATGCTAAGAATTGTGGCATATTTTAAAACAATCTTAAAAGTTTCCATTTGAGAAATTATTCTATGAGGAACATGGAATAGAAGTTTTAAGGCCTTTTGTAAGTAAGAAGAGCTTCACCTATTTGTAAATCTAAAGTAAGTTTACCTTCCATATTTGTATTGCTTTCCTTGAACTTCTTGACTTTCATCTATAATTCCTTATTTTTAACCTCCACATTTTTATTTCACAACAATGGGACATCTAAGCAAGAATTCGCTTAGAAATTACAATGGGAAAAGTAAAATCAATATGAATTTCCTTATCACTGATACTTTATGTGAGCCAAAGGTTGACAATTGTTCCCTACTTTATCTATCTTTAGAAATTTCATGTTGGAATGTGTATATAGCAGTTTGAAAATTTTGGGAAATCTATTCAATTCCATCTCCTTTTTCCTTTAGTTTATATTCTAAATATAATAATTTATTATATTTTCCTTATAACCTATTGTTGACACCACCCAAATCTATTTCCATTCTATTATTTTACATTCATATTTTTAAATTTTTCTTTTTCATTTTCAAGTTATGTTTGTAAACTCGAATCATTACCTCTTTCTCATTCAATAGCTATGTTAATCTATCAATTTATTTATTTTTCATTTGCAAGAAACTTCACCCCAATACAATTACATTACCTAATTTTATTTTATTTCCCCCTCATCAAATGAGCTTGGTCCTCTTTCTCCATGTTGTGATGATGGACGACGAGTCTCTTCAATTTTTGTATAAGGTACTTTCCTTTGTCAATTGATTTTAGCATGGGTTGAGGTTATTCTACTTCCTATACCGCCATAACGGTGATGCATGGAATGATGAGTGGCTCTTCATATACCCCTCATGTAGACAATAAGTATGAGGTTCTTACATAAAATTCACATGATGCCCCAAATTTTGGAGAGTTTATGTGATCATCCTTTCTTCTTCAGATTCATCGTTCTTTTGCAACACCAACCTTCTTTTTTATCTCCTTATATGAGATGTTTCAGACTTGTAGAGGGTAATTTCTATTTTGAAACCTCCTTTATATCCAAGATATGGGTTACGATAGTTGGTTCTTATCTTTAGACGGGTTTCTACCCCTTCTTTTATTTTCTTTTAGCTTTTTTAGAGTAGAGGTTTTGATAGAGGATTTTGAACTAGTCTTTCCCTTGATAAATTTCCTCAATAATCTTTGTCATTCCACTTCCTCATTGTGTAGTTACATAGGAAATGGTGTTTTCAAATGATATTTATTAGGTCATGATGTTTCATATGTGTTCCTTTACTATTGAATTTATCCTCCATGGACTGCAAAGAAACGTATAAATTTTTGGAAAGTTGATTTATAAATCAAGATGTTGTGCCCCGATGTAAATGATTCAAAATCCACATGTTAGGGCCATGCAAGGTGTGATACTTAACCCTTGACGTAGGTAAAATATTTCATGACCCATTTCACTATGGACTTCCATAGTTAGATAAACTTTCTCTCAAAGTTCCCTTCACCTTTCTAGTAATATCTTGGCATAACCTTAGAGTGGGATTTCCTTATACTTGAAAGTTTACAATGATTTCACTATAAGGAACTTTGGATCTAGTAGACTCTCCTCATTATTGATAATACCAAATATTTCCCTAATGATTGGGATACTCACCTTTATGCGAGCTCTACAAAATTTGGAGTTTTTCTCCTACAGGATTATGAACAAACTCCTCCACCATATCCTCGAAACCCTTAAATGTTTACGAAATTTTAACTATCCCACATATTTAAATATTTTCAATTTGGCCTCATATTGCATGATTTTATTAGCATTTTTTTATCATACTACTTCTTCTGGCACATTTCTACATATTGGTTCAAATATACAAAACTCTGTTTGTAGAAAGGTGGAGAAGAATCAGAGAAATTTGAAATTGGAATGGCAGTTGTGGCAATTTCATGTTATGTTATGGAACCCATGTTTGAGATATACAATCAAGGAACTATAATTTCCCACACTTTCATTGAATTTAGATTAAAAAAAAATTGTCTACTTCATCCCTTGAGTGTGTGGATAAGACCTCATATGTGTTGTCAATTATCACTTAAGTTTGATCTAACACATCAACCTAGACACACATGGAAGTTATAATTTTCTTCTCTTTTTTATTTCATCTATTGAAATTAACCAATAATGTTTCAAAGTGGCCTTTTATGTTGTCAAAAATAATAATATCTAATGCACATACTTGTATATCCCTTTGTCGAAACATGTCATATTGTCCCTGTGGAGAAGGAAAAGATGTTTGTCAGAATGTCTCAAAATATTTTCATTTGCTACTATTTTTTTTTTGAAATTTTTGAAAGTGGTTTCCATCTCTAGTTTTGAGCCTCTTTCCATTTTTTGTTTTTTGTTTTTTGTTTTTCAATTATTTTTACATTTTTTGAGAAATAGGCTGTCATTTTTAATTTTCATCCTTTTTCTTTTATTTAGTCTCTCTAGCATTCAGGATTTAGTTGTTAAGAAGGAAAAAATATCCCTCATACAATAGAATTTTAAATGTTTCGTTAATTGATTTGTAAATAACTCCCTCAAATTTGGTTTTTATATAGGCGAAGGCTATAACCATTAACTAGTAGTGATCTTTGGTTTCTATCAATGGATTTGAGTTGAATAGAACCATTATTATGGACTTATTCAATTTAATATGGACCCAATCAATGAGCCTATAGTTTTCCTTTGAAGTCCTTATACTTGGAATCAAATAGCAATGCCCAATCTCTAGCTTGAAATTTTATTCGCATGATATGATGATCATGCCACACTTTACTCTGTTGTTGGATTAGTTCCATGTGGTGCAAAGATTCCATCCTTATCTCATCAAATTCATTTAGTTACAATATCCTTTGATATTTTGTTGATGTTAGAACCATTCCTACTTTTATTATTTTCTTGAGTTCGAGCTCAAATTCTATACATGGAAATTGGATTTTTCCCAACATTGTATTATTTTCCCAAACTTCTTCCGATAATTTTAGTGTCCGATCCTTTCTATTGATGTTTATCACCTTGGTTAAGATTTTCCATCTCTTTGTTGGTGACTTTTACTTTTCTATTTGGTTGGGGTTGATAAGGTGAATATTTCATGTGCATGATACGATATAAATATGTAAATGATTTGATCACATTAGACACAAATCATGTCCCTAAATCAAACAATAGATCTAGGTGCCCCAAATCTGAGAAATATTCTTTTTTATTATTGATAAATGGTTTTTTGAATAGGACCATACCCAGGGATACAAAAGGCTCATAATCCGATCTACATGAAGAGAAAAGTGTTTTTGAAGAGGGGACCACACCCCAACAAAAGAGAAGCCAAAAGCAAGAAGAAACAAAGAAGAAACATGTGGTTTTTTTATCTGGGAGTCCACTCCCTAGCAAAAAGGCCTTAGCTACCTAAAATAACCTTAGAAGCCAAAGGCAATGTCAAATTGCCACAACGGATCAAAAAACAATAAGAAAGTAGCATAACAGCAGTTACCCATACAACACCAAAACAATCAAAAACCAAAAATAGTATCCAAGAAGGAAAAAAACCTTCTAGATGAGACATTTCTAAAAAAAAATTACCTCCTCTAATGTCTTGAACAAGTTCAAAGTAGGTTGCATATCTGGATCTTTACCACTTTGGATTTGATCACTTTCTGCATAGCTTTGCCTCCTTTCCACAACTCTTCAGATATCCCGCTAATGTCACACAGCTGCTTGACTTGAGTGTGGAGAAAATCCAACATGGCTTTCTGAATAGCCGGTGATTGAGTTGTTTTGTGACAATTTTATCCATTGTGTCCTCCAGTGCCTTCACCTTCTTGCTTAAATCTTCTAGGTTTCCCTCAACTTTCTTCATGACATCATGCTTCCCCATCGAGTCAATGAAACTGTCATGAGGGGGTACATCCAAAGACTTGCTAATATTGAGAAGGCTTGCAACAACATCACGGTCCTTAGAACTACCCATACTTGAAGGGCCCTCTTAGTAGGAGGAGAGGGGATTGTCTCAGTCTTTTGTGTTTTTTGGAAGGTGGGGGAAGAGAAGAACTGGAAGGGTTGTTTGCAACCATTTCATGGCAATAAAGGTGTAGTAGAAAAATAACCCCTTAGTGGAGAGGCACAACCCTCTTGTGTGATTGCACTTCCAGTATGGACTTTTCTAAAGATTACAAAATGTAATAAGCCAAGCTAATCCTAGGAGCTCTGTGAAAATGGTTCAAAATTACTAGATGATGTAGTGGGAGAGTAGTGAACCGACCTTCCAATGTGACATAGTAGACCACCATACGAGCCACTTCATCATACGACACACGGGATGGATGAGCAAAGAATACCTACCTTGTTGATCTCCAATTTCTCCGATCCCTATAAAAACTTCTTCTCCTATGTCTCTTTGTCGAACTTATTACGGTAAAATTTGATTTCATTAGACCCTAAATCCATAAAAAATGAAATCAGATTCTTTATAATAGGAAAATTCTTTCCCTTATAACTGACAACCTTGTTCTTCCATTTTTTGGTGAAGAGCATGGAAATGTGCTTTTCGAAACCTTTAATCCTTTGAATAAAATTTGTAAATCCGTCCACATCCATGGCATTCTAGAGCTCGATATTGGTTTTCTAGTCCGGATCAAACACCATCTCAACCTTGCGTGGAGGACCCCCATCTTAGCGGTTATCGACCGCCAAAACACAAAGATATAGCAAATAGGAAACAACAACCAATAAGAATGAAAACCGTACAACTAGTGATACCGAAAGAAGATTTAGTATATCTAGGAAATGCCCATTGAAAGAATAAGGATCTCAGGCATGTGGCTTTGTTGAGATGGAGGTTTTTCATTATCCATGGAGTAACATCGATTTAGCCCATGGTACAACCGTCCCGAGCATCTATTCTTTCATATAATAAATCAACCACATTTTCATCTCTATAAAATTGTAAGGCTTGAACCTTTACCCGCTTGGTAGCATAATCAGTATATATATAAGAATTTATTCCTTCCCTTATGATGTTGGATAAATAGGACCAATGAAATCCAATCCTCAATTCTCAAAATGTTCCAAGACCACTTGAGGATGGAGAGGCATTTCATTAGAGAGAGTGGGCCTTCCCATTCTTTGGAATTGGTCACATTGTCATACATATCTTTTCACATCTTTGTGTAAGGAAGGCCAAAAATATGCAGCATCAAAGACCTTATAAATAGTTTGAAGCACTTGATTAATGGCCTCTAATGGTTCAACATGACAATCCCTAAATATATCATTAATTTCATACTCTTTTATGCACCTACGCAACACAAATTTAGGACCACATTTAAATAATATTCATTTCACCCATGTGAACATTGAATTTTCCTTTATGAGGTATCTTCTCTATTTCAAATTGAAAGAAGATGGAAACTTCCCTGAAGTAAAATAACTATCCATGTCAAAAACCATGGTGATGTAGTGGATATGACAAATAATGTTCATCTAGAAATTCATCCTCTTATGGTTCATCTTGACCTCCGGTAGTTATTCTTCACAAGAAATTTGCAATCACATTAGCTTTTATAGGTTTAAAAATTATTATTAAATTGAATTCTTGTAAGAGTAGTAACCATCTCTTAATTCTACCACTTACCAAAGGTGGCTTGTTTATCAAATATTTAATGACACAATGGACTTTATAAAATATTACCTTGTAACTAGTGATGTGGTAGTGAAATTTATTGATAGCATAAACTACAAGGAATTTTTTCAAGTAGTGGTGTAGTTTCTATCGGTGTGTGTTAAGTTTTTACTAATATAGTAGATAGCATGCATACTTTTTCATCCTTCTTTTTGACAAAAAACATCTCCTATTGCCTCATTTTATACATCTGTTTGGATATAGAAAAGAGAAGTTTCCAATTAGGTCATATTATTACAATGAAGAAGTGATCGTTCCTTTAATGGTTTCTAAAGACTAATAAAAATCATAAGTCCATATAAATTCATAGTCTTTAGTGAGAAAAGAAACCATAGGTGATGTTATTTTACTAAAATCTTCTATAAATATTTTCATAGCCATCATGTCCCAAGAAATTATTACCTATGTCTAAGTGGAAGGTGTTATAAGTTGTCTAATTAATTATGTTTTGCTTGGATCTACCTCGATTCCCTCTCTTGAAATATGATTCCCCAAAACTATCCCCTGATCTACCATGATCAAACACTTTTCATGATTAAGTGACAATTGGTGTTTCTCACACCTAGTCAACACCTTATCTAGGTTATCCAATGATTCTTCAAAGGAGTTTACATAAATTACAAATTCATACATATCTACACATTCATTGTTTACATTTACAAAAATGGATAGCATTGCTCTTTGGAAGATGGTAGGCGCATTGAACATTACAAAGGAAGGACTCTATATGCAAAGGTACCCCAAGGATAAGTAAAGGTTATTTTGTCTTGATCTTCAAGAGCCACCTAGTTCTGATTGTATTCACTAAATCCATTTAAAAATTAAAAATATTCCTTTCCTTCCATTGTCCAAAACTTGGCCAATAAAGGGTAGAGAAAAATAATATCTCTATGTTTCTTTGTTCATTTATATATAGTCTATGTAGACCGTCCATTTCCCATTTTTATTTAGCATTATGATCAACGGATGCATCTATTGGTTGTTTAAGATGGGTTATATAAAACCTACTTGTAGCAGATTTTCTATTTATGTTTTTACAATATCTCTAAGTGTTGGATTTATTCTTCATTAGGGTTGCCTTCGTGTTTCACATTCATGGTATAGATATGGTGTTTGCATAAATGAGGATGAATTTCCCTAATATCACTATATTCCCAATAAAAATACTTTAAGTGGGAGCTTGATTTACAAATAGCTTGGATTCATATTCATTTGTCAACCAATTGTTAATATTTAATGGTTTCCTTGGTTGTACTTCAATTTTATTAGTTCTTGGATGAATCAAGGTTAATGAGGGAAAGTCACTTAATAATGAATTCGGTGGAAATATATGAGGTTATAACCTATGTAGTGTTACCATTTCCTCACCGAAAATTTCTCCTTCAAAATAATGATAGGGGTAGAGAGAAGATGTTATAGTTTGTACCTTTATGTCATATTTATCTCCATGGCATTTACTTAACTCATTTGCATGTATTTATATTGTGATGTCTCTTATGGAAGAAATACTTCCCTAATTTTAGTTTCATCAGGATCATTTACCTATAGAGAGTTATCTATAAATAAAGGTTTTTCATGTGGGTATAAACAAATCTTCTTTGGATTCAATCGATTTGAGATAGTCATATCTCTGGATCTACAATCTATAAGGGTATAAATTTTTGCAAGATAAGGTATGCCTAAAATTAAGGGATAACCTTTCATTTGAGTTTGGGTTTCAATATCATGAAATCTACAGGGTACACTCAATATTCTATAGTGACTACAATGTATTTAATGATCCATTTGGGTTTTGATATGGTTTCATCAGCCATTCACATGACTGTAGTAGTTGGTTACATGTTGGTTAGAGACAAACTTGAGACCATATCAACATTCATAACATTAATAGAAGTTCCTAAATCTACAAAAACATTAGTTATGTTGATGTTTACATTATAAACAATCACTACGTGACTTCTTGTATCTTTACACTTGGGAGGAATAATATTTTCAATCAATAAATTATCTAGTTTCTCATCTACTTGTATGGTATTAGGTTACTATTTTATTTTTCCTAGAGTTTGCATACATAATTCTTTAATAGTCTTATTAATATCATAAACATACCTAATGGTTTGTATCAGTGGGAATTCTAATACTAAAACATTTTTTAGTTCTTGTATAAGTTCGATTCATGATTTCATTATGTTGTTGATTTACTTCTCTTTTTAGTCTCTTTATAAATGGCATAGTAGAAGAATGAATAGTTTTGATAGGTTGGGCTCAATATGCAAAGTGGTGGATCATGAGTTGATTGTTCTAACTCTTCTTTCTTATATATTTCTTCAATTACCGATGAAGAAGGTTGTGGAAGAGTCTTTCTTGAACAAATTTGAACATTAGCATAGCTAATGGCATTTAAATTAGTATAGTTTTCTGATTCCAAAGTATATACAGGGGTTTCTTATTTTACATTTTTAGGATTGACCACAAGTTGGGTGGAAAATTATGGTTGATTAACCTACTCTATAGAGGTTGTTGATTGTGATTGTAAGGTTTAGACATCAAGGTTCGTTGTTAGTTTTGCATATTTTGATTACATATTTTACCTTGGAATTATTAGTTATAGTTTTATTGATTATAATTTTGTTGGGGTACTCATGGTCATTGATACTGTTAAGCTACCCATTTTTGTTGATATTGGGATGACCATGGAAGATTATTCCATTCTTGAGGAATGTATTGACCCCAAATCATGTGGACCGAGCCATGGTGTGCTCCATTTGTTTTTAGGCCATTGGTTTCTAGGAACAAAAGGATTAGAGTGTTGGTTTGAAGGAAGGTTACCACCTTGTCTTTGACCCATGTAATTCAATTTCTCATCCTAGTGGGTAATTTTCTTCACATGATCCTTGATTTTTGGGAGTAAGTTACATTGGCTAGTGGAGTGGTTTAAATCATAAATACCACGTATATCTACCTTGTCTAGATGGAAATATTTGAGTGCATGTTTGTCACTACATCTGGGAAATAAATTGATAAAGGCTCATAAGCCTTAGATTTTTCTTGTATGTTGTCTAGAGAATTATTTAAGTGTACTAGGATATCTATTTTGAGATTAGAAAACTCCTCCATCAATGACTTACTTCAATTCTTGTTTTCTTTTGTTCATTCCTTTGATATCTTGGTCTAGTCCTTGAATAATTCCTACAAAGGTCAGCAATATCTGCAAGTACTAATTTGTTTACATCAAATTTTCCCATAAAATTTAGAAAATCTTTAGATTCATCATCCAGTCCTCTCATAAATATGGTCTTTCTCAATTCTGGTCTAGTCCATTACCATAATGTTTATGGACAAAGAGGTAGTTATCAAGATAATCCATAAGGCTTTCATCTTCCTTTTGGATCATCCTAAAGAGTTATTATTTTTGGTCACGGACCATGCAATAATCTTGATACTTATCTAATAAGTTTGTTTCTGTTTTAAGCCAATTACAAATGGAATTATGGGCCACCTTATAAACCAATACATGATTGATTCTTTAAGTGTTGAAGGAAATAGTTTCAACTTTTGGTTATCTACAGTGTAATCATAAGTTTGGAAAACAACCTTAAATTCAAATAAAAATTGATCAAGTTCTTATGAAGTTATTCCTCTAAAGGTAGGAAATATTGAGGGGATATATTATTCATAAGATCCTTCTCCTCATTGTCTATCACAATGGGATGGGTGAATGATCTTGCCATGTAGGAACTACATTTTTATCCCTTCCAAATTTTTTTGTAGTTCAACCTCAATTTTGAACCTAGGGTTTGATTTTTATTTGAAGGGTATTTTGTTTAACAAATATTCCTTTCAAATATATAACCCTATGCATGAACTGGATAAATTCTTCTAAAATCCTAGATTAAACTAAAAACAAATATTAAAAGCATTATTAGATCAATATTTCCCCCAAACTAAGAGATTGCGAAAATTTCTTGGTTCCACTTACATCAAGAATATCACAAGATTTCCCTCTTCTCGCCTATACATGCTTGAACCATTAAAGAAAGTAAGGAATCAAAATTATTACATGGAAACTTACAATAATTTTTCACAACACCCTATCTCAATGAATACCATTGATTCCTAAGTCCCCGTGACAATAGCGCCAAAAAGTGACAATATTCGTTGTTACTTCACTTTAGTTAATTATTTATTGAACTAGGGTGGCATCTAGAGGTTATATGCTATAGGAAAAATAAGAAAATACCTTTTCAATAATATCACTATCTAATTTTAAAGTAGTGAATGTTCAAAAGATACAAAGAATTCAAAAGAAATTGTAATCTAGGAAAATAAAGAATAAACTATTGAACCAAATATATTACGAAATAACCAAGCTATATAATCTATCATTTCTACAATTAATTCAATGAAAATAATAGAAAACTAAACAAAACTATGGGGTATCTGAGATAAATTGGCATGTAATTATGAGGTAGGTATATTTCATTTGGTGGAGTTCATTATTCCTTTACAACACTTACATTATTACTTTACTTTCATCATATACTTTTGATTTCAGTCGTTGGATAGATATTTTTTCAAAGACTATCTCATTTTTCATTATTTTGAAACAGGTTTATATTTAGTTGGGGCATATGTATACACCTCATTTTTATACTTTCTAACTAGTTACCTTATACGAGGTATGTTGATGTATTTTCCTCCCGGGAAGGTACCTTAAGGGGTCTTCTAGGGTTGGGGTGTGATCGGACTTGGTCACATGGGATAGACCACAACATTCGAAAGATGTAATTATTAATAGTTCCCTTACCCTTTCCTTATTTCTTCCCTTTTCTCATAAATTACATCCATCATGTCCATGTATCTCATTATATCCACTTGTTCGTGCTTATTACATGTTATTGTCCCTATTTTTGGTCATCTTGAACCTTCATCATTTCCTCCATTTATCTTTTGGATTACACCTCACATTTTTTTCCCCCTTTATCTTAGGATTCCCCTAAGGCCGATGTCATCACCCATAGGTTATGGTGTCATGTTTGATTTTCCTTCAACTGATGTTATCACCCACGAAAATGGCATTAGGTACCCACCACATTCTTTTCATTTTCACCAATTCATCATCAATTAATCATACATAAAGGCACTTATTGCTCGCACCATTTCACACCTACTTGTTCTACTTGAGGATTTAGAGCTTAACTCTTCGCATTTGGGTCACCATAGTGAGTTAGGATTGGATGTATTCTATTTTATCTTGTTCCCTTAGCCACCCATGAGATTCTCTCTTGGTGTTATTGATCTGAGGATTATGCATCTCTCTCTCTCTCTCTCTCTCTCTCTCTCTCTCTCTCTCTCTCTCTCTCTCTCTCTCTCTCTCTCTCTCTCTCTCTCTCTCTCTCTCTCTCTCTCTCTCTCTCTCTTCTCTCTCTCTCTCTCTCTATCTCTCTCTCTCTCTCTCTCTCTCTCTCTCTCTCTCTCTCTCTCTCTCTCTCTCTCTCTCTCTCTCTCTCTCTCTCTCTCTCTCTCTCTCTCTCTCTCTCTCTCTCTCTCTCTCTCTCTCTCTCTCTCTCTCTCTCTCTCTCTCTCTCTCTCTCTCTCTCTCTCTCTCTCTCTCTCTCTCTCTCTCTCTCTCTCTCTCTCTCTCTCTCTCTCTCTCTCTCTCTCTCTCTCTCTCTCTCTCTCTCTCTCTCTCTCTCTCTCTCTCTCTCTCTCTCTCTCTCTCTCTCTCTCTCTCTCTCTCTCTCTCTCTCTCTCTCTCTCTCTCTCTCTCTCTCTCTCTCTCTCTCTCTCTCTCTCTCTCTCTCTCTCTCTCTCTCTCTCTCTCTCTCTCTCTCTCTCTCTCTCTCTCTCTCTCTCTCTCTCTCTCTCTCTCTCTCTCTCTCTCTCTCTCTCTCTCTCTCTCTCTCTTCTCTCTCTCTCTCTCTCTCTCTCTCTCTCTCTCTCTCTCTCTCTCTCTCTCTCTCTCTCTCTCGTTGTTGGTTAGTAATTCATTTTTATAGACCAAAGTGAATGTTTGTTTGTTTTGATCTACAACATTATTTTATTATATTATTCCCCTTGGCTTTATCCATCCCTTGATTGCTCTTATTTTGAATCCTAATAGGATACCTATATTAATCTTAGCTATCGGTAGTGTAAACATATAGTTATCACGGGGTTAGGGTTAGTATCCTCTAGAATAATGATGGTAACGCTTCTTGAGCACCTTTGGTATCTACATCATGTGTCGAGTCTTATATTTGATTGCTAAATTTGACAACCCATCCTGGGAGCCTAACTTTTCACGTCATAAAAATATATCCTTCAAAAATAACAAAATACATAGATAAATTAGACTAAAGAATAAGTATTCCTTTAATGATTATCATAATTGTCATTAAAATTTCTAAGACATTATTTTTATATAGACTTAGTGATTTCAAATTAATCCCTCTTTAGTGTGCAAGATGACCATGAAAAGAGTGTGATCCAACCAAAAAGACATAATAAATCATAAACATTGTTTTGGACTTTTTAATAGCATCCCAAGTCATTAAAAGGGAAATAAATAGTCATTTTTAATCTTTTCAAGCATGTTTATTGAATAGATGTATTATCTTTGACCCAAAGTGAAATAAAGATGAGTTACAAGGAGAACCTAGGTAAGCAAAGATAGTACAGATCAATAAGACCATAATTTTAGCCAGTGATCCATATGCACAAATTCATATTAAAAAAAATTAAATAAAAATACTTGTACCAAAATTATGTGTCTACATTAAGGACCATAGTAGAGTCATTACCCAACCGGGAGAATTTAAATCATGTAATGCAAGATATGTGTAATCAAAGTAAATGTGAATATATAATAGATCCCCTAGTAGTAAATATATAATCGGTGCACAGGCTCAAAGAATAAGATAGTGTTCCGGAGGGGGAAATATATAACAATCTAAGATTGAAACTAGTATATTTCCTTAAGGTAGGAAAAATAATTGATGAAATCTTGTTAAAATAATTCCTTAAGGTGGGAAAGATATAACCATTATATGCTCAAAAATAAGATAATGCCCTCTAAGGTAGGAAATATATAACACATTAAACACGTGAGAGTATAATCCTAAGTACATATATGTCATTTGTGTGATTATTAATGATAAATTGATGGGAAAATAAAAGAAATGCCAAAAATATATATGTATATATATATGACTTATTATAGGTAAAATATAATCAAAGTAGGTATAAAATTTAATGTTCCTCAAATGATCAAAACAAATATGGTAGGAAAGACTACATATACATATAAGTTGTGTAAATATAAATGATAAATTGATGGGAAATATAAGTGTCAAAAATTGACTTACTATGAGTAGAACATAACCGAAGTAGGTACAAAATTTAATGTTCCTCGAGATTAATAGAGCCTCCAAGAAATAACTCCCCTTGGTCTGGTTGGTTCCGTTTTTGTTGTTGCTCTGTTTCGGACATAATGTTGTTTTTTGGCTGCTTAATTGCAGTTTTCTCCTTGTTTTGCTTTTTCCTAGTAGCTATTATTTGGGTTACTGTTGGACTTTATATATTATCCAGATTCTAATCTTCTTTTGATGTTTTTCTCATGTTTGATCTAGTTGTTGAGCCTTTCTTGTAACTAGGTATAGTCCCTCCAAAACTATTTGCCATTAATAAAAAAATTAATGTTCCCTGAGTGAGCAAAATAAATTAAGGGATAACACGTACAAGTGGCATTTCCCCCAATGTATACATGATATAGATAATGGTAAGTGAAAACAAGGACATAAAAGGATGGGCATAAGATGAGTTAAGACCCCATAGTGTAAAATAGAGGAAGGATAATGATAATAAAGACAATCAATTTGTATAGAAAAATATAAAAATGTTTCCTTAAGACATATACCAATCAATTAAAGTGATCAAGCTAAATAGAAGTAGAAAAGTTAAATAATGGGAAGGAATAATAAATAATAAGATACCCATATTTGTTTGAAATTTACATCATACATATGTTCACTTAGGGAATTTTTGTATCATAGTTATGATGGGATCTTTTTGAAGTTAAAAGAAAGATTTAGAGATAGGATAAAAGCAAGTTAAATTGGAGAAAGGATTGAATTAACTAAAAAATAATAGAAAAATATTTTTAGAAACAATAAAAGGAAATTAATAAAACACATATGAAGTTGATTAAGTTACGAAGGAAAATACAAAGGTGATGTGGGGACACCTATAAAAATTAAATCAAGTAAAAATATGATGAAATTGGGATTGGAGAAACACATAAGAGAAATCAAGAATCCAAAATAGGAAAAATAAAAGTCAAAGAAATCATAATCATACATCAAAAGAAAGGTATTCATAGAAATAAATAACATTTTTTTAATTGAGTAATAAGAATAAATAACTCCAATCCATGAGGATAAGAAAAATAAGAGATTATATAAAGTGACAAAAAGGAACTATTTATAATAAGGAATAACAAGAATGTCATATAATCAATAGAGTAGGCTCAATGTCACAAGTAAGTGGATAATTTAAATAACTTGACCTATTGTTAACCAAAATGAGCCCTATACCCATTTTATTAACATTGTACTCTTAAGGATCCAATACTCGAGAAATTGTCTTATTTCTTGAAGTTGGAAAATTTTCTTGATTCACGAGACCACGAGCTCTGTGTTTTACCATGCACCACTACCACGTACCATTAAGGTCTCTATTCATGTTGTGACTTGTTGTAGCAAGATGTGAACAATTATACCAACCATAAATACCTTATATAAGCTATGAAGCGCCTAATTATGTCATATTACATGTATTTTTTGCCTTTTATCTCGCGTACCACCGAAAATCCCTAGCTCACTCATTCACGCTAAGTTTGAACCACACAAGATGCAAACCTTTTCTTTAACATTAGATCACTAACTCATTACTCTCCCTCTCACACACTTTTTCCTTCCCTTCCACCTCATTTTCTTCATTGTTCCTTCCATTTCTTCTCGTCGCATTATGCTAATGACTTTTTGAATGTTGCAAAGTAATACCATAAATGCTTATGAAATGTCGTGTTATTCTAACCGAACAACAAAACATTTTTTCCAAGATGTCAAACATTATATTTTTCAAAAAGACTCCTAATCCGTGATGCACTAATTTTCACCGTGAGAATCTTCATAAAGCCATGCCAACTTTTCAACACCCGTAATTCTCTTCCCATGCCACGAAATGATATATTTTTGTACAACATTCTTCTTTTACCACACAACACTACTCATTGTCATGGTGGATCTCTTCAGCCTCACAAATAGTTTTGTGACTCATGCCTTATTTTCTTAGTTGCATTCATATGCAAATTTTCTTATTCCATCATCTTCATCTCATTGATGGACCTATGGAGACTTCTCTTTAGCTCGTGTAATTCCAAAGATGTTGTCATACTCTTAGATCTATTCCTCCTCTCCCTATTGTCAAAGATCGTTGTTGATGTTAATTGTTAACTTTCATTAATTTCCACAACCACCCTCTACATCACATGAATCCATGATAGATATGAGCTCACCATCCAACCTAAGTTGGTTGTAGAACATACTAATTCACCTAATGCAACACAAGTGGGTTAACATGATGAACATTGATGCCACAAGTAGTTTTATACTTGATAGTTTCTCTAAAAGTTGTGTTTCACCTTCATATGCACTTCACATAGTATATTCTTGATTTTCTACATATCCCTCATGTCATCATCTAATTTCTTTCAAAATTCCATTTCCTTCATTAGTATTCTATAAAAAGGAGATTCTATTATGTTTAAGGTGATGGTCCTTCTACCTCCGATCTTTTTCCCTTTGATTTGTTAGGAATATAAAGTGCTCACATGTTTATCTATATGGGTTAGTGTGTGTAATTATATTATCAAGGATAATATAATATGTGAGCAATTATATTAGTTAGGATATTACTATTGTGTCAGATTGGGTTGTTAAACAATCTCGTAATTAGACGTCTCGTATAATTGTGGGAGTTTTGTTATAGCTAACTCCTAGTTTATACGAGATCACATAGCATATTAATATGTATTATGCCCGAATGATTGATCAATGAGAACTAAATTGTTATTGTTCATATTCTCGCTAATCAATCCTATGAGAAACCGTTGCTACTATTTCATTTGATATCAAAGTAAATCCATAGAGAATTAATTTGTGAAGGGGTGACCCATTTCTTGTAATGCCTCTCGACATTAATTTATCAATATAGGAATTTTTAGTTCAGTCTTTGAGCATGCCAAGGAAAGTGAAGACGTCTTGGAGTTTTGAAGCCCAAAAAGTGTAGATCTGATTTTTATTTGCCAAAATCGTGGATTTATGTTATTAACATTGTGTGTAGTTTCAAATCTATGTTGTTACAAATTCAATATTTTGTGTTACATTATATTTGTTTTTTTATTTTTAGACTATATGTCATTAAACAAAGTGTAGTTCATCTTTGTATTTTTGTCAATGTCTTAGGAAACGTTGTTATCGTTGTGAAAAACAAGGTTATGGTCAAGTAAAAAATATTGCCATATTGTTTCGTTTTAATAAAGTATCATATTGTCATTAATATTCATTAGTTCTTAAAAATAATTAAATTTTATGTTTTTTACCCATTTAATTTTTAGGATTTATCGTCATTTCATATTTACTTTTTGTATCAACCATAGTTGTATCATTAAAAGCATGTTGTCATTATTGCGAAGTTAAGTGTCGTAAAATCTAAGTCTATCATCGTTGTCAAAGTCAAATAGGTGATCTTAAGTTTTTTTGTTATTGTCTTTTTATGGTCCTATCGTGGTGTCAAATATCTCAAAGTGTCATAAAATAATCATAAAATTTCCTCACCGATGTATTTTCAATGTTACCCGACATCCAAATTCTTGAAGGATAAGATGAAAATAATTACATTTTTGAAAAACAAATTGAAGATTACAAAGAAGAAAAATGTGCCTTCCTTTGGGGGCTCTACCCTTCAACCCCGTCATGTACCGTGATAGGAGCATGCCTAGAGCGCTACCATGGGACCTCGTAAGGGGCGCTTCCCCTTTACCTTCTTTAGGGGTTGCACACCTGCACCCCCACTTTATAATTTCAAAGCTAAAACAAAATTGGTGGGGAATTCACTTCGATAGAATATGGTGCAAATTTGAGCTTCAAACTCTATCTTGTTGAATAAGTAGTGACATTGATTGGTAGATGGAGACATATGATGTTGGAGGTCAAACAAAATCCGCTCTCAACCGCAAAGCGATGGGGCCGCACAATGAGGTTATGGCATGTTTTTAGTTTAGTATATCATTTTTAGTGTGCGCTTTGTTTCCATATGTGTGCGTGTGTTTCATTTGTAGTGTTCCTAATTGATTTGATGAATAAATGGAAATTTCAAATTGTGGTGGGCAATATAATAACAATATTCCATTTCCATTCTCGCACCAAATCAGCTTTCTGATCAATGAGATATAATGTGAAACTATTCCTGTTCTTGTGTGAGCAATTCCTGTGCATTTTCTCCTAATGTAAGATAGTGACGAGAACTGATGAGGTACTACAAAATCATGATATTTGGGTTGTTGGTTATCCTCAGAAACCATTTGTATGTTTGGGTTGTTGGTTATCCTGTGAAACCATTTGTATGTGTAGGTTGTTGGTTGTCCTAAAAAACCATCCAGATCATGAGCAAGCAGAGGCGGAAAGTGCAAGTACGAGATTGATTTCTTCCTATGTTCAAACTAAGGGGGAATATTAGGAATATTGTAATGCTCACATGTTTATTTGTATGGGTTAGTGTGTGTAATTATGTTATCAAGGATAATATAATATGTGAGCAATTATATTAGTAAGGATATTACTCTTGTGTGAGATTGGGTTATTAAACAATCTCACATTATTAGACTTCGTGAGATAATTGTGGGGAAAGTTGTTATGACTAACTCCTAGTTTATAGGAGATAATATAGCCTATTAATATGTATCATGCTGCCCAATTATTGATCAATGACAACTAAATTATTATTGTTCATATTCTTCTCTCTTCTTTGGGATTCCTTTGAGTTCCCATTTTCTTTATATGGTGTTTTATCCTCTGTGTTCAATAATGTAATGCATCTTAGGCCTCGTTTTATAGTTAGTATAGTTGTTTATATTGGAGTAGTGGTCAAGGGTTCTAGATAATATTTTTCCTACTTTTTCCCCATGTCTCCCTTATCTCTTGAAATTTTTCTTACCTACTTTATGCTACCATTTTGTTAGTGGGAAATATACTTCCATTCACCTAACATACTATGTCATCCTAAAACACACCAAAGGAAGAAGATCCATGTTTCTCTTCTAATGTGTCATCTTTCCTTTTATATTTTTCCCTTCTCCCTTTTCTTTTGCAAGCATTAGACTAAGTAGATTAGTGATAGAATTAGGATTATAAGTAGATGAGAAATAACTCTCTAGAGGTTTTAATCACTATGCAAATTTCCCACACTTTTTAAGTTATACCATGTTGTGTTGATAGTGAACTTAGTTGACACATCAGACGTTTTTAAACCTCCAACACCTATCATTTTTTCAAATTTTGTAGATTCCCCATTATAATTTATATACTAAGTTTTATATATGTATAATCAGGTTTAATCTCCAAATGAATGGAACTCTATGAATCTAGAAAATATAAATGATTGGAACCATCATCATCATTACTTGTGTCACCCTATTGTTGTTTTGTACCTCTATGAAAAACAATATGATCATTTGTTTTATTATTGCCTTGAAACAAACCAAAGCATTTGAAGAATTTTGTGTGATAGTGCGGTAGGAGGTTTTGATAATACTCTTAAGAGGTTTGATATTTTCTTATAAAATATGTTTCTCATGTATTGGAGGTCTAATAGTTGATGTTTATGTTTATATTGATTTAGGTATGATTTAATCTTGAACTTGATGTGGTATAGTAGGAGAATTTATGTGTAGAGTGATCATTGCATAATCATGCATGAATTTTAGACATGATTGTAAATTATATGTTATTTATTTAATTTCACTAATCCAAGTATGTCCAAGAAACACATCGTATAACCCATTTTGAGGAACTACATGAAACTGAAATAATATGGTATTGGACTTGTTATTACAAAAAAACACCCATCCTTTTATAATGTTCATGCTCCAATCAATGTGTTCAAAATCTATATAGTTGTTTCATAGAGCTAACTATCGATCATTATCCTTAGTGGTGAACACTTTATTTGCCTAGTCTTTGAACATGACCACATCTTATATAATTTAGTGTAATTAAGAAATATTGATATTTGTAGTAAGTTTTGTTCATATGTCTATGTTTCTTGTTTTTTCAAGTCTTTGCTAAAACAGATAAGTTGATTGGATCACAAAGATTGTCATTTTTATAGCACCATGGATTTGTGAAGATGGTACTTTTTGGAATTAATTGATAAATTGAGACTTTATTTAAATAAATCTATTGATTTTAATTATTTGAATGATGTGTGGGGTAAAGGTTTCATTGAAATTTGTTAGCATTGAGTTACAATACAAAATACATGCTATTAAATAGCCCAAGGGATGTTATAATCAAGGGATAAGTTCAACATGCAAACGAAAAATCCAATAATATATCCTAACAAAGCATGCGCTAAATATAAGATATGTTAACAACCATATTGTTTTTAACCTATAATAACGAACTATATTATTACAATATTAATCCAATGCCCTCTCTTAATGACTAAGTCAAATGTTTTAGTCCTTGATTTAACAAAAATGTAATTATGCTAAACCCTAATTGCATAGTAATTGATAGAAATAATAAAGTACATATGTTATGATGCATATGACACAAGCAATAAGCTAATAAAATATGAAACCCTAAGTGCAATAAAGAGAGGAATGGACTTAGTTGATCTAATCGTTGTTTAGAATTTGGTTTGAGTTGCGAAAATTGTTGAACAAGAGGTGAACCGCATCGCCAATACTTAGGAGAAGTTCTTGATCTGCAGGAATAAGGTTGGACATGGACACCCATGGCTCGGCAAGGGCGCCTGGGATGTAACATCCCCATTTTAAGATACTAGAACAAGGGAATTTTTTTTTTAATATATATATAACGTTCTCTGTTATGAATTATATAATTCAAACACATGTTCAAGTTTTAATAATTGTTCTCTGCCCAAACAATGCAGTTTGGATCACACAATTTCCTTTTAAAACTAATGTTCCCTGTTCACATATTTGCAATATGGAACACACATTCAGTGCCATTCAATCATATAACAAATTCCATATGCTTATTATAAATGACTCGAAGAACTACTGATCTTCCATTTTCATGGCTTGGAGTTTCAACGATCTCTCATTTCATGACTTGGCAACTTACCGATCCTTCATGCTCATTCATGCATAGTATAATATATATACAAGGTTCTCTTACCATTTCCGGTTATTGAAGTGATCCGTTTAAGAAGCCTATTTGAATATCTCATTATTGATATTCATCGACATCTTGCATCTTAAATTAGGTGATTAGGACAACGCAACCAAAGACTTGCGATACTTTGGCCAAAGATTTTCACATGCTTTGCATGATCATATTCCTGGATGTGATACACACCAATGGAATACGTCCTTCACCTCACTTCGTTTGTTATCTAGAATGGTCTTTCCTAGTTCCTACCAGTCCTTCCAATTTATGGTCAAACTCTAACTCCAACTAGCAATATGAACGAGTATAGGAAGTTACTCATGGTAACTAAAGATACGCAGACATACAGTGTCGTCCCTAGATGACTCTGTGTGTCTAGTTATCTTTAGTCCTCCGGAGTCACTCCGTATACGTGATCACACTCCTATCCCCAGCCAAGAACTTAATATTCAGCTTATGTAATCTTGATGATTTAATTCGGGAGGGCATTGTAATATGTCAGCTATAACATTGTGTCGTCATGAAGGCCCCGCCTTCATGAAGACACCGTGCTGTAACTGGCGTATGTCAATGTCCTACGGAATCCTCCCATCGAGAGTACACATCCAGCTCAAGTGATTTGGTTATGATCTTAATATTTAAGATCAACTTTCAGCAGCCATGCTGATCCTTTATCCTCGTTCTTGTTACAGTTGTATGTAGCTAAGAGAGACTAAATCTATCTTCTAGCTTACTATGCATCTTCTCCTTCGCATCCGGAAGGATTGCATTTTCTCTACTGGTTCTTTTCTTAATCCTTGGATTAAGCGGCCCATTACCGATAGACTTAATAAGTTTAACGTATTAAACTTAACCAAGTTTTTCCACAACTAAAAACAAATTCGAATTCCAAACATTAGACGTCATTAAAACGAGGTCTAATTCTCAATAAATATACTAATTTATTCTCCTTAACCTTACATAGTTAAGGTCTGTTAGCCCTGGATATATTTATCCCATATCCTTTCTTTCTGAATTTAGCATTCGAGGCTATTAATGAAGTCCGAATACGAAGTTCGATCGCTCTAAGTTATTTGATATTCCTTAGCTTTCAAGCTAATCCTGAATACCTATCGATTATGAGATCATGTTCATCCTAATCCTTTTTAATGTCAATTAAAAATTCATCTTGACCCAAGTATGAACTAATTACACATTTCAACGTAAAAGTTGTATTTAGGTAAGAATAGATATCAGTTCCTTTTAAATCCATCCAAGGACAATTGAATAATTCCAAATCAAGAAATAACATTATATTCCCAATTTAATCAACAATATCAAACTGATATAGTCATTAAAATATCACACTTGTATTTGTATTCATCAATCCATTTCATAATCCATACATTTGCCAGTCCAAATTACTGGACTTTGTTTATATAAAACAACATTACAACTCATAAGATAGAAGAATGTAATTTCTTCTTTTCTCAATTCCTCGTAGAGGAATAATAAACTATCAAATACAATTCATCCTCAGACAATCAAAAGAAGTATCAGAAAACAACCATGTCTTCATTTTACTCAAGTTCCATCTGCAAAATTACTTGCATGGGTCAGTTCATTGAACTGAGCATATTAAGCACTTGTCATTAAAATGAGGTGCTTCAAATTAACTGTCTCAATAAAAGAACCCTGCTTTTATGAAACGTTAATATGAACATCAATCAAGAATTAAGTATCAAAAAGAATGAACAACATGACAACTGAATCATCTAAATACCATCCCAATCAGTCAAAGAACTACTGTCCTTTTTCCCAAATGATCATTACAAAAAGTAATTTCCTTCAAACAGTTCTAGATTACAACATCTGTAAAAACTAGGAATACAAGTATGTATACTGCTGTTATAACATAACTGCTACCAATTCCATTCCCTTTCATTAGTAATAAATTCAAAGGATAAAATTTGACTGAAAATATAAACCAATTACTTTCCTTTCAGTTCATGCAACTCATTTGATTTCAAGCAATCAAGTGCAGATGAGAAAAGCAAACAACAATAAAATGTAGATGCTTAATCCAAAGCAATACAAAATTCGTTCCTTAACGATTACAGATTTCTAACTGTATGAGAGAAGAAATGATCATTATTCCAAGTTATCCATCCACACTCCTATTTCTTTCCTCATGACTGTACTGAAAATTAAATCCAAACGAGACATCAATCAAAGATAACAGTTCAGAGTGAAACTTACAAAATCCATTCAGAATTCACTTTCCAACAAAGAAGAATAATTCCATTCATACTCAGCTTTAAATGAAAACAAGGAAGAATTTATCATCCCTATCAATACTTCTTTTAAATCAGGCTCATACGAATACCAAAAACAAGTTGGTAAAACATCGTATCCATCATAGAACAAGCAATATAAAGAATGCATACTATGTACTTACTGTACTAGAAGAATTCATACTTCTTTCACTGTATTCTAACCAAATAAATAGTTATACAGTCACTTAATCAATTATTCACATGACTTTCTATATCCATGAACGCACACAGTTCATAAATAACAATTTGCACATTGCTGTTACCTACAGCAAGTCCAATCCGGGTGTACAGTGAAGCTCAATTATTGCTATTTCCAGAACTCAAACAACAAGAAGAGAAATATTCATTCCTTTAACTATTTCAATAAGAAAACATCCATTTTCTTCAAACACAACAAGAATCACTCAAGTCGAGTTCATTTTTTTTTGAATGACAGTGCAAAATCAGAGACCACACGAAACATTTAAATATTCCATTTGTACAGAAAGATAACAACACTTAGAAAATTAATCTAAATATCCCTGTCACTTCCATCAAGCCGAATCCAAAATGCTCAATGGATCCCCAATTACCATTTCTTTCAAAATCTTAAAAAAAAAGAAGAAGAACTCGTTTCTTATAATTTCAGTAAAGAAACAATCATTTTCTTCAAAATGTAATAAGGACACCCAAGTCGTGCTTGTTCTATAATGACAGCTCAAACCCATATTGACAGTAGAACGATTGTTCAACAATGTCAAACCAACTCACACAGCCTATACCATTTTTATTCAATATGCCATTTGTAAAGAAATATCCAGTTCGAGTTCCTTCTCGATCAAACATTTAAATCCAAAACAAGCATTCTCTATTTCACAAAGATGTACAAGACTCAAAATACAATATTCATATATCAATACCTCTATCAAGGCAAACCCGCATAAGGTATTAGATGCGTAAGCTTGAATACGGTCAAGACAGACTCAAACAGCAAGCTAATTCCCATATATTTCATTTATTTGCATAGCAATACAAAGCCAAGTTCGTTTTCACGACAACAGTCCGAACTGGAAAATCAAACCGCATCAATAAAACACAACAAAATCATCTTTCCACCACAGCAAGAGAAAACATAGCTCATCAATAATTTCAGTAAGAAAAACAGTTATTTTCTCCAACTCCCACGAATACCCAAGTCGTATTCATCCATTTTTACAAAAGAAAAGCACAGCAATAAGAATATTACTCGCATAGTTAATACGTTCCATCACTCAAGTTCATATTGGCAAAAGAACGATTGCTCAACAATGAAAAACAAACTCATACAGCCTGTACAGTTTCATTCAATATAATCATTTACAAAGAAATACCCAGTTCGAATTCTTATCAACAGACATCTCAACCCGAAATTCCATTCTTCCATTTCACAATGATGTGCAGATCTCAAAATTGATTCACGCACAGCTAAGTATTCATAAGCATAATTTCCTTATAATTTCAGTAAAGAACAATCCTCAATACTGTCAAACAAACCAACACAGCATGGCTGTATTTCCAACTCAATAAATATGCAAAGACTGTTCAAATCGCAACAGCAAGACAAAACGACTCTACCCAGAATCATTTCAACATGACAGCAAAATCGACTAAACCCAAATCATCTCAGTCATGACAGAAATCAAATAAACCCAAAACCCCCTTCATCAGAAGAGCAGGGTTGTTTTAATGAGATGTTTAAGCAAAGCAAGTAGTTTTAAAGAGAAGGGCTTAACATGCCTGATAATCTTCCTCGAAGCTCGAAGAAAACCGCGTCTACAGGAGGTATTTCCTTCCACGGCGACAACAACAAGCTTTCCAAACAATCACCTTCCTCTACAGGCTCAAAAATAGCCTTAGATCTTCCAAAGAACAGTGATAACAATCAAACACAACTGGTTCGACAGAACCATGAAAAACCAAATGCAGAGCAACTTCCAAAAATCCGAACAAACACAATGAACAACAAAATTTCCTCCATACTCTTTCCAAGGTGGGCTGGTCGCGAAGACCAAGAAAATTAAATGCATTGAAGGCTCTGCCTTTTTCCTATTTCCTCACGCCACCACCGACTCGGGTTGGCGAACTGCCAATTCAAATTTTGCATGAAAACAGAGTTTAGTCTCATGACTAACTAGATGCCCCTAAATTTTCCCTGTTCCCGCCAAACTTGGCGCTGTCCACGTAAGGACTACATTCATTGCCTATTAAATTTCCTTCCATCCTTATCCTTTCCATCCCCCATGGGTCTGTGCGTCCCCTTCCTTAGGTTAGGATTAGTTTAGGATTAACAATAGTGTTCATACCTAGGTCATAGGTTAATAGAACTTAGGTCTATGTTCACCCTTAGAATTTAAAAATCCACTTAGGATAGTAGTTAGGATATAAGGTAGAACTTAGGAGTAGATTAGGGTCTAATTCCCCTAACACTTAATTAATCAATTTCCAGTCAAGTCTTTCCGACTGTCATCCAATTCAGTGCTTTATGCAGGACGTTTCGTCCCACGTTCTACATACCTGAGCCACCCGCATCCAGGCCTTTATCGCCTTACGGGGTCTAGCGTTACAACAGTGCATGGTTCGAGAATCAAACCTTTTTCGTTGGCATCTACGTGCCAGTTGTTCATACCTGAAATTAGGTGCTGCACCTTTATATCAACCTTCAGCCTGGTTTAAAAGTAAATCGACAAAGCGATCACAAGAAGGCCACAACATACCTTGGATCAATGGAATTGATTCAAGGTGTGCTGTCAATCAGCGAAAAGAGATCAGCAAGCATACGACAGATTACAGCCGTCATATCGATAAACATACAAGCAATAATAATGTTGTCCCATGTAAACAAATTACGAAGATGCGAGAATCCAGTTAGCAACACATTCCTTTAAGATCAAAATATATATCTTAACATGTTTGTCTTCATTTCAACAATTCACAACATTAAGAAAGTAATCACCATGATAACTTACAAAAATCGGGGCGTTACTGCTTAATCGGGCATTGGAGACCTCTCAAGTTGGGCACTTTGTGAATGTGCGAGATGGTAAAAACCTCGATTTTTACAATGTTGTTATTACTCTGTGTTGATCACCTGTGTGTCACAATATGATCGATGAGGTACCTATAACCTATAAAACCCACAATACCACATCAAATCCAAAAAATAAAGATGTAATATGGGGATTCAGATTGACCCCGATGGTCACCCTAAGAGTGAACTTACAACCGAGTGTTGCACTACATCTCAGAATCCATGTAGTTCTTGTGAGTGTGTAAGAACCGTTCCCTAGGATGCCCTTGTGCAAGTGCACTTAATAGCGGGTTGTAGTTATATGTAATAATGTAGATAGATGTGTGGATGGAATAATGAACTTCCCCTTCCTATGTTGTGTATGCAGAAAATGTAGTCCCTTGTCCCTTGAATGGATGTTAGATGGATGCCTTTAGTGCTCTTTAGTGCCTTTAGATGCAAGCTTAGGTGATGATAGTAGATGTTTAATGATTGGTCCTTTATTTTGAACACATAACTATGTATTTATATGATTCCCTTATTTGAATTTCATAATTGACAATTGAAAGGTGGCCCATAAGTGAAAAAGTTTCCTAAAAGATAAAAGAGACCCAAAAAGAGTGAGTAAGATGAAAAAGGTTCGGGGGGCACCCATAGGGGACATGGGTGCTTGGGCGCTCTTTTCTTGGTTGGGAGTTGGTGTCTAAAGCCATAAAAGGTAAATAATTAAAATATTGACTAGGTTGTAGGGTGTGTAAGACCAAATAGAAAACAAGAAACAAAGAAAAGAGCCCAAAGACAGTTGTCAATTACTAGTTTTCTTGCTTATGAATCATATGAATGCTAGTATGTGTTTAGGACCTGAAATGTATCCAAGTGTGTGATTTAGTGTCTACAGTCGTTATTACAAAAACATTAGTGGGTCCATATACAAATTTAACCCAAGGTGTAGACATACAACCACTGCAACAATGTATCCAAATGTTCCTATTTTTAGCAATCCATATTACAAAAATACATGGTAAAGAGCCATTACAACTTTGCCAAATAAAGTAGAAAATGCTATTGAATATTGGGTTCACTATATTCTATTGGTAGTTTACAAAGATTTCATGTCTTGAATGTGTCAAGCTTCACCTATTTTTTTGTTAGAGTAATTAATTCCAACAAACACTTAGAATGTACATCAAGACTAAAAAACAAATACTATCCCCAAGAGATATTTCTATGTTGAACTTTGAAGACACAATGCCTATCGGTTTCCATTGTTGAATAATTTTGGGACATTTATTACTCACAACACTCTTGTGCTTTTTATGTATGCACATTCCTCTTTTGCAAACCTCCATGAAAATTTTCCATTTGGGTATGACTTGGGTCCTTGAAATGATGTTTGGTTTCAATACCTACAAATCAGCGAAAGAGAAAAATGTACTCATTCTTCACCTTACACATTTTGTTTTTCCAATCTTGTAGAATTCCCTTCCAATAAGTAAGTCAAATCATCTTTTCTTAGATCCTTTATAGTGATGTTAAACCACTTGGGCATATTTTTTTGGCTATTGTCAAGAGTGAGAAACAATACCTTCACTACTAGAACTTAACTTTTTGGGTTTTCTATCTTCGAACCCTATCCAATTTTAGTACTGATTTTTTTCTAGAAATATCATTAGCAGTAAACGATACAATACTATTAGTAGATGAACATTATTATAAAATAATGTTACTTTATCATCTATAGAAACATCTTTACTCACCAAAATCATATATGTGGAGACATCTATTAACCTATACGCATTCATCTACTCACAATAACCAACAAACATATATAATTGTCTCAATATCAAAGTAGTGCACCCAAAAATTAAAAAAATACTTACATCATGTGTATTTCCATACGACAATCCTTGTAGTGTTACATTTTATAAGGATTGTGATGGCCTTTGGTCGAGAGTGTACACAATTGTATTAATAGCTTCTACTTAATACTGATATTGTACATTTTGGCTATCCATAATACAATGTTTCATCTTTATCATTGTCATGTCTTGCCTTCTCATGACTTCATTTTTTGTGTATAATATGTTATACATTGTTTCTTGTATAATTCCTTGAATTTGTTAAAGACAAACTCTTCTTCATTCACTTATCCGAGAGCTTTTATATTTTTTCCTCCATGTTTCTCTATCATAGCTTTCTAAGAAAAAAGTTAGATAAATATTCTAAATTTCTATACAAAAACACACTCACATTTTCCTATAAAAGTCATCAATAAGCAACAAATAATACAATTATCTAGATACGGAAGGTATCTTCATTGGGCCATGCAAACCCACATGTCTTGAATCCAATGCATTTTTAGCTCTCTCGTGGTTAAGCGAAGTGTCAAATGAATGTAAACATTACTTATCTATTATATTCTAACTTAATGTATGTAAATTTTAATAACCAAGGTGATCATACCTTTTACGCCACCATTCACTAGAGCTTTCCACTACTACTAGTGTATGCTCATTTTTATTTATTGGATCAACTAACATTTATGTTCCTTTGTTACCAAGACCAACAACTATGACTCTTTTCTCATGGATATCACAAACCATTGTTGAATATGATAGTGATGATGATGGAGGACCCCACAATAAAGAGTATAGGTTGAAGTACCATAAGATAGTATTTTATGCAAGTTGAAAGGCTATAATATTTATTGTTTCACACATTTGGTAGAATGGGAAATAAGCTTAGATTTGATACCTTGAATTATTCTACTTGGTTTGCAATCTACTAAGCTCGTTGATTGGATTACATATCTCGAAAATTATTTTGAGCATGAATACATGGAAAATACAAAAAGGTTTAAATTATCCTAAATGAAGTTGAAGGATCATGCATTAACAAATTTTACCTTGTAAACCAACTTGTTCTTACCATTCCTCGGATGGCTTGTTGGATGAAGTTTCCAATAGTTTTCAACCTTGTGTCCACTCATGTGACAATGAGTGCAATAGTTCCTCTTATCCTTCTTCTGGGATGAGGAAATATTTTTACCATTTCTCGCCTGAAAGCTACGAGATTGGTTTTTCATATTGATCTCATTAGGAAACCACTTTTGTAAGAAATACTTTCTCTTCCAACAAAAGGCAACAAAATGATTACGCAATCCAAAAAAAGTGCAAGGAAAAGCATTCATCATTTTTTGTATATCAAAACCATATTGCTTAAAATGAAAGAGTGGATCCTCATAAGTTTTAAAAAATTCCCATGCTAATCTCCTTTGTTTAGTCAGCTTGGGATAAAAATCCCACATGCCTCCCGGGTTCGGTGGGGAGGTGTTTAAAAATAGACAATCTCGCCTATAGTCTCGTGGCTTCGGCCATACATCACCCATTTTACTTTCCACGTTGTATCGTCAAGACATAGTTTGAATGGCCAATGGGTGGGCCAAATTGTGAGGTGCCACATAGGTGGTCTCGGGGATATGGTTATCTGCCACATATGTGTTGTTTCTTTGACTCACTAAGTGATTTGTAGGGCATGCCACATAGATATGTTGTGGCGCCGATTTTAGTCGGGCTAGTTGTTTGAATGGCCATGCTAAGTTAATTTGCTACGTAGGTAATATGTCAGTGGCATGTTTGAAGGGTGAGTGTTGACCGATAAGTTAGCATGATAAGTCTTGGCCAAGATATTTGTGAAGTGTCTGAGTATTGTGGTGATCCCATTGTAGAATGGTATGGGCAACTCGCCTAATCGCCTGGCTCGGTTCAATGCATTGCACAATTAAACCGCCTGTAACATATATATCCCATATTGACAATGTTAGGTTGTGGAGCCTGTCTTCATGTGTGAAAGTGTTAAAGAATGTACACTAAGAGTACTTGTACACTTTCAACATTGTCTCAAATCAAGGTTCGGGGCCGGTTTGGGCCCCAATTTGGGAGTTCGGGGCACAACCCTTGAGAAAACAAAGATGGCCTCGAAAAATGTGCCCGATATACCGGAAATGTGCTTTTCTCATATGGGCGAGATTTTTGACCCATAGGTTTATGGGACGGTTTTGGCCCATGGTTTTGATACCCACAATTTTATAAAATTTCTTAAGCAGTTGTCTACTTATGTGGTTTTGTGCATATGGTAGGGATTATGTAACATTGCAGATGTGTTTGAATTTGGGTGTGAATTCTATAGAGTTTGTTGAGCATAGCTCCAAACATATATGGGTATTGTATTGAGAGAGTGGTGGCTTGTAATAAAATCTGAGCAAGTGATTCTTGGTGGACATAGCCCAAATTGGGTGAACCATGTTAAATATTGTCTCTTTGTGTTGTGTTATTTTTATTCTACACTTTTATTTGAGATCTATAATATTTTCTACATATTAGTTTCTACTGTTGTGATTTTCATGAGGGATTGTTTCACATATTTTATCCCTTATTTCCTAACAGTATAATGTAGTGACAATATAAGGCATATATAATAAAAATTGTGCCATTTTAAATACGAAGAAAAGGTGGCAAAGGCACCCCTCCTTATTAAAAGTGTGTCGATCTTGGCTGAGGGCCCCCAGCCAGCAAATAGCAGGACCCACCTGTTTGATTATGAGTGACAAATACCAGTGTTAAAAATACAATTTTTACCTTTTTCCTATTTTTTCACTTCGCCATATCTCACGACCAGATTGGCCATTGACCATGTTTGACCCAATTTTTGCCAAACTTTGACCTATGATAACTTTCGCGAGACATGCTTTGTTTTCTCGCATTATTGATATCGTCGAAAGGTCTTAGAATTCTCTACCATTTTGTCATAGTTTAGGGAGGTTTAGGGAACATTTGCACTTCAAAATGTCCTCTAGATCATGCCTACATTATCAAGTGATCAATTTCCAAAGTTAGTTGGATACATATAGATATCACGTGTTAGGTAAAGAACTACATGCAATTTGAGGCCTCTTCAAAATATTTTCAATGTATGCGGTGTATGGATTTCACTTCAACCCAACCACTAACCTTTTTGCAAGGTATCCTACCCATGGTTAGGATTTGAAGTTATTTTGGGTCGCACATAGAGTTTCACATAGTGAAGCTTATTTTAGGGTTCGTAGAAGTGCATGAAGTTGCCTGACAATGCCGAGAAGTTATCCATATGGAACCACCATAAAGATACATAACCACAAAATGGCTCCATGTGCATCCAATGGTTTTTTCCATGTTCGGTTGCACTCTCAAATTTGTAGACGAAACACATAGAGATCGCCCAAACTTATTTTCTTTCTCGCTTTTGCCAAATCAACCTTCCGAGTATCCAATTAGCTAAGTACATCCTCCTTTTTGTGTCTTATCACATTTACCACATGTTTTAATTGAATTATCTTACACATTACTAAATAGGTATATTCTAATATGAACATTATTATTTGATTAACTTGAAAATATCTCTTTTACGAGCCCTAATCCAAAATTTTAAATAAGTAATACAAGCACTTGTTTATTTTGGGTTAAATCATAAAAATATAAGTTCCAAGTTACTATAGGATCTTAGATCCGAGAAAAACTCATCGACTGAGATCATAAAAATGGATTTCTTGATTATAAAGGTGCGGAAGATCCCAAGAAATTAATATTTGTAATAAGTTGAAGATTCGTGCATCTTTGTGATGTGAACGCATGCAGACCGAGAGAGAGTGCATAGAGACAAAGATGAGATCAAGAGTTAGGATAGATTGGTGAAAATTTTGAAGGCTAATTTTATGCATGCATGTTACTAGTGACATTTTTTCATATAGTTGTAAAACCTTTGTCAAAAGGAATTGGGTGTGAAAAACTACACGTAAGAGTTCTATCGGTTTACTATCGAAACGAGTCTTATGGAGAACTTGATGCATAAAATATCTCAAGGTATGTTAATGGATTATGCATTACCATTCAAGATGTGTTTAATATGATTAAATTGATACATCTGGATGAGGTCTATCAATTTTCACTAAATGCCAAAGAGTAGTTGTCCCGTAGAAACAACCTAGTGCATGAGGCAAGGGAAATTTCTTGTGCGAGGTGGAGGTTTGTGCAATGATGCACAAAATCATGTATAACAGGTGAAGTGGGCTGCTCACGTGAGAAAATTATGCATAGAGAGGTATAGGTATAATTTATTTTAGAGGAAGAGGATGTGAAATAGGTAACGAGTTCTAAGAACCTATTTCTACTATATAGAGATTGGAAATCATGCTTTTGAATGCCCACAAGCCGAGAAAAGTAGTAATAGTATAAGAAATGATGCTAGAAACAATTTTGTGTAGCATACATATACATAAAGCAATGTGTCAAACAATTCTACAGAAGAGTCAGAGTGCAGAGAAGCTCTAATGATAAAGAGAGTGTTGTTGAATCTAGTGAAGGAAGATAATACATCCACATGAAAAAATAATTTATTTAGAAGCATATACTGATTAGGAGGTAATTGTTGCAAATTGATTATTGATAGTGGTAGCATAGATAATTTTGTTTGTAATGAGATGGTTAATAAGATTGATCTTAAGACAATTTTGCATATGTATATGTATAAGGTGTTTTGGGTGAAAGAACAACAATTTCTTGCGAATGAGCAATGTAGAGTGTATCAAGATTTGCACATATGAGGATGAAATCATATGTAATCTGCTGATCAATTTTTCTTGCTCTTGTTTCATATTAGTGGAGAGGAATATAAGAAAAGAGGAAAATTCAAATGATGAGAGGGTTTCAGGCTACCTCTTAAGATACGAAGATGACGAAGGTACGGCACAAAAGGACCTCTCCACTGCGAGCTAGATAATCTACACAACAAAGAGAAATTAAACACGAAAAATGAATTAGTAGATAGGATGGTGGTTTGCCCAAAAATGTTGGTCCCAAGTGATAATAACTTCGTAGGGATTGATGTCATCCACCGTGATAAAAGAGATAGATAAAACAATAATAGATAAATGATAGGATGCAACATATAACTAAATTGAAATAAAGATAAGGTGCAAATCTAATAAATAGGAAATGATACTAAACCAAACCCGATCGGGTTGATGGTGACCCACGACCTACAGTACAAATCGACAACGATTGTAAAAAGTGACTTAGAAAACACATAAGACATGTCTACAACAGCTCTCAAAACACTAAGAATGTCTTGGATTTGATGTGGCAATACTTGGAAACCAGAAAAGATGGGAAAATTGATGATCCGATAAATGCAAATAAGGTCAATGGTGACCAAAGTGATGTTGAAGATGAAATCTAGACTCCTTAATAGGTAGATCGCAAGAACAGAGAGGCATGATTGTTGAAAGAAGTTGTAGGGCGGAAGGTAGATGGAGCAGGGACGAAACAAAGGGGGTACATATCAGTCTCACACGATCAAGCAAGGTCGATTAATGGCGACAAGAAGGGTAGATTTAGGGTTTGATGAGATGGGTGGATGGCAAAGAGATATGGATAAATATTAGTGACAAGGTGAATGACAAAGATCCAAGGTTACTTGGAAGACCTACATAGTTGATGAAAAAAGGATAATGGAGATGATAAGGGCTCCAAACAAGTAAATGTGAGACACTAAGCAAGAAGAAGACTTCAAATCTCCCAAGTGACATGCAAGATCTCCAAAGTAGCTCCAAATTGATGGTTGCAGCTCCAAAGAAGAGAGAAAAGTGAAGCAAGAGTCACAAGAAAGCTCGAACTCTCCAAAATTGCATCCTAATGAGAGGGGGTATGGGCATACTTATAGGATCGATGCTAACCCACATGGGTCATCGTCATTGCGTCTGGCCCTTTATTTGGGAAGTGGGATGGTGATTAGCTTGATGTTGAAATGAATGATAAGAATATTGTTCTAAGCACGAAAGATCTCAAATGATACTAGCACACCACATTTAATAAGTTGAAAGGAATTCGCCAGAACAACCTTACAAAAGGATTTACAAACAAAGAGTTAAAATATCATATATGGAAATCCATCATAATCCATTTACTTGTTACATTACATGAATTAGCTCAATAAGCAGGATGTACATATAGGAGGATGGAAGTGCAACTACTACCTAGATCAATGGTGAAGAACTCTCACTAATTGATACTAGAACTAGAGCTAACTCCACACAACTAGTAAGCTAACTCAACATAACTGATAAGCTAACTCAACACAAGTAGTACACTTAAGCAAGCTAACACAAGTGTAGAGCTAACATAAGTGCAAGAATTATCCTAATAAACAAATAAAATGATAAATAATAACCTACACTAACACCCCCCGTAAGTGTAGCTTAGGTGGGCGGAAAAAAGAAGGTGGGTCCCGACAACAAGGCCTGATGAGGTACCCACATATATTAACTAGGAAAAAGGACATTACAAGGTACCCAAAACCAGTAATAACAAAGTAGAGAGAGTGAAAACATGCTTTGCAGGGTAGGCCAAGAAGCTCATCTCAAAACTTCGTATAATGTTGAAGAATTTTGGTGTGCATTGTGGTCTAAATCCATTACTCGATCATAAAACTTAAAAACAAATGACATTGGGATTCACTAAAATAGCTCCATATAAGGAGATTGTCAATGGAGTGATGTTGAAAGTGTAAAAGACTCCAAACATAATTCGATCAACTGCTACAAATAGGTGTGGCACGATCCAAGAACAATAACCAAGGCAACAAGTCAAGGACACAAGATCCAAAGAAATAAGATTGTCACGATCCAAGAATAGCTAAGGTAATAAGGCAATGACACAAGACCTAAAGAAGCAGGATCAACACCACACCCTCCCATACTGTTGAATGGGTAGAGTGACGCTACAAATCTATATGAGTTATCAAAACAATTACTCAATCACTGACAAACTAACACTTGAGCTTCACCGAAATAGTTCCCCAAAAGAGAGACTACCAACATGCCAAAAATGTTTATAATACGATATCAAAATCTCATTAACAAACAAGAGATATTTACCACACATGCTAAATAAAAATGCTCAAAATAAGGAGCATTACAATGCAGATGGTGTAGAAAGTGGAGCAAGAGGTCAAATGGTGGAGGAATCATATTTGTAGAGTCCTCTCAATGAATGCCTATATTCTTGCACGAGTGATCGAATTCCACCCCATGTCAACACATATGAATGAAGAAGATTCATGCATATGATTCGTTGTGAAATGCACAACGAGGTCATGTAAAAACATCGAAATATGTATCAGGTCGATCATGTCTGACAGCGTAAATCTCAAGTTTCTCAAGCCTAAGTGAAGGTGCAGAGCTTATGTGTAGCACATGATCCTCGAAAAGATTCAAGCAAACAAAAATAGGAGATCTGCCAATTTGTGATCCTAATTAAGTACCTACTTAAAACCAATGTCGTGGCGAGAATGCCACTTAACAGTGGAATAGGAGAAGCAATACCTTGTGAATGTCTGTCAATACCTATTCTAGAAAATCCATAGAACGGAGCATGCGAGAACCGAATGCAGTGGTATGCCTCTCAAAAGAGTCATGCATGTGAGCAAAAGTAGGATACATAACATGTGTGACTACAATAGGCATAGATGAGGAAGATCATGTAGTAACAATCCTAATAGGATTAGGAGCATCAGGAGTAGGAGTAGGCTTAAAAACTGACAAATCAAGGTCAATGGGTACATGAGCAATATCTGCAAGTGGACTAAGAATAGGAGCAGGGGTATGAAAGTCCACAATGTGAGGATGATGCTGTAAGCGAGCAAGTGTTTGTTGTAGGGAGTGTATTAGTTTATCCTTCTCATAAATGAGGTTATGAAGAAGAGAGTTTTACTTTTTTAAGTGATCTATTTTGTTCCACAAATTTGACCATATCCTCCTGAAGTCCACACACTTTGGAGAAAAACATCTCGTTCTCAGAATCCATGATAGATACAAGAATTCAACACCTAAAATTTTAGAACGTCGGGCTCAGCCAAATTGCATCTGCAAGTGATTACAACACCCCTAGATTTGGCACTTTATAATTGAGTGCGTGTAAATCTTACAATGAGTAAAATTACCTTTTACCATTGAAATATGTGTATAAAAATGTCACCAATGTGGAGATCTCGAAAAAATACACAATTTAAAAAAAAATCACCTTAATTTGAGCTACAGATCAAAATTTATGAGCTCCAAAAGGTTTTGCTATTAAAAAATATTTTTTTAATGCTAATTTTGTAAAAAAAGGTACATGTGACACCCAAATGTTTAGAGAGTAAATAAGTGCATCCACAAGATACATACTTGCGACCAAAGGATAACATAATATGCCCAAAACCTACACATCCGGAGGATAAATCATTGGATTTGAAGGGTACACATCTATATCCAATGGATAAAAGAAAGCACCCGAAAGGTATAGATTTGTGTCTAGTGGATAAAAGACTGCATTTATAAGGTACACGTCCATAGGGTACATATGTGACCAAAGGATAAAAAAATGCACCCAGAAGGTACAGATTATGTCCAATGGATAAAAGACTGTATCAAAACATAAATATCTAGAGGGTAAGAGAATACATCCGAAGCTACACGTATATATCCAATGGATAAAATAATGCACCCGAAAGGTATAGATATGCGTCCAAAGGTGCATAAAAGAATGCACCCAAAACATGTAATTGTTGATACAAATTTAGACTACAAATATCTCTTTTTCTAGTACCTATATCACAAAATAGAGAGAAACCCAGAAAGTTTCTCAAAAAACCCATAAAGTTGATATAACTTCGTGTCAAAAAAATTGGTTTGTACATAATTATATGGATTTTTGAAAAATTTGCCAAAAAACCCCTTTAAAATGCCCATATTTGGTTGTCTTAGAACAAGGTTGAGTTTACAGTCGATTCTAGGGTTTTTACACCTTCCAAATACAATGGCACGCTACATTTTGTATAAAAATGCACGCTATAGAAAAGTGCAAACAAATTCCAAATATATGAAAATAAGTAAACCCTTGCTTGCAAAGAAAAACTTACATATGGATGTCTACATCATCTATCGCTCTGATACCATGAAAGAAATGATAAGAATATTGTTCCAAGTCACAAAGATCTCAGATGATAATAGCACACCACATTTAATAAGTTGAAAGGAATTCACTAGAATAACCTTACAAAAGGATTTGCAAATAAAGAGTTAAAATATCATATATGGAAATCCATCATAATCCATTTACTCGTTACATTACATGAATTAGCTCAATAAGCAGGATGTACATATAGGAGGAGGGAAGTGCAACTACTACCTAGATCAGTGGTGAAGAAATCCCACTAATTGATACTGGAAGTAGAGTTGACTCCACACAACTAGTAAGCTAACTCAACACAACTAGTACACCTAAGCAAGCTAACACAAGTGTAGAGCTAACATAAGTGCAAGAATTATCCTAATAAACAAATAAAAGGATAAATAATAACCTACACTAACATATGCAAAGGGCCTTAAAGGGGAAAATTATGGTTTCGGCACTTTAAGCGGGTTAGGGTTGCATAGGGAGGATAAAAGGTAGTTGGAGGATAGGAATGCATTGAATGAAGGTAAATGTGGACCTAGGGATGATAAAAGAGGTATTTAGGGAAAATAAAATGATTAATAGAAGGGTTTAGGTGTGATTAAATATGATTAAGGATGAATTAGGGAAGATAAAATAAATTGTGGGATAAAGATAGTAAAGATGGGAAATTAGGAAATAAATAGGATGTAGGAGGAAAATGGGAATTCGAATAGGAAGAGAGGTATGTATGAGCAAGATGACGACGAAGGGAGTGAATGTGGGATGTGAGACAGGCGTACAAAAATTGGTGTCTACATGATCAATGCACGTGGAGGTATGTCATGTGTTCTTTAGGTTGACCTCGACAGATGATAGTAAGACGATATATGATCGTTGCATAAATACATACATGTTGTGCAAAGGATGGATGGAAGTACAATTTGAATCCTTTGAAGGAGTCAAATGTAGAGGTTAAAATGAGTCCACAAATATTGTTGATTTCAGGGAAGGATTTCCTAAACAAAGTGAAAGGGGTAGTGAATTTTCACATTCATTATGACACTTGCACAAAAAATAAGTGAAGGCACAAATCACCCAATCAAAGGTGATCCTACATGAAGTAAAAGAGATGATAGGTGAGTTCACAAATATCATGTCACAAGATATTCCATATAGTTTACCGCCTACGCACAATGTCAATCATTAGATAGACTTGATACCAAGGTCTAGTTTACCAAATAAGGCCTCATATATGTTGAAGCAAATGGAGAACAAGGAGATGAGAAGGCAAGTGCAAGAGTTGTTTAAGGAGTTGATCAAATTGTCTCGGTATTAGACTTAGAAGAAAGGAGATGAGTGGACAATGTACACTAATTTCAAAGCCATCAACAAAATTACCATCAAGTATAGATTTCCATTACTATGCATGGGTGATTTCATGGACTACTTGAGTAGAGTAAGGTACTTCATGAATATTGATCTAATGAGTGATATTACTAGGTTGCTTTATAAGAGAAGCGAGATGAATAAAAGATTGCATTCAAAATGCAAGATGGATTGTGTGAGTGGTTGGTCATGTCATTTGGGTTAAACGACTGATTTGAGCATGTTCATGTTGTTGATGAACTAAGTGTTGAAGCCTTTTTCTATGTAAGTTTGTCATTGTTTATCTTGATGACAAGTTGATTTTCAACAAAATGCAAGAAGAGAAATTAGTCCTTTTGCGGAAAGTATTTTTGTAAAGACAATTTGTTAGTGAATTTGAAGAAATGATGTTTCATGCAAAGAGAGCTAGTGTACTTGGGATTTGTAATATCTCAAGAAGGGTTGAAGATAACTTCATAATGTTCTGCAACTTCCATGTATGTTGGTGAGGCCTCGAGAGACTTGTGCGACTAACACATAACATTATAGACCTTGCGCAATAAACTTGCACACAACATTGACCTTGCAATCAACTTGCACATAACACTAACCTTGTACAACAGACTATGAAACAATAACACAAAATACAACACAAACTATTGTAATTGTTTTGGTTTATACAAGATACCCCGTGAACTCCGTATATTGCTCTTGCATCAATAACATAAGACCCATAATTGTACAAGTAGAATTATGGCAACAAGAATCTGCATTTCGATAAAATGTGAAGAATAGTGAGAAAACATGGGGAGGAGAGAGAAAACTAGGGAAAAGAGAGAAATAAGAGGAAAGAGAAGTAAATAGGGACAAAATAACGTTGAATAAAGAGTCGGGAAGTAGAAAATGAAGTTGTCAAGGTCTACGCAAAGTCAAAAATATTGAAAGTCACATAAGACACAAAAAAAAACATCAAAAGTAAAAAACAAAAGAAATATGTGCCAACAAAAACCTAACTTAAACCAACAATCAATAAACACATAAATACACTAAAACCAATACAATTAACTAATGCTTTGCGAAAATAAAGTGCTTTTAAGAATAGAGAAAACATGGTTCACAAATCTAACACGAATTCAATATTAAAAGGAAAAAGGGAGAATAAAGAAAAGCATTCCTTTTCAAGTGTAACTTTCCCTCTTAACTTGGAAGTCCCCTAATGCCGCCACAAACGTAGATTGACTATAAATACGGGTTGAAAATACCCTTAGGTGCACCAAACCCTAGTTGCCAATCAAGTCAAACTAAAATGTGTACCTTTTAATTCCATCAACAAAATGAAAATAATAAAAAAAATCCAAAAAGAAAACGGCGAATGTAATGTCATTTCAATTATTTATTTTCTTTCAGAGATTTACCTACATACAGTTTGCACTGCAAAGGCTTTTTACGTAAGGATTTTTGTGACATAGAAGGGCCAAAGGAAAGAAGAAAACTTCGAACACCGAAGCTTTGGAGCAATGATGGTACAGATGATCGCACCTCTGGCCCGCAGATCCACTCGCCAACTGCAAGGCAATGGTAAGCCTACTAGAACGAGCTTTTTCTGCTTAAAAATGGCCCTGGATTATGCTGTTTACTCATCTTTAGGGTTTATCCCTCCATTTCGTGAAAAGCAACAGGGGAACTTATCAATCTCTGAAATTAATATTACAGTCCTTTTTTATTTATAGCTCGATTGAGTCAGATCATGCGATTTTTTTCGATCCGCTAATTTGAATTACATACATATTTGAAGGCATTTTTAGAGGGTTTGAGCGGGGATACACTGCGATCGCATCTGATTTTGAGAGAAGAGCGATCGCCAAAGGAGATTCGAAGCCCGGTAATATGTGCGACGCTTTGGAAGTGCAGGAAGCAAACCTTCAAAGTTTTTTTCTCGGCGGTTCGGAGAATCCCAGTTTTGCTAAGGTATTTATCGATTTATGGCCAGCTACTGCCATATGAAATTAAGGTGAACTACGGTTGTTACGAGAGACAAATCGATTCAATTGCATTTTGTAGACTGGCAATATTATCGCATAGAATACATATTTCAAGAATATGTGTGGGGTATTTTGTAATGGAGAGACGTTTCGGGGTGCAAATACAGAACCGACTTTAGCGTTGAGAAGTCGTAACCGGAAACATAATAATTTAAAATTTGTACAAGTATTCGTAGAGTCTGAAATAATGATGTTGATCCATGGAAGAGACCAAAAACAAAAGCCTTTAATAATGTAACTTATTTTCAAAACTTAATCTATTCTCAAATAAGATGATCATATCGACGAAATGCATGATTCTTTTTGTTCTTTTAAATATTGTTTATAAAAGAGGAAATGGATTATTTAAGGATCTTTTTACAACCACGGACAATGCTTAATGCAGGGTGCGAGCCATATAAAGTATGGACAAACCTTGTCACATAAGTTGTCGAGAAACGGGCAAACGACAGCCAACCCGGTAATCAGTACTTATTGCATGTTTGGACCAAGAAATATTGGACAGAGACACATCCATTGGCATAGAATTGTGGTGGATAATATGTCTGCAAAGAGGTAGGGATTATTTTTAATGACCTTAAGATGAGATGATGAAATGAGATGGTTTGTAGGGCCTATGAAAGTGTGTTTACTTGTTTAGAAGATTGTTTCTACGAGTCTCTTGATTATGACTGCAAATATCTATGTATCTCTGGTGGACAGGTTAATAGAAAATATGTTTCATCTTGTACTTAATTTAAGTTACACACTTTGATAGGTCATAGGAAACTTTATATATATATATATATTATGAATATTAAGCTGGATGTTTGGACTCAGTAGCATATGTTAATGGTAATTTTTCCAATAACTTAAGGTTTATGCATCAACTTTTCGGTTTGACAAAGGATATCTTAAAATTCTGTAAGCTAATATCATGCAAAACATTATCTGCACTAATGTGAAGAGTGTTCTATATGCTCAATATATTTAGAGTTTGTTATTAGTGGCAATGTCATATGTCTTAGTTCAGGTTCTAAGTGTATTTTTGATTACTTATTGTTTCTAGGTTTTGAAAAAAACTTCTTATGCTTGTTGAATTTGTGTGCTTGTCAGTGCATCAGCTTATTTGAAGCGGGGTTCGCATCTGATGCAGGTAAGATGCTTGTATACTTTATCTTATCATGTTGTCTAGAATGGTGTTGCTGAGAGGGTTCCAAGAGCTGTATTGCATACATATGCCTCTCTCTCTATTGGCATTATGTTTATTTTTAGAGGTGATTCTTTAATTTTGGATTCCCATCAAAACCATCAAGGGAAGAAAACATATCATGGGCTGCTATGTCTTCCACGATCTTACTTGGAGGGACTTGGAAAAGTAGCCTTCTTGGATACTCTAAGGGAGAGGCGAATGTACATGCGAAGTAAAGCACTATTAGTTGTTTAAATTAAAGTGGCTACATGTCACTTTCACAACTAAATTTTTAAGTAAAAGTACCCTATCAAGTAAGTCACATCAAATAATTAGCTAGTCAAATGATGCCATGCAGGCGGACACAAATACATGGCTTAATCCTCAAGTTATGCTCCTCCTCAAATTTCTTTGTGTTGAAAACCACCTGATTTAAATATCTTTAAAAAATATCTTCCACATGATATAAATACTTAGAATGAAATTAGTGTATTGGAGAGATCATAATCGATTAAAGTTTTTAACTAATTATGCGGCACTTACGTGGCTATATGCATCCCTCAACTTAGGGTGCACAGGCACTGGCTCCTCTCCTGTATGTAGTAGTGAATATTCTACAAAAACTAGAATTTTAGTTTATTTTTCACAATACCAAAAACTAGAATTTTAGTTTATTTTTCACAATACCTCTGAACTACTGCTGTTACTATATCAAGAATGTATCCAGTTGGCAAGATATATGCAGTCTAGCCTTGAGCTTGGGATTTCATTGTTCATCCATATTGGTCGTTCACGCACGCTTTTATTTTGCAACCAGATGGTGACAAATCTTTGAATCATTTGTGCACTGTAAACAGAACTCTGGGTTATGCTGGCATTCTATGTCACAAGGTACTCCAAATTTTATGGAAAAAAATTGAACTTTGCCGAACTTTATCCTTGCCGAACATGAACTCGAATTTTATCCATTATTTTTATACAGGGAATTTTGACATGATTTTGCATTATTATATTAATGTGTACTGTATATATATATAATATGCACCGAGTGAAAGCAGAGGTTGGAAACTCTCTCCATTCTGTCTCTGTGACATATTTATGCATTTTTTGAAAATTAAAATGATTAAAAAAATATTTTGTTTCAACTTTTTATGACTTTTTTTTTTGAACTTTATGCATTGGCAAACTTGAACTGAACTTTATTCTCGTCGAACATGAACTCAAACTCAAACCTTGTGACTTAGCTGGAATTGTTTCATGAATCCATGATTGCCAGGATGATATGCTTAGCCTCAAGTTTCTTACAATTTTTTTGTCTTTAGCTCTTCCAATAGATGATTTGTGCCATTGTTTTGGTGTCAGTACTGGAGCATCATCAATTTCATGTTTGTTATATTTCATTTGGTGTCTGTAACCCTTTTTTTGCTAAGCACAATGCATTTAAATATCGACCATATTCATTTTAATCAGTGTAGACCCATCTTTTGATCTTTTTTTCTTTGTGAAATAATCTTAACCATTTTTATGAATAAAATAAAATAAATAGGCTGAAATATTGTTTTTAGCACTTGTCATAATTTTCTCCATGATGCATCCAACCACTTCACCTAACTTAATATGCTATCCACCAAGAAAATGTGCCAAAATTTATTTTCATTGTCTTAGGGTTGCTGTCATTATTGGATGTTGGCGTGAAATTTTAATATTGGAACTATGGCAATATTAGAGTTGTTGAAGTTGAATTTATCTGAAAATTCTTATGCTGTACACTGCAGTTAACATACAAAGTGTAAGATTCACATATATATTATATATGTGTGTGTGTGTGTGTGTGTGTGTGTGTGTGTGTGTGTGTGTGTGTGTGTGTGTTTTCAGTATTCAATATTAGCAAATGCTAAAATCTATATATAAGGGCCCTACATTCCTTCTTCCTGACACTTGCTAATTTAATATTGACTTCCTGCAATTTTCTTTAAACTTAATGAAATTTGTATCTTGTTACCTCATTATGGATTTGCGATTCCAACTCAGTAGCTAGGTCTGGGCTTTTGGGGGTATCTTGGAAAATCCCATCAGTAACCATCCACTCATTAAATACATGCTATGCAGCTATATCATTTTGGTGGAAGTATCTCGCACTTCGATTGCATCTTTTAAGTACTCATGTGATGCTTTCTAAACTCAATCAGCACTTGTCACATTTGTATTGTTAGTTACCATATGCAGAATTTGAACTTCAGTTTACACCACCTTTATATAGTTTTGTGACTCAATCAAAGGGATTTTAAACTTTTTTGGTGTTTCAGTTGTTTCTTCTTTGTAGTGATTCCCACCAGGTTTCATCCAAATATTTAATGTAATCCGTATGTCAAATGTGATTAAAGCTCATAAGACTGTTGTGAACTTGACCAGGAGTATTGTTTATCACTTGCTTGTACATTCCTAAATATTCTGCAATATACAGATGTCATACTGGCAGTGTGGAATATTTCTCTACCATGCTCTTATATGGGCCTTCATATCTTGACTAACAAAATAATTGTAAGCAAGGTCAATAGTTATAGGATTTCCAGTCAGTAGTTACATTCATTATTCTCAGAAAGCTAACTGTAAAATCATCGCTGCAGGGCTACCTCCGCATGAGGAGATTGGAATGCCTTCACTTTCCCCAACCATGACAGAGGTATATTCCATATTATGGCAGCCTCATCTCAATGTTAGGATATCTGTTTACCTCCAAGTCAATAGCCAATAATGATGTTAGTAGTTTAACAACTTCTAATCATCCATAAATGTGGCCTCATACATTATTTATTGTGTGGATTTTGCAGGGGAACATTGTAAAGTGGCGTGTTAAAGAGGGAGATAAAGTTTCCGCTGGGGATGTACTCTGTGAAATTGAGACTGTAAGCATCTTCTGTACTGTTTTAACGTTATTTGTTAGGCTTATCTTAAATGCCATCTGATTCTATTTTCTTACTTATTTTTAATTTTTTAAGGGATGCTCATAGTGAAGAAATGCTTTTAGGATAAAGCAACACTTGACATGGAGAGTATGGAGGAAGGGTTTGTTGCAAAGATTCTTCTCGGTGATGGAACAAAGGAAATCAAAGTTGGTGAGGTATGCTTACAGTCATTAAAAATATTCTTCTCAATCTATAGATTTACTATAATATTTTAGATCAAATGCTTTACTTTGGTTGCAAGTTGTCAGTGAACACTGAAATTATAATTGTGACATTTACATGTGTGTCTGTGCTAGCGTAGTGGTTTGTATTGTTATCAGTTTTAATTTTTGTACAGTGAATTTATCAAGCACTTGAAGTCAGCAAACGACTTTGTCAATGTGGTTTTCCACCAGGTAATAGCAATCACGGTGGAAGAGCAGGAAGACATTGCAAAGTTCAAGGATTACACACCTTCAGGACAGGGTGCTGCAAAGGAAGAGGCTTCGGTAGAAGCTGCTTCAAAGGAAAAGAGTTCCCCACCACCCCGCCAAAGGAAGACACCCCAAGCTCTGCTGAAACTCCTAAAACAGAGAAGGCAGCAGAAGTTTTTCAAGCAGAAGATCGCATATTTGCTAGCCCCATTGCAAGGAAGATGGCAGAGGATCATAAGGTTGGTTTCATGAATGTTATAGGAACTAAATTAGCTATATTTTATTTAGTATTGATTTAATGGTACCAAATATCTGAGATTTTACAATCATTTTTGTGCTCCTCTGAATGTCTGCGTTTCTGACACTCTGGACTTCCTACTTGATGACATTGTCTAGGCGCCAATTTCAAGCATAAAAGGTACCGGGCCTAATGGACGCATTGTTAAGGCTGACATAGAGGATTATTTAGGTGAGGCTTTGTTGGGTTTTCTAAAGTTTGCATTTTGGGGCTGTATTCCGAATATGTTGAGCTTGGCAATGTGTTTTTTAGCAGATCAAATTATCTGGGGCATCTGAATACATTTCTTTGTAAGGAATTTCCCTGATACAAGATTGTTGCGCCAAAGATCTATAGATTAAGTAACCAAGTCACATTTCTTCTATTTTATAAGTTAAATGCTCTCCTGTCACACAATTTCTTAATAGAAAACAATACTGGTGGATTGCTTGCTTGATTTTAGGATGATAAAGTACTACTCATTATGAAATCTGCATCTTTGACTGCTATTACTTGAAAGTATCTTGTGTTGGTTACTCTTGAAATTATTATGGGGAGTGGGGGAGAGGGGAAGAGAACTGTGTTGTTGAGTGTAATCTTTCGATGAGGTGGACACTAGTTTTGGAGTAAACAATGATTCGGTTTATAGCTTTCAAGAAAGCATTGATTCATGATGGGAATATTGGGGTGTGCGGGAAACCTTCATTCGATTTCCTTCAGGGTTATGAATATTACAAGAAATGTGTGATTGGTTCGTATTCTTGGAGGAGCGTACGTCTACTGGTAAGGCATCCTCTTTTGATCAGGCACATTTTAAGATGAACGACACAAATTTTGTTTTTTTTCTTGTTTTTTTGTTTTTGCTTTCTGCTTTTTTCTTTTTTCCCTTTTTCAAACTCGGATGTACTTCTCTCTTTTCAGTCCCTTTAAGACCTCATTAAGTGCTGCACAATAATATTAAATTTCTGTGTTAGCTCCTCCGCCCTCATACTTCTAAGGTGGCCCTACTAAGCTTAGAAGTTTGCTGTGCCTATTTTTCCATGCTCCTAACTCTTTTATTTCAGCATCTTTCATACCTTTAATAAATAATCTTCACGCAAGACATGGCGCTTTCAAAGCGAAGTGAAATTCGACCAGGGTGCGGAAACCAGTATTCTAGTTACGAAAAAATATCAGAAAGGAGTAGATATTAGTATCCTAATTGCGACAATAATATTTTGTATATTCAAAACTGAGATTGTTATGTAAGTTTTGAGGTATATACACACATGCTGTGGTTTCATAGTAATTTACCATGATTTTTTTTTCAAAATTTTCAATCTAAAATGTGATTTCTTTGGGAAATGCTATATTTTATTGTTTTGCTAATTCTAAAGTTCTATGTTATATTACTTTTTTGTTCCAAATAATGAAACGCTCCTTTCATATATAACTCCATGCCCTGTGCGTGCTATCTTTTATTTTTATTGTTATTTTTGTAAACAATGATTCAGTTTATCGTTTGGAGCTCACAACATTTCAGCTTTTATTTATCTTTTTTCCTGTAAAGGCCAAAACATATAGTCTGTTTAAAATGTGTGGTATTAGAACTATTTGATATGCATTTGTTTCACAATGCAGCTTCAAGTGTAAAGCCTGCAAAACCTTCTGTTTCTCCTATTACGACACTTGATTACACAGACATACCACATTCACAGATAAGGAAGGTGAGAATGAAAATAGATTTGATGTACTGATTTAATTTGAGGCAATTTTATATGTGTGAAGAAGATGGTGAAATAAAGATTTCAATGAGAGACTTGATTTCTGATTTGTCTTTGGTCCATTAACTCATGCTTGACCGACAAGAAACAATTCATTTTACATGTTCAGGTTACTGCTTCACGACTTCTCCTTTCTAAACAGACAATTCCTCATTACTATTTGACAGTTGATACCCGTGTTGACAAGCTTATGGAGTAAGTAAACTTGATTCTTATTTTTACGTTTATTTATTAAGTGGTCTTATCCATTTGGCATTTGATCTTTTTTTTTGGTTATAAGTACAGTCAATATTGACCCAAATGTTCTGATGAAATTTACTGCTTTTCTAATTATAATGCAAGGTTACGGAGCCGTTTAAATGCCATACAAGAAGCATCTGGTGGGAAAAGGATTTCTGTGAATGATTTTGTCATAAAGGTTAGTTGTGGTTAATCTACAAGTATTTCTTATCATTTTTGTTATAGTTTTTATTTTACCTATGTCACACAAAGAATTCAAGATGGGAAGCAAATAAGCTTACAATAATGAGAATGGCTAGGGTTCATTGTTGTTTGGAAACTTAGGTTGACAGATAGGAGGAAAGAACATGAGATGGGGAAACATTAAAGAAAGGAGGAAATGAAAAATGCATTTAGTGTAAAAGTTAGAAAAACATATGACAAAATGCAAAATAAGAAAATAGTAACTCTTTGTTTGCACAAAGCAATAGACAACTTAGGCACTTTTCCTCTATATTTAGTGGCTTTATAGCCACACATGTTCTCTAGTTCACCCTTGAGGTCCTAGCAGCATTATCTTGACTCGGGGTCACTATGCACTATGCAGTTTAGCTGGGTAAGAAGGGGAGATACTGCCGCTAGGACCTCAAGAGTGAACTCCAAGACATGAACAACCATGCGAAAAGGTTGCTAAATATAGTGAACTCATCACAGGCTGCAGGCAGGTCCCTAAATGTATGCGTGCTAGTCTATCAGACAGTGTTACAGAAACAATCGAATGCTATTGGCTAGTTGAGTTTTGGCGATGATCTGTGCTGTCTGCTTTTTCTTTTCTTTGATTTATTAAAGGTACATGTGCTCCAGCTTCTTTTGTGTATAGTGGAGCAGGTTGCTTGGAATAATGATTTCTAGAGGCTGTTCTCTATGCCTTTCAACTAGCCAATTGTATTTGTTTGACCCATTCTTGCTTTCCTTAAGATATTGTCCAAACTTGTTCTTTAACAAGGCAAAAGAAAAAAATTGTGCCCTTATGACTTGACTCTTTTGGAGGAAACGTGTTGCACACGTCAACTGTGAATCGGTTTTCAACCTTGCATCTTCTGAAGATAGGACTTACCTTTTTATTGTATTTGAATATTACCTTTTTTATTATTTGAATAGTTGTGTACTTTTCCTAGCCAATAAAAAATGCTAGGAATGAGTATGGCAATGTGGGAATAGACCTTAGAAGGATAGTATAGGAGATGGGAGGGCACATTTGGATCAAAATTGAAAGGCCCGGAGAAATATAATGCTAAGAGTTAGATTGCATATGCCTTCTCAGATTTTGATCAAGATCTAGAGAATTATATTGCCAAGAGTTGGTGTGATTTGTTTGTCTCCTTTTAATTTTTTTGCCTTTTCTCTTTTCTAACAAGGTTTTTGAGGCTGAAAATGAGTGTGAAATCATAGAACTTATTTTTATGTCAATACTTCATAAAGCCAATGAAATAGACCTGGTTTTAATACTTATGCTCAATAGAAGACAAAGAGCCAGAATTGAGACTGATTTCGCACTACTCCCAAACCAAAAATTGCGGCTGCTGGCAGCTGCATCTCTCTTAATATTAGAGCTCTTAAGCTTCTACAGTCCATGATGGTAGAATAAAGCTTCTATAAAAACTTGTTAAGAGGTTTTGATCAATGTTTCAAATCATTCTATATGATCAATCATCATTTACATAGATGCGAATTAGATTGCTGACCAAGAGCACTTTTTATCTACAAATTATTGAACACTCAAGATAATTAAATAAGAATTAGCAATCAGAAAACTAATTGAAAATCTAAACGTACAACCACCAGCTCTTATTAAATATTATTAATCTATTAATGTTTAAACTATTAATTACTCGCTTCCTTGAGGTCTTGTATCTACTATGTTTAGTTTATAAATTTTGTTCCAATCTGTACAAATCTAAAAAAGAAAAGAAGTTTCACCTCGATTAAATACACCAATGTTATTAGAAAGTTATGCTCTATGCAACATAAACCTTTTTGCTCTATAGATAAATTAATTGGCTTGAATACCACTTGTTAGTGTATCTGCCTCTACAAGACATAGTGAGTTATAACTACATAACAACATCACAAAATTGGGGCACTTGCACATCCAAATTTGGATTGCACTCATACCTGTAGGACCTAGGTGAGAGAAATCACCCTTCCTCCAAGGGATATATCTATTGATTTGTATTGATCGTGGAATTAGATTGATTATAAAATGATGTATAGGTCCCCCTTTATATAACCAAATCCTAGATACCAAGCCATGACAGTATTCCACCTATGTTATAATTTTGAGAGTGGCATCTTCCTCTCGCCACCAACACAAAAATGAGCATGCAAACCAAATTGATTCAAATCCAAAAACATCAAAAGATGTGTTCTGGCCAACAATAGAATCTCCATGAATGCGAGGTAACACAAGGGGTTGCATGGGATAACGAACCACAGTGAAATGAGGAACCACCATAAGAAATATGGGATGAGGAATTTCATGAAGAAGGGGAGTAGACATAGTTACTAAGTTCGGAAATCTGGATTTGTTCGGAAGGGAAAAAATGCGGAAATCCGTAATCCCGAACAAGTTTAGGAAAATCTGGTTCGTTATATATATTATATATAGGCACACACATAACAGAAATCATGTAAAACATGCAAAAATCTATCCATCTACCAAATAATGAGCATAAAATTAAAGTTTGTAAAATTGAGAAATGTAGAGTTTGAAATTTGAATAACATTAAATGAGAGCAAAATATCCTTAATTTAGAGCCTAAGCTCAACATTGAAGCAAAACTTACAAATTTCAAACATCTTCAACATCAAAACATGCTTCATTATCAAAACTTTCTTCAAAATCAAAACTAGCACTAACACCATCATTTAATCTTTTATCATGTTTATCAACACTATCAATATTTTCCTGAACTCCTTCGAAAGATGGTTCTTCAAAGTGAGAATTACCATCTTCTTTTGCAGATTGTTCTTAAGCAAATGTAGATTGTTGTGGGCAAACACAAGATTCGAGAGTTTTTAAAGTTGGTTCTTCTGTTAGTGTGGATCAAATCAAGCGTATTCCAGTTTTGTTGCATGCAAAAGTATTAGCACACTGATTGTGGACATGCACAAAAAACTTTTGTAGCTCAAATTAGAAGATCAATAAGTTTGCCACCATAAATGGGGATCCATGCAGTCTATGTTTTCTCGCTTCCTTATGGGAAAACATGCCTTCTTGGTTCTTGAATATAGTGAGGTGCTTTCTCACCTTATCCTTTTCATCACCATCACAAACCAACCTTTGTTTCTTGTTTCCAATATATCATTCTTTACCTTCTTATTTGCATCATGATCGACCTCCATAAGCTTAGGATTTAAATAGCAATTTGTTGCATGTATAAGGCGATATAACATATCCCATTGATGTCCATAGTGTCACATATACACTAAACTTATTTAACATCATTTGTTGGTAATTTTTATTTGTTTCTTTGCTTCCTCCATTTCCTCGGACTCAAAGCTAATGCAAGGTTTCATCCCATCAACCAATCTTTAACAATTGGACAAGTGACTCTAATACCTTTAGGGCCCTTTCAACGCCTTGCTAGAATCAACTTCCCAAAATAACTCTCTCAATATTTTTGAAATGTTTTTCTTAGAAAGTTTAGATTGTGCCCATTCTTCACTAACCTCATCTTTTTCGAGCTATTCTCTTCTCGACCGCCCTTTGCAAAGTGATAAAATTAGATGCAATTATTGTTTCAAAGAGGGGAAAGAAGTTCTTGTTTTGCAAATGAGGGATACGAGATCAAGGTCAAACAATGGTTAAGTAAGAATTTGAAAATTTGTTTCCCTTCTTTCACAACACTATTTACCCACTCCACTTTTGCTAGATCTTCAAGCAAAAACCCAAAACATGAGTTGCACATGCGGTCCAAAATAGATGAGGAAACTGTCCATTTGATGTTCACCCGTGGCTTTACAATTTATTGCATTATTTGTAATAACTTTGGACATCATATTCTTCTCCAATTTTCAAAATGGCGGATTCAATGCATCTGAAAATAAAATTTGCAATATTCACCTCATTGCTTGTATCAATTTGTTTGATAAATGTAGCATCTTTTGGTAATTGTGTTCGAATATTTAGGACATGTCTTTGCTTTGTATCGGACCACCCATCATTTACTACGGTGCAACTTGATTTTTTCCAATTCTTTTTCATTTTATCTAGTTCTCTAGATATGGATGTCACCTCTTCTTCTAGCAAACTTGTTCTCGGGCTTTCATTAGACGACATTGTGTAACCTTTCCCAAAATTTGCAATCCCATCTACCATAGCTTTTGTATGCGATTTCAAACAACATTAAAAGGGATGGTGTTTGCATTGAAAATTGACACGCAACTGTCAACCTCATGCTTTTCTTGTGGTTTCTACATCGATTTTAATGAAAGTTGAAACATCTACTATGCACTTTTACTTTCTTGGGCAAATGCTAATGAAGGGGCTGAGCTACTCAAAGAGCCAATTTGTGTCATAGTGCATCGATTTTAGCCTTTTTGAAGTTGTTGACGTTGATGCAAGTGTCTTCAATTTATGTGCTTCAAATTTGACCTATGAAATCTGGGTATTTCTCTTGCTCTATTGTTATTGGGCAAATCTTTACATTTGGACCCCGATATAATGGTACTGAACTTTTGTTATGGTCCTTGTGATATTTGAATCATAGAGAGTGCATTTCATATGTCTAGGATTGGCATCTTGTTGGAAGTATTTCATCCCCAATGGATAACTTGCCATACTACTTTGTTGATAGGTTACCTTCCTGCTAAAAATTTATAAACATTTTTAATACAAAGTTGAAAAATATATATAAAAACTTTTGTTTTGTAAAATATAATTTTACATTTTCATTTTTAATATAAACTTACAAATTTGAATTAAAACTAGTACACATATTAAATACTAGGACTTTTTTTCCTTATTGACGATCGGAGGGACGATAAATTTAAGATTGGAATTTAAACATATTGGCGGAGTCGTGGTCATATAGCCCACCATACCCTTGCTGCCATTGTAGAGCACCTCTCTGTAATAAATAAATTTTATAATTAAATTATAAAAATAAAACAATAAATTATACAATTAATATAATAAGTTAAAAAATAAAAATAAACTTTCATTAATCTTAATTTTATTATATAATAATTTTTTAACATAAGTCAGCAACTAAATAATAATATTTAATTACTAATGTTATAAAGTAATCAATGGTAATAACCAAAAATTAATGGTAATATTAAATATTTGTATATTGTATTTTTTTTTTTTGGAAAATGGTAAAAGTGGGGGTTTTGAAAGGACCCACATCCTTGTAAAAAGGTCCTAAAAGGTAGGATAAAACATTTAAGCGTTACGAAAAAAAATACTGCAACAAAAGAAAAGGCCATAAAGGCCCGATAGGAGAACCAGAAGCGAGAAAATAAAAACTAGAAAGGCTGCAATGACCAAATCACAGCTACTGACCCATTCATAACTGCAGGATCCTGAACATGGGATCGAAGTTTCATTTTGAGAGAGGATAAACATTCTTTTTTCTATTAACGATTGTCCAATCGTCACTCCTATTAGGATCCGCATTTTCATTTGCGTGAGTTGGAAACGAGTTTTGAGGAAGCCAAAATCCATCAATGGGTTCCTCAAATTGTTGGCTGATTTTAGAGCAATTAGTATCAGCACCGGGAGGAAACGTTAGCGTTTGTTCCACCAAAACAGCCCCACCAACCTTCACGGGGGGGGAAGCAGCTGCCGGTGATATGATCTTCTTATCGCCCAAATCCTTTTCTCCGCCGACCTTTGCCGAGTCATCCCTAGAGGTATCGGGATCATCTTCAATAATTAAAAGGTTCGGGTGAGAATCCTTCCACCAAGAGACCTTTTCTTTTTGGATATCTCGCTTAACCGTATGGCAATCAAGCAAGATGCCCCGAGGGCATAACATTTTCTGCATATGAAGGGAAAGCCTTCATAGTTGATAGGTTGTGACCAAACTCTATCTAAGACTTTGAGGTCAATAGATGCCGGTTGATCAAGCGAGGTGTCCAGATCCACCAAAATTCGAGCGAAAGTAGTATGGGAGTAGAGCTCCGTTTTGGAATCAATAACTAAAAACTTGCCCAAAGTATTACCAATAGTAGTCAATCTTTCCTCCCCCAAAATTGCTGCGGGAGATGAGGTAAAAGAATCCAAATCGGTTTAACATTGGAAGTAGCGGTGAGGGGGATTGAAAGTTGAAAACCACGGTTTCATCAACAGTGATGATTTTGTAGTTCCCAAAGCCTAGAGAGGATAATATCCCTATCTTCACCCGAGAAAAATGCCACAATAAAAAACCCCTTGCATAGGGGTAAATATCCATCCTACCTGAAACCAGAGGACGCCAATTCGTTGAAATCCACGAATAAAGGAGTGGAAGACCGCAGCCGAGGCCATTAAAACGGAAGAGCAAGCCTCGAGAGGAGAAAAGTCTTCCGCCCTAACACCGAATCCCCAAGGGAGACCACATGAGCGGATTTAGTAGTAGAGAGGGGTTTAGAGGTAGAAGAAGACGAAGCCGCAACAAAGGAACACCGCCAGCAGAGGAACATTCCCCTCGCACCCACAACACCTCTAGAGAGAAGAGGAGACGAGAGGGTTGAGGGGCGCCAACAATAGTACCGTCGAAGCATCCACGATAGGGGAGAGAAGACCGCCACCACCCACACCAAGATCACCCACAACCCGAGCAAAGGACTTGCCCCCACTACCAACAACCACTCCAAGTGCTAGAGACGGGGTTAACAACAATCGCCAACGGGTAGGGTTTCGGGAAGAGCCGCCTCGGGAGCCATCTCTAATATTTGTATATTGTATTTAGTTGTTACTTATTAATGTTATTATCTAATTTATGATATAAAATATAAAGCTTGTAAACTTTAAACCCTAATTACAAACATTTAAGTGCAAAACTTTTAATGACTTACCTCTTTGTACGTGTCGCGAATGCCGGGACTTAAGTCGAGTTAGTCGAATGCATTGAGTGGAGTCGAATGTTTGCAGGTTGTTGAATTGTAAACTCCTGCGTGTGATGGGCCATTTGAAAGGGAAACACATGTGCCTCATTCACCTTTTCCTTGAACACCTATGCCTGCATGAAGACAACACAACAACTATCCTACTTTGTAAATTGTCACCATGAATTGCAAACTTCGTTTTTGCCTTTGTTTTTGACCCCCAATCACTTCTTTCGCTTCTTTGTTGTCTCTATCGCATACATAAGTGTTTCTTGGCCATTTCATTAGGGTTAGACGCTTTCTTTTTAGGGTTTTTTCACTTTTTTGATAATAAAAAGTATCGAAATGGATCAGATTTATCCGAAAGCTTCAAAATCTTTGAATTGAACCGGATTTGTTCCAAATCCGGACGAACTTGGTTAATATGGGAGTGAGTAATAGTATGAGATGAGGATTGCACACGAAGACAAAGAACACACATGTAGAGAACTCCCATGAAGATATTGGTGATTTCAATGTGGACCATTTTGTCAATACAACCATAGTCGGAAAGAAAAACTTGAGAAGCATGCAATGAAAGACATAAACCACATGACTGGTGATCCTATGGTAACTTTGCAAGGTCTTTCATAGATTAAAATGATTCATAATCCACTTATTCACATTTTTAAGAGGTTGAATATATTATACTGAAGATGAATTGCAATACCTTCCACAATGTTTCTTTTGTCACTTAATTCACTCAAGCGGAAACACCAATAACACAACATAGGCAACATTAAATTAGTCACCTTACATTTGTGGCCAATACATGGGACACATGAAGAAGTACGAGGAGAAGATTCATAGGAAAGCTTCTCTTTCTCGTGGACAAACCTCCCAAAAAAAGAAGTTTCATTATGCGGTATGCATTATAAACCTTTTTGGCTCTATAGATAAATTAACTGGCTTGGACACCACCTGTGCAGCGTATCTGCCTTTTTAAGACATAAAACTACATAAAGACATCACAAGGCTGGGGCACTTTGCTCATTCAAAATTGGGTTGCACTCATACCTGCAGGATCTAGCTGAGATAAATCACACTTTCTCCTAGGGATGCAATATCTATTGATTTGTATTGATCGTGGAATTAGATTGATTATTAAATGTGGTATAGATCCCCTTTATATAACCAAGTCCTAGATATCAAATCATGGCAGTATTCCATCTATGATATTACATTGAGAGTGGTATCTTCCTCCCACCACCAACACAAATAATGAGCTTGCAAACCAAGTTGATTCAAATTCAAAATGACAAAAGTTGTCTTTTGGCCAACAATGTGATCTCCATGAATGTGAGGTAGCACAAGGGCTTGTATGGGATAATGAACAACATCAAAATCAGGAACCAACATAAGAAATATGGGATGAGGAATTTCATGAAGAAGTGGAGCAAGTAATAGTATGAGATGAGAATGCACACGAAGACAAGTAACACTTATGTGTAGAAGACTGCCATGAAGATATTGGCGAGTTCAATGTGGACAAATCCATCAATGCAAGCATAGTTAGGAAGAAAAACTTGAGAAGCGTTCAATGGTACACATAAACCACATGACTAGTGATCCTGTTGTACCTTTACAAGGAGGTCTTTCACAGATGGAAATGATTCATAATGCACTTTTTCACATTGACTTTTGGGAGGTTGAATATATTATAATGAAGATGAAATGCATTATCTTCCACAATAATGCTTTCTACACGTAATTCACTCAAGTGGCAATACCAATATCACAACATAGGTAACATCAAATTTGTCACCTTACATTTGTGGCCAATACACGGTATGCATGAAGAAGCATAAGAAGAAGAGACGCGGGAAAGCTTCTCTTTCCCAGGGACAAATCTCCCCAAAGGGGTAGGGCACCTGTCTGCCAAAACACAACATATTTAGATACTTTTTAGTATTTGGTGCAATTATCCATATAGGTTTGTTATATATGGTAGTTATGGTAGGTAATAATATACAGCTAGTGGTGGTTGGTGGATACCACTCCCAATGTGATACTATGTGGAATACCAACATGGTTGTGCATCTAGAATCTAGGTGAACTTTGGGGATCTACTTCAATTTTGTAGTCAATCTATAATGTAAATGGTTATCACATCTCTTGGAGGGAAGCTAGTTACAAGCTGTTTAATACAGCAGCATATCCCTACGATGGGATTTCATTCCACAAATAATCTCTCATCCCTAGGAATAGCAGGTGTAAGTATAGTCCCACTTTGGGTGTGCAAGTACTCCGTATTGTCATGTTTTATTGTATTTATGCTTGTTATGGACGTGCATGCGCTATATTTTTATTTTACTAGGTAGGTTGTTTGATAGCTTGTTGAGTTAATGAAATTATTTTTGCTATTATGCCAGAAGAAGACTGTTTAACAGTGCAAGGATTTTTCTTTGCTTTTTAAAACTCAACAACCACATATGCATCTTTTGCTGGTGCAATCTTGGGATAATGTACAATCCAATGAAGATTAGGATCCTTTTTTATCAACAGGGTTTGTCATTGAATTGATTATTGTAACTTGGACAATTTCCTTTATATACGGTTTACTTGAATTCATCGTCTACTTGCATGTGAGGGAGGAAAACTTCACGCATGCTGTTGTCATATTTGATATTTTTATCATCTGCTTCTTTGGAAAATGTTGACAGGATTTGACCCGATGGACATGTGTCACGCCCCAATTACTCTTATCTTCATATATGTACTTGTGGCGCACATAACCTTTGTCTCTTCTTTTGATAATTTCTAAAATTCTCATATGATGACTATTTATTTCCTTTGTAGTTTCTCCTACTCAATTTTGCCTATAAATAGGGAGTATATATTGTCATTTAGAGCATCAAGTGTGAAATTCTCTTTTCTACTGTCAAGTATTATGTTTTGGAGGTTGCCCTCTCAAAGTGGCAATAATGATCATATTTCAGCTACTTCCTTTATTTCTGTTCTTTAAAAACTTTTTGGGCTCTTGCCTGCAAAAATACTCCTGGATCTACTGTGTATTGCTGTTTTCTTGCTCGTGGAAGCAAATTATTAATACTATTTTTTCTATTTATCTATTTTGCTTTTAAGAAATGTCATAATTTGTATCAGAGCAGTAATTTGTTTGGTGAACTCCATTGTGCATGGATAAAGACAAGGTGAAATCGAAGGCGAGTAACTATTGTAAACCATTTTTTTGGCAAATTTATTTGGTTGAAGACAAGCGAGGTGTGATAGTCATTGAAGCCAACATGTTGTGACAGATTAGGTTGTGATATTGCTGTGGCAACAGTTGGTACGATCAACACACATTTGGTGATGAGCACTTGGTGCAATAAGCTCCAAACTTCAATGAGTATGAGTGAGGTATTGTTTGGGGGACGCTGTCTTGTCTTCACTTTTTAGTATCACTTGGATGCCACCTTGTCCGGAACTTTTTGATACCTCATCTTCTAAGGGCCATAACTTTGTCATATGGACTCCATTTGAGCCTGTTTTTGAAGCATTGGAAAGGTATTTTTGATCTCTTCACAGTGGTGTTGTCTTTTGTGTGGCTAAACATATTGAGATATTGCTTGGGTGATGCTTGGTGTGGTATTTATTGAGTTGGGATGCCTCATCTTTTGAGGGCCATAACTTTGTCATATAGACTCCGTTTGACCCTGTTTTCAAAGCATTGGAAAGCTATTTCAGAGATCTGCACAGTGGTATTGTATTTTGTGGGGCTACAACAAATCATGTATTGCTTAGGTGATACATATACATTAGATTCAGTTTTTAGGGTCGAAAATCACCGAGGATCCTATCCGTATTGTGCATCCAAAAGCCTAAACCTAGATAGAGAATCACAACATCCAACATGTTTAGAATAGATCAGCCTAATTGCCTAGATTCTTCTTTCTTGATAATTTCAACATATAGAGAAGAATCACCATTCTGCCTCTTGTCCACATTGACTAAACTAATTCCCCAAGAGTGTGAACCATCATTGATGTTCATCAATGACAATCTAATCAAACCTATTACAGGCTCATTCAACTCAGGGTTGGAAAGGCTTTTAAAAGACGGCGAATCTCAAGGCTCTAGTGCAAGCCCCACCCCCCTCCAAATTAGTGTAACTACTGTTATGAACCTATGGGGTTCCCAACTAGTCTACCAATGGAAGGGAGCATGGGACCAATCACACTAGGCAACTCTCGTATGAGCATCAACCAGCTATTATAACGACCCTATGGAGTAAACACTTGGTTTACCCATGGAAGGGAACATGGGACTGACCACTCTTGGTGACACCAGCATAAGCATCAACTACCAGCCATCCAATATGTAGATGATAACTCAAGCTATGGGCAATATATCACTAAGCAATAGAGGCATGAGAGCTGGCAGCAGCATGACCTCCATGGCAAATACAGGGAACAACCCTACAGCTGACAACCAAAATGTTTAGATACATGGAATAGGAATTTTCTTATGGGAAAAGATTCCACATTCCAAAGGTGGAACCTCACAGGTTTTGTGGAATGGATGTGAGCTCTTGGAAAAGTCACATGGAACAGTATTTTCAGTTGTATAATAAAGCATCTGATAAAATGGTTGACATTGCCTCATTCTATTTGGAGCCAGACTCCTACCAATGGCACTAATGGACCATGCATAACATGATTTGACAACCTCTAGACTGGAATGCTTAATAAGATAATTATCTTCCCATTATGAGTGGGTATGGAATGGAGACAACTTTGAGGAGTTTTTTTAACTTGCAAACGAACAAGTTGCAGCAGAATATAACATGAGCACATGAGACTATCAACAAGAAACCAAAATTTGTACTCATACCAAAGGTTTGAGGAGTTGTTTAATTTGCAGAAAACAAGTCGGTAGCAGAATATAACATGAGCACATGAGACTATCAACAAGAACCCAAAATTTGCACTCATACCAGAGGTTGGGGATTTACATCAATGAGATAAGTGAGAGAACTAAGCATGATCTTTGGATGTTGGATTCTTATTAGGTCAAGGATGCTATGAGAAAAGCATCGAGCACGGGACAAAAGATTTTGGCCTCTAGATGTCTACCTCGAGGTACACTCTGTTGATGGAAAGACAACACCTTGCCACCTTTTTCAACTCGAAACCAGTAAAAATTCTCTCTCCTCGGCAATGGGTAGAAAAGAGAGGAAAAGGTAGGTCTGATATGTTTGCGTAGATGTTTTTGAAATTTAATTTGCTGTCATGGGTGATGATGGTTCTTTGAGGGAGCTTCATTGAGAGAGTTGCTTGCCTGACAATTTGATTATCTCCACCTCCTCGAATGTTACATTTTCCTAACTGCAAAAGCAAGGTTACAGTAAAATGTATTAGTCAAACAAATATAACAAACATTGCAGGCACATCAATGGAAGAACATAATAATTGATGGTCTCATCTCCAAAGTTTGATTCAATACCATCCATAATATAAGATGTTGAAGCGCTTGTTTATGAGAATTGCTGGAAACTAACTTGGTTGAAGTAGAACAACTTTTCTGTTGTTTCCTAATCAATATTGTTTGAATTTTGTATCCTAAAGCTTCTAGTTCTATGATAAAGAAAGACGACAGACATTAGCGTTAATTAAGAAACATTTATAATGGGAGGGGGAGGGAGAGAGGGAGTTCCTTAATTTCAACACGGTAAGAATAGTTTAACTACCCAAATAAATGACATGACAAGCAGATGCCTTGTTGTGGTCACAGTAAGATGTAGTTAATTCACCAATATAAAGTAGACCACCTGTCCCACCCCGAGACAAAAGGTCCAATTTATTGGAAAACACTATAAAGCACGAACACCTTCATTTCTTCGGCAAGTGCTGGAGACAATTTCTTCTTAATTTTTGATAGGGACCAACAGAGACATCCTCTACAGATGTGCAACACTTCATTTCTCACTTTTCTCTTCTTTCCTCATTAAACACTATAAGCCAGTCATTGCTGTTGTACTTCCCAAAGCCTATAGTGATTGTAGATCAATTTTATTCATGTGCGACCAATGGCAACAACTCTCATACTCTTCTTGTTAGTTACTGTCCTAGACCAGTCCTCTAGCATGATAATTAGATATCAATTATCTAGTTGTGATCACAGAACCTATTCTCATTGTGACTGCAACGCTCAACTCTGTCTTTAGGTGTGGCTATCGAAGATAATATTGGAAGCCTCTTTTCTTCATTAACACCCGGAGACAAAATGTCTTTTTGGTATTGACTATTCTCGGAGATGACATCCCTTCTTAAATGAGGGCACAACTGCAAAACAACCACTATATTTTTCTGTGGAGATATGCACCTTGAAACACTCTTCACTTAATAGTCTTGCACGGAGACTCATCTCCTACCACCAGAGACGCATCTTGAAGAATGGTACAAGTCTTGGAGACTAGTACTCATTGGTACTTGTCTCGGAGACTTGCATTTCAGTTTTTTTAATAAAATATATTATATACTCTTGATCCTAGATATGATGAGATATTAAAGATAAATACCAATGTAATTATTTTGGTCTTCATTGGCATCTAATATCTTTAATTTAAAAAGTTAATGTGAGGCTGTATAATATTGTTATCTCTAAAATCTGCATATATAAATATGTATATGATTTTTTTGCTGTCTCCAAGTACCTGTCTCCTATATTTCTAAAATCATACCCATACCCATCTTCTGGCAACTATGCTCAACAAAAAGTTTTAACAATCACCTTTGCAGGACACAACCTTCTAATTTTTTTCGATTGTGACCCAAAAAAATTACATGATGTTCCACCTCACGGGAGGTAACGACTCTGAACCACTTATGCGTGCATTACATAGCCATTTGTTAACTGAATTTCTTTTGAACTTTATAAAAGGAAAAACAGTTATTTTCTAGCAGTGGCCTGAAAGTTCCACACCATGAGGCCCCAGGATGGTGGTATAGAGGACAACCCAATAGCTTAGCTTTTAAATTACCGAATTATGAAGATCATGCAATAAAAAAAATCTGCAGTAAAATATCACACATTTAAAGACAGCGAAATAATACGCTTTTGTTCAATGGAAAATGAATAGCTATAGTTCATATGCTCACAAACTTTGTATTAACATCTGTGGGTACCCAGTGGAATTTTGTGGGTACCTGGATGAAATTTGTGAAACAATAATCTGCTGTATTTACTGCGATACGCGTCAATGTGTGCTAACTGCGGGTTTTGGCGAGTAACGCAGTTGGTTACTGGCCAAAACTCACAGTTAACAGGGATGGACTTGACAAGTTAAAACTTATAATGATTAACATTAAAAAAGTTGTCATTCTACATTTTAATGTCATGATTTTGTGTCTTGAATCTGAAGTTTATTCAGCCTGAGATTTTACTATTGCTATCTGAAGTCTAATTAGTTACTCGCCAAAACCTGCGGTTAACAGGGATGGACCCAAGAAACTAAAAATATAATGATCAAGGTTAAAAAAGTTGTCATTCTGTGTTTTAATGTTGTAATTTTCTGTCTCAAGTCTGAAGTCTATTCAGCCTGAGATTTCACTATTTCTGTGTGAAGTCTAATGTGAAAATTTTATTATTGGTGTGGCCCGTCGCCTCGTGACTTAGGTTTGCAGTTTTGATTGCCAGTGGCAAGGGTGCCCATGGATTCAATATCATCAGCAGCCTGCTTACAGCTTCAAATTTCAATAGCATTGCACTCTTTTTGGGTCTAAAACTGAGGATTGTCCCCTTATTTGGTAAAAGACTGATAGAAAACATATTTTTGTGTTCTCTACATTCATTTCTTATGCTTTTTAACAGTGTTTTACATGTTATTTCAATTTATTTTATGAAATTTTATATTATTAAAGTAGTGAATAAAGTTTCTGAGTAATTGCCATGTAATTTTCGAGAAATCACCGAGTCCCGAGCACAGGTAAAACTGTTGGGCTACCAAGTATGAGCTTATAAAATATGCATACAAAGGCTCAAAATGCCGAGATTGAGGATTCCTGTGATCAGAAAAGGGGAAACACTTCCTAACTAATTTGGCTAGATTGGAATATCGCTTCTTGTTCATCATGTCAACTACAGGGGTTAAATGGTTACATTTATGTGATTACAAGAAAGCAATTACGAAAGAACACAATTATGGAACGTTCCAACTTCTGCAATGAATGATAATTTACCTTGCTGTAGATGTGTTGGTTTGACTTCTAGGTGTTCGCAATGCTAGTGAGTCTGCTAATGTGGCGTAGGCCTTAGCAGTGCAAGTTGACATGGCTTGGTGCGGTGCAAAGGTTTATTGTGCAATGAAGGTTTGGCATTGAGCTTGACTTGCATGGTCTGACCCATGGGTGTGCAACAACTTTGGGTGCTCCAATCAATTTTGACATCACGAGAAGAGGAGTGCTAAAGGGTTAGATGTTGGCGCAGTAGTCTGATATCGAGGAACTCAGTGTTGAGGTTCATGCAGATTAATGTTGCATGATTTGGCGCGTGGCATAGTGCGGAGCTGGAGTCTCCAAGGCCATCAAAGTGAGAGCGTGGAATGGTGCGGATATGCTTGGATCACTAAAACTCGATCTTGGCATCTTTTGTGGTGAATAGGATTGTTTTCTCCTAGAACTTGCTAAATACCATTCAAATTTCTTTCAAGAAGGATTATGATAGCATTAAATTATTGTAGAATTTACTCGAACATTGCGACTAATGTTTTGAATGGAACTTTTGTTGCTAGACCCAATTTTTCTATCTCCAGTTTGGGCATCTTTCTCTGCTAGGTTCCTCAACAACTTGGAAGTTCTTACATCTGGATTTTTTGGGTGGCATTAGTGCACAGTCGGATAACATATCTCTGGGATATGTAGTTTATTTCTTTGTTTATGTTTGTGACGGTCTCCCTAAAAACATGTCTAACTCGGTTGTTAAGACTAATAATCTTCAGTGCCGTGATATTGTATTGGAAATTTGAGTGTGTGTGAGACTAAACACCTGAAGGAGATCATTTTTTTGTCCAATTCTCACAAGCCTACACAAGGTCGAAAACTTGGTAGAAAATCAGAACTAAAGTACAAAACAAATTTCCTTTGAGTTGGGCATCATGAGAAGAGGCATGCCAAAGTTTTAGTTTATGGCGCAGAAGTTCGACATCAAGGAACTTAACATTGAGGTCTACATGGAACAACACTACATGGTTTGACGTGCTGCACATTGTGGGGAGCTAGGCGTAGTCTCCAAGGCCACCAAAGGGAGAGCGCAGACCAATGTGGCTATGTTCATATCACATGCTCCTTCTTTAAAAGCCACCAACAGGAGAGTGCTGACCAACGTGGCCATGCTTGGATCATTTGCTCTTTCTTTAAAAGTGATGGTCCCCATTGCGCCTTTTGGTTAGGAATTGAAATTGATCCTGAAGTTTTTGGATGTTGTACCACATAGCTTGACCATTATACTGTTCTGCCTTGACCACTCTGAATAATTGATGCATGCATGACCGTTATATTACCCTGCCTTGACCACTCTGAATAACTGATGTGTGCCTGACCGAGATACTGCCCTACCTTGACCACTCTGAATAACTGATGTGTGCCTTGGTGGGAGTGCATAGTTGTAATTTCAACAATCTGATCCTTTGGCATCACTTGTAAATGGTCGTGGTCCAAATCTGAAGGATATTGAGTTTCTGCCAACTCAAGGAAAGGTGAAAAGCCTTGAGGAGTTCTACATTGAATATTGGATGAAGACCCAAGTATTTTGGCAAATCATGGACAACAGCATTCTCTCCAGTTGTGCACAGTGTGGTGCAAGGACCATAGTGCAAGGGCTTGATCTTCTATATGGACCCGTAAAGTGTTATTTCTAGGGATGCAACTAGACCTTAACACCCACCTTGAAGTCTGAGGTGTGCAGTGTGCGTCATGGCACTTTTTTACTTTTCTTGATGGTGTTAGAGTATTTGTTGAACCTGATGGTGAACTTGTTGGATGTGCGGTAGAGACTTCAATGCTTTACCCACATTCTCCCCTGTGATTGTGACTATATGTTAGAGGATGCACGGTAGGATATGGTTGGAACCCAAGACATGTCTGAAATGGGCTATGCACCACAAAATTATTAAGAGCTCTGTTGTAGCAACATTGAATGAAGGGCGAATTAGCATCCCAAGTGCGCGGATGTGCATTGTTGGACATGTGCAACAAATGGATATGTTTTGTTGACAACTTCCATTTTCCATATCCAAGGATCATATGCTATAGACTGATCGATTTGTGTCCAACTTCTCCCACAAGTCATGCCAAATACAGTTGACAAACCTCAGGTTGTGGTCAAACATGATGGATGAAGGCAGTCCAAATTGAACCCAAACATGATTGAAGAAGATTTGCATTGCGTTTGGTGCAGTGATGTTTTTTTTTGCATGCAACCATAATAGCCATCTTCAAAAACCTATCCACTATTACAAACATAGATTCATTTTAGTGCTTTGTCATAAGAAGTCCATACAAGAAATCCATGTTGATAGGTCACTATTGTCTAGATGGTGCCAACAAAGGTGTGTATAGCCCAAGCTTCTTCTTTGCATGTTTGGCGATGCAACAAGGAATGCGAGATTTCGTATGGTGCTCTATGTCTTTGCCCATATCGGTGAAGTGCCTACTAGTGTGTTGGGAATGCGAAAGTATCTTGCAACTTTGTATTAATGCACCTCCTAAATGAGTCCTTGGCGAGGTGCACTGGCAGGAATACAAAGATGCCCAAGCTTGTAGAGAAGCTGGCTGAGTAGGTAGAAATCGACAACTTGTTCACCTTATGCAAGAGTGGTATAGGCTGAGTAGAGAGATACCTAGCCAAGGAAGTTTTGACCCCAAGTGTCAAGCGTTGTGATGGATAATCCTTTACCTTTTTGTGTTTGATCACCAAATGGAACTGCTGTAAGTTTGCCATCCATTTCATATGGCATGCGTTTTCAGCTTGCTTTGTATATGTGCTAAAGCGGCTTGCGGTTTGAGTGAATGATTGTTTCCATACCAAGATGTAGTCGCCAATGTTTGACTAATTGCGTTGTGATGGATAATCCTTTACCTTTTTGTGTTTGATCACCAAATGGAACTGCTGTAAGTTTGCCATCCATTTCATATGGCATGCGTTTTCAGCTTGCTTTGTATATGTAGAAGCTAAAGCGGCTTGCGGTTTGAGTGAATGATTGTTTCCATACTAAGATGTAGTCGCCAATGTTTGACTAATTGCATGATCGCATGTATTTTTTTCCATAGACCAGGTATTGACACACCACGCTACTGAATGTCTCAACATGATAAGCAACTAGATGTCCGTTTTGGGCGAGTGCTGCGCCAAGTGTGTGATTAGATGCATCGCTCTTGATTTTATAGGGTTGGACAATGTTTGCAATGGCTAGGATTGGCACGACTCAAAGGTGCAGCTTGAGCTCCTCAAGTGTGCGTTTTTGTATGGGTGTCCACCGGTATATAGCTTTGGTGTGTCCACACTGTTATATAGCTTTGGTGTGTGTGATCTGATTGAGTGGTCAAATACGTGCGAGATCCAGGGAGAAATCTGCCGTGTCAACTAGTCTTGGATTACCTTGATCTTTTTGGAGCTGCATGTATACTTGCATTGTGATTGATTGATCTAGATCCTACAAGGTCTGGAAGACAATGCTTTAAATGAGGATTTATGAATGTGGTCTATGCGTATGTAGAAGCAATAATATTTAGAGAAACAAAATAGAGAAAATAATATAATTGGAACCCGCTTATGGGGCCTCCTCTTTATTGGAACAAAGTTCACAATGATGTTGGCACTTGAGTACAATGCGGAGTGAGCTAGCCTTAGTGGTGTGGCATGTAGGTGTTTGTGACCACAATGAAGCCATTGCGAAGACCGTGTAAGATTTGGTGCGTGCATGGATGACGCCTTGTTTGATTTTCCTAGATTGTTACACCATTGTTGGTGAAATAATTTGTCGGGTGGGCAAATTGTGGGATTTCACCAACGCTCTGGGACTAGGTCCCTCTGCTTGAATGGGGCAGCTCCATTTATTGAAAACAAGGAAACATATATACACTACTCTAATTATGGGGTGGTCTTACGACCGGAAATTGAATACTTCCCTATACTTGTGCAAAGTGCTTGTGTGGAACACAAGGGAGGAATTGTGAGGGAGAAAGGTGAGGAGAGAAAGTATGAGAAGGGATTTTATATTGCAAATAGCACATGCAGAGTTTGCCAACATAAAATCAAGAGTAGTTCCATGCATTCAATGAGAAGAAACTATGGCAAGATAAGAGGAACAAGATATAACCAACACAAATTTTGCTTGCATGATATTGCACAATTACAATTGCTCATAGTATGAAGTTGAGATGGAGATAGAAATTTTTAGACAAGGAATAGAAGAATTTGATCACTTGTTCCTAGAGAGAATATGGGAGCTAGTAAACAAGAATAACCATCCTTTTACAATGAGGAGGTCTTCTCCTCTTATAGCTTTACGATCCATCTCTTCATCTACCCCCGGTGACTTTTCATATTCCCATTATAATCGACTTTTCATATGATCTCTGGAAACACAAAATAAGTCCCCTTTTTATAATTGCAAAAGGGACTTTTACATTGCACAAATATTACATAGTCACTTTAATGAATAAGACAAAAAGTCATTATTACACACAATGAAGAATTAGAAAGAAGGGTAGTAGAAGAGTGAGAATAGAAGGAGAAAGAGAATGGAGAAGGACGAAGTAGCTCAGTTATTCAATGAAGATCCTTTTGCCTCCGATGCCTCCAATGAGAATTCAATTGGTGTAAACTAAAGTCCTTTCACTTCTTTGACAAATCGGATGATTGCCGGTTTGATCTTCTTTGACTTAGGAATGCTCACATACTCCAATGTGTCGATCCAAGTCCCCAGAATGTGGCTTAACTTCTTGCATTCAGTGAACAAAATTTTGTAATTTCGAGCAATGTTTGAAATAGAACCACAGATTGCTGCGAGTGACTCCAGAGTGTCTTCGTTGAAGGAGAAATGATCTCTGTCTCTTTACGAAGATGTGTTTTCATTGATATGAGGGGCCCCAAGCTCTTCTACACATTTGCTTAGATCTTCAAGAATTCCTTGAGCATTGTTCTCGCACTCCTCGAGCTCTGTCAAAGCATCTTTTAGTACATCGCACTTTGCAGCCATGGTGTGGAACCAAATAGGAGACAAGTTCTCAATTGGGTCTCATGAACACATTTTTGCTTATCAGGAATGAGGAATCAAGAATCCCCATTTCGGAGGTCAGTGGGAGAACACTATCCCATATCATCTTTTCTTTTTCCATTTCCACCCTGGTGCCTTTGATTCTTGAGATGGTGCCCGAGATGAAGCGGAACAGAGAGAGGACCTCGGCAAAAGCACATTCCCCTTTTCAATGATTTTCCCCACCCACTTGTCATTTGCTCTCCCTTGCATTGTGAATCCTTGGGCTTGTTTGAGGGCTTGTGGGTCAAAGTTGTTGATGGGTGAGACCACCTTAACTGGAGGCAAAGATGATGAGCCTGGTTCCAAGAATGACTGCACATATGAAGATAAGGTCCTCACATGTTCCTCCAATTGGTTGATGGTTCGTTTGTATTCTTCATTCCACTCCAATATCCGAGTTGAAGACTCCTTGAAAAGATGAGTGTTGCCCTTGTGTGTAACTTGACAAAGTGAGACTCACGGTCATCTCACACCACTTGGGAGTCATTTCTTCCAAAGGCTTGTTCACCTTGGGTCTTGCAACTTCTACAAATTGAGCTCCGGAAGCCTTAGTGTAGAATCTTGAAGTAGTTTGTGCTTTCCTTGACTTCTTGGCTTTCATGTACTTCGAGATGGCCTCAAAGTTTGGTGCTGTAACTTGTTGCACCGTTCTTGATTCTCTGCCGAGCAAGTCACGGACCCATGGGAATGGATCCGATGGTGTGGACAAGATGTCGAAGCTCTGTTGCTTGTTGCGGGACCAATGATTGCTCATTGTGAGTTGACTCAATTGCCTTAGATGAGACACTTGGCTCCACTTGATGCATAAGAGATTGAGAGGGGTCAATCTCTCCTTGTTCTAACTCTTCAAATTGTTCTCCCTTCTCTTCAACTTGTTCCTCCCCAATCTTAGCTTTCTTGTGAGACTCCATGGGAGGTGAAACTTTAATGCTCTTGATTTCCACCACCTTCCTCTTGTATGTCTTCTCGAATGGGATGAACCGACAGCTCTCTCGAGCTCCTTGAGAGATGATGAGTGTGATAGTTGTCTAGGTAGGGTTGAAGTGGTGCCTTCTTCCCTACTAGAGGCCTTCTTTCTTCTGAAGCGTCTCTCGATCTTTGAATCACCACTTTGGTCCGCTCCTTGATATCTCCATCTTCACGAACACTCCATGAGGGAGGAGGAAGGGGAGATGATTTCACTGCCTCGTACTTTGGATCAAACAACTTGGAACCATCTTCTTGAACTCCTCCAATGAACCAATCAAACCCGAATGTTTCCATCTCATCCACAGTCATCCTCATGTAGTCTCTTTCCCTAACTTCAAGGTCATCCACACAATTTTCCCAATAGTCTTCCAATTGGGGAATGTGATGCAATCCAAGAACATTGAAAGACTTAGGATCTTTTCGTATGTCAAAGTTGGGCCTAGGAACATAGGCAAATAGATGAAATACAACGAGGGAGGTCTCGATGTTTGTGGCATCCGCTGCACTCTTGCATGAGAAAACACTGAGTGAGATGGAGAATGAGATTCCTTTCTTCCTTGCACTTGAGATGCACCTGAGAAAGTTGCCTGCAGATCTCTACCATGATGATCTTGTCACTAGGGTACTTAGGTAGCTGAGTGGAGCAAGATCAAAGCCACTCACCCTGATGTAGGTGAAGGTGTGAAACTGTGTGAAGTGACACCCGTACTTCTCAATTAACTCAATTGCTTGAGGAGAGATTCTTCTTTTTGGATTTCCTTCGAGGAGTCGGATGATGAACATGGTGAATGCATCATTCACCCGTGTGAAATGGACATTGCTTTCCTTGAAGGTGATCTACTTCAGACGTCTCAAAGGTCGTTCTCTGAGGAACATTTTGAGCAACGAACAATCCTCTGTATGGTCTAGTATATCCGAGAGCATACACTAGATAGGAGGTCATTGTGAATCTCTTGGTGGTGAACAGTTGCATCAGGTGATTCTTTGAAGATTGTCACTGATGATTTGACCCCAATCTATCATTTGATTTCCCTCCATGATTGTGAGCATGAACTGGGCCATCCATTCCTAGAAGTCCTTGGTGTGTTCTTCGCCCATTACCCTACTCAGTAAAACAATGGCATCTGAGTAAGCTTCATGAAACTCACTCCTTGACAGTGATTTTGGAAGCCTTGATGGTTTTCTCCTAGGTTTCAACCAGGAGCCAACCGCAATCCCTTGCAAATAGGAGTCTGTCTGAGCCATTGTTGAGTTGCAAACTCTTTTGTGATTATCACCATGTTGCTCTGAGTTGGAATTTGTAGACAACTTGAGATTCCCTTTGAGTCAGGACCGCCACAATGGTGAGTTGTCATTCGCAGGATTGTTTGGGAGGCAAGGTCATAGTGTTTAGCACAAGCCAAGACCAATTCGGTGCTTTGGATGAGAGTGGATGACCTCCTGCTCTGAAAAGTCCACTGGAAACAATCTTTTCTTCCGCAAGTTCTCTGACTTCGTTCGTCATCCGATTTCTCATTTCTTCCAGATCTAAGTGGGCAACATCACTGTCTCCTATCAATGGATATTCAGTAGACAAAGTGGAAATGGGCTCATATATGATGGTATATTTGATCTTCATGGTTGCCCAGAACAGTGATGGAATGATGAGATGAGGGTGTATGCAAAATTTGGATTTGATCCGAGCACTTACTATTTTTAGTAAGTTACACCTCACCTATACTTGCTAAATTTAGCCAATTTTTCCCAATTTCCAATTTTCAGTTTTGGAGTCCCGAACTTGAGGTTTGCACGAGAGGGTTTCGGATGGTTGCTACTTTGTTATTTGTAGTAAGGCACAAAGACCAACTTACTAAAATTAGAAATAGGTCTTCTAGTGGTCGATGGAGGTGAAAATTGTCTTGTTGGATTAGGAATTTCACTGTGGGTTCTTGCTCCAATTTTTAGGTGATTTTCTTCTCCAGATCTCTCGGACTTTGAAAAGGCAACTTTTTTGGGCAGAGATGTACAAGTGGGTGCTTTGAAAAAACCAGAGGGTCAATGGGGACGAGTCTTGGGTCTTCTTAAAGGTGTTTTCAAGTGGAGTGCTTAGACAAAATTTGAGGGAAAACCATAGTTACCATGTTCGAAAAGTTCGGATTGTTCGGAGGGGGGAAAAAGTTCGGAAGTTCGGGAATTTGCAAAAGGTTCGGTTCGGTTCGGTTTGGCTCAAAATATTTACTAATATAAAAAATATATAAAAATTAATAATCATCCATATTTGTAAAATACCAATTACATTATAATCATCCATATTTGTAAAAAACCATTTACACATAAAAATAAATAAGCATACAAGTATACTAAAATAGATAAATGCATGGTGAAATCCATTACTGTTAAGATTCAAACTTCATACATATTGATATAAAATATAGTGATGAGAGTTATCCATTGTTCAAACTTCAAAGTTAAGAGCAATAACTACAAATGGGGATGAAATTTTAAATATCTGCAACATCAAAACCTGCTTCTATATCAAAAGTATTACTAGCATCTTCATCTAATCCTACACTAGTGGGCTCATCATCAACAACATCTTCTTCATTTCCAAAACATGCTTCTCCAAGGCGAGAGTTGTCATCTTCATTTGCAAGAGATTGAGTAAGCAATCGTAAATTGCTGTGCACAAACACAAGATTAGAGAGTTTTGAGCCCCTAGCTGGTTCCTCTTGTTTGTATGGATTAAATCATGTGTACTCCAGTTTCTTTCACATGCAAAAGCACTACAACATTGACTGAAGATTCTCACAGCAAGCTTCTGCAACTCTGGAGTAGAAGACCCATAAGTTTGCCACCATGTTGATGGTTCCCACTTCATCCTGCTTGCCTTTGCTTCCTTGTCGCCAAACATTTTAAGTTGGTTCTTGAAAATAGTAAGCTGCTCTCTTGTTTTTTCCTTCACATCTTCATCAAGAACCAACCTGTCAATTGTTGCAAGTACACCTCTCTTTATTTCCTCATCTGCATCATGATTGACCTCTACTAATTTAGGATCTAAATAGCAGGCTGCTGCATGCAAAGGACGATGTAGCATGAACCATCGTTTGTCCACGATTTCCCAAATACACTTGACTTCTTCAACATCATTTGCTAGTAACTTTTGGATTTCCTCCTTTGCTCTATCCATGCCCTCATACACAAAACCCATGCAAGGCTGATTGCCATCAACCATTCTCAAAATTCGAACAAGTGGCTCAAACACATTTATGATCTTCTTGGCCCCCTCCCAAAATGTGTCCCCTAAGATAATTCTTTCAATTTCTTTGGAATGGTTTTCCTTTGAAAGTTTTGACTCTGCCCATTCATCAATAACCACCACTTTTCTCAATGCTGTCCTCTCCTCTACCTCCCTTTGCAAAGTAATGAAGTTAGTGGCAAATCTTGTTTCAGCAGGGGAAAGAAGCTCACGTTTGGCAAATGAATGATACAAGTTCAATGTCAAACGATGATTGAGAATAAACTTAGAAATCTGTTTTCCTTCATTCACAATACTACTTACCCACTCCAACTTTGATAGATCTTCAAGCAAAAGATCCAACACATGGGCTGCACATGGTGTCCAAAAGATATGAGGAAATCTATCCATAAGTATATCACCTACTCCTTTGCAATTTGCTGCATTATCTGTGATAACTTGAACAACATTCTCTTCTCCTATCTCCAATATAGCTGATTCAATGCATTTGGAAATGAAAAGAGAAGTTTTCTGCTCATTGCTTGTATCAATTGATCTTATAAACATTGCACCTTGAGGAGATACTGCCAAAAGATTTAGGAGGGGCCTTCGCCTTGAATCAGACCATCCATCACTTACTATTGTGCAACTTGTTCTTTTCCAACTTTTCTTCATTTCATCTAGCTCACTGGATATGGCTGTCACCTCCTCTTCAAGAAGACTACTTCTTAGCCGTTCATAACATGGCAACTTGTAACCCTTCCCAAATTCAATCGCTGCATCTATGAAGGATTTGAAATGTGGGGAGCGGATGACATTGAAAGGGATGGCCTTTGCATAAAACAATCTTGCTGCCAATCTGTCTACCTCATGTTTTTGTTGTGGCCTCCACATGGACTTCAAAGAAGCTTGGGATTTTTCAACTGCACTTCCACTTCGTTGGGCAAATGGTGATGAAATTGGAGAGCAACTTGAACTATCAAAGGAACCCATTTGTGAGATAGTGTTGGATTTTAGCCTTCTTTGATTCTGAAGCTAATGATCCAACACGACTCACTCGATTTATGAAATCCTTATATTCTCGCCTCCTCTGAATTGTCATTTGCTATTGGACACCGTTTCACATCTGACGATCCTCCAAGGTAGTGGTACCGAACTCTAGTTACACTCCCTGTGATATTGCCATTGCATAAGGTGCATCTCATATTTTTCTTACTTTTATCATCTCTTTGGACGATATATTTCATCTCCACTGAGTGGCTACTGGTAGACATCTTACCCTGCAAATGTACAGTTTAACATTGTAAATTTTTATAACTAACAAATTAAAATAATAACATATTAAAATGAAATGTTACTACCTATCTAATAATCCATGATTTTATGACTTATAAATATTACAACTTCAAATTTTAAATTAACAATTAGTTAGTTATTTAATTCAATATAAACTTAACATAAAATACAAACATTAAATACAAATCTTATATTTTAAGTTAACTAATAAATTTAAGATTTGTTAGTTTAGTTTAGTTATTTAAATAAATATAAATTTAATTTTGTATTTATGTTAGGTTTATATTTATCTAAATAACTAACTAATTTATTTTAGTTTAGTTATAAATTTAAATATAAATTTTAATGTTTGTATTTTAAAATTTTAAGTTAAATAATAAATTTAAAATTTGTTAGTTTCATTATTTAATTAAATACAAACATAATATAAATACAAACTATTAATAGTTTGTATTTAATTTAATAACTAAACTAACACATGTTAAATTTATTATTTAACCTAAATAATAAAAAAATAAATATGTATATCTCTAATTGAAAAAAGATTTTGTAACACTATTATAATATTATGTTAATACCTTTTAAACTAAAAACTAGACAAATTTACTCTACGCAGCTACTTAGATAACAAATAACAAATAAAAAACATTAACTAATAACTCTTAACTATTAAAATTTAAAACATACACTAAAGTCTAAACCTATAAACATAGCAAATAAAATTAAAAACCCTAATAGTAATCGAATAAAGTATAAAGTTTAAACTATAATAGTATAAAGCATACGTATGTAGTATTAAAAAAAAAAACTTACCCGTAAGCAGCAACCTCCACGACTTCACGTCCAAATTTTTCACAGGAAAGTTGAACGTAGAAATGGAGTTGGAGTTGCAAACAAAAGATGAACTCAGCAGCTCCCCTTTTGAAGACACTTCGAAATAGTAGAAGATGAAATCAACAACTCGATGGCACAAACGTGAAGCAGAAGACTGGATTTAGCAGCTCGACGGCACAAAAAAACAGATTTCTCTCCCTTTACAGCTTCATGGTGTCTTCTATTTTTATCCCTTCATGCAGCAGTAAAGGTAGTAGATATAGGGATTTCGAGTCACGTTTTAGGGTTTTTTTGACTTTTCCACAACGCTTTTTAGGGTTACGAGATTAAATTTTATTTATTTATTTTAATAAATACAAAATTGAACGAACTTACCGAATAAATTTGGTTTTCCCAAAAAAAATGTTTCGAACCAACTTTTAGACAAGTTCATACAAATTTTGCAACTATGGGGAAAACAGAGTTAAATTGAGCAAGATATGAGCAAATTTGCCATTTCGGGAGGAGGGTTTCTTAGCAAGATTAGAGCATGAACAGGTGTAGCAACAATGGAGGAAGGGGAGTTATGAAAAATGGCTCTAAATTGTACAAGTCTCATTTAAATATTCAAACACTAACTCGGGTTAAGCCAAACCCACCTTTAACCCATTTGCACACTCACACACTAACTTGGGTTAAGAGAGGGTTAATACTTTCCAAATGGGTCCGGAGCCTCCATTGCACCTTACCACATTTGGTAAGTGGTGCAATGGTGCAAAAGTGAAACAAGCCTTGAAAAGTGCGTGTTGGCAAGAAAATTTGTCGAGGACAAATTGGTGGTTATCTTGTCAATGCCCAGGGAATCTAAGTCCCTCTTACTTAACCAATGCAATGGCTTGATATGCATGCGCTAGTAAAGGTGGATTTTCTTGGTGGCCTTGTGGCCGGGATCCAACAAGGGCACTCCATTGACCTGCAGCAAAGCTAACAATTTCTTGCTAGAGAGGACTTTGTCAAGAGAGCGGGAAAGGGAGTGAGAAAAGAGAAGAGGGGATTAATGTCGTGGGTAGAAAATCAGAGTCCCACACCCATTAACCAAAAAGTTCACACATGCATTAAAGTTAAGAAGAAACAACCCTGCAAATGGCAACAAGACGAGTTAAGATTGAGAACTCAAAGTTTCTAAAATCTCCTCATCAAAAAAGGCATGAAACTCCTTCTTGTATTGATGCTTGAGCAGAAATTGTACATAACATGGAAATGGAAGAAATTTGAGAATGAGGGGAATGGAAGAATTTGGCTATCTCCTTTGTTCTCTCAATGCACTCTTGAGTTTACAAAATCAATCACCAACCCTTTGAAATGGGAATGGCTTTACAATTTATAGAATGAGATATGACTCTTCATCTACCCCCCAATGCCTTTTCATATGTCCTCGCACAACTTAAAACTTTTCAACTTCCTAGGAAACTTTAAGTCCCTTTTTATAACATAAAGGTGACTTATTACATTAGGAACATTAATACATATGAAAAGTGCAACCCCAACGCAAAATTAGAACATTGAGAAGAGAGAAAGTTGGGGGAAGAGGAGAGAGAAAGAGCGAGAGAAGAAGAAGAGATGTCATTCCTGATGAAGTCCATTGATCCTCGTTGATGGAAAGCTCAATGCGATGAAACTCTGAATCTTCAAAATCGTGTGAAAACTCCTTCCAATTGGCTCACAAATGCTTTGGAATGAGTGTTTAAAAACATTGTTGAATGGTTCTGTCGATGACCGTGACTTCCACCTTGCACAAGATACTCCCACAACTCGAGCCACAAAGTGAGTGTCGGGAGACACTTGTTGAATTCCTTGAGATGAGTCTTGAATTCCCTATGAGCAATGCCCATGGATGATCCAAAATGATGGTGTTGACCTGAATGATCATCCCTCAATGTCCCATTGTGTCAAACTTGCCCTTTGAGAATGACCTGCTATTTTTAGTAAGTACAGACATGGCAACTTACTATGTTTAGTAAGTGTCATAGTTAGCTTTTCCCAACCTTAACTGGCTATGGTAGCTTGAATTATTTCTTCTTATTGTGTTCCTCTCGCTTTTGGACCAACTGGCTATTTATAGCAAGGGCTTGTGGAACCACTTACTATTTTTAGTAAGTGTCAATTACGAGCCGAGATGACCTTTTTGATGACTTTGCCTACGATACTCCCTTTGTGTTCACTGCCTTCTTTGTAGCCTCTTCAAATGGTGGCTTACCCGAAGCAACAAACCCCTATGTAGGAAGGCATGCTATTTTTAGTAAGTGCACCGCAGATGTCAGATTGCGACAAAACAAGTTTTGAAAATCTAGGTCTTATTCCGGGATTCCACGCTCCGCATTTTGAGTAATTCCTTTGTCTGAACAAGTGGGAAAATGAGATTTTCATCGGCGGGGCAGAATACTGAAAAAAACACAGCCCTCCATATCCCTAAAAATAGGGACTTCATGGCACAAAAACTAGTTTACGTGAAACTAGATTTTTCAACGATCATTCCCTCCATTTTCGTGTGATTTCGCCCATTGGAACCCTAAGAAGTGAAGAGGTAGCTCGCTGCCTTTTTCGCAGATGTTCTTCATGTGACAGGGCAGAACTCTGATGAAAACTCAGTCCTCCATATCCCTAAAAATAGGGACTTCATGGTGCAAAAACTAGTTCATGCAAAACTAGATTTTTCAATGATCATTCCCTCCAATTTTTGCCCGATTTCGCCAACGTAACCATGAGAAGTGGAGAGGTAGCTCGTTGATTTTTTCCATTATTGTGTCATGACAGCCATTAATGGAGCTTGAAATTTGCAGGTCGTGTTTTTATCTCCGTTTGCGATTAAATCAACTCCATTGCACATAGGTTTTGCTTCTTGTCTCATTTGGTGAAATTTCTCTTGATCCGGTTGCGGTTTGACGAGAAATTGAGCTTTGTTCTTCGTGGAGCCGAAGTGAAATTTGTTCATTGTGAGCATTCTTTGCTGCGAATGGGAGGTTTGAAGGTGAGTTTTTAATGGCCTTTGAGAGTGAAGAGCTTAAGCAACACGCTTCTTCGTTAGTGCACTAGCTTACAATATATGTTCGAATCTTCGTCTCACAACAATGGAGGTTTCTGAAGAATTTCTTCGCTCTTCTCTTTCATTCTTCGTTCCTCTGGCTCTTTCGATCAATATTTTCTTTGAAACCTGTGCATATTCATGGAGTGGAAGGTTTGGTTGTTATGGCGGAGCTGGTTTGGAGCAACAATGGTGGATTGAGGTGTTCTCTGCAACTTTTCTTCGGTAGTGAGAAGGAGCAAGAAGCGCAAGAAGTGGCAAACAATTATAAATTTTTTCAAATTTTTGAGTTTGAGTTGGGCACATTTTCATGTGTATGATGTCCCTCACCTCAAAGGGACGTGAGGGACATCAAATTCCACGACGAGCAAGGCGATGACATGTGGCGGAGATTCGACGACAGGGAATGAAGGCTAAAAAATCAGCTTTAAAGCACTGAGGGGCTGGAAGTTGGTCATATGGGTGACCAGAAGTCTCCTTAGGGGTTGGGCGCATTTTTCCATGTTTGATGTCCTTGACCTTGAGGGACGTGAGGGACACAAAATCCTGCCAGGCTCCTAGAGTTGACACGTGTCCTCCCAAAATTTGACTAACTCTCGAACTCGCTCCAAGAGGGCAACTTGAAACGGCGATAACTTGAGCTCCCGATGGACTATTTTGATGAAATTTTATATGATCATGACTGAAATGGCCTTTTGAATCCAATGGTGGGGGTCTCGGTCTTGATTCTTCCATTTGATCCCTGAAAAACGGATTTTTGATTTGGTACTCCACTTGTGCATGAGAAAAACTGCTTGCAAACCCAATGCACCAAAGTGTTGTGAAAAACTAATTTCACCATCTTGTAGGTCTTGGAATTACCTTTCGACGATGTTTTTTTGCTCCTAACTCCATCCGAGCTCCTAGAATCACCTTTGGAAGCTCAACAATTGTTTTGGCTTGTGCATTGCCTAGGCCTATGAACCCTAATTTTGGTGAAATCTGCCCCAACTTCTCCAAGTCCTTCCAAAATCTTCTTGAATCACTTCCATGATGTCCCAAGGCCTTTGGATCGTCCCCACGTCCGTTTTGGCCTTTCCTCTCCGCTCCATGGGGTTGCTTTCTAGTCCTAGGAAGGCCAATGATAGCCCTTCCCACAACTGCCTGAAGCTTGCAACTTTTAATGAACTCCTAAAATCACCTAGGGGCTGATTTGACTTTCCTAAATCACCTAGGGAATGAATTAACACCAATTGAGATGTTATTGGGTGACCGAGCGGACAGGGTGCCTCGGAATGATAAAACATGAAGTTTTTTCTATAGGGGTATTGTTATCATGCTTAGAAATTGTCAATTTCCCTGTTGCACATTTGCACGACAACAATGCACCATGGGTAAGCTCAACATGAGGAGGGGGACACGTTGTTTCGATGGAGTGAGTTGATAACTTGCACCTAGGGTCATGTCATGGCTTGAGTGTCGGAGAGTGAAAGCTTGTAAGGGTGGCACTTTTTGCACCCGATGCACTTTTGCACTGTGTGCAAAGGTGCAATTAGGTTTCAAGGTGCCCCATGGGCCAGGTTATCATGGAGGGGGGTGTGTTTGAGTTGTGAGGTGGTTAACATTTACCTAACATGCAAGTTATGCGTTTAAGTGACGCAAACACTTCATCCTCTTTGGGGTCGCACTTTTTGCACCCATTGCACTTTTGCACCAGGTGTAAAGGTGCAATCAGGCTCTCAAGGTGTGCCAATGGGGGTGCTAGAACACGAGAATGGGGCCAAGATTGCATGTGAGTTGTCAACACCTTCCTAACACTCATGTTTGTCACTTAAGTGACGAAAACTCATCTCCCATCTCTCCTCACCATGGGGTTGCACTTTTTGCACCCCATGCACCTTTCCACCAAGTTCAAAGGTTCAAAAGTGCATCCAAGGTGTGATAGTGCGACTTGAATACTTATAGTAAGCCTGCCTTCACCAACAACTGCCAAAAATAGACCTTGGAGAGTGAGTCTTTGCCCTCGAGCTTCCTTGAGAGTTTCATGGGCAAACTTTATATGATTTTGACTGGAAAATACCCAAGGAAACCAATGGTACCACTTTCAAGAGCCAATTCTACCTGCAATTCAAAATTTACCCCCTTTTTGATTCTGGTCAAGCTATGCTTGCTGGAAGGTCTAACTACCACTGAAGAGAAACTTGCATTTTTGTCTAACTTATCACATGGGCCATGTAGAGGGTTGAATTATATTCACTTTGCCTTTTGAATCAGGTCCCAACTCCCTTTGGAACTCCCAAAATGCTCATTTGAATCTTCACTAGGATTGAAGATCTTCACTTGCATTATCGGGCCAATATCTCAAATGACCGAATCTTTCAAACTTTTTGTAATGTGAAGTAGACCTTCTTAGCTTTCCAATGAGTATTTGATCACTTCACAAAAATACCCGAGGCTCTCGCAACATCGAGAACTAGCACAATAGCTTTTTGACTTCTTTCATTTCCTGCACTGTGTTGCAAGTAGCTCGGTGTTGCATAGTTTGTTCCTAAACTAGTTTCACCTTGCAAAATTTCCCTAAACTGCTTCCGATGATATCATAGCTCAGTCACACTCTGCTCGGATGCATTAGATTTTCTTGATTCACCTCCAAGGAATGCTTACTGTGCAAAAACCTTGAAAAATAGGCCTTTTTGGGCCTCCGGGAGTAGTTCTTTCGAGTGGATCAAAATGAGTCCGTGAATTGCTTCCCACCTTCTTACTTGCACATGAAACACACTTTAAGAATCCAGATTAGCACTTCCCTCTCGGCCATGATGGGGTTGACATAGTTAGAGATTTGGCCGGAAGGCAGGTTTACATTACTTGGTTTAGGGATTTTTGAGTGTAAGCTTAGTTGTCATGGCAAATTTTTTCCATTTTCATGCTAGACTTTTAGCATGACAACAACCACTGTAGAAGTGTATACGACATCTAGTGGAGATGGATTGATGATCTTGGAGGTACCACGAACCTCTGGAGGTGGTTATGGACTACTGCAAACTATTCATCAAAATCCACAATTATTGCAAACCTTGAGAATGGGCTTGGCAGTATCATTGAAACCGCTTTTGGAATATCCTCCTAGATCAGTTGACCTCACCTTGAGAAGCAAGAGTCCCGATTACGTTGAGTCCAGGAAGCAAGTGTGGAACATTGGCTTCTAGCTGTAACTTGGTGAACCATTTTCCTGGATGAGGAGGTTGACCTACTCTAATAACTCTATGCACTGGCATAGAAAATTTCTGCGTGTACATGGTCTCCAAGATCTGACTGTCGTCACCAGTTGAGGTCATGCTTATGTAAGAGGCGAAGGTCTGAATGCTGAATATGCATAGCTATATGGTGTGATATTCTTAGGAGTAGCTGCCACCCACTGATACAATGAGACTTCGAGAATTGGCTATGTATGTACTTTGTTGACTATTCATGTATGAATGCCCAATTCATCACAAACATCAATTGGCTCTACATTACTAACTAGTTCTTCTTTGAAAGGATATATAGTATATAAGAAGTGGCATTGGTGGGTGATGCGTATACCTTTGGTGTTGCAGATTCAGAACCATCCTAATTTGTAAGGCTGCAGATGAAGCATGATTGGAAAATTTAATCACTCGACGGTTGCTTCAAAGATCACATTCTTCATGCTACCACAAGTGATTAGAAAATCTAGTGGCTGCACTAGCACCCACATTTATAAATGGAATAGGAGTTTTGCTTCAACATCTTGCACTACCAGCGTATCTTGTGCAGCCGCTATAACAACTGTTGGATCACAATCAGTGATTCCATTAGAGTGCGACTTCAAAATCCTCTATTTCTGCCAATGCGAGCAAGTTCTTAGCATGGCACTTTGAGTTTGAGTGGCTGTTGCTTTTTTTGCTTGCCACACCATTTACCTGTCTTAGAATATTGCGGCTTTTTGTTTGAAGAAGGTTGTTTCTTTGGTGTATGCAATGCGTCCTACTTGCCCTTCATCTTAGACTCTTCCTCAATGGTTGTCCAATAGTGATAGGGCTTTTCCCATCATCTGGACCTTAACCAACTTCATTTTTGACTAAATGAATGGTTGTAGGCAGCTGCGTTACTTGAAAACATTATGCTCCTCCAACTTGAATGAGCCCAGTTTTGCATAATGTCATGAAAGACATCGATGCAGTTCTAAAGTGACTGGTCATGTCCTTGCCATAGTTGTTGCCACTGAATATAGTGGTAATCGTGGACATCTTTATGATAATATCCATCCCGGAAGGCTTCCATAATATTTTCCTAGGCAAATTCTTCTCCTGTCTTGTCTTTCTTCACAGACTATAGGCTTTCCACCACTTCTTGACGGGTGAAGAAACTTTCAGAAGTGCAATCTTGATATTCTCTTCATCATGAAAGTCATTCATAGAATTAATGACTGTAACTAATCTAACCATATATTTGCTGCATCAACATTTATCTTTCCCTCAAACACATGAACATCTGAATTTCTTGAAATATATGGACTAGACCACCAAAAGCTTACCTTTAGAGGGAGTCGATGCAACCACCCATCCAAGGTCTTTAATGAATTGGTTGAACAAAAATATCTTGTGGTCTTGAAAAGCTTTTGCAATTTCACGCTTGATCATCACACGGGCTTCATCTTGTGCTTCGTTGTCTCTCTTCATCTAAACTTTATTTAAATGACACAGTAGATAGCCTGAGGGTCTCTTGGTTTGATGTCGAACTTCAGATAGATACTCTAAATAAGGATTTAGATGTGTTGTATGTATGTGGAAGCAATAATATTGAAAGAAACATAATAATGAAAATAATATAACTCAAACAAATGACTACCTATCTCCTACTATTTTCTTTCTATCTAATGCTACAAATGTGTATATATTATAAAGTTGTGAAGTGAACTGTAATGGAAGTCAAAACGGCTGAGCTTCCATGTGTGATTCTTCGCCTTTTGCTGGTTCAACTGATTGACGCTAGAAATTTAACGATTGAAAAATTTGCCATGTGGCGTTTGCCTTGTAAAAGGGGGCATTGCCCCCAAATCTGCAAGGTCTATGCTGTTGACTCACTTTTGGGGATTTGCAGCCATCGGATTGGAGTCCACAATATTGTTGGCACCATGTCTGATGTTCCTAGATTGCATTGCACCACTATAGAAGTGTGTGCCGCATTTGGTGGAGATAATCTTGGAGGTACTGTGAACGTATGGAGGTGGTTCCAAAGTGTTGTAGACCCTCGAATAAAATCCGCAACTATCACAAGTTGTGAGAATGGGCTTGGTGGTATCACTGAAAGTGCTTTTGGAAGTCCTCTTGGATCAATGATGTAGCCCAGGGATTGAATTTGAGTGAAGCTGAATGTACACTTGCCTAGATTGGCTTGCAACTTTGTGTTTGCACATTGTGTCGAGGATGCGCTTCACGTGCTTATTGCAATGCTTGCTAAAAATGAGAATATCATCTGAGCAGATGATGACAAAAGATTTGATGAAGGACCCGAGTACGTAGTTCACCACAAGAATTAATGTTTCTGGTGCATCGGTAATTGAAAGGCTTAACCAACCATTTATACGACACCTCTTTGGTTTTGGATGTCTTTCAAACATATTCAGGATAGATTGGAACTTGATGGAACTTGATTTTAGATTAATGTTGGTGACGTACTTTGCACCTTGGAGTTGGTCTGAAAGGTTGTCAATTCATGGCAGTGAATGCTAATTCTTCACCATTATTTTGTTCATTGCATGATAGTCAATGCATAGGCAATATGAGCCATCTTTCTATGGCGGGAGGACTATTGGGCTGCCACAAGGAGAAAACTTGGCTTGATCTTGCCTTGATGATTAATAGGCTCTTGGATATGGGGCTGAATCTTTTTGTTCTCCCTAATTGATCTGTTGTTTAGGGGCATGTTTGGGAGGCCCTTAAACCAAATTTATTTGATGCTTGACTGTGCAATGTGTAGGGACTCCTTGCTGTTCAAAGACATCTCCGTATTTCTGCAATAAATATTGAGTTTTTGCGACAAGTGCAGAACATGGTGTGCTACCAATGCAAGCTTTGCTCTGGCGCTCTTGTGTTGGGAAAACCATCAGCAACACAAAGTTCTACGTGTGAGAACCGAGCTTATGGCATTGCTTGGCAGATACTAAAGTGTTTTTGGTTTTCGAAAGAGACTCCAGGATGTGGAAGATGCAGTCATTGATTTTGATGGACCAATGCTGTGATTAGATTTGTAGGTACCATAATCGTGGTCATACACATGGCTTTTCGATTAAAATGTCACATACCTCCAATGGTGCTTGTATAGCGCACAAGCTTGATTCCTTATTAGAAAGTGCATTCACTGAACAACATTTTGCACAGTGATGTTCCTTTGGCTCCAATTGTTGATGATGGCATAAAGGGGCTAACCCTTTTACCCAACACTCGGTATGGCAGAAGCATTCTAATTCCTCTAAAGTGTCCATGGCAGGGTGTTGGTGTTCAGACGAGTAACATTTGTATCAAGAATTGGTGTAGATTGCATGATGAATGATTGATGTGCTCGACATTTCAGAATTGCCGTGAGTGCTTGTGTGGTGTTGATGGCACCACTTATCACCTTATTTATTTTTGCTTTTGTTCGATGCTGATGGTGTTGGGGCCATCTTTTGTGACGGAGGCTGTTTCATCTATTCTTCCTGGTGCAACATCATCTCCTTTTATGCTGAAAGATTTGTTGAACTGGGTGTGGGTTCGCCCTTATGTGCAGCGTTGTTTGAAGAGGAAAACTTTTACTTCATGCAGGCCTTGGCCCAGGCCTGGACCTCAATCTTGGCAGCATTGTGGCATGCTTGCTCCAATGTGTCTGAGGTCCACTGATGTACTTCAACACCTTCTGTTGTTTTGATGTGTTTTCTCACAGATGCACAATGTAGTCATGGAACTTCTTGGTGTAAATTTGTACTGATTGATCATTATGATGGCACAACTTCCAAAACTTCATGTACTCATCCTCACGATGCTTGAGAGGGCAGTATTCCTTCTGCATGACGCTGACAAACTTGCTCCAAGTGTTGGCAGACACATTCTTGTTTGCGTTGTGTGCTGTAAGCTTCCCACCATTGTGTGGCAGAAATGGATATCTTCAGTGCTGTGAAGCTATTCTTCTGTGTCATTGAAGCAGTTGATGAAAAGTAGTCCTCAAGTTGACAAATCCAACTATGCTATGTTTTGGAGTAGATGTGCCCTTTGGACACATGAATGTTTATTTGACTTGGACCTTGGATGAGCTTTGGTTCTGAAACAATGAATTGAATGACGAAGAAGAATAGGATTGTGTGGGAGGACCAAGCTGCATCATGAGTTCGTGGAATTGACCAAAGAGTGTAGTACACTGCTCCTCGGGGTGGCCTGAATGAGTTTTACTGGATGACCGGGAATCATCAGGAGGTCATTTTTGAGATTCAGCAATCTTTTTCTTGTGTTGATACTCTTACGGGTAGTCTGATACATAATTGAGTTGATGTCCTTTCTGCTGCTGCATCCGTGTGCTTACAGACATGTGAAAATCAACCTCTGACACTTTATTGTGGAATACTTTGATACCATACCAATTATCTACACTACGGTGACAAAGACGATGGCACAAAGGACAACCCAATAGCTTAGCTAGTAAACTGCTGAATTGTAAAGAACATGCAATAAAAAACAATTTGCAGTCAATTGTCACATATTCAAATAGGTATAGTATGTATGCATACAAAAGGTGTAGAAGGTTTGAGGATGCCGATTCTTGCTATCAGAAAGGGGGAAACACTTCCAAACCGATTTTCCCAGGGTAAAATATCACTTCCTGTTGAACATGTCAATTGCACGAATTGGGTGGTTACATTTATGTGATTGCATGAAAGCAGTTACAAAAGAAGACAGTTATGAAATGTTTCAATGTCTACAATGGACGCTGGTATGTCTTCCTGTGGTGTGCTGGTTTGACTCCCTGGTGTGCACTGTGCCGGTGAGCCTACTGACATGGCACGAGTGGACATGGTGCTGTGTGGTGGCTAAGGTTCCTTGTGGCTTGGTAGTTCGACGCCGAGATTAACCTCTGCAATATGACTTATTGCTGCACGGCAACTCAGGGTGCTCTAGTTGAGTTCAGCGTCATGAGAAAAGGTGCACCAAAGTGCTGGATGATTGTGTGGCAGTCCAGCATCAAAGAACTCGGTGCTGAGGTGCATGCGGATTGGTGCTGCATTGTTGGGTGCACGGCATTGTGTGGAGGTGTGAAGAGTCTCCAAGCAGTGAGAGGGTGGACCGACTCAGCTATATGCCGGATCACTGAAACTCAATCTCGGCATCTTCTACGGTGAAGTCGCCTGTTTTCTTCAAACAGTTCAAATTTCTCTCTAGAAGGATTACTGACTAGAATAGCATTAAGCTATCCTGGAATGCACTTGAACTTTTCTAGTAATGTTCCAGATGGATCTTCTGCCATTTTCTTGATTCAGCTTTTCCGTCTCCAGTTATGGACATTTTTCTCTGATGGGTATCTCGAAGGCCTGGAATCTGACAGCTGGCTTTTCTGGGGTGTATTAGTGCACGGTTGACAAAGATAACTCTGGAAATGCAGTTTATTTATATGTTTTTGTGTCATGGTAGTCTCTTTAAAAACAAGTCCAACTAGGCTGTCAGGCCTTAACCGATCAGTGCTGTGATACTGTGTTGTAAATCTGTGTGAGAGAGAGGCACAGAAAGGAAAGCATTTTTTTAAAAACTTCTCTTTCGTTTCTCTGTCATCCAAACACACATTTAATCCTTCGTAATATGGTTAGGTTATTTTAACTAGATGAGTATATGGCATGACACATACATGCTTTGTTATTGTCACTTTTTTGATTGATGCACTAAAACAAGAAGTTTGATAGCTCTGTTTGCTTCCTCCAATTTTATCAGTATACCAATTTTCCCAAATACATTATTTGTGAGGGCAGGCAGCATGTTTAGTAGATTTCCCATTCCCTTTCCGAAAGTATGGGCAGAATGCCAAAGCCAAGTTTTCTCATAAGCCTTGTCACAAGGTTGAAACCTAAGGTTGTCGAAAGTCAAAACTAAAGTAAAACAAGAAGTTCAGTTGTTCCCACAAGGGGGTCCTGTATGAAAAATAGACTCCACTGGCTAGGCTGGGAACTAAAAGTCACATTTACCTTTATATTGATTGTTTAGATTTTTGTTATAATGCAATAAAATGGAAATAGCTATTTAGTTCAACTTTGCTGGCTACAATATGTATTTTAATGGTTCACTGTAAATGAATTTCACAGATTAACTTCAAAAGATTTATTCCATTCCTTACCAGGGAGAAACCTTAATATTGTAATTAGCTTATCTAGTTTACTCAGATTCTTTTTTTATACCTTTAAAATAACTAATAATAAATATCTATTTCATCCTTAATGCATTACTAGATTTTAAATATCAAAATGTACTATAGGATGGATTTAATCAAATAATTCTTTTCACAGGCTGCTGCATTAGCTCTTCGCAAAGTTCCTCAGTGCAACAGCTCATGGACAGATGAATTTATTCGACAGTAAGTAGCTTTGATCAGTAAGAAAATTGCTCCAAAAAAAAAAAAAAGCATGGAACTGACATGCTTTATTAGTCTTTTTGTCTTGGCTTAGCAGATACAATGCTCATTTCCAATTGACACAATATGCATTTCTGATTGCAGGTATAAAAACATAAACATCAGTGTCGCAGTGCAAACAGATAATGGTTTGTTTGTCCCAGTTGTTAAAGTATGGCATCTAGTATCCCATTAGATTTCCATTTCCGTTTGAGATACGTGAATGCCAAACATTCACTACGTTTAATAGCTTTTCATTTAGATAGTGTGTCCAACTATAGGAATTTCTTAAAGATACTTCTTTTACAGGATGCGGATAAGAAGGGTTTGTCACTCATTGGCGAGGATGTGAAAATTTTGGCACGGAAAGCAAAAAGAGAATTCCTTGAAGCCAGCTGATTATGAGGTAGTGTTTTCAATTGAGTTGTAAAGACTGAGAATGATATTGTTACGACGATCTAGATCTAGACATGGTGTATCGCTGGCTAATAATGCTGATCATGCAGGGTGGCACATTCACAGTATCAAATTTGGGAGGGCCATTTGGAATAAAACAGTTCTGTGCTATCATCAATCCTCCACAAGCAGGAATTCTGGCCGTAGGTTCAGGTAATGTTATTTTGCAATCTTTTAGATTGTTATTGTGGTTGTCTTCTAGATTGTTATAAATTAGATTGGACATATTGATGCAAAATGAAATCAACATTGTCTCTGAAGATGAGGAACAATTTACTAATTTAAAATTGATGAATTTCAGTTGATCAAATCTCCCGCTCCAGGTATTTATTTCATCAAGGTGTTTTGTATATTGTATGAAGTAAATAGGCTGAATTAACCCCTAATTGTTTGAACAGCTGAAAAGCGAGTTATTCCAGGAGCAGCTACCGAACAATTTGATGTGGGTTCATTCATGTCAGTTACTCTTAGTTGTGATCACCGAGTCATTGATGGTAAGTATACTTTAATTATGGATGTGCTAATCAGTGGTATACTGTAATCGGAATTTGTCTTCCATTTGATTTTGCCATATTAGTTTTACACAAAAGGCTATCAAATTATAAACTCGCAAATGGCCGTGGGTGGAAATGATTGGATTGTAATTTTTAAGACATTGGAGCTATTATAGAAACCTCAGTGGGGAAGCAAAGATGAAAGATCTTCCTGCTTTTTGTATCTCACTTTGCTTGTGACTAGTGGGATTTCTCTTTATATTATAGAAGTTTCCTATTTATTCTGACAGTTATCTGCTTTTATCAGGTGCAATTGGGGCTCAATGGCTGGGGGCATTTAAAGGATATATTGAGGATCCCATGACAATGCTACTTTAAGCGGGAGTTCAAAGGAGCTAGAAACATCTGCTGCATATGTTGAAGCACTAGATTTGGTCTATCATTTTAAAAGTCAGTTTGAAATGATAAATTCAATTTTCCTATCATTTGCCCAGAGCATTTTCTTGAGAAGGGCATTTTAGTTCAGGTGGTGGGATTTACTTGCTCAAATAATCTAGGTTGAGTGACGTCACTCTTGCAGGGAAGGCTGGTCATTTCGCAGCTTCCTCAAGGATGCGGAAGGAACTTATTCATGATTTTTGCTTGGAGGCTATTCAATAAGGTTACACTTGAGGTTCTTTGTAAAATGGACAGACAATTTTGTTCACATTATCCAATTCCAAGCATTTTCTTTTGTTCATGGTCATATCATATAAATGTGTTTGAGACTTGCTTTCATGGGTATTGTGGTCATAGTTTAGAGGAAGAAGAAACATTTTTACTCGTAAATTTGCGGGTAAAATTTTCTTCAGTAAGTAATGATTCTTGGAATTGTAAATTCCTTTTCTGGAAAACTGTAGTTTAACTAACGGATGTCACCGTATTTTCCTCTTGGTTGACAGGCACATTCCAGTGAAACTTTGTGTTTATCCTGGTCCACCTTTACAGTTATGTTGTCCACAGTATTCTATTTATCAGTGTCAATATTTTTGGGTTATTTTCTAGCTTTTATCATTAGATGTTAATAGAATTAGCTGTGTCAATCTTCATCCATCATTGATTGTGTAGTTTTTTCTCTCCTTTAAGACTTCACTAAATAGTAAATCTGAACTAATGAGAACAATAAATTGATGTCTGGAATTAAGTTTTCAATTGACAGCGAAATTTTTGAACATGTTGCATTGTTAAAATGAAGGCTAATATTGCCAGATTATGGGGCTTTACACTATTGTTCATTTGGAGTCCATGAGTTACATAGATGCGTAATGAAGATCAGAATATTTGTAATTTTATGATGCAATTGTGGTTAGGATCCCAATGAAGATCAGAATAGGTGTAATTTTATGATGCAATTGTGGTTAGGATCCCAATGAAGGGATACGTTAGATCATGTAACCCACAAATCTAGAGTTGGATCCCACAGAAGTAAGATCTCAGGCATAACTTTAACAAGAAAGAATAAAATTTCCCTCTATTAATATGAGGTGAAAATTACAGATTTAGACACAATGGCATTACACTCTAAGGAAAGTCTTATGACAAAAATTGTAAGCATTTACTAAGAATTTCAATACTATCCTAAGCTTGTAAACTCTGCAAAGCTCCTACAAATCCCAAATTAGCTCAATTCGACTACTTCTACAAAACTCCACTTAGCTCAAATCGGCCCCTTCACTATAGATGCCTCTTGTAGGCGATCTCCAAGATAGATAATCCCTTACATGTTCTCAACTCCCTTATAGAATTTGTAGGCATAGGCGGGAGAATAAAGATAACTTTGTAAATGAGAAGATACTTTGCAAAGATTCTTCAAAATGCTCTAGATTGCCATTGATTCTCCCAATTGGTTTGGAGACAACTTATAATGATTTCTCCCGTATTAGATCAAGCTTGACCTAGCAAGAAAAATGGACCAAGGCCCACGTGATCCTCCTAATTGTATCAATGTTGAGAGGAGATTTTGTAGTACACATCTAATCATGTGGTATAAGGTAGTGGCCTTGTAGGATTTGTAAGACTTTGCGACATAGCAAGAGCTCGACACCATCCATAATGCATTGTGGCGTTAAGCAAGACTTTATGGCTTTTGTGCGACATGGTTCAAGGTCTTATGTTTTGCGTTATGTTAGGCATTTGAGACACTAAGTAGTTTTGCACGCATAGCTAGTGTTGCGTGATATTGATAGTGTTGTGCGGCTAAGTATTAGTTTGTGCGGCAAGCACAAGCCTTCTTTGTGTAGAAAGATTTTCTTAGCATGCGAAAAAAATTATGTAAGGCTCTAGGTTTGCACGCCATGCTCAAGATTGACATGGCATTGTGTAAGTCTTTATTCAACTAATTCTTAATGTTTTTGGGTGATACATGTCGTGTGAATTTTGTTGCTTTTGCATCACACACCTCGTAGGGAGAAACTTGACTCCTTGATCTAGTGGGTTGCTCAAGGTTTTCAATGGAATGACCAAGTCTAGTAATATGTGCTTCATTAAACCAACATGTATCCTCAACTTCTCTACCTCTCCATTTCACTAGGCATTATTTGCATGTTTTCTTCACGATGCGGTAATGTGGAATGCATTTAATTTCTTCATGCCTCGATTATGGTAGTTGGCGTATCTAATCTAATTCTACACAATTTCCTTCTCCACTTGTTTGCCCCTCAAAATACATGTATAGATCCGTTACATTGAAGATAGTTAAAATGTCTATCCCTTTTTGCTACTCCGTCTTTTAAATGTTCTTTGCGAATTTCTTTCGGACTCTACAAGGTCCAATCTTCTTTCACTTGAGATTATCATATGTTACTCATGTGAACCTTTTTTTGCATAGGCGTAGAAGAGCTAAGTATCCAACCTCAAACTCCTAAGTGTCTTCTCTTCAATTATGCGCGCTCCTTGTACCGCACGTTACTTTGCTCCAATATTTTGTGCTCATGGTCGTGGTATTGCATAGTTTTTGCTTTTGTGCTTCTACCTTCCTCTCATGGCAACTCTCGTAGCTCCAATCTCTTGGTCTCACTCAATAATCAACCTTGAAAGGTGATTTCATAGTGTGTCTATTTATAGAGTTGTTTTAAGTAACTCCACGTGCACAAGAATATAGTCCTATGCTTCGCCTTCTCTCCTACCAAAAATTGCAACAAATTGCCTAGGCTACTATTGACAATTCTTGTTTGGCCATGTCTATGGGTGATGCAAAATTAAATTATAACTTGGTGTTCAAATTCTTCCACAATGTGCGCCAAATATTGTGGCCCATGAACTTAGTATCCTTTCAAAAACAATGTTCTATAACAATCCACGTAGTCTCACAACTTCCTAGAAAAAAAGTTGGCGATATGTGTGGCATCATTGGTTTTCTTGCAAGTAATAAAATGAGTCGTGTTTTAGAATCAATCAACAAATATATAATCAAGACCTTTTGTTGTTCTAGGAGAAACCCAAAACAAATCCATACTAAGATGCTCTTAATGTTTCTTAGGTTCGAAAATGATTGCTATAAACCCACATTTTGATTCTTTCCTTTCATTTATTGACATACTTATGCATCTCTACACATATCTGCACATGTATGCAGCCATCAACACCTAGAAGTATCTAACTTATTTGTGACAAGGTGTTATTTATCCCAAATTGTCCGGCTAATCGTTTGCAATACTTTTCTTGGATCAAATTTTCTCATTGATCCTTGTAGCACTCACAACCGTGTGCCTTTGAACAACCACTCTCCTTGTAAGAAGTAATCTAACCAAGGTCTCATGAACAATGCTCATTGGTTCAACACATGCTATTCATGCTTCTCCAAAGTTTTTATTTCGTGTATACAGTTTTTCATGTTCTCAAACCACACTACATCCACTTATATCTCATTTACTAAGACACACCTTCTACTCAATGCATCTGCAACTTTGTTTGATTTTCCACTTATTTGTCTCAAGACAAATGAGTAACTTTGCAAGAATTCAACCCATTTCATGTCTCTTTGATTCAACTTCCCTAGCTATTTATGAATTGTAGTGCTTTGTTGTTTGTGTATAAAACAAACTCTTTGGGCAACATGGAGTGCTTCCATTTCTTGAGCTTACACTATGTGGTAAAACTCTTGATCATAAACTAAATATCTTCTCCTTGTGACATTCAATTTCTCACTAAAATATGTGATGGGTCTTCCTCTTGATTTTTCATAGCTTTGATGGTTACTTTGCTTGCATCATAATCAACTTGAAGCACCTTATTGAAATTAGGTAAGGCTAACATTGGTTATTATGTGACATTCTTCTCTTATTTAGCTTTTGAAAGCTATACTCCACATCTAATGTCCATGAAAACTCCTTATTTCCTCGCATCAATTTTGTGATCGGTGCACAAATCTCATTGAATCCTCTTATTAAATTCTTGTGGAAGCTCCTTAATCCATGGAAGCTTCGGGCCTCTATAATATTCTTGGGTGACGACTAATCCACTAGAGTTTGCACCTTCTCGGCGTAGTATTATTTGAAATTATGGAACACTCCAAGAGTCGTGCAAGCCTAAGGGAAGTTGTGGAGCACTATAAATTTGTTTGAAGTCACGCAAGTCTAATGGAAGCCATGGAATATTGCAAGTATGATTAGAAGTTGTGAAGTATTAAAGTATGTTATTTAAAGGTTTGAAAATTTTGGAGAAGTCGAAAAGTCTTGTGATGGGTTTTTGTGCCTTAACTTCATATTGTTCCTTAATAATAAGAGTTTAGTAGTGTAGCGTTGAGTGGCTTGCATGTCGATATAAACATAGCCGAAATGCCTCGGAGAAAAAATTACGAAATAGCAAATCACACTCATAGCAAGAAGTGTGATGTGAGTAGGATGATGAAACCTGTTAGCTCGGAGTAGAGTGATGAAGGTGTGAGTAGGTTTATTGAAATGATCTAATTTGACCCAATTGCATCGCTGCCAATTCATTTATGTGTATTATTTCTTTGATTAATTAATTAAATCTTGTTTTTGTTGTTTCTTTCCAATTTATGTTTGAATTTATATCTTTTTGTATGTTTTTGCACGTAATTATAAGGGTTGTGTTGTTTAAGGTGATTCTTCATTTAGCTCCCTAACAACATCTACATCATTTGTATCAAATCAAGGTTTGGTTTCCTTACAAATTGAGGCATGGTGGATATATGCGGTCTTCCGCGTTTCTAAGTAGGTAGAAGGTCATTGCGCACATGTTTGATGAATAATTTAAGTAAAAGGTGTGAAAATTAAACAAGCATTGGCAATATTTCACTTTTGCGAGGGTGGGTAGAAAATCAATGTGGACATCTTCCAGGAAGAAGAATTTTTGGGTAGAAGGTGTGAAGGAGTCCAGAGGTTGTGTTTATTTGAGGAAATGTGATGACATGTAGGAGGAATGCTATTTGAAGTCGCAAATATCAAGGTGCGTGAGTTGAGGATTTGTACAAATTAATTTGAACTATGCAAACCCATTTGAAGGCCATGGAAGTTACACACTTACGAGGTGTCATTGTGGAAGATCACATTGATGACGAGACTAGACTAACACAACAAAGAGCACAAGTTGTGAATATTAATGAGGAATAAGAGGATGTGCAAGCCAAACAACATAAGGACGAGATTTTACACGATCGGTAGGATGTGGAGTAAGCCCATATTGAATACCCTAAGCTATTATAAAAATCTAGATTGTACAGAGCTCAAGAAGTATTTTGAGTATAAATATATGGAAGATCCTAGGAAATTCAAATTTTCCCGTGCATGATGTTGAAGGGTCCTGCATCTTTGTGGTGGAAGTATATCTCAACGATAGAGTATAAAGAAGCAAGTTGAAGATTAATACACGGACGGGTTGATTACAAAGATGAAGGTGAAATCCTTGTTTGTGGATTACCAACTCATTTTATTTAAGAAGTTGCAAAACCTATGGTAGAGAGTGCTCGTTGCGAAGGAGTACACTAAAGAGTTTTACAAACTCATCATTTGATCAAGACATGTGAAGGATGATTTGGAGAAGATATATAGGTATATAAATAGGTTGTAGATTGCAATCCAAGTTGATTTGGGAATTATCTAAGTATGTTCAAGAGAGGAAGACTATATGTATGCTCTAAAGGAGGAAGAGAAGTTTACATGCAAGCAAAAAAGCACTTTACCTATGGGAAGGGAAAGGGCACATAATTCCATGGACAAGGTGGTGGCATGGGAAACTATGTGTATCATGAAGGTGAGGCTAGTTCAACATCATGTAGTGAAGGTATGCCTAAAGGAGGAAATGCATCCAATGGAAGAGAATCCATTGAATGAATAAGAGGTTGTGGATTCAACGACACATGTTACAGTGCAGAGAAACAAGGCATAGAGCTTTTGAGTGCTTGCATAACTAGAGTGGTGGTGAGAAGAGCAATGCAAGTATGCACATTGCTTAAATTCATGAAAATGATATTCCAAGTTGTGTAGAATACCCAGAGAAGTGTTGATGTTCAAGTGTGTGTTATTGAAACCACCAAAAGAGGAATTTTATCATGAACAAAGGAAGAATTTATTTTGAACACTTTGTAACTTGGGAGGTAAAGTCTACAAGTTGACAATGGACGACGGAAGCACCAATAATTTGGTTTCACAAGAGATTGTGGATAAGTTGGGGTGGAAGAGGATTAAGCATCATATCCCCTACAAATTTTTGTGGTTACAAAAGTGGCAATAGAGCAATTTCTAATTAAGGGAGACATGAAGGTGAGGTCATGTATGATAGTTACTGATTTGAATGGAAACTTATGGATGCATGTTATGTTTCACTTGGAAGGTCGTGGTAGTTTGAATGGAAGGCTCAACATGATAGACATGCAAATGCTACTTGAGGGGGTAAAGGATGGAAAAGAGTACACTATGAATCCAATGAAGGATGAGGGTCGAAAGTTGAGCAATTCTTGGGTAAGGTGAAGCGAGCAATGCATGTGTTTTTGTTGATAGTGTAGACCCCCTAATTTTACATATGTCCTAAATAAATTAATTCCCCTTCCTCATTTTCCACAAAAATACACTTGAATTAATCAAATATAATTTGATTAATTATCCATTTCAAAATCTAAAAATAACCCAATCCTCACTACATGTCATTATTCTCTATGTTTTTCTACTATTGAATTAAAAATTCAAATGCAAATCCTCACCCACTCTCTTCGTGGTTCCCACTCACCTAAAATCTTCCACTTATGAATTAAAAATCTAAAATCAAATCCTCACCCATTCTTCGTGGTCCCCACTCACCTAATCTTGCCCACATTTTCAAACCATGATTACTTAAATTACTCTAAGTTAATCACTCCCCAGTATAAATACAACCTTACCCCTCCCCTCTAAGGACACGAGAGAATAAGCTTGAATGCCCCATCTAAGTTCTTGCATCCTTTGAGCAAAGAACATCCTTCTACAACATCCCAAATAGCCTCATCCTAATGCCTAAATAGCCTCATAATCCTTTTTCCCATCAGTGCAAGTAAGAGGATCGTTGTTGCGGAAGACCTTGCTCCGTCTTGAAGAAAAGCACCTACATATCACACAATCAGGGCTCAATCCAAGTTTCCTAGCCCATTCCAAGGTTTGCTACAGAACGCGAAAGAGGAGGTAATATTGTTGGTATTTTACTTCCTTGTTAGTAGTGCATTTTTCCTATCTTACATTTTGGCACGCCCGGTTACTTTTGATCTGTTACCATTGATTTCTCAATTAGTGGTGTTATCCATTATGTGTTTATTATTGTTCGTTATTATCTCTTTTTCCATGCCTTATGGCCTTCTTTGGTTAACCTTTACATTGTGGGTAGCGTTTTGTTGTGCGGTGTCTTGTGGTGTATCTGCAGGTTATAACAACAATGAAACTATGACGCTCATCCTATCTTTGATCTCCTCGGTGCTTGGTGTTTAGTTCCCAGTTCTGATTTTTCTATTCATTCATAATCTGTAGAAACACATGAACTAGTCATTAGTTTATCATCTTACTATCATGGGACAACCAATTCGGAAAATATATTTATTCATTTACTTTTGTTAAAATAAGCTGCTTTGTAGGAAGTTAATCATTTTTCTTTCATTCATTTTAGTTAATCATTTCGTGATCTAACTCTTTATTTCTTTTATTATTCTTTTATAACTTTGCTTGTATCAAAATTTTAGCTTCCGGTGAAGTACATAAGTCAGAAAATAAAAAAACTAGCTCTCGGGGTGTTTTTCTCACGTTCAAAATTTTCGTTCAGAGTGCTACTGTAGCCCATCTTCCGGAAGCCATAACTTTTGCTCCCGAACTTGGAATGACTTCATTTTTTTAACGAAAGGTATTGAAAAGATCTATGCAATGGAAAAATAATTTTTTGATTTAGAATTACTGATTTTTTTTTGTTTCATTTCTTCTAACACCGCTTTTTTAACAAAAAAAAAAAAAAACAATTGTAGCTTTTTAAAAAAAATAATTGTAATTTTAATTGTTTGTTAACGTAACAACCTCACGCGTATGCTCTTTCCTCGCACTTTAAAAGTGATCTTGGAAATCAGAAACGTGAGGCCACCGAGCTCCGCAAAACATTTTTTTGCCTTACATTTCAATTTTCCACGACAACACTTCTAGGTAACGTTTTCACACTCTTCTTTCGTCGTTTTTCTTTTTGTGAAAATAATCATTATCGCTATTTTGCAATCATGATTAATTGCAATAATTATTAACATTTAAAAAAAAAAAAAAAAAATAAAAACAAAATCTATTCCAATTGTATCCGCTTATGCTCTTTTCTTGCACCTTCGAGCGATCTGAAAATCAGAAATGGTCGCAATTTTTAGTTTCTTGTTCTAACATTACAGGATCCTCTAGCTTTGTTTTCTAATTGTCATTTCAATCATTATTTTCCTTCATCATATTATTAATATTTTTTTGGTCGTTGGTTGTGTATGCTCTTTTCTACGCCTTCGAGCGATCTGGAAAATAAAAAAAACCACGATCACTTTTCTAACATTTCGTTTGCAGGATAACTAGTAATTTGTTTTTACGTAGGACCACATCATCACTGGAATATTGTAAAAAAAAAAAAAAAAAAAAATCTCGCAAAAAGTACCACCATTCAAAGAAAATTGCTGAAACTAAAAAAAAATTTTAGCACACTCCAAATACGCACTTATTTTTTTGTTAGTGATTTATTTCAAGTTGGAAAGAACCTTGCGTTTAATCACTTTATCATTTTATTTTTGCACGTAGACAAGGTGGATTTCATCACCACCAAAGCTACACAGTGACATGGACTTGACTACCACGCACCAACAACATTTGCATCTGCATTGCACTTTGAGACCTAGTCTCATCACAGCGTTCGGTATTTACCTCGCCCTGCTCTTCACTTACAGGTAATGTTGTCATGCGGCGCATGCGAGTCACGCCTAAATAGTTGTAACAACGAAGCCTGGGCATCGTCCCTGTAAATCTTCGGGGAGTTATAAGGACACCATACACATTCATCCCTCCATCACCTTCCACCTTTTCACAAAACTTGTTTTGGACATGGTGATTCACTCCAAAACAAGAAAGTAAGAATTGGTGAGTCTCCTCCAGTGCTCTAAGGGTTCCCGTACCAATTTTGTCCCCATGTACAAAATTAGGTATATCAGGACTAGGGTATATTAGAGGATGCATCTTTTTGGAGTAATAAGAGCCTACATCCATCATTCCACAACATACTTGTATGATTGCATGAAACAATGATCATTCTGAAGAATTTACCTCCTAAGCCAAAATAATTGGATCCACATGATTGCTTGTTGTTTGAAAACAAAATAGTTTAGCATTGTTTTATCATAAAACTTGGTTGATATCAATGTGTTCATTGTAAAATTTTAAACCCTAGTTGTGTTCCACAAAAAAAAAATAGTTCTCGACCAATTCAATACCAAGCAAAACATCCAAACAATCCAACAATGCAGACCAAAACATCACACCAATTTCATTAGCTTGCTTTAGCCAACAATACATCTACCATAGCTTGTCTTGGCTATATCCAACTGATATTGAGTGACTAGCATTCACTCCCCATATCGTCAATTGTCAAAACATCCTTCATAGCTTGTTTCTAGCTATATCAAACTAATATTGGGTGACTTGTTTGAGTTCACTCATTATTTTGTCCACCATCACGTTTATCCAAATCACAGCCAACACAAATCCTTTCATAACTCATTTTGAGTTATATCACAACCATATCGCGATTAACCTATTTGGGTTACTCTCCCCATCAATAGTCCAGAGCTTGTTTAAGCCAAATCTACACAACGTGCAACAAATTCCTAATAACTCGTCTCGAGTTACATCATCATCATATTGAGATAACTTGTTTGAGTTACTCTCCTTATTAGTCATCACGAGCTTATTCAAGCTAAATCCAAAGTAATCAAGTTCTCATTTCATCACACCTGCTCAAAATTCCTACCCACTTTTCAGCTTAATTAGACACATTTCATCATGGTATTCACTCGTAGTCACAATCATGAAAATGATGATGAAGAAGTCACACAACCAAAACTCACCAATGAAGAACAAGAACAAGTCAATAGGGTGATAGAACAAAACAAAAATGAATATCTATTACATCCTAGCCATGGGGAAAAACTACCCCTAACTTTGGGACGGAAAATTTAAACAAACTCATCAACAACGGTGAATCAAGTTATCACAATGAAATACCAAACAATCCAAATGACTTTGGTGAAAAGAGTTATTCACTAAAATCCAAGACTTAACAAAGAAACTTGAGGAAGCAATGACTAGAGCTGAAAGATTAAAAGACCCCAATCTAGATTCCAATACTCACGACATGTTTGATAAACCGTCCCCGCTTCTCCATTCGCACAAGAATGGAAACTTATGAAAGACACCATTCAGGGACTACAAAAACAATCAAAACAATTCAACTTTGAAGAATTGTGTCCTTATCCATTTGATACAGAGATATCATGCTTACCATTTCCGTCATCCTTCGAAATCCCAAAGTTTGATAAATATAAAATCAAAGGCGACCCCGTGAACATGTCAAGGAATTTTACATGCAATGTCAGGAAGTTGCCTATCGAGACACGTACCTTTTATGATTATTCCCCCAAAGTTTAGGAGGACAGGCTTTAGACTAGTTTTTCCATCTTCCCAAAGGGTCGGTCACGACATTTGCAGACTTATCGGAGAAATTTGTCAAACATTTTTCCTATAACTTAGACTCAGAAATAACCATGCTTGATCTCTGTAACACTAGGCAAAGGCCCAACAAAAACTTTTCCTCCTTTTTACAACGATGGCGAGGAATTGCAAGCCATTTCCTACTCAATACCCGAGAGACAACTAGTTAGCATTTTTGTTCCTAATCTCAATGCCGAATTATCATTCCACATGCAAATGCATTGTTTGAATAGTTTCAAAGAAGTCATCGAAAAGGGCACACAAATCGAAAAATCCCTCATTTCTAAGGGCTTACTTAAAGCACCCTTTAGGGACCAACCTTATCGAGACACTCCTCAGAACCAAGAAAAATCTAAATTCTTTAACCGAATCGAAATATAGTCAACGATGGCATTATTGATTCCGCCATGTCTGAAATGTTCAAAACCATCCCATCAACACATTAAAATCCAAACAACCAATCATTATCCCTAGAAAGGAAGTTCCTTCTCGGGATTGACGAAGACGAGTTCACTCCTCTCGGAGAAAGTCTATCTAGTGTCTTTCGTCATTTGGAAAATGCCAATATGATTACATATCCCATCATCAAACCCTTCGAAGAAGGACAACCCAAACCAAATTGGTATAAGGACAATGAATATTGTGATTACCATCGCATAAAAGGGCACTCTACAGATCGATGCATGCAACTCCGCCATTATGTCCAAGACCTGATTGAACGTGGAGACATAGAAGTTGAAAATACTTCTGAGACAAAAACACCTAATGAAAAACTTCACATGTTCAAAAATCCCTTCCCTAACCACGATAACAATTCAAAAGATAAGGGTCAATCATCAAGCAATGTTGAGTATGACTCAGTCATCTCGACCATAGACTATGACCAAGACTTAGTGGCAACTATAAAGATCAAAACTGATTGTGTGATCACCACTAGACAGAAAAAAATGTGGGTCCCTACAACAAAAAAAAATCTGCCACTTCGTCCCCCACATCACCTCCTAATCCACCATCTAATTCCACCACCAATTCCTCTCCACAACCTATGCCATCATTCAATATTGTCAAACAATTAGAGAAGACTGCAGCACAAATTTCCATCATGGAACTACTTAATTCTTCTCTCGCACTACAATGCATCCTTATGCAAACATTGAATAACGCTCGTGTCCTTGAGGACATCAATTCACAACAATTCTAGGCTTTAATCACACATATTACGGTCCCCAATCCTATTTTATCTTTTGGTCCCACTAACCTTCTTAATCCCAACATCACTAATAATCATTCTTTATACATCGAGGGTTATGTAACTCATCATAAGATCAAGCACGTCTTAATCGATAATGGATCCGCATTGAATATTTGTTCCATGAAACTTTTACGTTGTCTAGGTTACACTGAAAATGATTTACAAAACAATATCATAACCATTTGTGGGTATGATAATAGCGAAAAGAAATCTAAAAGGCACAATCACGTTGCCTCTCCAAGTTGGACCCATCACCTTAGACACGATTTGTCATGTGGTGGATGTAGAAGTTGCATATAACATTCTCGTCGGCCGACCATGGATTCATGCCATGAAAGTCGTCCCATCAACATTCCACCAATGTATTAAGTTTCCTCATTTGGACAAGGAATTTACATTACGTGTGGATCCCCAACCTTTTGAGTATTGTAGATTCCTCGAAGGATGGTATCAACATGATCACTATTGTCCATCAATAGATAAATATGCTCCACCTCACATAATCCCTAATGAAACACACATTGATCCTGATACACTCCCTAACAATGATCTGAAACCATCATCTCCTAACCAAAACACATTTTCCAATCCATTATCTTCCGCTAGTCAACCATCTTCCACCAGTCCTCCTCCCACTAATCAATCATCTTCTTCCACTAATCAAGCTTCTTCTTCCAACAATAGTTATTCTTCCACCACACCATCTTCTTCCTCACCTAGCCAACCTTCTTCATCCAACCACACCTCTTCTATTAAGATACCTCCTCTTGTGAATAACCAAACTTCATCCTTCAATCCACCCCCTTCTTCTTATAACCCATTCTCTTCATCTTTTAAAACTACCAAACTGACTTCCCCACCACATGAGGTACCTATTGGTCCCCCATCCCACACATTTAAAATCATTGACACAGGATGTGGTGAATATCAATTTCAAAGATGGTAGACTCCTTTTATATCAAAAAATCCCCACATAGCTACGGAAAACCTAACGCTCCACATCTGAGAATCCATCCCACTTACCAAATGGGATAGTCAGTTTGGAAAAAAATTTGGTTATCTTGACAATGAACATATTCCAAGTTCTTCAGGATCTTGGTTATATAATGATGACTTTGCTCCATGTTATGAGTCCCCTCAATTTACCAAAGCTCACCGAATAATGAAAAACATGTGATGGAAGGGTAAAGGACTTGGTCCAAATGAACAAGGTCGTTTAGACCCGATAAATTACACACAACATCACGGTAAACATGGTCTAGGTTTTAAGGTGTTTGATGTTGCTCCCATAATAATTTCAAGTGATAATGATGACACCAGTTTTGATAATGACATCAGGTCTCCATGTAGTCTTTTTGAGGACCTTGTTGAAACACATCTTTACTTTGAACATTTATCTGATTAATGTCATCAATTTTGAGCCTACACATCCGAATCTCATAGACCATGGCCAACCACATCATGTGGCCATGGACATGTTCCAAAATGATGAAGCCATCGAATAATTCCTTGGAACTCGCGACCAAATCCCTACTTCCGACCATAGAAAAGGATTTGAAATCAATCTAAATGAATTGACCTATTTTGGTGAAGAGATAAAATATTCAGATCCTTCACCCTCGGAAAATTTGGATCAGAAGCGCAAACAGAGGATTTCCCATAGTCAAAATCTCACCGCCACCCTATCCAACAAACATGTCAATAAAAAGTCCCAACATTACACACCAAAATCTTGTACCAACTCACCTAAAACACCGACACCGATGACCTACATCAACCATTAGCATCATTCTCTGAAAAGGATACATCTAAAATGCTTGTAGAAGAAACAAAAGACATAAACATTGGCACCACCGAACAACCAAAAATTTTACAACTTGGCATTAGTCTATGACCAAGAATGCATGGAATTCACAACACTCCTTATTGAATTCCAAGATATATTTGCATGGACATATAAGGACATGCAGGCCTGGACCCATCTCTTGTAGTACACCATCTTGTGGTACATCCGGATGCAAAACCTGTAAAAAAAAAACTACGTAAAATGCATCCCCAAGTTGCATTGCTTGTCAAAGCCGAACTCGAGAAACTCTTGGAAGTTGACTTTATCAAACCTATTGATTATTCGGCATGGATATCTAACATAGTTCCCATCACCAAGAAAACTCCTGGCATTATAATATATGCAAGATTCCACGACATCAACAAGGCTTGTCCCAAAGATGACTTTCCCTTGCCAAATATAGACATGATTGTTGATTCTATGGTAGGCCATGAAATGCTCTCCTTAATGGATGGATTCTCTAGTTACAATCAAATACGTATTGCTGAAGGGGATCAACATAAAATGACATTTACTACACCATGGGGCACCTTTATATTATAAGGTCATGCCTTTCGGCTTGAAAAATGCTTGGTGCCACCTATCAACGAGCAATGACTGTCATCTTCCATGACATGTTACATGATATCATGGAAGATTATGTTGATGATATATTAGCAAAATCCAAAACACGAATAGGGCATCCCAGTGTGTTGAGACACATTTTTGATAGATTACGCGAGTATAAGGTTCATCTTAACCCAAAGAAATGTGTGTTTGGAGTAACCTCTAGTAAATTATTAGGGTTTATTGTCTCACGAAGAGGCATAGAAGTGGATCCTGCCAAAGTCAAAGCCATTATGGAAATGCCTCCTCCTCAAAACCTAAAACAATTACGTAGTCTTCGGGAAAAAAATACAATCTATTCGCATTTCATATCACAGTTGGCTGATAAGTGCCATCACTTCAACCAATTACTCAAGAAAGATGCACAATTTCAATGGAACCATGATTGCCAAGACTCTTTTGCTAAGTTAAAAGAATACCTCTCTAGTCCACCTGTTCTTATGTCACCAGTTGCCGATAAACCCATGTTGCTTTATACATCTGCCACTGAACATGCCATAGGAGCTCTACTAGCACAACATAACGATCAAGCAAAAGAACAGGTTGTATATTACCTTAGTCGAACACTTATTGAGCACGAAGTATGTTATTCCCAAATCAAAAAAGTATGCTTAGCGGTCACCTTTGCATTCCATAAGTTACGTCATTACTTGCTCAATCACACAACTAAGTTGATTGCCAAAATTGATCCTCTCAAGTATTTGTTGTCCAGACCCATTCTCACGGGAAGAATGTCTAGTTGGGTCATATTACTTAGTGAATTTGATGTTGAATTTGTTCTGTAGAAAGAAATTAAAGGACAAGCCCTTGCAGACCAATTTCCGAGGCACCCCTTCCTGGCACAGAACCACTTCATTTCTTTTCTGATGAAGATATTCTACACATAGACATCGTGCCAGCTTGGACTCTATTTTTTTATGGATCTTGTAATCTCCATGGCTCAGGGCTGGTATTTTTCTTATCACACCCAATGGACATGTTATCCCCAAATCATTTCACTTAGCATTCCCATGTACCAACAATATCGTAGAATATGAAGCTCTCATCGCAGGATTAAAACTAGCTATATCTTGGAATCTTACAAAATTAGTTGTATTTGGTGATTCTTTACTTATCATCAAGCAAGTTACTGATGAATACTAGATCAAGGATGAAAAACTTATCCCATATAAATACATGGTGGATAGTCTTCGAAGCTATTTTTGATTAATTAACTTTGATCAAATCCCCAGAATTTGTAATAAATCTGTCGACGCTATGGCAACCATCGGATCCCTATTAGAAATCATCTAGTCAACCCCAGCACATTTTCTCGTTGAACATCTCTTAATGCCTACCTATGATCTTCCTGAAAACACTATGGTATGTGAGATCGTGGGTCCAAATAACCCTTGGTACCATGATCTTTATACCTTCATTCATGATAAAACATTTCCTGCCGACATGAAACCAATGCATAAACATGCTTTAGCACAACGTGCCTCTCTGTTACACCATTTTAGCAAAAACTCTTTATAAACGAGGATATGATGGCACCTTGCTCTGATGTCTTAATCAGGAAGAAGCCTCGAGTGTCTTAGCTGAAGTCCATTTTGGTATCTGTGGAGCACACACGAATGGTATAACCTTAGCCAAGAAAATCCTGTGAGTTGGATATTATTGGCCCACCATGGAAAGTGACGCATGTCATTTTGTCAAACATTGTCAAGCATGTCAAAAGCATGGAAATCTTATCCACGCACCTTCCCAAGCATTACAATCGATAACCACACCATGGCCCTTCTCTCAATGGGGACTTGACCTCATTGGTAAAATCAGACCAACATCGTCATCGATGGACATAAGTTCATCATTACCGCTACTGATTACTTCACTAAATGGGTGGAAGCTATGCCTCTCACTTATGTTACCGGTATCCAAATATCAAAATTCATTTTTAATAATCTCATCTGTCGATTTGGTATTCCATCCACTCTGGTTGCAGATAATGGTAAATCATTTAAAAACTAGGATGTAAAAGACCTAGCCAAATGTTTTCATCAAACTTAAATGGTCCACTCCATACTACCCTCAGGGTAATGGTCAAGCGGAAGCAACCAATAAGACCTTAAAATCCATCATGGAAAATATTTTCAATACCCATGGACGTAATTGGCATACTCAAATTTACCCCGCTCTTTGGGCTTACCGTACATCTTACCACACGCCTACCGAGCCACCCCATTTTCCCTTGTTTATGGTTGTGAAGCCATTTTACCTATTGAGATAGAAATCCCATCCTTGAGGATCTCCCTTAAAGATGTAATTAATGAGGATGAATACCGATCAGTCACGGCTTCAAGAGCTTGAGCTTCTCGATGAAAAATGACTTAATGCTCTCAATCATCTTCAAGTCTATCAAAACTGACTGCAACACAATTATCATAAAAAGGTAAGACCCAGAGAATTTGAAATTGGTGACCTCATTTTAAAATAAAATCAAAAGAATACCACTAAAGAACGAGAAAAACAAGGAAAATTTGAGCCTAATTGGTTAGGACCCTATGTAATTACAACTAAATTTGGCTCTGGAGCCTATAAATTGGCCACTGAAGATGGTCAAGATCTTGATGAACCAATGAATGTAGTTCATTTAAAGAAATTTTATCCTTGAGATGTTCACTATTCAGGAAACAACATGTACATTGTTCCTTCTGTCTTGCTTATCTCTGAATAATTTAAATTTATTCATTTCCATTGGCAGATATTTTCTTTATCAAAATCACATCTTCATATTTATCATCATGAGACAGGTGCTAATATAGATCCTATTAAGTTTGTGAGTATCATACTTCTTATAATATCTCCCATTTTCAGTCGCTTTCACCTATGGTCATACCTAGAAGCTTACTGATGGTAATATATTCCCTTCAAAGACATTATCTCTTTCATAACAAAGCTCTAAACTTCTTTACCCAATTCGTTTGGTCGTCCATCTCAGTCTTTGGTGTTGAACCCTCGCGTCCTACTAGTCGTGTGGGGCTGAGATTGGGGCAACGTTCCTTCCCAAATACAAAGCACTATTGTAAAAATCCATCAATTCAATAACTTATGAATAATTCATTGTCACATCTTTTGTCCTTCATAGTCTTTGGTGTTGAGCCCACACTTCTTCCTGGTAGTGTGAGACTGGGAATGGAGGAAGGTGCCCTTACTCGTCTACGTCTTGTCTTTGGTGATAAACCCTTGCCTCTTACAAGTGGCATGGGGAAAAGCGTAGAGGGTCATTCTCATAAAAGCATAAAAACATTGCAAAATATTCAAAAAAAAAAAAAAAAAAAAAAAAAAAAACAAAAAAGGAATTCACTCGCCTATATTTTACCTTTGGTGATGAGCCCTTGCTTCTCACTAGTAGCATGGGGCAAGGCATAGGGAGTCATTTCAAAAATACAAAATCTTACAATGCTTGCAAATTATAGAATCCCCAAAGAAGTAATTTAGATGCCTAAGTGAAGAGAGAACTATCCCTTCCCCTCATATCTTACCAATCAATGAGGCCACATAATTGTCTAAGCCTAGCACGTGACTCATAACATGAAAGCCATTTTTGAAATTGGTTCAGTTCCGTTATGAAGAATGGAGTCACAATTTCCCAAAGGGATTGTTGTTAGCATTTGTCTCTATATTCATTATCTACCTCCTACGTCCTTCTTGATTCTCGGTGATGAGCCCACACATCTTACTAGTTGTGTGGAGTCAAGAATGGAGTTGGACTTCTTTTCATCATATCATCACCACCATATCCTGCCAATGGAAAGAGAATTTGTGTTATTCCGAGCATAAGTTACCACACGGAACATGGTACATACGGATAATATCTTGGTTTATCACCTCTCAAAAATAAATCTGCACTCTGGTCCATAAATTGCCAATCACAGTGTAAAAATCCACAAACAGTGTGAAAATCGTCAAAAATCCAAAAACAATATAAAAATCCAAAAACATTTGAAAATCGTCAAAAACCCAAAAACATTAGAAACAATCATCCAAAATCCAACAAAAAAATTAGAACTTGTCAAAAATCTAAAAACATTAGAAACACTCGTCAAAAATCTAAAAACATTAGAAAGAATCATCAAAAATCCGAACACATTTGAAAATCATCAAAAAAAAAAATGATTATATAAAAAATCCAAAAACATTAGAAAAAAAAAAAAAATATATATATATATATATAAACAAAAAACAAAAATGTTGTAAAATTGCAAAAACTCTAAAAATACCAACACAATTCAACCTTTGAACTATTATCCCCAACGGATGATCCAATCACTTTATGACTACCAAATTCAAAACACTTCTCCTCGCATGAATCCTCGCTTGGGGAAAATCCGGCTCTCATTGTTTCCTTGTTTGAGGACAATGACCCAATACTTTACTATGTCCTCGTACCCCTGCTTGGGGGCACATCCGATCAATCCTCACTGTGGAACACATTAGGGACATGTTTATTGGTTCTTGTGTTGCATTATTAGTTATAAATTATTAATTAATTTCTTGTATCTTGATATATTATAGGGGGCATCTTGATTTTATGTATCCTGGTGTTCTCTCTAATATTCTTATGTTATCTGATTACATGTCATACTGGGGCATCATATTTTCTTGATGGCCTTTATCTATGCTCTCTTCCATTTGCATATCGTATTGGGGCATCAAACCTTTTTGATGGCCCCTATCTATGCTATCACGCATATTACAGTCTAGTCATCCTGATCTTTTATATCACGATGCATCCTATTATGTGCTATATTAAAATTAAGATGCTTTTCGTCACATGAGTATCTTCCTGCATGATCAACATCTTACTTTACACCCCATCCATTCACCCATACTAATACATTCCCCAGTTTGGGAATCCTACTTGATCACCATTGCAGTTTGTGAATCCTACTTGAAGATCTTTCTCAAGTAGCATTCACTATCCAGCAGCTCCTCCTCCCCCACCATGATCACCATGTATTTGATCCATTCATCCTCGCTCCTCATTTTTACTCCTCCGCCACTTATCCCCATATTACCCTTCTCACCATTCATGTCCCCTCTCACCCATTTGTATTCTTTCCTTTCACCCTTTTGCTTCCCACTTGACAATCTTACTTAATAACCCCTTCTATATGGGATCCTCGGTGGAGGTTTACCCTCTCCCTAAGATCTTCCCGTTGTAGAAGCTTCTTCACCACCTCCCCTCTCATCAAACAACAATCACCACCACACACATCTTCCCATTCCACCTCTTCTGCTTCTCATTCTCGCATCATTACTCTCACCACGCGGGCATCCCAATTAAGGATTCCCCTCACACTCTCCGCCCTCCACTACATATATTCCTTCATCCATTCATGTTACACTCCTTTGTTTCCTTTCTTTCTTGTTATCACCTCATCTCGTATCCTATTCTACTCAGGCATACCTCACTCACTCTTTTCTCATCCTTCCCCAAATTTGTCTTATGCCTGGTCATCCTACTTACATGCTCTCATAGTATGGAAAATTCACTTGAGGGTTCCCCTTCAGTCCATTTTGTCATACCCTATTCCCACCAACTCTATCATCATTCTTCTTCTTCTTCAGCTTGGTAATCTTACTTAACCATTTCGCCGCATGACAATCTTACTTAAGACTTCCTCTTAAGATTGATCTTCCCTATGGCCTTCCCCCATCCCATCATATTTCCCCATATTATTTCTCCCACCTCTCATCACGATCATCTTCTTCAACCTACCATTCCACCCCTATCCCCAATATCATTTTGTCTTTCTCCTTGCATATCATCCCTGTCGGTTAGGTGATCTTACGAAACCTCTCCGGCAACATGACGATCTTACTTAAGAGATTCTCTTAAGCATGACATGTCATCTTACACTCACCCATCACTCTACAATCTCACCATCCATCTTTCCTCTTCATTCCCCATCATCACATATTTTTACCACCACTATCACCCTCCTCTGTTGGCAATCTTACTTAACCACTCACCCAACATGGCGATCTCACTTAAGAGTCCCTCTTAAGGATGATTTGCTCTCTTTCCTTTCCCCATCACTACACACCCTTCACCCTTCACTTTTTCTCGGCATTCCCCATTATCACATCCTTTCACCTCCTTTTCCATTCTCGCAAACACCACTTCTCGCTTGACCACTTGTCATCTCCAGTTTCGCTCACTTGGCAATCTTACTTAACCACTTCCATCACATGACAATCTTATGTCAGGGTCCTCCCTACGCTTAACTTGTCATTGTGAACTTCTCCCTCACCTCATTCTTTGTTCACTTTGTTGATCGCTTCTTCCACCTGGTATCTCCTACTACCCACTTTTTCCTCCTACTATTATCCTTTCTCCACATATCCTCTTACAACATACATCTAATCTCTTCCACCTACAATCACGTTCTTTTCCCCCATTTTCCCCTTCTTGATCCATCATCCTTCATACCGTTTCTTCCCATTCTTTTCATGTCTTGTTTCTTCATCCTCACCTCGTTCGTCCTCATCACCCGCATCCTCTCCTCGCTTTCACCTAGTCCCAACTCATCCCTCCCATTTTCTTTACTCTTTCCACTTCATCTTCTCAAATCCCCCACATTTCTACCCACACACGTGTTCGCCATTATTGTTAACATTCCTCTATCATTATTTCATCATCATCTTCTATTCCCGCTAATAATTGTAAGTGAGCTTTCCTAAAAATCATCAATCCTCATTCCACACGACCTCATTCACTCCCTTGGACCTTCTAGAGTTTCCCTTCATTCCTTCCCTCCTCTAAGCCCACCACTCATTGTTAGGGGGATTTCCCTAACGTCCCTTCATTGGCGTTACCCTTTCCTCTATCCCCTTCTCTTTTCTCTCCTATTTTTTTCTCTCACCCTCCCACCCTTTCTTTCCCTAACGCCCCTCATTGGCTTACCCATCTCTCCTTTCTTTTCCCCCAATCCCACCCTTTCTTGTCCTCTTCATCTCTCCATCTTTCTTGTCTTCATCTTTATCTTCTTCATCATACATCCTTTGTCTATTTTCTTGTAGTCCTAATATCCTCATTTCATGCATCTCTGCATCTTTTCCAATCAATGTCATTCCTCCCCTCTTTCTTCTCTTTACATTCCTTATATTGTTCCCTTTCCACTTATTATCCCCTTTCTGTATTCCCTTCCTTCTACATCATTTTATTTGTTATCCTCTTCTCTCTCCCACCCCTCGTCTTATTTCCCTTCCCCTGTATCATCTTCTTCCCCTTTTTCCATCATGTTTCCTCCTTACTTCCCCATCGATAACTTGGCTCTTCAGCATTGTCCTGTCTTTTTTATCATACCACCCTCCACATGCATCTCCATATGGTCTGCTCCATATTCTTTGCCTTGGTCTTCCTTGCAATGACACGATTCCTTCAATATTCTCCCTGTATTCGCTCTATCTTCCTTTCCTCTCCCCTAATTTTCATGTTTCTTCTGACCACTTCTCCTTTTCTCTACCACCCCTACCTTTTTGTTCATTCTGTATTTGTTTCTCTTCTTTTCTCTACTCTTTTTCACACTTTCCTCGCCCCTCATAGTTTCTTTTTTTTTTCTCCGTTCTACTTCTTCTTTCGTCCTCTTTCCATTTTCATCCATTTCACCCCCTATTCCCACCTCATTTTCTCCTTATTTATCCTTTCCCATTTCTTACTTTTCTCAGCTCTATCATTTCTTTCACTTTCATGTATCCCTCTTTATTATCTTTGTTGCTTCCTTCATTTGGCACATCTCTCTATTTCATCCCTTCACCCTCTACTCTCTTGTCATTTTCTTGTTTTGCTTTGTTTTTCCTTCATCATTCCCTTCTTCCCCTATCATCCCTCTCTTATTTCTACCTCTTTCATTCCTTTTTCCCCTCCCTATCTCCCTTACTCTTCTCATAATCAACCCCCAATCCTATCCATTCCCTTTTCTCTTTCCCACACACCCTCACACCTAGCATTCAAGGCCAATTGAATCCTTTCTCCATTTGCGTCATGTGGTCATTCCAGTCTCTTCCACTCCATTATCGTCCTCTTCTCCATAGAATTCATTTCTCTTCTTTTCGAGAGTTCTGTCATATATTCCATTCTCGTCAGTCCTCTCGAGGGGGCATCACCACATCTATCCATAATCACATCTTCTCATGACATTTTTGTCTTGGAGGATACTATGACATCCATCACTCACCACTTTCTATTCTCCCCACAAACATTCGCTCTACCTTTAGCTTAAGAAAATTAGATTGAATTCTTCCCCCATCCCGTCTACTTTATTTGAAAGGACATTACTTTCATAGTACCCTTCCAAAGAGGGGCAAATGTAGACACCATAATTTCACATCTGTCCTAAATCAATTAATTCCCCTTCCTCATTTCCCACAAAAATACACTTCGAATTAATCAAATATAATTTGATTAATTATCCATTTCAAAATCCAAAAATAACCCAATCCTCACCACATGTCATTATTCTCCATGTTTTTTTACTATTGAATTAAAAATTTAAATTCAAATCCTCACCCACTCTTCGTGGTCCCTACTCACCTAAAATCCTCCACTTATGAATTAAAAATCTAAAATCAAATCCTCACCCATTCTTCGTGGTCCCCACTCACCTAATCTTGCCCACATTTTCAAACCATGATTACTTAAATTACTCTAAGTTAATCACTCCCCCAGGCTATAAATACAACCTTACCCCTCCCCTCTAAGGACACAGAGAATAAGCTTGAATGCCCTATCTAAGTTCTTGCATCCTTTGAGCAAAGAACATCCTTCTACCTCGTCCTAATGCCCAAATAACATCATAATCCTTTTTCCCATCTAGTGCAAGGTAAAAGAATTGTTGTGCAAGAAGGCCTTGCTCCGTCTTGAAGAAAAACACCTACATATCACACAATTAGGGCTCAATCCAAGTTTCCTAGCCCATTCCGACGTTTGCTACGGATCATGAAAGAGGAGGTAATATTGTTGGTATTTTACTTCCTTGTTAATAGTGCATTTTTCCTAGCTTATAGATAGTGAAACCCATACAAAGAGAAATTGCATGTATAGTCATGGAGATAGACGAATCAATGCAACAAGAAATGAAATATATGTTGGATGAGTTTATGGAAGTAGTTTTGAGCGAGTTGTCAAAAGGGTTATCACTTGTGAGGAACATAAGTCATTTTATAGATTTGATTCCAAGATCGAGTTTTCCGAACAAGGTACCGTATAGGATGACACTACAAGAGAACATGGAGATATAGAGGTGAGTTTAAGAGCTATTAAATAAAGGCTTTATTAAAGAGAGAGTCAAATCTCTTGCGTAGTACAAATATTTCTAGCACTAAAGAAGGGTGGTAAATGGTAGTACAAGTATAGGTTTCCATTCCACACATGGATGAAATCATGGATTGTTTGAGTGGCGTGAGGTATTTAGTATATTTTATTTGAAGAAAGGATATCATCATATTTATACAAGAGAGGGTGATGAATGGAAAACAACGTTCAATATACAAGTATTATATGAGTGGCTTGTAATGTCATTAAGGTTGAGCAACGTGATTAACTAAAATAGAGCTATAGGCTAAGAAATAGTTGTCGTGCAAGAAAAGATTAGATAAAAGCTAGAAACCAAAAACAAAACAATTGATTCCTAAATCTAATCTATTCAAACAAAACCTCAGATAGAGTAAGATGGAAGGGAGAAATAAATGCAATACCTTCATTTACCAAATGAAGAGCTCCCTTGATGCTTTGGATGTGCTCTTGGATTGCTTGTTGGATTGAACTTGATTGGTGTTGGATGCTTCATATTGGATGTGGGAAGACTTGGACAACACCTCCCCTTTGATGATTGATCCTTGGATGCTTGGATGAAGGCTGTTGATAGCTTGATTGAAGCTTGAAGGATGAAGATGGATGATTGATGATCAAAAGATGAAGTAACAAGATGATGGCCTCCAAAAACTAGCTCTCATGGAGGATGAGAGTGCAAATTTATAGTTTGTGAGTGGCAAATTGGAGGGTGAGGATTAATCCATGTTGGATTGAATCCAAGGGCTGCAAATTGATGAGAGGATTGGATTTGTGTAGAGATTTGTAGAGAATTCTAGAATGGAGATTTCTAGATTCAAGTAGAATTTTAAAAATTCAAATGGGAGAGGGAAATAATAGTTGGAAGATTAGAGAGGGTTCTAGAAATAGAACCCTCTAGATTTAGAGGTGTATTTGGATGTGCACATGATTAGTTTAGATTAAATGATGTGATTAGGATAATTAATGATGAGTGATTACATGGAATAGCTAGTGGTAGGTGTAGGTGTAGACTAGGGTAGGTGAGGCATATGAATATTAAATTCCTATAAATGTTAAGTGGGATTTAGATAGGATAATTTGATATAGTAAAATGGATCAAGGATGAAACGAGATAAAAGGATTAATGATATATAATAGATGTTATAAAAGGATTTTTAATGATGTAAATGTTAAAATAGAATATTTGGATAAATAATGAAGTTGGTAATAATAATGATAAATGGATTAAAATGAGATATTAGATGAATGATAAAAGGGAAAATGAATTAAAATGGATTGGTGGCGGAGGCTAAAATGCGGGACATGATTAATTTTAATTAGTCATGTAGACATTTTAGGTATATACAATAGTAACCATAGTTAATCTAATGAGGAGGACTAAAACGTTGTATAAATGCAGTAAATAATATGAAATGATTCTAAAATAATTATATTAAATGAAATAAAACCATAGTTATGCCAAATTAAGTAGAAGAACGACTTAGTTGATTGTTGTAGATGGTCACATAATGTCGCAGGTATGACACGGAGTTCGGAACACATAACGGTCACTCGTGAGGTCTTTTGAAGACCAGATCTGGATGATCTAAACTACAGGGGCGCAGGAAGGTACTTGGGCACCCCGAGGTGCCTTGATATGCGCTTTAGAGCACCCTAATCTTCGTAAGTGCCCAAAATTTGATTTTTAGGGTCGGAAGGTGTTGTCGAACACTACCTGTCTGTCACACTGGATTCACCAGGGGAGTTGAATGATGACCTGCAATACAAAAAGAAGTATCAAACCCTAGGAAAAATACAAGATGCAAATGAATGGGTCGATCGACCTCATCCACCAAACCAGTGGACTTATCGCTGAGCGTTGCACTACATTTTGGACTTGGATGTAGTTCTAGTGAGTATGTGCATGTCGTGCCCTAGGTGCTCTCACGTCAGTCACAATTTGAGAAGTAGTGAGCAACAATAACTATAGAAAAATGTAAATAGCATGTGTGCATGGAATAGAATAGAATCCCTCCCCTATGCAATGTGTGTGATGCAAATCTCCTAGCCTTGATGCATGACACTATGTGGATGCAAATGATGTAATGGATGCAACTCTAAATGGAGTGATAGTAGTATGTGACGCTAGGACCCTCATTATGGTCTTATAACTTTATATTTATAGGGCTCTTAAGCTTAATTTCGTAATTAATCCCAACAAGGTTGATTGGGAAAAGGATAAGGATGAAAAATGGCTAGAAAGGCCCCAAAAAGAAGTGGGAAAGGATGTGCATGGATCGGGGTGCCTAGGATGGGAACAGGCGCCCGGACATGCTAATACAAAGTTAGGGGCACCCTAATTTTGGGCTAGAATGATGAGGCAATTGCGAAATGGATGAATAAGTGCTGGAAATATATGGGAACTACGAAATAAAATATAAAATAAAGATGGCCAAAAGATGGGATTAATTAATACCTTATTCACCGATAACCTTCTAAACAAAGTAGTATAAGAATGGGCTAAATAATGTATAAAGTGCATAATTTTGTGTCTACACAATGCATCGTGTACCTTCATGAGGTTATTTAATGAAGTCCCAAACCATTTTTGGGAATAAAATTGATCATGTACCTTAATGCTATCATGATATTCAATAAAACACGAGAAGAACATCTATTGCATATAAGGTAAGTGTCACTTACTACACGATGTGTAAATAACACCACATTTGGGTCATTTTTACATCAAAAATTGATCTTTTAGTTATTTTTCAGATGTAATTCTTGAAAGAATTCGCATCGATTTGTGTGGCATGAAAGTGACACAAAATCGACGTGACTAGACAATTTTACTTGCGTTAATTTTACGTTGTGTTTGAACCACATTTCCACATAATTTGCATACACTTTGCGCGACACAAGACCTATAATATTAAAAACACAGGGTGGTTCAAAGACGACGCAAAATTCACTTGATAATTTTTTACAAGCAATATAATTAATTGTAATTACAAATGGTATAATTACGAATAATTATATTGTATTTTTTGTTTGTTTATAAATATTAAATATTATATACTAAAACATTGAGAAATTGTATGATAGTTTGAAAAGTATCCAAATATTATTACTAATAATAAAAGAAGACATTGCTTCAATTCAAAATGTGATTTACAATAATATATACTATAGTGTAATTTCGAGGGAGTATTAAGGGGTCCCTTTTGAATTATTAAAAAAAAGGATGTAAAACCTCATCCTAATGGTATAATTATGAATAATTATATTGCATTTATTTGTTTGCTTAGAAATATTAAATATTATATACTTGAATTATTAAAAAATTGTACAAGAATTTGAAAAGTATACAAATATTATTATTATTAATAAAATAAGACATTGCTTTAATTCAAAATGTGATTTACAATAATATATTATAGTGTAAGTTCGAGGGAGTATTAACATGTCCCTTTCGAATTATTAAAAAAATGTAAGACCTCATCCTAAATATCCAAGTGATTGGTCTTATCATCTTCCCTCTGATCCTCACAATCTTCTTGCTCTTCCTAAACTTGATCATTCTCTTCATCATGCTCCTTGTCTTCATCGTGTTCCTCGCAATCTTCTTGCTCTTCTTGAACTTGATCATCATCATCTTTCTCTAAATCCTCTTCATCCTTCCAATTTGTTTTACCCTAAAATTTTTAATGATAAAATGTTAAAAGTGTGAAATTTTAATTTATAGTTTGCATGTACAACAAATTGAACACTACATGTATTACCGATACAAACTGATTATCTTGGGCCCACTGATTAAAGGCTTTTGTGTTCCATCCCAAATCTTTTAATGTCGTACTTTCTTTGTTTGTTGTGTGCTTCTTATAGCACTCTTCCTGCGAATACATATATATGGTTAAATTACATATATTACTATTTTTATTTAAAAATACATTAAAATAAAAAAATTAACTCTATAAATAAATTATATAGAACTTACAAAATTTTTAGCGGCATCTTCTAAGTTTTTTCGGCCCAAATAATGAGTCACCAATAACCCTTTTCTAGACTTTGGCTTCATACCCCTTGAGCACATTACTTTTGATACCTGCATCAATTACAATATGTATTAAATTTTTAATTGATCACCATGTTATACAATTACCATTGCATTATGATCATAGACCATATTTGTCTTTTATAAGACGTTAATGGAAAGTAGACAACATAAAATATCAAATTATAGAAAACATGTCTATCAACCAGAGTGTAAAGATTTAAATAGTCCTCTTAATAGTTTAAATGTCAACATGTATCATTTCTTTCGCTAACTAACCCGAAGCCCTATTAGTATTCTCTATTAGCCACTTATCACACAAAAACCGAACCCATAATCTTTCTCTATTTTGGGAGGTCAAAGACGTCTCCACTCGTCATTTATGTTTTATTCGTTGTGAACCTGTAAATTTTAAATATAAAAAAATATTTCAAACTATATACTATTTTTAAAATTATTGACGTAACGTAAATACCATTAAATTCCTCTTTATTCTCCTAAACCCTTATGATACAAATTTGTCAATTAGCATTGGGTCACAAAGTGGGTCCTCCCGAACTCGGTGAAAATTACATCAACCAACATTCTTCGTCTCTCAAGTGGGATTTGCAACAATTTTAGATGACAATATGAATGAATCAATTTTCGTGTTCGGTTAACTATCCTTTTTTTAAATGCTTGTAATCTCAAAAATAAAAATCACTAAAAATGACATATAAAATAAATAGAAAAAAACTTAAAATACAATGATAAATTATCTAACTCAAAAAAATATACTGAAATATGTACTTACCTCGAATATCCATTAATATCTCGATATCATCATTTACATAGAGGTCCATTTTGAAGTCCCCTTACACCCGATGTTTATAATTGTTACGAACAAGATGAGAGGGTCTATCAATGTTTATTACTGGAGGAGACGAGAGTGGATTATTATCCCCCTTAATCCACTTGGGAGTGGGTCATTCATACTTGTTGGGGAAGTCTCTCTCCATTTCACTTTTTTATTCTTTTTTTTTTTGCTAAAAGGCTAAGAGGGACCAACCTTTAACGAGGATCTGTAAAAAGCACGTACTCATTAGAAAAGAATTAATTAAAACCACTTGAAATAATAATTGAAGACTTTATACATCGGTGCGCATAACTCGCTCATTCTATGATTGCCCTCATCCTCATGTCGGTTTATATGGGATGTAGACCTATCATAATCAATTCATATTATAATTGTTCAATTAAGAGAAAACATTTATATTAACAAATAAACTATAAATTTATACCTCCATGTAGGGGACACCCTTAGAGAAAACGAGTCCTGCGAGTTTGTATAAGTAGTAGACCTATCATTATGAAGATGTATAATTATAATTTTAAATATGAAAAAATATTATTAAATTACAAAATATATTATAAACTTATACCTCTATGGTGGGTGTGTAGAGGTCGATGAACATCAAGGTGGCACATGGGTTTCATCTAAATCCTCATCCATGTCATATTGTGTTGGACCTCGATCTATAGAGACACCATAGGCAAAAAGGCATAAAATGTCTTTCTAAATAGGTTGTATCCTCTCTAATATCAAAACCAAAATTATAGAATGCATTGAGTGAGAAAATAACCTTTTAAAAAGATACCAAAAATAAATATATTTTTAAGTGCATCAAATACAAATTTATGCCCAAATGTAGTTTCTAATGAACATGAGAATTATTCTTTGAATTATAATGTTAGCAACCAAAATAAACAATTAGAGTCTATAGGAGATGAGAAGACACGACAAGAGAACAATGAAAATAATATTACTAAACCCACCATTGATGGACACTTTGTTGTAGATCTTGATGACTAGGAGGGGCCCTAGGTGTACGGGAAAATCGGAGCGATCTTTCTTGAAATACAAGAGGATTGACATCTTGATCATAATTGTATACTATATCATCCATATCAAAATATGAAGAGAGAACAACATGCCTTGCAGATTCATAAGTGATATGGACTTGATTAAAGGGATGGTAACCACTACATTTTTGCAAGGCATGAAAAAAATTCATGGTCACATAAACAATAAGAAATGCACCCAGAAAAATCTCACACTTGCCCCAAGGCAGCCCTAGGGTGTGGAAAATAATAGGCCTAATGTGAAGGAGCCAACAAGATATTTTTATATTCCACTTTACAAATTTGTGTTGATCGAATATTATATTGTGCCTTGTGGTTTACACAATTTGCCATTAAATTTACCCAATTTACCTTAGGGTTTACATAACATTCCGTATGGTTTACACAATTTTCCTAGGGTTTACACAACTTTACCTAGGGTTTACACAATGTACATTAGGGTTTACACAATATTCTTTATATTGTACACAATTTACCCTATGGTTTACACATTTTATGCTAGGGGTTATGAGATTTATCCTAGGGTTTTTAGATTTATTTAGGATTTACATAATTTCATTTCAAATCTATTATAGTATTTACACAATTTATCACGAGATTTGCATTTTACATCCTATAGTTCCCATACATTATTTATCAAATTCAAATAAAAATGTGCATGCCCGTAATCTAGGATCTGTCACATACTCTTCTTCTTCCTCTAGTGAAAGATTTTCTTCCCTTCTTGGTGTTGTAGTCACTAAATTATGCACTTACTATATACATCTAACCTCTAAATATTTCATTTATATGCATGATTCCTAAGCAAGAGAACTAGTCATTAACAACATTTTTACTTTTCTTTGACATTATTTTTATCCTTTTCATCTTCATTGCTTATTGGTTATGATTTCTAACTTCTAGTTTTACATACTCTTGGTCGACATCTTTCTCAACTCTGATTTCACTGTTTACCTTTTTGAACACGCTATACGGGACCATCCATTAAGGACAGGAGTGCCGGATATTATTGTCCCCTTTAGGCACTTTTGTCCACTTTCTCTATTTTGTTGGGATGCTACTTATTTATTATATTTATTTATCACTCTTAGTCGAATTTTCACTTGTTAATGATGAAACTTAAGCAAAGGAATCATATATATATATACATGTATTATTTAACATCATTAGGGGCAATCATTTTCAAGGGGCAAGCATTCAAGAGGAACACATTATTAAAGGATCTAATGTTTTATATCTACTACATCAAGGACTACATTTTGACACTACATACTTCACTACATAGGAGGGTTTATTCTGAATTCCATACCACACATTTGCATCGGGACAAAGTAGTTATATCCCACTATTCTATGTGTGACTATCACTAAGGCATCCTAGTTCAAGGGACACCATTTCAATCACACACAGAATAGAACTACATTGAGTTTGAAATATAGTATGATTAACTAAAAATATAAATGTAGATACTAGTTAATCTAAGCTATGAACAATTGTAAATAAAGTAAATAAATGTAGTAAAGAAGCATGTAAATGATCCAAACACTTAAACTAATGGAAATAAAAACCCTAATACGCAAGAGAGAAGAGGAAAGAACTCAACTAAATAGAAGATGCTCGTGGGATCGTGTGTCAGACGTGACTCGAAAAATCTGGAAGGAGAACAAATGTGTGACAAATCTAAAAGGAAGGATTTGGCTTGATTTCCTAGACCGGAGCACCTAGGAAGGGGTTGGGGCACTCACGAGTTCTCTGTGCATGTAAAATGGGCACCCCGGTCTATACAAAAGCTCTTAAACTAATTTTCAAAGGTTTTGAAGATTTTTGAAACCCTCGTTATCTGTCACATTAATTTCATTGCCTCGCACCGGATGTCACCAATAATCCAAGGTGAATAGAAAGACTTGTAAAACCCTAAACAAAAATCAATCCCTAAAAAAATAAAAATGTAAATGAATGGGTTGGACTGCCTCACTACCACAACAGTGGAATTACTAACTGAGCGTTACACTAAATTTCAAACACAAATGTAGTTCTGGTGAGTGTGTGCATAATGTGCCCTAGGTGCTCTTATGTTTGTGAAGTTGCATTTTTAAGTATGTAGAGAAATAACATGTGTGCATGGGAAAAATATAATCCTCCCCCTATGAAGTGTGTGATGCAGATGTCCTAGCCTTGTGCCTTGTGATGGAGCTATGTGGATACATGTGATCTCCAATGCAATAGATGGATGTAACTCTAGATGGATGATAGTAGTGAATGATGTTAGGTCCCTCATTATGGTCTCATAACTTTATATTTATAGGGTTCTCTTGATCTAATTTTTTAATTAACCCCGAAATGGCCACCACCAAAAGATAAGGATCTAAAATGGTTAGAAATAGCCCAAAAGTGGTAGAAAAGTGTGAAAAAATCGAGGTACCCCGGGTGGGACCAGGGCGCCCATGGGCCCCAATGAGGCTAAAATAATAGAAAATGACCGAAATAGATTGGGCATGTAGGTGTAAAGGTTGGGAATGAAGAAATAAAATAAAAGAAGATGGCTAAAAGACTAGGGTTAATTAGTACTTTCTTCACTCAGGAAACTTCTAAATAGTAGTATGAGACCGTGACTAAATAATGTCTAAAGTGCATTATTTTGTGTCTAGATTTTCCCGCACTTTATGTTGGTGAGTGGAAATTTCAATAACGTAAAGTAGATAGAGATGTGTACCTGATGTCGATATAAGGTAACGAGAAGGCCCGTCGAAGGACTAGACAAAGCCTGGAATAAAAAGATGATGGAGCATGGAAACTAAAGATGAAAATGGGCAAAAAAGTGATGAGAGTGAACCTAGGTGGAACACGTGTGCTATTGATGATGTGTGTAGTGTACCTGCATGGTTAGTATGTAAAGTGTGATGTCGCGAAGTGTTGTTGTTGATGTCATCGTTGTTACTTTGTTGCCCCATTTGACTACTTGTTTCTCATACGACCGAACCTACAAGGAGAAAATGATCAAGTAGTCAAATATGTATGTATGTATGTGTAAAAACGCAATGTAAAAGACACATGTAAAAGTATGTAAGTGTAAAATATGCAAATGAAAAAGTGTAAATAGAACATGTGCACCTGATCCATGTCGAGAGAAAGAGTGTAGAAGGATATCCTGTACTGCCAGGGGTTTTTTTGGGTGATCCGATGCCGTAGGCCAAAGAAAGTATAGGGAGGAAATGCTCTGTGTCCTCTAACCTTTAACTACTTCCTTGAACTATGTGTGAAGAGATCTTGTATTGTCCTAGTTTTTGGGCAATCTGATGCCACTGGCCGAAGTAGTGTAAGGAGGCACACCCACTGTAACCTCCAAGCCTGTAACTGCTTCCCAAAATGCTAAGGAATCCATGTCCTGTAAAAGCCGTTGTGTATGGATTTCGTAGACTGGTTTGAACTCACTCGTTGTATGTAAACCCACAATGTCAAGGGTGGAAAGTGCACTGAATTGAACCGGTGTAAACGTGTTGTGTAAACTGTAAAACCCCAAATGATGTCCCCTCTTTGGGGGTGCATGCGACGTCATTGATAGGAGAATGCAGCCCCAAAAGAGGACCAACTACATGTATTATGAAACTCTTCCCTACAGGGGGAGGGAATGTGCTTGGTAGAAACCAAGGCACACATAAACAAGGATGGCTAGCCAAAGACAAGTGTTAGTATAGAAAAATGTGCATGTATAAAATAAGTGTAAAAATACGCAAATAGTGTGTAAACTACGCAAAAGTGTAAAAACTACCAAGCAAAATAGTGTAAACACACAAGAAGATAAGTAAGCCACACAAAGTGGGTCATAAACATGGGACATCACTCACGATGTTGCAAGACACGCAAGGCCATCATGACCGCAAACAAAAAATAAGTGTGCACACCAAACATAGGGCAAGGCCCATATACAAAAAAAACAAACAATGACAGAAAATATAACAAATAAGTATGGAAGTAAATATCCCTGCATAACAAATGTTACACATGAAGCACTCGTTAGCATGTTAGAAAGATAACTAGTATGTCAAAAGTGTGTATAACCAAGTAATGTAAAGTGCTAAGTACAAAATGAAACAATAACACCTAGAAGAGACAAATGTGGATGCCCCCAATGACCAGTGTAGGAAGGGTAGAAGGTGAGCATCCATGTTGCATGTAAGAGACTTGTATCTGTGATCACAACTAGAAAAATATGTGAATGCACACATGTGTGGATGATATAGATAAATGCATACAAACAATCTAACTAGCATGTGTAATAAAGTGACCATGAACAAACACAAGTAAGCAAGAATAAAAGAAACCATAATATGCAGTATGTTGTGGATGGATGGAATGGAATGCAAAATGGAGTGATAGGAGCTGCGTGCCCCCCGAGTGAATGGAAATTTATGCAATGAGGTTCATTTTTTTTTCCCCTCAACAATCAAGAATGAACCGTAAACGAGAGTGTGTCATCGGGAAATGGTTGAAATGTGTGTTGTGTCTAACATGTTGTGATGAATGTGTAGGTGTAGTGATGAGATGCGACCTAGAAATGATGTGTGTGTGAACCCTATAGCCGAAGTGTATATCACAACTAGATGAACATATAAGTGATGATTTAGCCTAAGTGTATATCACTATGAGATGAATGGATGAGTGATGATTTAGCCCTAAGTGTATATCACTATAAGATGAAAAGAGGGAGTGGTGATGTAACCTAAGGTGTATACCACTACAAAATGATAGAATAGGTGATGATTTAGCCTAAAGTGTATGTCACTAGCCTAGGAATTTCATGTGATGAAAGGTCGAATAGTAAATGTGTGATGAGTGTAAGGTCCATTTGATTTGTAAACCCTCGACAGTTGAGTATGGACCGAGGAACTAAAGTGCATCATAGGGTGGTGAGTGTAACACGTAGAAGACAATGTAGTATATGTAATGATGAAAGACGACCATGTGATGAGTAGAATGTGTAAATATGCGATGTGTAGAATGCAATGCAAGATGTGTAGAATATGTAAAGTGTAATGTATGGAGTGACATGTAATGTATGTAGATAGGATAGTAATGTAGTATGTAGGATGAGGAGTGTATGATGTTAGACGTGTAGATGTATAAGTATGATATATGCATAATGACGACTAATATGATGTATGATATAGGACACGTGATGTGTGATGAAATGCAATGTGTAATGCCTATAGTGCGTGTGTGTGGGTTCATGTCCAATAATCTCTCGGCAATCAAGTGAAGCGAAGCACAAGGGTGTGTCATCGGGTAAGGACGATGCTACATGTGTGAATGGGTATGTGTATGTTAGGAGATTTATGGATGAGAATACAAAGATGATGAATGCATATATGCAATGATGAGAAATGTGCCTATGATGATGATGATGGGGGGATGTTATGCCCCCAAGTGTATGAATGATGGAGGTCTTATTCAAAAGACACTAAGTGGATCAATTTAGGGAGTATTTTCCTTAACAAAAGTGGTGGAATGCTGAGGTGGCAATGTCACAGACAACTTGAGTGGAGAGGTATTTTCTTTAACAAAATGATTAGGAAACAGAAGTGGAGTAGGATGATGAGAAATATTGAATGGTGGCAGCCTTGGTGGTATTGATGATGCTACCGAAGGAGAAGGGATATTGATTTTGAGAGGTGGTTGCGCACTTTGACTTAGTAATTGCAAAGAAGGCGCATGAGAAATAGTGGCGTGATGCTCATTAAGTGGAGAAGAAGCAACATCAGAAATAGGAGAATTATTTTTTGACTAATAGAAGAATCATTATACACATGTGAGGGATTGTCAATATCAAGCATGTAATGAATAAGAGAATCATTGAGAAATTTCTTAGAAATATTAGAAGGAGGCTCACTAGTAGCCACATAGCATGGTATAGTAGTTGGAGATGTGCATGTAATAGAATGTTGTGCAACAAATGAAATAAGACCTTGACGCTCAAGATGCTTGATTATTCGTGGAAAAGTATGACAATCATTATCATTATGTCCATTTATTCGTTGATAATTGCAATATGGAGGACCTTGATATTTTACTAACCGATAAGGATAATAGTAATGAGTAGTCGGTAGAGTGATCAACTGATGACTGAGAAGTTGAATAAGGATGTCATGTTACATTGTATTAAGCTCAAATATGAGAGGCTCAAGTAATGGCATATATTGAGGTTCAACTAGATGACATGTAGTGGACATAGATTGCATAAACGATGGAGAATGAGCACAAACATGTGATTGAGAAACATCCTCAAGCTGTTGAATTTCATATTTGAGAGATATAATCGTGGATTCCATGGCCATAAATCTATCTTGAAATAAATCATACAAAGTGTGGATTGATTCCAATAGGGGTTGAGTAGATGGAGGATCACTAGGGTTGGAGTCGTCAGATAAACGATCAAATATATGACTTATTTTGTATGGTGAGTTATTTTCATTCGAAGATACATACATCTAGCTGATTTTGCAAAATAGCATGGCAATGAGGACATCTCTTAGGTAAATTAGATAAAGAGACTTGAGAAAATTTGGGAGCCATGATAGAAAAATAAGGATCCTAAGCATGAAAAATGTAGGGTTCACCAAAATGATTAAATAAAAATGTAAATGTAGTTAATCTAAACTACGAACAACCTGTAAATAAAGTAAATAAATGTAGTAAATAAGTATGTAAATGATTGAAGCACTTAAACTAATGGAAATAAAAACCTAATATGTAAGAGAGAAGAGGAAAGAACTCAGTTGAATAGAAAATGCTCGTAGGAATGTGTCGCAGAGGTAATCTGAAAAATCTAGAAGCGTAAACGACTATGTGACAACTCCAAAAAGAATGGATCTAGCTTGATTCCCTGGACTGGAGTGCCTAGGAAGGGACTGGGGCGCCCACGGGCACTTTACTCTACAAACTAGGTACCTTGGTCTGTGTAAAATCTCTAAACTGATCTTCATAGGTTTGGTAGATGGTCAGAAACCCTCGTTGTCTCGCATTAACTTCATTACCCCGTATCAAATGTCGCTAATAATCCAAGATGAATAGAAAGACTTACAAAACCCTAAACAAGCATCAATCCCTAAAAAAGAAAAAATGCAAATGAATGGGTCGAATCGACCTCGATTGCTACAATAATGGGAATTACTAACTAAGTGTTACACTACATTTCAAACCCAAATGTAGTTCTAGTGAGTGTGTGCATAATGTGCCCTAGGTGCTCTTGTGTCAATCACACTTTGTGAAGTAGCGAGTAATAACTAGATGTAGAAAATGTAATAGAATGTGTGCATGGAATAAAATAGAATCCTTCCCCTATGAAGTGTGTGATGCAAATGTCCTAGCCTTGTGCCTTGTGATGGAGCTATGTGGATGCAAGTGATCTCCAATGAAATAGATGGATGCAACTCTAGATGGATGATAGTAGTGAATGATGTTAGGTCCCTCATTATGGTCTCATAACTTTATATTTATAGGGTTCTCTTGATATAATTTCATAATTAACCCTGAAATGTTCGACCACCAAAAAGATAAGGATTTAAAATGGCTAGAAAGAGCCCAAAAAGTGGTGGGAAAGTGTGAAAAGGATCGTGGCACCCCAAGTGGGACCGTGGCACCCATGAGTGCCCCAATCGAGGCTAAAATAATGGAAAATGATCGAAACAAACTAAGCATGTAGGTGTAAAAGGTCGGGAATGATGAAATAAAATAAAAGATGGCAAAAGATGGGGATTAATTGGTACTTTCTTCACTCAAGAACCTTCTAAATAGTAGTATGAGACCAAGACTAAATAATGTTTAAAGTGCATGATATTGTGTCTACATAGTGCGGTGCTCGGTGACAATCACATTGGGGTGACAATCGAGGCCATTCTAACTCAAGCATATGTATTTTTTCATCTAATGTGTGCTTGATTATTTTGTAGGTTGTGAGGGTTTCTTTTGTAGAGTACAAGTGGGACTAGGCGAATCTAATGTGACGTACAACGAGAAAGAAGTGACACGAAAGTACCGGGACTGAATTTATTTCATAGATACTAGACACTATTGGCTAGGCAGCCTTGTCCCATTCCAAGTGCTCATGTCCTTGAGATTATCACATTATAGAATCAAAGCTTATACTGTTTAGAATCTGCCTTTCCAGCCTATTCATCATCCTAGAATTAGTTCGGACCTATAATTACAAATTAAATCATTATACAAACCCTATCTATCAATATTACTTGTATTTCTATAGCTAGATCTTGCTTTAATATTGTTATATTTATTTAATCAACAATACTCGTATTTTAGATTTAATTCATTAAATCATTTGGTGAAATCAATCCCTTGCATGCTCTTTAACGGTTTCATTCTCCTCCAAACACAAAACATACTTGCATTAGGGTTCATATACGCATCTTATCTTTAGATCCAAACCTAATTTTTATCTATCACTTGTCATAAATCAGATCTACAAAAATCCTAGGGTTTCATGCTTCATCCTACCCTTTGGGTCACTTTTTAGGGCTCCCAATTTTCAAAACACCTTTTGTTTCATATCTTGAGCATAATAACTCTATTTTCAAATTCCTTTGAGGTTATTTTTTCGTTTTTCTATATGTAATGAAAACCTCTTTTTGTTTGCCTTGATCTTAGCAAAATTCTTGGAAATTCAAAATTATACCTTTTTACTAATTAAGGCATAATTCAAAAAATACACACTTTTGGTCAAATCCTTGGAATTTTTGATTAAATTTATAACATTCAAAATTACTTCTTTTGTTTTGAAAATTCAAATTATAGTTTCAAATATGGTCATTTTATTAATTTGATGACATTTGCTTTTTGTTTAACATCATTCTTTAGGTCTTATCACCATGATATCTTAATTATTGGTCCCATATCCACTTTTCTATATAATTTGGGGTTATCTCTATCATTTTATTTTCTATCGTCATGGCCCATGCCTCTATTTCTCAAGTATCCTTGTTTCATTTGCTTCAACGACACCAATCTTATTGGAATAAAATAAACTTCCCTCCTATGCTTGTGTGATGCAGATGAACCACCTTGTGCCTTGTGATGGAGCTAGATGGATGCAAATGAGCTCTAGATGCCTTAGATGGATGCAACTCTAGGTGGATGATAGTAGTGACTAGTGCTTGGTCCCTCATTATGGTTTCATAACTTTATATTTATATGGTTCTCTTGTTCTAATTTCGTAATTAACCCCGAAAAGGATGACCACAAGAAAGATAAAGTGTTCAAACAGATAGAAAGTGCCCAAAAAGTGACGAGAAAGTGGGAAAAGGATCAGGGTGCCCCGACTAGGATCGGGGCACCCATCGGTGCCTCCAAGATTAGCTTGGGTGCCATAGTCAAGGCTAAAATGATAGGAAACGATGAAAATAGATTGGGCAAACATGTGCTAAAGGTCGCAATGACGATAAAAAGCAAAGCAAAATGGCCAAAGATGGGGGTTAATTAGTAATTTCTTCACTCAAAAACCATATGAATAGTAGTATGAGACCAGGACTAAATAATGTCTAAAGTGCGTGATTTTGTGTCTACATTTCCCCACTTTATGTTGGTGAGCTGGAAAGCTTGGTAACATAAAGTAGATAGAGATGCATACCTAATGTCCATGAAGATTGTAGTAGAAAACGCGCCAAAGGACTAGACAAAGTGTGGAATGAAAAAAAGATGATGGAGCATGGAAACTAAAGATGAAAAAGCACAAAAAGTGATGAGAGTGAACCTAGGGTGGAAATGCATGTGTAGTTATTGATGTGTGTAATGTACCTACATGGTTAGTATGGTGTGTCTGCCAAAAATGTTGTTGTTGTTGTTGACTTCTTGCTTCTCATACGGTCAAACCTGTAAGGAGAAGACGATCAAGTAGTCAAATACACATGTATATGTAATGAAAAGACTAAAATGAAAGTATGAAAAGTGTAAAAGGAACATGTGCACTTGATCCATGATGAGAGAAAGGGTGTAGAAAGAGGATATCTTGTCTTGGGTTTTTGGGTGATCTGACACCATAGGTCAAAGAAGTGTATGGAGAAAGTTGCATTATTATCCAATTTGTATCTTCTTTAGTGAATATGTGTGAAGAGATCTCTATGCTGCCTAGTTTTTAGGTGATCTGACACCACTAGCTGAAGTAGTGTAGGGAGGCATACCCACTGTAACCTCCAAGCCTCTAACTTCTCCCTAGAATGCTAAGAACATCATGTCCTGTAAAAGTTGTTGTGTACAGGATTCGTAGACTGGTCTAAACCCACTCATTGTATAACCCACAATGCCAAGGGTGGAAATTGAACTGAACTATACCCACAATGCCAAGGGCAAAAACCTGAACTAATCAGATCGGTATAGAGCTCTATATAATATGTAAACCCCGAATGATGTCATGTGACTTCGTTGATAGGAGAATGCGGCCCCAAAATATGAATAACCACATGGATTTTGTAACTCTTCCTACGGGGGATGGGAAAGCACTTGGTGGAATCCAAGGCACGCACAAACAAGAGGCTAGACAAAATAAGTGTTAGTACGAACAAGCATGCATGTATAATACAATGTGTAATCTACGCAAACAATGTATAAGCTACCAAGAAATATAGTAGTGTAAACATGCAGGAAGACAAAGTAAGCTGCACCAAGTGGGCTACAAACATGGGACATCACTCATGATGTCATAATACATGCAAATCCATCATGGCCGCATACAACAAACAAATGTGCACATCAAACATAGGGCAAGGCCCACATATAATAATAAACAAACAAACAAGTACAAACAACAGATAGCCATGGAAGCAAATAATCTTGCAAAACAAATGATGCTCATGAAGCACCCATTAGCATGTTAAAAAGATCACCGATATGTCAAAATTGTGTATAGCCTTGTAATATAGAGTGTTACATACAAAATGAAACAATATCACTTGTGAGAGACAAATGTGGATGCCCCAACGACCAATGTAAGATGGGTAGAAGGCGAGCATCCGTCCCGCGTGTAAGAGACCTAAATTTGTGATCACAACTAAAAAAAAAAGATGTGAACGCACATGTGTAGATATTATAGATAAATGACATACAAGAGATCTAAGTAGCATGTGTAATAAAGTGACCATATACAAGCAAATGTAAGCAAGAGTAAAAACAACCAAGATATGCAATATGTTGTGGATGGATGGAATGTAATGCAATATGGATGGTAGGAGCCACATGCCCCCTGAGTGAATGGAAATGTATGAAGTGAGGTTTATTTGGTTTTTCTTGAGGTGATAAAATGTAGCTTAAGTATGAAAGCATGAGAGGATTGGGCAAACGGAAATAGGGCGCGTGAAAGTATAGTAGGACAGGGTGTACCCATGAACAATTTGAAGTCAAGACTTAACCGTTTGCAGATTGGGACTAATTTTGGACATAGAGTGCAGAACACATTTTGCAGAAGACTTGTAGACCACACAAGGCTATTTTGGGACTAGCAAAAGATCGAGCGCCATGCAGAGTTTTGGAGCTAATAATAGGATTGTACTACAATTGTATTATTAGGTGATCTATTATTAGCGCTTACATGCTTTTGTATTCTCATGTAAGGGCACATGGCTATTATTAGCATGTAGCCTATTTTTGAAGGTGCATGGGTGGTGAAGGGAAAGTCCCCACCCCTATAAATATGTATTGATTTGCACGGTTTAGGCAATTCAATATTATTGTAGTGTTATGTTGTGAGTTTGTTAGCACACATGACTATGGTGACTTTATGATGTATGTAAGAAGCTTATGTGTTTTACAATATTAATATAATGGATCTTATTGGCTAGATATTGGTGTTGGATGTAACTGAACATGGATCTTGCATGGTAAATTTGATTATAGTAATTGTTTAGTTATTCCTTCATATGGTTTAGATCTAGATCTGGTTTATGCACTGTGGTTTAATTGATTATCTGTTATGGATCTGAAATATACATTCATTCATGCTAACATCTTAGACAAGCTTCTCTAAAGAGGAACTTGGTACCCTTGCGCACTTCGGGTGAGTGCTTAGTTCAGGCTGAGTGATGTGTCAGCGTGCCTTGGGTTGTTAGTGGTAAAATATAGGCTACATCATTAGTTCCGTTATCGAGACCTCTTTCTCAACTATTTTTCAGGATGTTGCATGATGAAGATGTATCGGTTAACCTTGGCCAGTATTGAAGAGTGGTTAGATAATCTAGAAGAAGAGTATGCTCATAGATTTAGCATTGGACCTGAGTTTAATGCATGCGTGTGGGTTGAGCAGAATCTATATGATGCATTTTATGAGACTTTCTTCGCCATCTTTCCTATAGAGTTATATGAGTGGCTGGTTGCTTACGCATTTAAGAGGAATTGGAGGTTTCACACACTTGTTTGGACACAGGAAGAATTCCAAGCCTTGTATGATGCAGATATGATTTGGACATGCACTGTGGATGTTTGGTTTCATGATGTTTTGAACAACTATATTCTTGAGTACGCAGTTTCCACTTACTCTTGCCCAAAATTTGTTGAGTTCCAGTTCTTGCAAGCCCAGAGGATCTTACTTGTGCGGTATTCCTTTAGCAATTAAGATCTTGATTGTGACCCTGGATTTAGAAGAGAAGCCTATGGCTAGCTAAGGCCCACCACATGCAAAAGGCGAGTAGGTTTGGTAAAGATGGCGGACCTAGTGGTAGAGAGATAGAGAGAAGAAAGATGGCTTAAGTTTAATGAAGCGCATGAGAGGGATCTGATGAAGTAGTGAGAGATCACGAAAGAATGGTGTTGCAGAGGGAGATGACTCATGAAGGATTTGGAGCTCACATAGAGGACATGGAGCCAGAGCATCTAGAACTCCCCCATTTGGGAAAGCACGAAAGAGAACTTGTTGGTACCTAGATTTACTCTTCTTCACAAACCGAGTAACATCATGGATTTGACAGGACACTCAAAAGCAAATAAATGATTATGTATGTCGTTTTGTAGCTAGGGAAGCAATTTATCTAAATTTTTAGCACTCAAGCCTTGAAGAAGTGGGTAGCACCTTAAAAGGATGTGATCTTATCCTAACTATTTTAGGTTGTGCCTTTCAACCAAGGTAAGAGAACCTATTTTGTAACCTATGTTATTGAAGAATGTTGGTAAATCCTTCTTGTGCACAAATTTTATAGAGAAGACCTTGGGAAAATATGATCAACACCCCAAATTTGACTCTCACGAGTTGTCACTTCCAGAATAAGGAGATGTTTTCAATACAAGGTTAAGGTTATTGAAGACATTTAGAATCTTGATTTGTTCTGCATACTTTAGCAAATGGATTTTGTTCTTTTGTGGATATACAGAGCAAAATAGGGGTAGTTCAAGGTAGGATTGGTTATTTGAATAATTTTGGTGGGAGATCAACAAGATAGATTGGACTTTTCTAGATCCTTGAGAAACTTCACAACAAATGGAGAACTCAATAACAAAAAGCTTCAAAATAGTTAAAACATTCCTTCAACCAGAAGGTGTGCATCAATGGAGGCCTAGACATGCACTTTTTCACACAATATTTGAGATTCTAGCACGAAGGCTTGAGTTAGAAGACCCAATAAAACATCAAAATCTAAGATCAGTCACACCTGAGGTACACCCAGAGGCTTACAAACAATCTCTATCAACAAATGAAAGAAAAGTGATTTTAAATTGTTTATTTCATTCCCAAATGAAAGCTCTTCTAAAAAATGAAATTACAGATGCCACTAAACTATCACAAGGATTGAGATCTGTGTGATTCAAAGAGATTTTGATACAAGATTGCAATAGGAACAAGAAAAACTACTTGTAGACATTTTGAAAGTGAAATAAACACAAAATTTTCCAGAGATTTGACACAAATTAACTCAAAATTTATCAGATTCATCAACAGGGAGAGTTATTTAAACAATCTCAGAGCTTGTTGATGGCTATACACTCGTAACCAACTCAACATGAATGAAAATATAACATAAAGGAAGTTAACCTGGTTTCTCAGAAAGTTTTCTCAGAAGATGAGCTTTTCTCAAAATTTTCTCATGAAAATGAACTCCTGACCATTTGCAAGAGTAATCTCATTGTGTTTATAATACACCCCTTACATCCAAATTCCCCCCCAAAAGAGGAATAGTCAAAGCACCTTTGTTGCACATATCGGATCATGATTTGTAGAAAGTGACATTTAATAGATTCGTGAAAAGGTTGCCAGGTGTTTTCAAAAAGGTGAATCATTGCAAATATTTGCATCATTGTTCTAACTGGAGGCATATTCTTCATCCTTGGTGCCTGCAACACCTTTTCCCTAAAAAAGAAGAATATTCGAGGGACCTTTGCTTGCTACCAATTTGTTGCAGATAAATACATTTAACAAATTCAGATCCAAAATCTGCCGGAGTGTGGACCAATTTGTGAGCAGTTACATTTCTTGGGCCCTCGACTACTAACTAGGATGCCATGCCACAACTTTTTGGGAGTCCCTTTAATCATTCTAATTATGTCATGCGAGAAATCCCCTTTTTAATCATTTTTCGGAGCCTCGCAGCGTAAATGGACTTGACAGTCATCCCTTTTTGCTCTTGAGGCAACACCTTTTTAACCTTTCGTGCATGCACTTTCATCCTTTTTCCTATGAAATTTTACTCTGTAACTTCTCGGATCGGCATCTTGTGTTTTTGCTTGAACCCAAACAAAATCCACTTCAAGAGTACTTCATATTTACAAATTGAGCTCCCAAATTAATTCAATTAAACTTTGTAGACCCAAATGACAGAGATTTGCCAAAACTTTGATGAAGAATGATGCAAAAATGCATCTCCAAACATCCTGGAGCTTTGATGGTGGCAAAATCAAATGAAATGCACAGCTACCGTTGATATTGCGTTTCAACTTTTAATTTGAGCCCTCCACATGGCAAAATGTGATTGGAAACGGGTTTGGGGGCACCTTTTGACATTTTATAATATTTTTGGAAAAAGTAAAAGGTTAACATTTTTATCCGCCCCTCCACCCTTAGAAAACGGGCTTGACACATGTCTCGATGTGGGTCCTAGTGGACCTGTGCTTCAACTTACAAATTTTATCCCCTTTTTACAAAAGGAAAAAAATCTTGAATGACCCCAAAGCTCTGTTTCTCCATTTCCCCACCTACTATGTGTCTTAATGGTGCATTTTGAGATGGTCTCGAAAAGTAGAGACCCCAAACAAGCACGTGCCCAACACGTGTCTTAGTCTAGTAGAGTCTCCAAGTGTCCTCCTGGCACTTCTTCAAAATAAAACTCAAGGGCTGGTCCCTAAACATGTGCAGTCCCTCCACGTGTCCCAGGCCCTTTAGGAAGTTGCATGAAAATTCTAAGTATGGGAAGGTCCCAGTGGAAGCCTCCATGTGGACATGTTTTGTGTTGAAGTGAGCCTTAGAACTTTTAAAGTGCCCCATAGAGCCACATCCAACTAGAAAGGGCTAATTTTCAACTGATGTTGAGACGTAATTTTGACCGGAAATTACACCCGTCAAACCGTAAAATGTAGGAGAGCCACCATTTGAGGCCAGGGGGACATAAAACATAACAGAGGCCACAAACTGAGGGATCTCAAAGGTCGATGGGGTGAGACTAATTTGAGCACTAACATAGGCTCCAACTGGGGGCGGCACTCCTATGAGTGCCACAAGAACAAATAACATACCAAGTGCCAAGAGCAGATCAAATGCCAAAAACATACCATTGGGCAATGGAGTCAAAGAATAAGCTTGCATAGCAGAACAACCACAACCATCCTCCAAAAATGAACCGAGAAACCAACAAAACTAGGTCACCAAGGACCAAAACAAACAAAAACACAAAAGTAGACAAGAACAAAGAACTATACACATACAAATGGAATATACCTTGATTCTAAGCAATCAATCAAGGAAATGCTTCAAATGCCTGCCATTAATAGGCAATTCAAGTAGTTCCCCATCTAGGTCTTTTAGGAAGAAGGTATTTTCACCAATTCAAATATCAATTGAATAAGGGCCCATCCACAATGCATCAAATTTACCATGCTTGCCCTTATCTTCATGCCTCTATCCCATAAAAGCACAAGATCCCCAATGTTGAAAGCTCTGGGTGTCACCTTTTTGTCAAATAGCCTCTTCAACTTTTCTCTGAACTTCACATGCCACTGATGGGATGCCCTTCTCTCTTCATCTAGCTCAATAATCTAATTGATTCAAGCATCATATGAACTAACTTCTTGGTCTTCAATCTGTTGAACAAACTGAAATGAAGACAATTGTAAATGGAGGGGAAGTAGAGCTTGAGTTCCATATACCAATTCAAATGGGCTTTTACCAGTAGCTCTTTTGACAGTAATTCTGTCATCCCAAACAACAAACTTCAGTTGCTCACCCACCTCCTTTTGTTAAGCTCCAAGGTTCTTCTAATGATCTTCAACAAGTTTTTATTGCTGGAATCAACTTGTCCATTTCCTTGGGGATTGCAGATAGAAGCATATGTCAAATTGATGCCATACTCTTTGCACATTGCCACCAAAAGTTTCGCTGTGAAAATCATGGCATTATCAACAATAATTTTAGCTGGCACTCCAAATCTGCATATGATTTGATTCAGCATGAAGTCCATGACTACTTGGTGTGTTGCCTTCTTGGTGGGGATTACTTCTACCCACTTAGTGAAATAATTAGTGGCTATAAGAATCCTATTATGACCAACACTAGAAGGATCAGAAATTTCCCCTATGAAATCCATTCCCCATTGTCTGAATGGGGATTCAATCGACACATGGTGTAAAGGAAGGAAGCCTGAAGCCTTCATTCTTCCAGAAAAATGCTGGCAATTTTCACATTTCCTCACCACTAGAGTTGTATCCTTGAAGAGAGTTGGCCACCGAACCACCTTCACGATTTTGTGTTGTAACTCTTCCAGCAAAATCTCCCCCACAGACCCCTCCACAGAGATCAACAATTATTTTGGAGGCCTCATTTTCAGTAATGCATCTCAAGTGCACTCCCTCAGGGTTCTTCCAAGATAACCCAAAATCAGTAATGACATATTTCTGAGAGGCTAACTTAAGAGCTCTTTTTTGATTTTTACTCAGATTTTTAGGGCAGCATAGATGTCTGAGATAAAATATTATATCTTTGTACCATTAAGAACTTACCAAATTTTCAAGGACATCCACCCTTTCTCCTTCTACTTCATTTACTTCAATAGTTTGCAGGTTGCTCTCAACCATAAGCTTAGCTAGACCCAAACCTCTTACCAATTTTGTGGTTTGGATATCCATGTCATACTCCTATAACTTGTTCACCCATCTACATCTTTTGCTTGAGACCTCCATCTCTGATAAGATGTCTTTCACCATGGTGTGGGGAACATAAGCAACAACTTTAGAACTCAAGATGTAGGGTCTGAAAACCTTTGTTGCTTTCACCAAGGAAAACGCCTGCTTCTCCATGATGGTGTATTTTAACTCAGCTCCTTGTAATGCCTTACTGAAAAAGGAAATTGGTCTCTCATCCCCTTCATCATCCTTCTGTAACAAAATATAGGCAATGGTGTTTTTGAAGAAAAAGAAACACTTGAAAATGCTTCTTGTAATTTGGGGCTGCTAAAACAGGGGCATGTTTTAGTGCTTCTTTGATCCCATCAAAAGCCTGAATGGCTGCTTCTTCCCACTTGATAATCTGGTCTTTCTTCAACATGCAAGTGATGGGGAGAGTCAACTCAACAAAGTTAGACACAAATCTTCTAATGAAATTGATCTTGCCCAAAGAAGGATTGGATTCCCTTCTTGGTTCTTGGAATTGGAACCTTGCTGATAGCCTCTACCCTTTCGGGATCAATCATGACACCATCCTTTGATACAATGTGACCAAGCAACTTGGCCTTTTGCACTCCAAAATGACACTTCTTTGGATTGAGTGAAATTCCATACTCTCTGCATCTTATCAACATTTTTTCCAAGTGCTACAAGTGATCACTTCTCTTTCTGGAAAACACAGTCACATCATCCTGGTAAACAACAATAAAATCATTAATGTAACCAGCAAAAGCAACATCCATTGCTCTTTGGAAGGTAGCTCCAGCATTCATCAGACCAAATGACATCCTGACATAAACATATGTGCCCCATGGAGTGGTAAAGGCAGTCTTTATTCTTTCTGACTCCTTCACAACAACTTGATTGTATCCAGAGAAACCATCCAAAGTAGAAAGCAACTCAGATCCAATCACTAATTGCAACATATTTTCCATGTTTGGCAGAGGATAATTATCTTTCATTGATGCTCTGTTCAGATTTCTAAAATCCATGCATAACCTGATATCACCATTCTTTTTTCTAACTGGCACTAAGTTTGCAACCCAAGAAGAATACCTTGTTGGCTGAATGATCCCTCCATCTCTTAGCTTCTTCAATTCATCTTGCATTTTCATGGAGAGGAGTGGATTAATCGGCCTCTACTTTTGTCTGAATGGTTTTGCATTAGATTCCAAAGGAATCTCATGTTGAAACAAGTCCTCTTTGTATGCTTTCAGTTCAGAATAGGACCAAGCAAGGCAATCCTGATATTTCTTTAACAATTAGACATAGGATTGTTTCTCTTCTTTGTTCAGATTGCTTCCCAACCAGATCTTCCTTGGTTTTTCCTTTGTGCCAAGGTCATGCTCTTCAACATCCCTTGAGGCTGCTACATGTCTGTTAATAATGCAATCAACATTATCAAAGTTTGATTCAAGAGCAACCAGCCCTCTAGGAATGGTATTAGTTTTCAATTGGATGATATATTTTCCAAACAATTTTTTTCCCTTTGTTGCACACACCATTGGCTCCCAATCAATACATTGATCAACAAACTCCCCTTTGTTCTGCAGAAACCATTTCACCTGGGCATCATCATCAAATACTTGCCAATTTTTTACGTTGTCAGGGACAGATGGCCTTGTTAGTACTTCAACATTATATTCACAATCAAAGGACATTAAAAAAACATAAAACTGAGATCCCAAGACTAGAAGTTGGTCTAAAGTAGCATTGAACTTTCTATCATGATGCACAATATTAAATGAGTCAAACATTTCAATCAAATCCCAAACTGCATGCTTGTATTGTTTCATTCTCTGATTTTTAGTAGCATACAATTTTCTAATTTGTTTGAAAATCAGTTATGAGTCTCCTTTGACAATGATATCTTTAATATAATACTTCCAAGCAATTCTCAAACCTAATAATAATGCTTCATACTCAACAATGTTATTAGTGCATTCAAAGTTAAGTTTGAAAGAAAATACAAACTCTTCTTGGCTTGGGGAGATCAGAACAATGCCGACACCATTTCCAAACTTGGAACATGCTCCATCAAATAACAAGGTCCAAGGTAAACCAACCTGTTCAAGACATTCACACTGATCAATCTTGTGCTCCCTGTCATTAGCAAACCCCACAAAGTTATCTGCATCCACATCAACATATAACACTTCATAAGAAGCATTATTTGGATCCTCAATGAGGTGCAACATTTTCTTCTCTCCATACAACTTTACAAGGTTGCCTTCAATTGGAATGGTGGAAAAAGACATATCCATCTGAACACTTCCACCAACACTTGCAACCCACTTTCTTGATAACAACATGCCCCATTTGGCAGGGCAATCAACAATGACAACATCAAGTTTCAGGTTCTTACCTAGATAAGTTGCAAGTTGTACCACTAATCCTTTCACACATCCAACAACGGGAACCTCTCTAGAGTCCATGGTAGTGCATCTTCCATATGCTTTGTGATATGTAGCTCATTCATGACCTCAAGAGGCATGACATTGCATGATGCTCCAGAATCAAACATACAATTGTGCTGCAGTCTATCCTTAATGATCAAAGTTGTAAAAATGGATCAACATTTAATTGGGATTCAACCAAAGATGTCCCCAAGTAAACCTCAAGTGCTTCTCCAAGCTCCTCTAATGTTGGTGGTGTTTCAAGGTCTGCAATGGTTGGAGGAGGAGTTTCTACAATGTTTACATTTCTGCCTGGGGTAATATTTTCTTCTTTCAATCCCAAGTACTCAAATGCTCTCTTCTTGTGCTCAGGAATCCTAAGCAACTCAAAAATTGAAACACTAACTTCGATTTGACTCAAAACTTGGGCAATGTCATATGGAACATTCTTTGGCAAGGCAACATTAGAAGGGAGATTGGTAAACTCATCAGATGGCATGATATTCTTGACAGTTTGGGCATGAGGAGAAGTATGGATCTTGTTTGGGAAAAAAAGGCCTTTGGAAGGTGTATCTTTCTTAGGAGCCTCTTTAGGAATACTAGTAAGCAATGGAGTTTTAGGTTTGGCTTGAGGCCCTGCTCCTTTGACAACTCTACTCCTAGTATTATAATCCTTTTCTTGAGCAACAACAACGTTCATCAATAACTGCCTATCTTCCTCCGAAGGGATTCCTCCATCATACTTCTTTATCATTAAAGCTATTAAATACTCAAAGTCATTATTAGGTATTTAAAAAGCTTGCACTACATCTACTTCAAAAGTATGAGAAAGAGGAAGAAGTGGTACCCAGTGAATGCAATCCCAAAAAGTTGCAGCAGTTCAAGCACTTATCACTTCGTTGAAGTTGCTCCTTGTTGTGATCTTGAAGAGTAACCCATCATGCAAACATCATCATCAATACCATCATCATTATCAACTTCTTCTTCTTGCTGATTTACTTCACATGGAGGATGGGGTAGAAAACATCTATCACACCAATCAATCACATTGGCTTCATCAATAACAACAACCCGGGCATTCAGAGGATTAGGCACCATTCTACTTTCACATGCTTAGGGATTTTTATTTGCAGATCCCATGGGTCCTTTACCTCTGTCATCTGAACTTTGATCAACCCTAAGATAATTGCCAAATCTGTCATGATTTTGTGTCTTTTGTTGACCTTGTGAACTTTTCCCAATTCCTTTCTCTACCCGGGCTAGTTTGTAAGAGATTTCTTTGACAGCCCCTGCCAAAGTTTTAACAGACCTCCTCAACATCCACACTCTTTCTTGCTTGAGGTTTTTCTGGGTTTATTAGTTTGAAACCCTCCCTCTTAGGAGTTTTTCCAACTTGCTTTGATGTTGTTCTCAATTTGCAGAGCAATGGTGAAGGCTTCCTCAAAGTGCCGTGGTTTTTATCCATTAAATAGTATGCAAACCTTCTTGTTAAATGCATCAACATACTTTATAAGACAAGATTTATCACATGGCCTCAAATTCACAGGCAATCTTCTCAATGTCTTATTGAATCTTGTATTAAAATCATGCCGATTAATTAGGATTCTTTTTAATATTCTCAAATTAAAAAAAAGAAACCTAGGGTGCATTTTTGTCACCATACTTGCAATCTAAATGCATTCTTCATTTCAATCCAAGAATCAATAGAGTTATCAGTGAGCTTTATACCGAGAATCCTCTTCTAGAGTATGAATAAATAATTTAATGTATACATCTTCAAACTCTATTTCAAAATCCTCCATCATATTAACAAAGAGTTTCAAGTGTTGATCACCAGTTATTGCATTATTTCCTTAAAACTTAGGCAATTTGTTTCTTACATCCTATGGCACAACATTCGAGATAGCCATCCAAACCTATAAAACTGATGGGACCAAAAGTATTAATGAAAAATGGAGGTCTGGGTGGAGGCTGAGCCATATTATTCTGAGGAGGTGATCTTACAGGAGAAACAAAGTGATGAGGAGTGAGGGTCTATGCGGTACGGGGATATAATTTTCAGAATGACTATCCCCTAATGGCTCTTTTTCATGGCAGACACTATCAAATTTGGAAAATACAGGGGTAGAAAGAGATGTAAATCTTTCAAATATAGGGGTAGAATGAGAAGGCCCCTCTCTAGATGGAGAATTCAGATTTACAAAGAGACTACTTGATTCGAAAAACATTGAGGAAGCATTGCAATCTTCAATCATGTGCCGATTAGTTTCACCAATGGAGATCTCTTTTCTTGGTTTGATCTCCAACAACCTTCCAAATTCTTCCTCCTTCTAAATTAGACTTTCCAAACTTTGGAAACAACCTTCTACTAGGGTCTGTGGTGAAGAAATATCTTCTTCCTTCCAACTTTGCAAAGATTAGTAACAAATTTACATTGACAGAGGTTAAGACACTGACATTTATCAAAATAATTCAACATGAAGTTGCCACTAAGGATTTTCACCTTAGATGTGTAAAAATTCACTAAAAGATAATCTGTCAAATGTCTTTAATACTAGAATCTTGCAAAACTTATTAGATCTGATCTTCTTTTACCCAAATTTATCAATGGTGAGGAAAACTTAGTACAATAACTGCTAGAAAAATTGGACAGAAAACATAGCACACAACACTTATAACTTTGTTCAATTCTTACAGATCTGATCAGAGAATAATGTTTACAAAACGTATTTACACACAAAACTGCAAGAAAAATTACTAGGGTCTATATGCATATACCTTTGTTCAAATACTTTCAAAGAGTCCTCAACAACGACGCCATTTTGGTGTTGGTACTAGGATTTACTCTTCTTCATGGACTGAATAGCATCATGGATTTGATAGGACACTCAAAAGTAGATAAATGATTATGTATGTCATTTTGTAGCTGAGGGAAGCAATTTATTTGAATTTTTAGCACTCAGGCCTTTGAAGAAGTGGGTAGCACCTTAAAAGGATGTGATCTTATCCTAACTATTTTAGGTTGTGCCTTTCAACCAAGGTAAGAGAACCTATTTTATAACCTCTGTTATTTAAGAATGCTAGTAAATCCTTCTTGTGCACAAATTTTATAGAGAAGACCTTGGGAAAATATGATCAACACACCAAATCTGACTCTCACGAGTTGTCACTTCTAGATTATGGAGATATTTTCAACACAAGGCTAAGGTTACTTGAAGACATTTGGAATCCTAATTTGTTCTGCATACTTTAGCAAATGGATTTTGTTTTTTGTGGATATACAGAGAAAAACAGGGGTAGTTCGGGGTAGGATTGGTTATTTGAATAATTTTTGGTGGGAGATCAACAAGATAGATTGGACTTTGCCAGATCCTTGAGAAACTTCACAACAAATGGAGAACTCAATAACATAAAGCTTCAAAATAGTTAAAACATTCCTTCAACTAGAAGGTGTGCATCAATGGAGGCCCAAACATGCACTTTTTCACACAATCTTTGAGATTCTAGCATGAAGGCTCGAGTTAGAAGACCCAATAAAACATCAAAATCTAAGATCAATCACGCCTGAGGTACACCCAGAGGCTTACAAACAATCTCTATCAATAGATGAAAGAAAAGTGATTTTAAATCATTTATTTCATTCCCAGATGAAAGCTCTTCTGAAAAATGAAATTGTAGATGCCACTAAACTATCACAAGGATTGAGATCTGTGTGATTCAAAGAGATTTTGATACAAGATTGTAATAGGAACAAGAAAAACTACTTGTAGACATTCTAAAAGTGAAATAAACACAAAATTTTCCAAAGATTTAACATGAAATTAACTCAAAATTTATCAGATTCATCAGCAGGGGAGAGTTATTTTAAACAATCTCAGAGCTTGTTGATGGCTATACACTCATAACCAACTCAACATGAATGAAAATCTAACACAAAGGAAGTTAACCTGGTTTCTCAGAAGATGAGCTTTTCTCAAAATTTTCTCGTGAAAATGAACTCCCGACCATTTGCAAGAGTAATCTCATTGCATTTATAATACACCCTTTACATCCAATTTCCCCCAAAGAGGAATATTCGAAGCACCTTTGTTGCACATATCGGATCATGATTTGCAGAAAGTGACATTCAACAGATTCGTAAAAAGGTTGCCAAGTGTTTTCAAAAAGGTGAATCATTGCAAATATTTGCATCATTGTTCTAACTGGAGGCATATTCTTCATCCTTGGCACCTGCAACACCTTTTCCCCTCAAAAGAGAAGAATATTCAAGGGACCTTTGCTTGTTACCAATTTGTTTCAGATAGAGACATTTAACAAATTCAGATCCAAAATCTACCAGGTGGACCAACTGTGAACAGATCACATTTCTTGGGCCTCGACTAATGACTAGGATGCCATGCCACAACTTTTTGGGAGTCCCTTTAATCATTTTGATTCTATCATGTGAGAAATCCCCTTTTAATCATTTTTCGAGCCTCCGCGTAGCTGGACTTGACAGGTCATCCTTTTTGCTCTCGAGGCAACATCTTTTTCACCTTTCATGCATGCACTTTCATCATTTCATCCTTTTTCCTCTGAAATTTTACTCTGCAACTTTTGGATCTGGCATCTTGCATTTTTGCATGAGCCCAAGAAAATCCACTTCAAGAGTACTTCATATTTACAAATTGAGCTCCCAAATTGATTCAATTAAACTTTGTAGACCCAAACGACACAAATTTGCCAAAAATTTGATGAAGAATGATGCAAAAATGCATCTCCAAACATCCTGGAGCTTCAATGGTGGCAAAATCAAATGAAATGCACAACTACCATTGATCTTGCATTTCAAATTTTAATCTGAGCCCTCCACATGGCAAAATGTGATTGGAAATGGTCAGGGGCACCTTTTGACATTTTATATATTTTGGAAAAAAGTAAAATGTTAACATTTTTCTCCGCCCCTCTACCCTTAGAAAATGGGCTTGACACGTGTCCCAATGTGGGTCCCAGTGGACTTGTGCTTCAACTTAAAATTTTATCCCTTTTTCAAAAGGCAAAAATCTTGAATGAACCCAAGCTCACACCTCTCCATTTCCCACCTGCTACGTGTCTCAATGGCACATTTTGAGATGGTCTTGAAAAGTAGAGACCCCAAACAAGCATGGGCCCAACACGTGTCTTAGTCTGACAGAGTCTCCAAGTGTCCTCTTGGCGCTTCTTCAAAATAAAACTCAAGGGATGGTCCCCAAACATGCACGGGTCCCTCCACGTGTCCCATGCCCCTTTAGGAAGTTGCGTGAAAAGTCTAAGTACGGGAAGGTCCCAGGAGGAAGCCTCCACGTGGACATGTTTTGTGTTGAAGTGAGCCTTAGAACTTTTAAAGTGCCCCACATAGAGCCACATCCAACCAAAAAGGGCCACTTTTCAACTGATGCCGAGAAGTAATTTTGACTAGGAAATTACACCCATCAAACCGTAAAATGCAGGAGAGCCACCATTTGAGCCCGGGGGACAGAAAACATAATAGAGGCCGCAAACTGAGGGATCTCAAAGGTCGATGGGGTGAGACTAATTTGAGCACCAACATAGGCTCCGACTCGGGGATGGGCACTCCCTGTGAGTGCCACAAGAACAAATAGCAGACCAAGTGCCAAGAACAACCCAAGTGCCAAAAACATACCATTGGGCAATGAAGTCAAAGAAAAGCTAGCATAGCAGAACAACCACAACCATCCTCCAAAAAATGAACCGAGAAACTAGCAAAACCAGGTCACCAAGGACCAAAACAAATAAAAAAACACAAAAGCAAGATGAAACAAAGAACTATACACTGTATAATGGAGAGCATCCTGATTCAAAGAAAATAATCAAGGAAAAACTTCAAGTGCCTGCCATTCTAGGATATGACCATGCTAAGCAGTTCTGATATGTTTTTAACAACTGGTCATATGATTGCCTCTCTTTTCCATCCAAGTCACTATCTGACCACATTTCTTCAGGCTTATCCTTTGTGCCTGGGTCAAGTTTTCTAACATCTTTCGAGGCTACATCAAACATCAAAGTCTCAGGAAAATCATCCTACTCATGATACCTGCATTGATCAATTTCATATTCCTTGAAAGCAACATAACTCACAGAGTTATCAATATCAATATCTACATGCAATACTTCATAAGAAGCATTGTTGGGGTCCTCAATAAGATATAACATCTTCTTTTCACCAGGTAACTTCACAAGGTTGCCCTCAATTGGTATGGTGGCATAAGACATATCCATTTGAACATTTCCACCAACACTTGCAACCCACTTTCTTGATAACAACATACCCCATTTGGCAGGGCAATCCACAATAACAACATCAAGTTTCAGGTTCTTACCTGGATAAGCTGCAAGTTGTACCACCAAACCTTTCACACATCTAACCACTAGGCACCTCTCTAGAATCCATTGTAAGTACACTTCCCATAAGCTGCTATCACTTTAAGATCCAACTCATTCATGACCTCAAGAGGCATAACATTGCATGATGCTCTAGAATCAAACATACAATTGTGTAACAACTTATCCTTAATAATCAAAGTAGTAAAAATGGATCCACCTTTAGCTGAGACTCAACCAAGAATGTTCCCAAATATACTTCAGGTGGCTCACCTAGTTCTTCCAGTACTTGGGGTTTTTTCAACTCTGAAATGGTAGGAGGAGTCTCAACATTATTTACATTTCTTGCCTTGGGTGACCTTTTCTTCTTTAAATCCCAAATATTCGAATGCTTTGTTCCTATGCTCAGGGATTCTAAGCAATTCAACAATAGGAACAAAAATCTTGATTTGACTCAAGATTTGGGCTATGTCATAAGGAACATATTTGGGTAATGTAGTGTTAGGAGGGAGGTTTACAAATTCATCTGATGGCACATGATTTTTACAGTCTGAGCATAGGGAGGGACACAAGTTCTACTTGAGACAACAAGGCCTTTGCCAGATGTATCTTTCTTTGGAGTCTCTTTTGGGATACTGGTAAGCACTAGAATTTTTGGTTTGGCTTGAGGCCCTACCCCTTTGGCAACCCTACTCCTGGTATTATATTATTTTTCATGGCCAACCACAACATTCATTAACAACTACCTATCCTCCTCAAAAGGTATCCCTCCATCATACTTCTCAATCATTAGAGCTCTTAAGTACTCAAAATCATTATTAGGAAGTTCAAAAGCTTGCACCATATCAATTTCAAAAGTATGAGTGGGAGGAAGAGGTAATACTTGATGAATGCAATCCCAGAAATCTTTAGCAGTTCTGGCACTCATCATCTCAGTTGAGGTTGCTCCTAATGTATGAACTCATAGAGGAATCCACCATGCATGCATCATCATCAGTACCATCATCATTATCAAATTCTTCTTCTTGCTGATTTACTTCACATGGAGGATGGGGCAGAAAGCATCTATCACACCAATCAATCACATTGGCTTCATCAACAACAACAACCCGGGAAGTCAGAGGATCAGGCACCATTCTACTTTCACGTGCTTGGGGATGTCTATTTGCAGATCCCATGGGTCCTTTACCTCTGTCATCTGACCTCTGATCACCCCTAGGATGATTGCCAAATATGTCATGATTTTGTGCCTTTTGCTGACCTTGTGAACTCGCCCAATTCCTTTCTCTTCCCGGCTAGTTTGTAGGAGATTTCTTTGACAACCCCTACCAAAGTTTTAACAACCTCCTCAAGATCCACACTCTTGCTTGCTTGAGGTTTTTCTGGGTTTATCAGTTTGACACCCTCCCTCTTAGGAGGTTTTCCAACTGCTTTGATGTTGTTCTCAATTTGTAGAGCCATGGTAAAGGCCTACCTCAAAGTGCCAGGTTTTTATCCCTCAAATAGTATGCAACCTTCTTTTCAAATGCATCAACATACTTTATAAGACAAGATTCATCACATGGCCTCAAATTCATAGGAAATCTTCTCAATGTCTTATTGAATCTCGTATTAAAATCATGCACTGATTCATTAGGATTCTTTTTAATATTCTCAAATTCTGACAAAAGAAACCTAGGGTCTGTTTTGTCACCATACTGCAATCTAAATGCATTCTTCATTTCAGTCCAAGAATCAATAGAGTTATCAGGCAAGAGCTTTATACCAGTCCCTTGCATCCTCTTCTAATGTATGAATAAATAATTTAATGTATACATCTTCAAACTCTATTTCAAAATCCTCCATCATATTGACAAAGAGTTTCAAGTGTTGATCACCAGTTATTGCATTATTTCCTTGAAACTTAGGCAATTTGTTTCTTACATCCTATGGCACAACATTCGAGATAGCCATCCATACCTATAAAACTGATGGGACCAAAAGTATTAACGAAAAATGGAGGTCTGGGTGGAGGCTGAGCCATATTATTCTAGAGGAGGTGATCTTACAGGAGAAACAAAGTGATGAGGAGTGAGGGGTCTGTGTGGTACAGGGATACAATTTTTAGAATGACTATCCCCTAATGGCTCTTTTTCATGGCAGACACTATCAGATTTGGAAAATACAGGGTAGAATGAGATGCAAATATTTCAAATACAGGGGTAGAATGAGAAGGCCCCTCTCCAGATGGAGAATTTGGATTTACAAAGAGACTACCTGATTCAGAAGCAGTTGAGGAAGCATTGCAATCTTCAATCACGTGTCGATCAGTTTCACCAATGGAGATCTCTTTTCTTGATGCTTGATCTCCAACAACCTTCCAAATTCTTCCTCCTTCTGAATTAGACTTTCCAAACTCTGAAACAACCTTCTACTAGGGTCCGTGGTGAAGAAAGATCTTCTTCCTTCCAACTTTGCAAAGATTAGTAACAAATTTTCACATTGACAGAGGTTAAGACACTGGAATTTATCAAAATAAATCAACACGGAGTCACCACTAAGGATTTTCACCTCAGATGTGCAAAAATGCACTAAAAGATAATCTGTCAAATGTCTATCAGTACTGAATCTTGCAAAACTTATCAGATCTGATCTTCTTTTACCCAAATTTATCAATCACAATGCAAGCAAAGTGCAACAACTACTGGAAATTGGAAAATTGTATAGAAAGCATATAACTTCAAACAAATCTCACAAATTTGCATATAGAATGACTTCTTAACAATGTATTTACACACATAATATTTGTAAGAAACATTACTAGGGTTTGATATGTATCCAAATATTTCAAATATTTTCAACAAGTCCCCGACAATGGCACCCATTTTGGTGTTGGTACCTGGATTTACTCTTCTTCACAAACTGAGCAACATCATGGATTTGACAAGACACTCAGAGGCAGATAGATGATTATGTATGTCATTTTGTAGTGGGAATTAATCTATCTAACTTTTTAGCACTCAGGCCTTGAAGAAGTGGGTAGCACCTTAAAAGGATGTGATCTTATCCTAACTATTTTAGGTTGTGCCTTTCAACCAAGGTAAGAGAACCTATTTTGTAACCTCTGTTATTGAAGAATGCTAGTAAATCCTTCTTGTGCACAAATTTTATAGAGAAGACCTTGGGAAAATATGATCAACACCCCAAATCTGACTCTCACGAGTTGTCACTTCCAAATTAGGAGATATTTTCAACACAAGGCTAAGGTTACTGAAGACATTTGGAATCCTGATCTGTTTTGCATACTTTAGCAAATGGATTTTGTTCTTTTGGATATACAGAGAAAAACATGGGTAGTTTAGGGTAGGATTGGTTATTTGAATAATTTTTGGTGGGAGATCAACAAGATAGATTGGAATTTTCTAGATCCTTGAGAAACTTCACAACAAATGGAGAACTCAATAACAGAAAGCTTCAAAATAGTTAAAACATTCCTTCAACTAAAAGGTGTGCATCAATGGAGGCCTAAACATGCACTTTTTCACACAATCTTTGAGATTCTAGCATGAAGGCTCGAGTTAGAAGACCCAATAAAACATCAAAATCTAAGATCAGTCACGCCTGAGGTACACCCAGAGGCTTACAAACAATCTCTGTCAAACAGATGAAAGAAAAGTGATTTTAAATCATTTATTTCATTCCCAGATGAAAGCTCTTCTAAAAATGAAATTGCAAATGCCACTAAACTATCACAAGGATTGAGATCTGTGTGATTCAAAGAGATTTTGATACAAGATTGCAATAGGAATAAGAAAACTACTTGCAGACATTTTGAAAGTGAAATAAACACAAAATTTTCCAGAGATTTGACACAAATTAACTCAAAATTTATCAGATTCATCAATAGGGGAGAGTTATTTAAAAAATCTCAGAGCTTGTTGATGGCTATACACTTGTAACCAACTCAACATGAATGAAAATCTAACACAAAGGAAGTTAACCTAGTTTCTTAGAAAGTTTTCTTAGAAGATGAGCTTTTCTCAAAATTTTCTCATGAAAATGAACTCCCGACCATTTGCAAGAGTAATCTCATTGCATTTATAATACACCCTTTACATCCAATTTCCCCCAAAAGAGGAATATTCAAAGCACCTTTGTTGCACATATCGGATCATGATTTGTAGAAAGTGACATTCAACAGATTCACAAAAAAGGTTGCCAGGTGTTTTCAAAAAGGTGAATCATTGTAAATATTTGCATCATTGTTCTAACTGGAGGCATATTCTTCATCCTTGGCACTGCAACACCTTTTCCCCTCAAAAGAGAAGAATATTCAAGGGACCTTTTCTTGCTACCAATTTGTTTTAGATAAAGACATTTAACAAATTCAGATCCAAAATTTTCCAGGTGGACCAACTGTGAAAAATCACGTTTCTTGGGCCCTCGACTAATGACTAGGATGCCATGCCACAACTTTTCAGGGAGTCCCTTTAATCATTCTAATTTTTTCATGCGAGAAATCCCCTTTTTAATCATTTTTCGAGCCTTCTGCGTAGCTGGACTTTGACAGGTCATCCTTTTTCTCTCGAGGCAACACCTTTTTCACCTTTCATCGCATGCACTTTCATCATTTCATCCTTTTTCCCTCTAAAATTTTACTCTGCAACTTCTGGATCTGGCATCTTACGTTTTTGCATGAGCCCGAGAAAAATCCACTTCAAGAGTACTTCAAATTTACAAATTGAGCTCCCAAATTGATTCAATTAAACTTTGCAGACCCAAACGACACAAATTTGCCAAAATTTGATGAAGAATGATGCAAAAATGCATCTCCAAACATCTTGGAGCTTCAATGGTGGCAAAATCAAATGAAATGCACAACTACCATTGATCCTGCATTTCAACTTTTAATCTGAGCCCTCCACATGGAAAATGTGATTGAAATGGGTTTGGGGCACCTTTTGACATTTTATAATATTTTGGAAAAAGTAAAAATGTTAACATTTTTCTCCGCCCTCTGCCCTCAAAAAACAGGCTTGACACGTGTCCCAATGTGGGTCCCAGTGGACTGTGCTTCAACTTACAAATTTTATCCCTTTTTACAAAAGGAAAAAAACCTTGAAATGACCCCGAAGCTCCGTTTCTCCATTTCCCGCTTGCTATGTGTCTCAATGGCACACTTTGAGATGGTCCCGAAAAGTAGAGACCCCAAACAAGCACGGGCCCAACACATGTCTTAGTCCGGTAGAGTCTCCAAGTGTCCTCCTGGTGCTTCTTCAAAATAAAACTCAAGGGCCGGTCCCCAAACATGCGCGGTCCCTCCATGTGTCCCAAGCCCCTTTAGGAAGTTGCGTGAAAAGTCTAAGTACGGGAAGGCCCGATGGAAGCCTCCACGTGGACATGTTTTGTGTTGAAGTGAGCCTTATAATTTTTAAAGTGCCCCACAGAGCCACATCCAACCAGAAAGGGCCACTTTTCAACTGATGCCGAGAAGTAATTTTGACCGGGAAATTACACCCGTCAAACCGTAAAATGTAGGAGAGCCACCATTTGAGCCCGGGGGGACAAAAAAACATAACGGGCCGAATGGTACCGAGGGATCTCAAAGGTAGAAAGATTCTAGACCGCAGGTGCACATCTGAACCTACATGGTGACCTAGCCTTTGCACTTGGTTTTATGGATTCTACGACAGTTAATAGTAAGCAAGCTAGTGTGGGCAATAGAGTTACAGATAGATAAAGTCAATTTGTAGTCAAGTTTGAGAGTTAATAAGGTAGCTTATTCATCTATGGTTGCCTAATCATCATCTGTGTTATTTGGATGTCTAGCTAGAGGTGTCATTTATGACGCGTCATCAACACATAACGTGGGTGCGCAGAACTTTGTTATAACATCCTGGAAGTAACACAAGCTCGTAGACTATGGGAGTCCATTTTAGCATGACCGTTAGAACACAAGGTAGTGCATCATCTGGTCCATTTCCTACTTTAGGAGGATCAAGAGGTCGGTGACTCGGGCCTTAGTAGATCTCGGTGGCTCTCGGAGGTGGAGGGAACATAAGAGGAAATACAGTCTTGGATCTAGTGGACACGGTTTGCACCATCCCCATAAATTTATATGGAGATGTCCCTTTGTCTTCCATAATATAGAGGCATTGAAGATGCAACTAAGCATGTGCATATGTGTGAGATACTATTGTGTGGGAAGGGGATTATTGCTCCATAGCACAAAAAAAATCGATTCAACTACATTGTAGGGGCACGCACATATATGGTACAGAAAGTTTGACCACTGACTAGACTTGTGTAGATTATACTACGCTTCTTTGGATGCTTTCTTGAAATAATTTTTATATCTCTCGAGTTTGAATAGAAGAGCATCAATACATTGAAATACATTAAACAAGGCACTACCGAGAGTGTTTGGGAGTATGATGCTCGGTTCAAAACCCTTTTGTCTAAGCTATCTTATGACATACATGCAAGTCAACATGCTCAATGGTTCATTGGAGGACTGATCACACCTTTTAGAAGGGTGATTTCACATAAGACATATAGATCCGCGTGAGGAACTTGAAGCAGCTCTGCGTGCTGAGGCGGTAGGGAGTGTAGACACATGAGTAAGCCCAATTTCGGAAGCTCATATTGTAACAATGGCTAAACAATTAGAGAAATTTTCAGCTAATTCAAAGGTGCATGAGACACGTAGTGGGATTTGGTGCACAGATTGTGAAGTAGAAGGGCATACTAAGGATAGTTGTCCTCATAAATTAGTGTGCTCTTTGTTGTTAGACTACGAGATTTGTCACTTGAACCACAATTCAAGTCGGTGACCATTATCGCAACACGTAATAAGAAAGAACATGTCCTGTTACCACAAGATCTATAGGTCTACTACTCATGATACTGAGGATTACAGGGTTGATTGATAGGATTCATGATGCAATTGATATTGGCGTACGACAGACCGACGTTGTAAATAATTATACGGAGAAAAGTGAGCATTATGACCACGATCATAATGAAGGGTGCTCTGATGGAGGCTATGGTAGAGTTCAAGGTTACCAAGGAGGATTCGAGGCCAAGGTCATGCGGTGGTGGAAGAAGTGATTTCCCTCATGGAACTTGTTATACATGCGGATCCCCTGATCATTATAGGTGCAAGTGTCCTCAGAACATTGTTTGTTCTTTTTGTGGAAAGAATCACAACTATGAAGAGTGCCCGAACTTGTATGAACATTTGAGAAAGAAACACAAATAGGAGAATAAGGGCACATGAATGGTTAGAGTGCAGCGCATCGTGGAAGATCAATGGATGCTGAAGTTAGTCTTTGAATCCCGAGTTGGTTCTTATGAAGATTACTACATGCGCCAAGGTTGCAGGCGAAGGAAGTTCAAACAACACCTACCATTACTAAGGAGGAGGTTATACATGCAAAGTATCTAGACCCTATGCATCAAAAGGAGGTTTATCAAGAAACCATGGAGGTGATTCAAAATTTATAGGGTGAGATACAATGTTTGAAAGAGCAATCATGGAAGTTAGAATAGAAGAAGGCAACTGAGCTCCATCAGATAAATGTTGATGATTTAAAGGAGGTTTGTAAGATGTTGTGCCAAGAAAACATCATTCCTTTTCTAGGAAACTAGTTAAAGGGAAACACTCCACACACTGGGATTGAGCATGAAAGGTAGATTTTACATGTTAACCTTCCCCCTCATAGCTTGGATTATGACAAGGAGATCACTCTGAATGTTGTTGTGGATGGTTGGCTTTTGAGTAATATTCTAATTGACACAGGCACAAAAGTAAATGTACTCACTTTGGACGTGTGGGTTCAGATGGGCAGACCACCATTACAGTCATCTTCAAATGTTACTGTTTATGGCAAACAGGACTAAAGCCACGCCTATTAGATTTTTAAAGGATGCGTCAATTACTATACATGGAGCCAAGTTTACTGGGGACTTTGAGGTCTTAGCGCTTGAAAAATATGGCAGTTTTCCAGCTTTACTTGGGTGCCCTTGGTGTTATGCAAACAACGTTTATCCGTGCTTCAACAAAGGGTATATAAGCTTTGAGAACAAAGAGGAGTGTGTCATTATCCCTAATAGATGGAAAATGTGCACCTTATGTAGAGCCCTTAAGTGAAGAAGATTTGAACAGAATTTGAGTGTGCACCATTTGAGATTTGGAAGTTCTTGAGCCATCAAAGGAAGGAGTTCTCTAATGGGATGATGCACAGTCCATGAGTGATGCTACAAGTGTTACATGTGACAACCGTGCACATGGAACTTATGAAATGGTTGGACATGAATTGAGAAATGCAACTATGCGCATAAGTAAGCCACACAATATCAGGTGTTTGGGCAACAACTAGGTACTAAGGTACACCGGTGAAAAGAATTCTGAGGTATTCTTGCTTGCTATGGAAGTTCAGTGGGAATGTTAAGTGGAAAGAAGGAATATGCTAGTTTATACTTTATGTGGGATGAAAATCCGTTGGTGGATGGTTCATAGGGATAATCTTTTGGAGTGGAGAGAAGTGAGGATTGCTTTATCTGCTAGATTTCTAAGGAGCAATGTACCTACTCAGATATCTATATTTTATTGTAATGATCCTATTTAGCACCACATTTAATAGTGTGAGAGACTCTAGACATAGAGGCATGAAGCTTTACCACCTTCGGTGTGGGTGCACAAGCTCTATTCCACCTTATGAGGTTACGTGCTCGCATGGTATATCTATATAGAGTTGAATAGAGAGACTGGAAATTGATGAGAATTGAATGTAAGTATGATGCAGACCTTTGAATATATTTCTAAAAAACCTTCGGTGAATGAGGAGTTACAGGTTCTGCAGGGCTTGACTATGGGAGATAGTGCAAAGGTTGAGGAGCTGCTTCAGGAATTGTTAGGTGAGTCGGACTTGGAGGCGCACTTTAAAGATGAAGAGACAGATATTAAACGGCTTGGGCGCGCCTACCTAGAAAGAGAAAAGGGTAAGATGGTCTATATAGTTGATGATGAAGAAATGTAAAACCTGGATAGTGAGTATACAAAGGGTATGTACGAGGTCTTAGACAATGCAGATGAGAAGGTGCGCACCTACCAAAAACCTATAAAGACCAAGAAAGTAAACATTGGAATAGATGATGAACCAAAGGAGGCCATCATTAGAGATTATGTTTTTGACTCAAGTTGCTAAGATAATTGAGTTCTTTGCGCAACTTCCAGGATCTGTTCCTAGAAGCTATCATGAATTAAAAGGGGTACATGAATCTTTGGGTGAAATGAGAATCGGGCGAAGGAAGGTGCGTGTCAAATTTGGAAGAGGCCTTACAGGATGAATCCAAACCTACGTGTCAAGGTGAAAGAAGAAATTAACAAAATGCTAAATTCTAGAATCATTGAGCCCATCGAGGAGTTAGAATGGGTGAGCCCTATGGTGATCACTATAAAAAGGATGGAATAATAAAATTTGTGTGGATTATAGGGAGTTAAATGTTGCATGTGTAATTGATCCCTTTCCCACACCGTTCTTGAGGAAATTATGGATGCATGGATTCTTGGGGCACACAGGATACTACGAAATTTTATCAAGGGTTATACCAAGATTGATGTGCCCTTAGAGGATTTATTAAGATGCAAGTTTTATTGGGGTGAGGCACAACAACGCGCGTTTGAGACACTGAAGGAAAGGCTTACTACAATGCCTATTTTGTGCTTTCCTTCATGGACCAAGCCTTTTCACGTTCATGTAGATGCCTTTGACATGGCCATTGGTGCAATACTAGCCCAACCTGGAGAAGGGATTGTTGATCATCCTATTTGTTTTGTGAGTAGGAAGTTGACTCCAACAAAACATAATTACACCACTACAGAGCACGAGGCCTTGTCTATGATATACGCACTCCATAAGTTTCGACAATATTTGTTGGCTACCCCATTCATCTTTTATACAGACCACATGACACTGAAGTACTTGGTGAACAAGCCCATTTTACAGGGCACATATTTTGTTGGGTTATATTATTCCAAGAGTTTAACTTTACTTGTGGTGGTTAAGCCAGGACAAGAGTAATTCTGGTCCAAACCATTTATCTAGGATTCAATTGGGAGAGGATGCACAAAGCATTGAGGATACAATGTCGATGCATAATTATTCAGGTTAAACCACGCACCCTCGGACTTAGAGGATATTGTTGTCTTTTTGTGAATAGGTGTGGCGCCTGAAGGTATGAAGGCTTTGGAGAAGAAACAAATTGTTATCTGCACTGCACCTTACATGTTGATCATTAGAGACTTATACAAATTAGGTTGGGATGAAGCTTTACATCGTGTGTAATTCAGCATGAGGGTAGAGAAATTATGGAGGAGGCTCATGGTGGCATTGTAGGTGGACACTATGCGAGAGACGCCACCACACACAAGATTCTATTAGCTGGTCTATGGTGGGAAACATTATACAAGGATTATAAAGAATATTGTAAGGCATGTGACCATTGTCAACACCTTAGAAAGCTTGGGCATAGAGATGAGATGCCTTTGAGGCCTATTGCTAGCACAAAACCTTTTGAGAAGTGGGCAATTGACTTTGTGGGTCCTATTTCCCCACCTATGCACAAGACTAGATCACGCTATATTATAACTTATACAGATTATCTTACAAGGTGGGTAGAAGTGGTGCCTACAAAGGATTGCACAATAACTACGACAACAAGGTTTCTGTGGGAAAATATTATCAGCAGGTATGGATGCCCTTTAAGTTTAACAAGTGATATGGGTACTCATTTTCTTAATGAGACTTAGAATATTATTGGACAAATTTATGGTTGTACACCATAAAACAACACCCTATAATCCTCAGGTAAATGAAACTACTGAGGCCTTCAACAAGATATTGAGCCATACCTTGACTAAGATTTATGATGTTGGAAGGAAAGACTGGGATGATAAAGTTTATGTTGTACTTTGGGCATACATGACAACCTACAAGAGGTTGAATAAAGCAACACCCTTTCAGTTGGTTTTTTTTTGCAGAGGCCATTCTACCAATGGAATTCATGTTACCTTATCTCGTGTATTGTGTGTGCAGTGGCTTGGCTAATGTGCAAGCACTTGAAGAGCGTATTGACAAACCGATACACTGTATGAAAGGCACACTATAGCACTATGGAGTCAGAAGAAATAAAAGACCAGACAGAATGCATGACATGATAGGCACATAAAGGACAAGAAGCTTGAGGTCAGGAAGATGGTACTTCTATATGATTCAAAGTTTTTGTGCCACCCTGGAAAGCTTAAGGTGCATTGGTCAGGATTGTATGTTATAACTTATATACTTGCTTCAAGCGCTTACCAGTTAGAGGTGCTAGATGGAACATGGTTGCCCAGTTACTTCAAAGGGAGTAGACTAAAGCCCTACTATAAATAAGTCTTCTTGATGTTTATAATAAGGCGATTGCAACTTAGATTAGATTTTCTTAATGCATTCCCTTTTTATGTGTTTCCTTCATAGTTGTTATGCTTTGCCAATTTAGTTCAGTGTTTTGTGAAATAAGTGTGGTTTCGTGCTGAAGCTTATTACTATCTAAGTGTTTTCATGCGCGAGGACACACATACCTTTAGTGTGGGGTGGAGTAAATACAGGGGTTCATTGCAGGTTTGTATATGATTTGAATATTATCTGAGGATGGGTATGCATAGGAGAGAGTTATTGTGCGGTGTGATTGAAGGAAAGGTGTGGATAGGAAATTTTTCTCATGAATAAAGACCATGTATGGACACACAGTGTAATGCGAGGTATCTTTGCAACAGTGGAAACTACTTAGTGAAAGGCACAATGGCAAAGTACTTTAGTGCACGAGGGTGCACAAAAGGAGGTTTTGACTGAGGAGTAGAAGGCGTGCTAGAAGGTTATAACCGTGGCGTGGAAACAAGAAACACAAAAACATGACAAAATGAAAATCAATGCTGGGAACAAAGTGGTAGGTGGAGAGCAATGAATGTGGAATTTTTTTGAAAATCTATATAAGTTGGAGTTGTGAAATCATTTTCACCTTTACGAACAAGAGTATTCGTGTGAGTTATTGATGAGCAAGCTAGTGAACGAGTTTGTGACATGAAAGGAGCCATGAACCCATTGGATTTTTTAGATCCATGCACTAGGGTGATTGCCACTCCAGTTGGAGAAGTGTTTGAACAAAGCGAGGGCATGCATGGAAGATGATTGCAAGCTAGTGTTCAAGTTTTGAGCTAGGGCAAGTTGTTTCAAGATAAGGCACATAGAGTTGGAGTTACAGAGCTCGAAGAAGGTAAAATATCACACCTTTATAGTATTATGGCATCGAAGCAAGCACCTAGAGCGGCCACAAGGGAGAAGAAGCAGAAGGAAGTAGAAATCGAGGTGGAGGACACCCCGAGAAAGCTGCTTTCTTGGAGATGCAAGACTTCACTGAGGGGGTTTACATGGATCGCGATTGGGACTCACACATTCATTAGAGTAAAGTAAGTGATTACAACCACCGGATGACAGATAGTAAGGATGAACTTGATAAATTGTTGGTGAAGAAAGTAAACAAGAGAAAGGTGAATGATATGGCCATGTATGATGATGCGGCAAGAAGATTTTGAGAAAGGTGGGAGTTTTACAATTGTATGAGCTCCCTTATTTTGGAAAACTTGAAAAATTATACCAATGGTTGATGAGCAGAGTCCATGAGGACTTCTTCTACTTTGTTGACGACGGATGAGGATCACTGCGCCCCTGATTGGGACCCGACAAGATTGAAGAATTTAGGCACATAGATTAGCAATGACCGATAGGTAAGGCATGAATCATTGCGACAAGCAAAGCAATCGGGTTATTTGAAGGAGGGAATGAAATGGACATTGATAAGTCAAGAAATACCTAGTTATTCAAGAAGCAACACACCTCCTAACAAAGATAAATAATCAGGAGCGATGGTTGCAAACACCTTATGGTTGCATATAGTGAAGAAAATGACTGAAGGGGTGACTTACAACTTAGTGGGTTTCATTACTGAAACCATCATTAAAAAAGTGCATGGAGTGAGAATATTAGTTTTGGTGTGATCTTGTTATCCCTTGTTTTTGTAGAAATTGGAGTGCCCGATGGGCCTAAGGACAAAGTATGGCAGTATCCCCAAGAAAATAAATCTCTTACTGAGAGATTTGAGAAGTATACTTGTGATGGGACCATGAGTGGCCCCTACAAGAAAAGGGAAGATATGTGATATGAATGACTTTGTGCCGCGTTCAAAGAGGAATGGAGAATACCCAAGGATTTACCTTTGGTATTGGGTAAACAAGTACATTTTGAAGTGTACCAACACTTTTACATTGCGTGATTTGCAATAAAGGACATGAAGTGGAGCCCTTGGTGTAAGCTCCATTATGCTTTCACCATGCATTATTTCCAAGCATCTATACACAGGTTTTCATACGTGTGCCGACTATTGTTTAATGCGCACAAGGTAGACTACGACTACCACACATTGAGGAAGACTTACATGTATCAAAGTAAGTCTGCATACATTGAGAGATTAATTTTAGATGATATTAATATGAAGGAAATGAGTATGGAAATTGGTGAGATTGGGGCAACCCTTGTGTATATCCAACTCAAGCCCAGGTTGGAGAATGGGAGGTATATAGAAAATTAGTTCAAACTTCCTATCCCACCCAAGGGGAAGCATACAATTGACACTTTAGCAGATGAGGAACCGGCTTCGCCCCTTGTGGAGAAAGAGGAAGAAGAACTACAGGAAGATAGTGGTGGTTTGGAGCATAGGGGTAGGGAAAACCCACCTTGGAGAGAAGAGAGAACGCAGGTGACCCCCCACTATAGCAAGAAGATGAAGTGTTTGAGACATGCGCTTTGGAGGTGGATCTGGTAAGACTCCTCAGGAACCTCAGTATAAGAGGGTTCTCAGAAGAATAAATACTCAGGGTGTGAGACCTTCCCACCCCCAAGAGATCACCCAAGACTTCACCTATGAAGGTGGAACTTGAGAAGAAGAAAAGGTGCAGGTACATCCCTCGGAAGGAGGAAGAAGAAGAAAAATCTGAAGACAATGTACCTAACACTCCTGTGTAGAATGAGAATATAAAGGAGCCTCAAGAAGAGGAGTTGAAAACGATGAAGAAACATTGAAGGAACAAAACATAAATAACGGGACGTTGACTTGGAGATAGGTGAAGATAAGGGTGAGCCATTTGGTGTGCCCTCTATAACACAAACAAGTGAAGGTCTAGTATTGGATTCAGGTGCCAAGGTTCCCAAGGGTAAGCGCTCTGGTAAAAATAAAGAGGAAGCAACATATGAGACTCCGTCTATTGGATATATAGATGACCCAAGAAAAATCATACGTGCACGGTTCCAAGGTACTTTGGAACCCAAGGATTTATATGGATGGGAGCTCATGGATGCGGATATGGCGAACACCCGCACAAGGAAACAACTATCATGGATGATGCATAGACTCACATGGATGAGCCTGAATTTGATGTGTGAGGAAGCCTATGTGTCATGAAGATTGAAGAAGCCACCTTGTTCGTGCCATATAATTGTTAATCCTTCGGCGATGTCTAACAAATAGGTGACAATGCCCTCACTAAGGTATCTGCTGAAGTTGTGTGCCAAATATTGATAAAGTGACAACTATTAGAGCATTATTGGAAGACAAGAAAGATGCAGCTACTGAGATCAAGCACCTCACAGAAGAGAAGGAGAAAGTTGAGGCAAAAATGTAGAAAATCCTTAAGATGACCAAGAAAATTGGGGATGAGATCATAGAGAAGAGGCCACATTTTTAGGACAAGGTTGCAACAGAGTTTAAGTCTTCCCTGCATTATCTATGCACAAAAATTCAATTGTTACTGGAGGAGGGACCTATGCACCTGCCAACACCTAAGGATGCTGCAGAAGAGGCAGATAGAGCCAAATCCACTATTGCGTGGAAGATTGTAAGTTATGAATCCTTATTGCAAGCATTGAAGGATGAATTGAAGAAAGCAGATCGAGCATTGACTATGTGTGAGGCACCGGATGTAATTATAAAGACAAGGACCATTGAAGAAGAAATGAGGTCCTCAAGGCAATGAAGAATGAGATGCTTGGGCGCGTGGAGAGGCTTACATTGATTGAGAAAAAGCACGATGTGCTTACAAAGATCCCATGATCCACATAAGGAGAAACTAAAATACATTGGTAAACTCATTGCGTAGAAAATGGATCTCATAGAGGGGATGGTCTCTAGCATGGCTAACATTGTTAGAATATTACAGAATGAGAAGGAAAACATGACTCATGATGAGCTAGAAGCCATAGTTATAGATGTTCTGATAAAACTAGCCAAGCGCTGAGTGACTGGAATGACTTGGAGGCAAAGATTAAGAATGAATATCTAGAGTTAATCCTGCTTGTAGAAGAGCAAGGTGCCAAGTAGTCTGTCATTCTTTGTATAAGTACTTCCTTTATTCTTTCATTCTTTATTCATTATTCTTGGAGAGATAAGTTGGGATTACCCATTGCCGGGGATGACAATGAAATTAGTGTGGGGTAATGTTGAGCTGATGAAATGCAACTTAAGTATGAAAGCGCATGAGGATTGGGCGTGCAAACACAGGGGCACAAAAAGACTGCGCGTAAGTATAGCAGGACAAGGCGCGCCTAGGAACAATTTGAAATCAAGACTTAGCCATTTGTAGATTGGGGCTAATTTTGGACATAGAGTGTAGAGCATGTTTTGTAGAAGACTTACGAGACCACACAAGGCTATTTTGGGACTAGTAGAAGATCGAGCACCATGCAGAGTTTTGGAGCTAATAATAGGATTATACTACAATTGTATTATTAGGTGATCTATTATTAATGCTTGCATGCTTTTGTATTCTCATGTAAGGGTGCATGGCTATTATTAACATGTAGCCTATTTTTGAAGGTGCATGGGTGGTGAAGGGAAAGTCCCCACCCCTATAAATATGTATTGATTTTCATGGTTTAGGTAGTTTGATATTATTATAGTGTTATGTTGTGAATTTGTTAGCGCACATGACTATGGTGACTTTATGATGTATGTAAGAAGCTTTTGTGTTTTATAGTATTAATATAATGGATCTTATTGGCTAGATATTGGTGTCGATGTAACTAAACATGGATCTTGCATGGTAAATCTGATTATAGTAATTGTTTAGTTATTCCTCCATATGGTTTAAATCTAGATCTGAATTGTGCACTATGGTTTAATTGATTATCTATTATGGATATGAAATATACATTCATTCATGCTAACATCTTGGACAAGCTTATCTAAAGAGGGACCTGGTACCCTTGCATGCTTTCGGGTGAGCACTCAGTTCAGCCGAGTGATGTGCCAGCGCGCATTGGACCGTTGGTAGTAAAATCTAGGCTACATCACTTTTCCCCCTCAACGAGTCAAGAATGAACCATAAACGAGAGTGTTTCATTGAGAAATGGTCAAAGTGTGTTGTGTTTAACACGTTGTGATGAGTGTTTATCTATGTGGTGATGTGATGCAACCTAGAAATGATGTGTCATCACCCCTATATCCGAAGCGTAAATGACGACAAGATGATCGAAAGAGTGATAATGTAGCCTAAAGTGTATATCACTACTGGATGAATAGAGGGAGTGGTGATGTAGCTTAAAACATATACCCCTAAAAATGAAGGGATAGGTGACCGTTTAGCCTAAAGCATATGTCACTAACCTAGTAATGTCGTATGATAGAAGGTTGAATGATGAATGTGTAAGTATGATAATGTCCATTTGATTTGTAAACCCTCGGTAGTTGAGTATGGACCGAGGAACTAAAGTGTGTCATAGGGTAGTGAATGCAACACATAAAAGATGATGTAGCATGTGTGATGATAGATGAACATATGATGTGTAGAAATGTGTAACACGTGATGAATAGTATGCAATGCAATGTGTGTAGGTAGACTAGTAATGTAGGTAGACTTATTATGTGGTATGTAGAGTGAGTGGTATGCAATGCTAACCCTGTAAACAATAGAAGTGTAATATGATGAATATAAGGATGGTGTAGATGATATGTATGGTGTATAGAAGTGTGAAAACATGAATGATGTGACAAGAATGTAAGGTGTAATATGCAAGATATGTAGAAAGCCTGAGAGTGTAAAATGCACGTGGAATATATATGTAGAATAGTTAACGTGTATGTAATGCATCCTTTAAAAATTAATAAAATGGAATGTAATTTTGTTTTTTTTTCTTAAGAGGAGTGTGAACTAACGGTGCATTTTTGTTACATCGCAACAAGTGGAGAGACACATCCCCGCATTTTTGGAAACCTGTCATTCCCTTTCACAATAATTCAAGCACATTATTGAGGTCTCAAGATGTGAGTGTGGTGGACGATGGATTCCATGTGGAGGCATGTGATAACCTTGACAAAGGCATGGAAATCCTAAAAACCTGAAATGCTATCACTTTCCTTGCATAATCCAATGACTCTACCCACGTGAAACCAAGGAAAAAGAAATTAGCAGCTTTTGGGTAGGTCAGTGCACATGAGGCATGGATATCCTCATGACCGCTCACCTTTTTCTATTGCAACACACAGAGCTCAACCGATTAGTCTAATCCCAGCCTATGTGCCAAAGTTGAGGTTTTATCGATGCTACAGTTGGAAGTGCTTTGGTAGACATGCATGCAAAATGTGGAAGCATATGCTTGGCATGTGAACTGCTTGATCGAACACCTAAAATAAATGTGGCGTCATGGATTTCACCGATCAGTAGGATATATTTAAAATGTTTTTTTGTGGAAAAGGCTTTAGTAAATTTCAAGAAAATAAAATCAGCGGGTTTTGATCCAAGTATTCTTCTTTATCTGGTATCACCTTTCCCCTATCCACAATCCCTAGAGTCTGTAAAGATTCTTAGGTAGAATCATAACAAGTGAGAGTTTTAAATTTTTTTCCCTCAACCTTACCTCCTGCTCATGAACTCCCATCATCCACGATGGAGACTTTGGGCTAAGATTTGATAGCATGATTTGTATAAAATGGTTTTGTTTAAAAAGTCTTATAAACTTCAAAGAAAATGCAATTTTAGGGGTAAAGCCAAAATCCACAATCGTAGCTAGAGTCATATTGTATTAAAATGGGGGCTCTTCCAATGGATCTGTTACGGCTATGTCTGTAGGTCTATGCCATATTGCAATGGTGTCATTGGTGGAAGATCTTTGTGAATGCCAACAACATTATGTGATGTAGCTATGTGTATGTTGTTTTTGTGTGTCAAATGTGGGTGTTACAATGTATAGCCTATGTGATGAGTATGGACGACCATGTAATGAATGCAATGTGTAATGTGTAAAAGTGTGTAATCAACCCTAATGTAGATGTATGTATGATGAAGACTAGTGTGATGTGTATAATGTGTAATGTACGATGTATAAGATGCAATGCAAGATGTGTATGTAGACTATAAGGGGTGATGAATAGTATGTAAGGCTATATGCAAACGTGACACATGTATGATGAAGACGAGTACGATGTATGACATGTAGTTTTGCAATAATGTAAACTTACTATAGAATGTGTGATGTGTAATTAGACATAGTGTGTAGTGTGTGTGGTTCATGTGTAGTATGCCCTCAATAGTCGAGTGTGAACGAAGCACAAGTAATGGTGGGTGTCTAACTGAGAGGTGGTACATGTGAAGGTGTAGGTGATAGAGCAATGTCCATGGACTGAAAAGTCCCCTGATAAGGAATCATAACAGTAGTAGTAGTAGGTGGCATAGAAGAAATTACATCTATCACACAAATGACACCTTCAAGTGGTGGTAGGTGAGGTGGTTTGTCCATAGGTTGAGGATCATTTATAGTACCAGTATACGAAAAGGAAAACTAGTATTAGGGATCATGATCACAATATTGGAATGGGTCGCGGTCATGAAGAATAGTATATTCAATGCCTTCATGGAGGAATTTAACACAATGATGCATAGTAAATGTGATGAATTGCATGACATGAAGCCAAGGCCTACCTAATAAACCATTATAGGCGACTGGGAAATGAATTACAAAAAAATAGTGGGGATAGTTTTGGGCCCTACAATGATAGGTAGTGTAATGTGAGCAACACATGGACGAATAGAACCATCATAAGCATGTAGTGAAAGACAGGATAGACTAATGTCACAAGATGAAAGTCTGAGGTGTATAAGGAATGACATGGGACATAAGTTGAGTTCTAAACCATTATCAATTAAAGTTCTCTTAATACCCATATTGAGAATGTGAATCATAATATGCAAGGGTGGGTCATTATCAAAAGTGTTGAAATCAGCGGGAAGATTAGATTTGAATGATAAGTGTTGAGAAAATGCATCTACAAAATTTTGATACACGGATTTAGGATGCATATCAACAAAAATGTGGGTAGTAGCTAGAAGATGTTGGAATTTATACCTTACACTAGGATGCACAAGAAAATAATCAGTGATTGAGATGTTCATGATGACTAGGCTCTAGGATGACAAATAGCGAGGATCCTATGGGCATGGAAGATGGAGTACGGGTTCACCAAAATGATTAACTAAAATGTGGATAACTGGTAGTTAATATAACTAGGAACAACAAAGAAATAACAATAATAAAATGATGTAAATAACAACTAAATGAATATGAAAAGTGACCCAAACAACTAGGCTAATGAAAATAGAAACCTAATATGTAAAGAAGGGTTGGAAGGAGCTTAGTTGATTCGTACGTTGATCTAGAATGTGTTGTAAAATGGAATGAATATTCTAGAAGTAGGAATGAACATGTAGAGGTCCCGAAAATGCCGATCTGAACTCGTAGTGCCTAGGGAGGATCGGAGTCGCATGTGGGTACCCTAGTCCGCATTCAGGTGCCCCAGTATGTGCAAGAGGTCCTAAAACCAAACTTGTAGGGTCGTTAGATGATCTAAATCCCTCATTGTCTATCACACTAACTTCGTTGTAGTCGGCTATATGTCGCTGGTAGTCAATGATGACGAGGAGACCTGCAAAACCCCAAAATAAGCATCAAAACCTAAAAAATAAAGATGTATACGAAGGGTTTAGACTGTCCTTAGTTTCACAATGATGGACTTAGTAACCGAGAACTACACTACATCTTAGACCTAATGTAGTCATATGTGCAAGTGTGTGCAATCATTCCCTAGGTGCTCTTGTGCTAGTCACACTTTGTGAAAGTAATGAGCAATAACTATGTGTAGAAAATGTAATAAAATGGTGGATGGAATAGAATAAACTTCCCTCCTATGCTTGTGTGATGCAGATGAACCAGCCTTATGCCTTGTGATGGAGCTAGATGGATGCAAATGAGCTCTAGATGCCTTATATGGATGCAACTCTAGGTGGATGATAGTAGTGACTAGTGCTTGGTCCCTCATTATGGTTTCATAACTTTATATTTATATGGTTCTCTTGTTCTAATTTCATAATTAACCTTGAAAAGGCCAACCACAAGAAATATAAAGTGTTCAAATGGCTAGAAAGTGCCCAAAAAGTGGCGGGAAAGTGGGAAAAGGATCGGGTGCCGCCAGTCGCCCCGATACTATCCTGGGCACCCCATCAAGACTAAAATGACAAGAAACACCGAAAATAGATTGGGAAAGTATGTGCTAAAGGTCGGAAATGATGACATAAAGAAAATAAAAATGGCCAAAAGATGGGGTTAATTAGTACTTTCTTCACTCAAAAACTATATGAATAGTAGTATGAGACCGAGACTAAATAATGTTTAAAGTGCATGATTTTGTGTCTTCACCTATAAAGATACTCTTACACAACTATTGAAGCAAGTCTAGCTCCTTGATCATACGACACCCTCCTAAGTGAATGCCATTTTGGGTCGTATTTCATATCCTCCTACTAGTAATGATGACACCTCCCATAAGGATATCTTAGAATCTATTCAAGTTTTGCACCATGCCTTTCAAGATCAACTTCAAGCCATGAATGTTACAATTACATCTCTCATGACTGAAATCAACCACCTCAAAGATACTTCCAATGCACATATTCATTCTCTTTCTATGCCTCATGATGTTCCCAATACCAAGCCTATGCAATCTGATCTAGGTGCTACATGTGCTCACATAAGTAAGGCTAAAATCCTCCAACATAAAACACCTCTTTTGTTCGATGAGCATGTTAAACAACATGATATCCTATTTGAGCTCCTCAATCATCGGTTAATTAATTTGTTTCCCAATCATTACTATCCTCATTATCAGCTTACCAAATCCAAAGGCCAACCTTTCTGCAATTATCATGGCATTAATGGACATCGTGATAATGATTTCTATGTTTTACAACGAAAAATCCTACACTTGAGCATAAGGGCTTTATTTCATTCTCTAAACAACATTCCAATAGACAACTATATTCGGTTTCCACATCTTAATGGGTTCCTAAATATAATTCATCTATGACTCATGAGCATAATTCCATATCGAATGTCTCAAGTTCTACCATACTAAATGTATCATCACTTGTACACGAGCAATTTCCTCTTGCCACACCAACAATATCAATTGAGCCACTACAAGCCCCATCTAAGGCCGACACAACAAAGGAATCTACAAACATCTCTACTCCTTCACCACACATTGAGATAGATTATGCAAACACAAGTATCAATGACTTACCGAATGATCTATGGATCTCCATAAGAGGTATAAGCTAAATCCTAAGTATACTTTTAAACAATCTTCTGAGAGCAACATGGATAACACTAATTCAACCCTATTACTCAAATATGATGATAACGATGATTCGATCCTTCTTACTATTGTGATGACTATAAGCACCTTGTTGAGAATTTGCCATATCTTGATCCTATTGATGAAAAAGATGACACTATTTCACCAAAAGCATTGCAAATTTCTCACCATCTAGTTGAGTATAAAGCAACATAAAAGGCCAAATATAACATCCCAATGCCATCACTGTGTCTTCTTTAGCACCATCCAAGCCTCATGTTCACATATGTTCATCTTATTTAGCAAATCATGGGCCCTTTCCTAGTACTCTTATTACATAGATCTTTTTGGCATTCACACTTGGGGCATCCTAATTCCCCCACACCACCCGATGACGCACTCTTGTTCTTGGTTCATACTTGATTGTTGAGGGATTTCCTACATGAACCTCACTTTACACACACACACACACAAGGGGCATCCTTATTCCTCCCTTCTAGCTGTTCTCTTTCACATATATGCATTTAAAAATCTAAAAATATGTTTTCTTAGATTTTGATTGGATGTACTCTTACTTTCTTATACTACTATATGTTGCACCCTTGCTTATCATGTTACTACGGTTCTTAGTATGATTTATCATTTTCATACACACATGCACATTCACATGGTATATTGAGGTGAATGCAGGTCACTTACAAGTTGTTACATGATGTATGATGTTTTTTCCGTCCATTACTAGTCCCACTAAGGATTTTGGGGGTATATACCTTGTCTCACTTACTATCAAGTTTTATCATTGTAATATTAAGATATTACATTGTAGCATACTATTTATCTTTCCTAACATATTATCGGGTGCTTCATATGTAGCATTTTCCTTGTAAGACTCCTTCCAATCATGGTTGTTTGAATTTCTTGTACCTTATTTACCATTGTTTGCGGGTCATGCCCTATGTTTGCTTGTTTCCTTGTTTACACAAACCTTCACGGCTTCGATTGTATTGTGACATATTGAGTGGTGTCTCATGTATGTAACCTACTCCTCATTGTGATCCAAAAATGGATCGAAAAGACCCAAATTTATGTATTCTCCTTATTTATACTTGTAGTGCATATTTTTGGCATGTTCTTTATTCTTGAGATGGTCTACTCGGGATGATGGTGATCCATAGACCTTCAAATAACATCAAAATGCCATTGTTGTTTTGTAACCTCTAGATGCCTGATTGCACCTTCCAAATGCCCAATTGCATCTTCTAGACGCATGACTCGCATCCTCCCTCTAGACACCTAGTTACATCCTTCTTCCAAACGCCTGAGTGTAACCTTCAAACACCAAAATGGGAATATGAGTAGTTGCAAATGCTTGGAATTACCATATCGGTTCGTTTCACCTTCCCCTCTATCCATGGGAAGAGAAACTATAAATACAAGTTCAATTCTTCATTCTAGCAAGTGATTTTGAGTGAATCTAAGTGTGAGTAACAAGGAGAAGTTGGAATCTTTCTTGTTTTGTTCAAGAAAATACAATAAGAAGTAGATTGAAACCTTCTTGAAGGCTAATTTTTGGTGGTAGATTTTGTAGTGCCCACTCCTCTTCAAAATTTATATGATTATGATTTTGCCCATTATAGATTAGAGTTTTGGACATTTCTATCATGGTTTAGATATTGATAGATGGACATTGTTATTTTGATTAGTTAATTTATAGACAGTGTGGATGTTAGACTTATGACATGATTACATGATGGATTATATGCATATTTGGATATATCGAATTGTTGATTTTGAATTTATATTGGACTAATGCATTTACTTTACTAATTATATGATGCTTGATGATGTAATTGATGTTGTGATCTTATTGCTAGTTGATGTAGTAATGAAATTGAAATAATTGGAATTGTGAACAATGGCAAATTACTTGTCTTGGTTTAAGTTGCGATAATTGATGATATGTATATGCATGTATTTTATTATTTCAATGTTGTTAATATGGCCACGAGGCCAGAAAGGTATTGTCTTGACTTTTGCAGGTGTTTCACAACACAATAAACCAAAGGGGGATAAGAGACCAACAATGAGAGAATATGGAGTATTGGCAACAAGTCACCATGGCAACACATGTTTCATATGTTGTGTTGTTGTTGTAGTTTGTTAGGAGGTCCCCATTGGGGTGACCTCAAAAGTGACCTTGGGAATGTTTTTAATTTTGTCTTGTTGATTTTTATTTAATTGTGAGTTATTTATTTTTATGTGCATGTGGAGTCACTTTTATTAATTATGTTTTACACCCCTCTTAAGTTAATTTAAAAGTGTTTATCTAGTGCTAATTAGGATGTGACTAAAAGAAGGGAAATAAATGTGAGTTGGTAGCTTTTATGTGTGTTGGTTTGGGATGAGTTTAATGTGTTTTGGGTTGTGTGTACTCAATCTTCCTTATGAAATTCAGATTTTGACCTTCTAGGATATTTTAGAGACTTGTGGGACAAGCTAAGCTTGTCCCACACCCTTTAAAGTCACCCACCCACCTAGCCTATGATGTGAGGGACTTATTTTAGGTCCTATTTTGTGTTTTAATGAAGGAAAAGGGCAATCAAGTGCACTTTTCTTACATGGGTAATTAATTTTGTCCTTAAGGGGTGTGGGTTGGGTTGAGTGTGTAAGAGGGTGGTCTTTTCCCAACCACCCATTTATTATGCTTTGGGGTATGGGTTTGACTTTGGTGATGTGGGATGGAGAAGAAATGATGTGGCATCCTACATGGAGCCACATCATCCCCTCTCCCTCTTTTCTATTTATTAGAATTTTTGTGAAGTTTTGGGGGTTACTTGCTTGGTTTTGGCTCTCATTCGGAAGGCTTGCTTTTTGGAGTGTTTGTTGGAGTTGAAGATTGCTTGGAATTGCTTGAGCTTGGAGGACTTTGAGACTTGTTTGGTTTTGGATCTCATTTTGGAATGCTTTCTTTTTAGAGTGCTTGTTGGAGTTGAAGATTGCTTGGAATTGCTTGAGCTTGGAGGACTTTGGGACTTGCTTGTGAAGTGGAGTCTTGTTATGGCAAGGTAGGGTCTTCCACCCTTGGTTTCTTCTCTTGTCTTGTATGTTTATGTGTTGAATGAATGTGTTTTCTTGCTTGATGTTGTTGGGTAGTGAAATGGCTTTAGGATGTGTATGAGATAGTGAAATGGGGATGAAATATGTTGGGAGGCATAAGAGATTCTTTTGGGTATTTAGGAGGGAGTGGGTTGGATGCCCCACCTTGTTTTCATCTTGTTATTTTATTCATTGTGGGAGACATAAGAGAGAGGGAGGCATAAGAGTGAGGGAGGCATAAGAGATGTATTTTATTTGTAGGAGACATAAGATATTTTGGGGTTGATTGTGTTTTGGAGGTCTTTTGAGGTGGGCATCCAAACCCTTAGGAAATAATAACCCTAAAATATCTTATAGAACTTTACTATAGAACTTTATTATTTAATTAAATAGACCACAATACCCTTGAGATTAACTAACCAAATTTAATTAAGGTGAAATTAAATTGTATTAAAGTAAACTATAGGGAAGCTAAGTCTTGTTTTAGACTAACTAATTTTATTATAAGGTATTGAGAGATTTTATTATTTTATTTAAAGGGGATCTAAAGGAAAATTAATAATGTTAATTTAATGTAATTTTAGACACGAGAATGTGATGACCATAAATTCGAATCTGATATTGTGAGTGTATTTAAAAAAATTAAAAAAATTATTCCATAATTTTTCTAGTTGACCTAGGTTTGCCTTGGGTTTCATGCGGGTAATTTTGTGGGCGTTACAACTTTGTATTTTAGAGAATTACATAGTGAAAGGGAAGAAATTTGCTTACCCAATTATAGTTTTTCCCACATTGGGTTTCTCTAGGATAAAAATTGTGTCTCCTTTGCCTTCTACCTCTCAATCTGTAATATTTTACAAATGTTTAAGTGCACATTATATTGGTTAAAAGGAACTTAGTCAATTTTTCATCCATTATCACAACATAGGATCTATTTTTTGTTTAAAAGAGGTTGTTTATGGATCTGATTGGTATCAAAGCAGTTAGGATCAAATTGTTTGTGTGGTTTAACTTGTGTTGACATTTTCAGTTAGATTCCCCTTACCTAAAAGGGAAGTGAAATTGGTGAAGGTATCCTCATTCCTTTTGAAGAAGAGATTTCCACCAGGAAGTGGAAGCAAGGAATCCAGAGCATGGCTCATAGAGAAGATGCATGTGAGATTGAAGAAGAACGTTTCTACAAGTTGGAGGTGGATGTGGCAAGTTTGTCCAAAGATGTGGGCAATATTTCCTTGTCTATGGGGAAATTGGAGTCCATCATGGGATTGCTCATGGAGAAGCTTGGTGTCCCAAAAGAGGCACTAGGAGGCCATAAAAACACACATGAGTATGAAAGAGCATCCTCGTTTCAACCTCACTACTCCATTCAAAGCAAGGAAAAGATAGAGATTCAACCTTATGGATGGGACATGAATGCTGAAAAGCTAGACCATTGGCTAGCTTAACTTGAGGTATATTTCAGTTTGGAATAAATCAATGAGAGTCGAAGATTTCATTTCAAAGGTTAAAATCAACCAATCATGCTTTAACTTGGTTTAAAAGTTATGTTCTTTCTTTGGCTCCAATATTGAGTGGGATGAATTTAAAAAGCTAATAAAAAGTAGTTCTATCCCATTTTTATGAGGAAGAGAGGTCCATGTATTGACAATATCTCAAGAAGAAACAAGGCTAGAAAATACAAGAGTACACTAGTGAGTTCTAGAAGAAAGTTGTCCAAATGGGAAAATATGTAGTGGACCAAGACATTTTGATGAAATACATCGATGGACTCCATAGCCACTTGAGGAGACCAGTCCTCTTGGCCAAGCCGGAAATGTAGACGAGGCTTGTTCTCAAGCCCACTATTTAGATATGGACAAGAAGAAGAGTTCATCTACCTCTCAACATGCTTCAAACAAACAAGGTGACACCAAGTAAAAGGAGAAAGGAAAAGTTAAGAAGAATGCTACTTCCATTTATAAGAAGGATAATCAAGTTCATCGCGGTCCTTATAATGTTGACACTCATTTCGATTAAAAATGTTGGAAGCTCAACCCAAAATTACATCCCTTCAAGAATAAGAAGAATAAAAAGAAGGCCATGGCTTCCATCCAAGGAGAGAAAGTATTTTGTAGTGAAAATTTGGATGAGATAATGTGTTGTACCTTCGTCTATAGAGAGGTATGTCTGGTAATAATAAGAATTTTAAAGAGAATGAACTTACTCATCTCTTTTGTAAAAAAATTTAGTTGAAGAAAACCAAAGTGGATTCTCTTTTTGATACATGTTCTCAACCAAATTTGGTTAGTAAGGAGTTAGTGGACAAGCTAAAGTTGGAAACTTATAATCATCCAAGTCCATACTCATTGGGTTGGGTGAAGAAATGCGTAGACATAAAGGTTACCAAACAATGTAAAATTACATTTGGTATTGATAAAAATTCATTGATGAAGTTACTTTGGATGTTGTTCCTCTTAATGTGTGTGGTGTAGTGTTTGGCAATCTGTACTTGTATACCAAGGATGCCATTTTCATGAGAAGATCCAACCAAGTACCACTTGGTGAAGGATGGTAAGAGCTACATCATTTCAACCTTTGTAGGAGACTCAAAGATCTCTTTGGTAAGTGCCACTGAAGCCCAAAACTCATTAATTCTAGTGGGAGATTTTCATTGCTTCTTTTGAAGAATATGCAAGCAGAGGAAGTTATTTTATCTAAGACCACTTGTAACATGGTTACTAACAAAGAGCAAAAGCAGATGGAAGAGTTGGTTCAACAGTTCAAGGAAGAGTCTATGGGGTTGCCCCGGATAGGCCAATTGAGCATGTGATACAATTGTTACCCTATAGTCCGCTTCTAGACTTAGGATTCTACAGACAATCCATGCAGGGTGCTTATGAAGAGAAATAACAATTACATACTTTGTTAGAGAAAACACACACTTCATGGGTGGCTGGTCACTATGTTGCGGCGGGATGTTTATTGGCCAAACATGCAAATAGAAGTTGCTAAATTCATTAGAGGTTATGTTTTATGTAGTATAAGAAATCCTAGTAACAAAAGATGGGGTTATGTATGCCATTATTAGTTCCTTCCCGACCATGGGTAAGTTTCTCCATGGATTTTATGGAATAGTTTTCCTACTTCCAAAAATGGTATGAGTATGTCTTTATGGTAGTAGACTGGTTTGGTAAAAAGTGTATTCACATTCCTTGTGAGAAGGCCAACGATGCAAACGAGTTGTTTTTTTGCTAATTTGTAGGTTCATTTTGGTTTACCTAATTCTATTGTATCATATAGGGGATAATGGTTCATAGGGAAGTTTTGGTCTACTTTATGGGAGAAGATGGATACTAAGTTGAAGAGGTCTACCACTTTTCATTCATAGATAGATGGGCAAACAAGTGGTAAACCGTACCTTGGTCCAACTCTTGAGAGGGTACAACATGAAACATCCTAAGACTTGGGATGAGAATTTGGTATATATCCAACATTCTTATAATAGGGAAGTTCATGTTTCTACTAGTAAGACTCCTTTTGAGACATGTTTTGGTTATTTTCCTAAGAGTGTGTTTGATGTTGTTTTGAGATTACCATGCGAGATAATGAGAATGTGGATCTAGAGACCCACAAAGCTGAGAGATTCATTGAGAAAATTCAGTAGATACACCTCCAAGTATAAGATAGGTTGACAGAGTCATAAGCCAAGTACAAAGCATGACATGATAAACACAAGATTGAGAATTATTTCCTTGTTAGACACAAGGAATGTTTGTATTTGAGAAAATAAAGGCTACAAGGAAAACCTAAGAAACTCAAGCTTCTTCAATATGGCCCATTTGAAATTCTGGATCAAGTGGGTAAGAATGCATTTTGTTTGGATTTGCCTCCTTATATGAGGATGTATTTTGTGAGTGTTGAGAATCTCCATATCTTTGAGCCCTCCATGTTGGATTGGGAAGAAGAGTGTAGACACAAAATCACGCACTTTGAGTCATTATTTAGTCCTAGTCTCATACTACTATTCATATGGTTCTTAAGTGAAAAGAGTAATAATTAACCCATGTCTTTGGCCATTTTTACATTGTTTGTTGTTGTATTTTTGATCTTACACTTGCACTTGCCCAGTCTGTATTGTCATTCTGTGTTTTCCTATTTCTGATTGGGGCGCCTAGCCAGGACTATGGCGCCCTAGGTGCCCTGGTCCCCTTTGGGGTGCCCTGATCCTCTTTGCACTTTACTCTCACCTTTTGGGCACTTTCTAGCCATTTGAGCTTTCTATCTTTTTGGTGGTTGGCCTTTTCGGGGTTAATTACGAAATTAGAACAAGAGAACCATATAAATATAAAGTTATGTGACCATAATGAGGGACCAAGCACTAAGCATCTACTATCACCATCTAGAGTTGCATCCATTAAAAGCACCTAAAGCTACATTTGCATCCATCTAGTTCCATCACAAGACACACAAGGCTGGTTCATCTACATCACACTTCATAGGAGGGGAGTCTATTGTTTCCATGCACACATTTACTACATTCTATATCTAGTTATTTGTTCATTACTTCACAAAGTGTGACTGGCACAAGAGCAACCTAGGGCATAACTTGCACATGCAGACACACACACCTAGAACTACATTGGGTCCGAGATATAGTGTAACACTCAATTAGTAAGTCCACCATTGTGGCCACTGAGGACAGTTTAACCACTTCATATGCATATTTTTATTAGGGGTTTGATGCTTTGTTTGGGGTTTTGTAGGTGATTCGTTATTGCAGGTCTTACGACGACATCCTACGCAGCTTCATCAACATCAGTGTGACATGAAGCAAATACAAGCAAATATCCAACGACACATCAGAGGAGGTTTTTAGGCCATTTCCGTAGACCAGTGCACTCATGGGAACCCTATCCCTTTTTAGGCACCCTAGTCCAGTCAGAGAGCTCATATATGCATTTTATCGGGCTTCTGTGTGATCATTTTCTCCTTCTATTTACTTGGTTTATACTGCAACATAATCCAACACCTTCGTTGAATCAGCTAAGGACTTCTTAACCCTCTCTTGCACATTAGGGTTTCACATTTCTATTTACTTAGTTTCTTGGGTCATTTCCTTTATTTATTTAGTTATTATTTACTACTTTGTGTAGCATCCGATTAGGCTATAATATCCCATTTTAGATTAATCAAAGAGTGATTGTTTATACCATTTATTGAGGATCTTTCTCTAGATAGTCAGTTGTAATTGGAGGAAGATGTGTTATTGTAGTGCAAAGAGTGAATAACACAATGAGGAGTGCAAGACATGTGGTTGATCGGGTTGAAAGTTCAGTTTCCTACCAAGGCCAAGTGGTATTCCAGAGAAGATGTAGGGAAGAAATTTCTTTGTGTCATTAGTCTTTAAAGCTTCTAAGGACTTAAAAGCTTCTAATTGGGGAGGTATGATCCAAAAATGGATCTGAAAAGACCCAATTCTATGCATTCTCCTTATTGATACTTTCAATACATAGTTTGGCATGTTTTTTTATTTTGGAGATGGTCTAGTCATGTTGATGGTGATCTAGACACCTTCGAATGACATAAAAAGGCCATTGTTGTTTTGCATCCTCAAGATGCCTAACCGCACCTTCTAGACACTAGGTTGCATCTTCCAAATTCCTAAATACATCCTCCAGATGCTCGACTGCATCCTTCCTCTAGACACTCGCCATCATCCTTCTTCGGATGTCCGACTACATCCTCCCTCAAGAGGCCTGGTTGCATCCTTATTTTAGACGTTCAAATGCATCCTCCAGATGCCAAAATGGGAATACAAGCAATTCTAAATGATTGGACTCCCCAAATTGGTTCGTTTCACCTTCCCCTCCATCAGTGGGTAGAGAAACTATAAATACATTCTAGTGAGTGATTTTGAGTGAATTCAATTGTGAGCAACAATGAGAAGTAGGACTCTTTCTTATTTTGTTCATTTAGAGTTGAGTTCTTCATTGTTGAGGATTGTAAGCAAGAAAATAAAATTAGAAGGAGATTGAATCCTTCTTGAAGGATAATTTTTGGTAGTAGATTTGTATTTTGGAGAATTACATAGTGAAAGGGAAGCAATTTGCTTACCCAGTGGAGTTTTTCCCACATTGGGTTTCTCCAAGATAAATCTTGTGTCTCCTTTGCCTTCTACCTCTCAATTTGCAGTATTTTGTGAATGTTTAAGTGCACATTATATTGGTTAAAAGGAACTTATTCAATTGTTCATCCATTATCACAACATAGGATCTATTTTTTGTTTAAAAGAGGCATTTACTGAGATCACGTTGTGTACTTGTTTGATGTTTTCTTATATGATTTTCCTAGTTGCTATTTTCGGTACATTGCTTGTTTTTCGCTAACACTTCTATACTATCATGTTCCTATTGTTTTGTTTGTGCCATGGTAGCTACCATGTGTAATCCATATCCCCTTGCAAGAATCCCTATATCAGATATGCATATCAGTTTCATCCTTCCTCGTTTGGGATATGTTCAATTTTATTTATCTCATGCATCCCAAATGAGTGGGGAAAACATTGGGTGAACCTTTTCACCCTCCCAATAATTACATAAAGTAGTAGCATAATCATAGTCAATAAGAATGAAACATATCGGTTACATAACAAGGCCATAAACAAACTTGGCCACAAATCCAAGCTTGGAGAGAACCACCCAATATCGATAGGAGTGGTGGGCGCTAATGTCCCACCAGTGGTGCTCTTGGCTTGAGGAAAAAATAATTACAAAGTAGTTTTTCAAGAGTTGCATTGTTTCAATTTTCTCAAGTTTCATCAATTACACAACCAATTTCAAATTACAATCAGTTACTAACAAGGAATTAAGTACTTACTCAGGAACCAAAGTAAGAACAAATAAGGAAGGGGAACCTAGGGAATATGGAGGAAAACAATATGCCTAGAACAATGTGTCACCCGAGGTAAATTACAAATTGGGTTTGTGATCATCTACAATGGTATTTATTTGTGGGAAAGCGTTAACGAGATGGAGGGAAAAGCCTATGAGCTCTCCCATTATACTTTCCTTTTGAACCAATAGGATTCCTAAATCTAAAGTTTAGTGCCAGGATGCTCAAATCCCTAGTTTGGCGACATGACGCCAAAATCCTTTGTATTATTCCAAACCAGCTCCTAAGCAACTAGTTTACAAGTAGGAACAAATTTCTACCCCTTTGTTTTTCATAAGTTCAGGTGTACTTTAACCCCTTGGTTTATATTTTTCCAATATGCATTTCCATTTTACATACTTTTCAAGTTAAAGTTCAATTGCATTTACCTAGAGCATTGACTACACTTGTTTTCTTTTGCAGGTCCTATCCTATCCCAATGAAGGCAAAACACACAAACAACCATGAAGCAAATCTCAAAGACACATCATTTCCACTACACATGTGCAAAGGTCACCCTTATGATCCTTTTATGTTTCTTAGAATTCCATGGTACACATCTTACAATTTTCCATTCAACACGCTACAATACTCATTCGACACACTATTGGGCACAATATTCTTTTGACTCTCCAAGGTACGCTTTTCTTTTCTACTTTATGCTACCAAATCCTTATTCACCAACATAAATTGGGGAAAATGTAGTCACTAAATCATGCACTTACTATGTATATCTAACATCTAAATATTTCATTTATATGCATGTTTCTTAAGCAAGAGAACTAGTCATTAACAACCCTTTTACTTTTCTTTGACATTACTTTTATCCTTTTCATATTTATTACTTATGGTTCTAATTGTAACTTGTAGTTTTACATATTGGTCGACATCTTTCTTAGCTCTGATTTCATTATTTACCTTTTTGAACACCTTGTACAAGACCTCCCATTAGGGACAGGAGCGCCCAAACACTATTGTCCCCTTTGGGCACTTTTGTCCACTTTCTCTCTTTTGTTGATTTTTCGGATGTTACTTCTTTCTTATCTTTATTTATCACTCTTAGTCAACCTTTCACTTGTTAACGACAAAACTTAAGCAAATGAATCATATATATACATGTCTTATTTAACCTCATTAGGGGAAGTAATTTCAAGGGTCAAACATTCAAGAGGCATATACTATTACAAGGAGCTAATATTTTCTATCTACTACATCAAGGACTATATTTTGGCATTACATATTTCACTACATAGGAGGGTTTATTCTGAATTTCATACCACACATTTGCATTGAGACAAAGTAGTTGTATCTTGTTATTCTCTGTGTCACCGACACTATGGTATTCTAGCTTAAGGGACACTATTTCAATCACACACACATACACTAGAACTACATTGATTCTGAAATGTAGTGCAACACTCGGTGACAATCACATTGGGGTGACCACCAAGGTCAGTTTGACTCAAGCATATGCATATTTTTATTCATCTAATATGTACTTGAGTATTGTGTAGGTAGCTAGGGTTTATTTTTCTAGAACAGGTGTGACCGAGAGAACTTGTAGCAAACTTGACACAACCTACAATGAGTAAGAAGTGACACGAGAAAGTGCTAGGACCAAAGCTATTTCACATACACTAGTTCCCAAAACAGACACTAACACCCATGTGACCTTGTCCCATTCTAGGTACTCCTATCCTTGAGATCGTCACATCCCAAAATCAAACATAGAGCTTATACAATCCATAATATGCCTTTTCACCTATTAATTATCCTTAATCGGTCCAAACCTACAATTACAAGCTAATTCATTCTACAAACCCTATCTATCACTTTTTCTTCTATTTCTATAGCTATATCTTACATGAATACTTTGTTATATTTATTTGATCAACAATATCCTTATTTTAGATTTAAATTTCATTAAATCTAGTGTGGGTTTTGTTCTATATTTATGTCGGTGCCCCATTTTTTTTTTTGTCTATGTTATCCTTTATGATGTCTATGTTCCTTTATCCTCTTCATTTCTATTGTTTTTAGTATTTTCTCTTACTTCTCATTGTCCTTTGTTTTTTTGCTAGGTTCTCCTTTCCTCTCCATTTTCACTTTCTTATTTTCTCTCATTGCTCAAAAAGAAATGAAATAAAGTGGGATTGAATTTTGGCATCCCACTTTATATTTTTTTAGGTTAGAGGTGGTCACGGTGCAAACATGACACAAATTTGCACCACATTTGTGCCACCCCTAACATTTATAAAAACCAAATCACTAGACCCCCCAAACAAATATAGAGTATATAAGAGTCTAGATAGGCCCCCTCTTTATAGTTGGGTCATGTTTCCCCCATATTTATATGAGGATAGAGAGGGGGTCCCAATTATCGATCTATAACATCCATGGTCTCAATTATCTATCTATCTAAGGTTTGTTGTAGGAAGATATTATAGATAGGGAGGGGAACGAATATAACTATATATAGTTGGGATAGATCTATAGAGAGAAATCTTTGTTACTATATAGGGTTTCATACTATAATTTAGGGTTTTGTATTAGTGTTTAGTGTGTTATGCGAGTGTTTAGTGTGTTGTGTGAATGTTTAGTGTGTTGTATTAGTGTTTAAGGTGGTCAAAATGTGTTTTTAAGGGTGTCATATTAGTCTTTAAGGTGTCACATTAATGTTTAGTGTGTTGTACGAGTGTTTAACATGTTGCATTAGTGCTAATCATGTTTGAATTATGTTATTAAGGGTGTTGATTAGTGTTGAGGGTGTCATATTAATGTTGGGTGTGTTATGTGAGTGTTTATTTTGTTGCACGAGTTCTTATGGTGTTGCAATAGTGTTTAGGGGGACTAAATTGTGTTACTAAGGGTGGCCCATTAGTGTTTAGGGTGTCTTATTAGTGTTTAGGTGTCCTATTAGTGTTTAGTGTTTTGTATGAGTGTTTAGGGATTCTCTTTAGTGTTTTGTGTTTTGTATGATTTTTTAGGGGGATTTTTAGTTTTAATGTGTTGTATGAGTGTTTAGGCATTCCCATTAGTGTTTACATGAATCTAAATTGTATTAAGGGTGACCCGTTAGTATTTAAGGTGTTATATTAGTGTTTGGTGCATTGTTTGAGTGTTTGATGTGTCATTTGAGTGGTTAGTGTGTCGTATGAGTATTTAGGGTCTTCCATCAATGTTTAGGGTATATAAATTAAGTTATTGAGGGTGACCCATTAATGTTTATGTGTTTTAGTAGTCTTTAGGGTGTCCCATTAGTGTTTATTGTGTCTAAATTCTATTAAGGGTGTCCCATTAGTGTTTAGGTATCACATCAATGCTTAGGGTGTCATATCAATGTTTAGTATAACCTATTAGTGTTTATAGAGTCACATTATTGTTTAGGGTGTATGAATTGTGGTATTAAGGGTGTCTTATTAGTGTCTAGGGCATCACATTAGTGTTTAACATATTGTGTGAGTGTTTAGGTTATTACATCATTGTTTAAAGTGTTTAATTTGTGTTATTATGTGTGACCTAGTAATGTTTAGGTGCCGCATCAATGCTTAGGGTGTCATATCGATGGTAAGGGTGTTTTTATTAGTTTTAAGGGTTTTTGATTTTTGTTACTAAGGGTGACCCACTAGTCTTTAGGGTGTCATATTAGTGTTTAGGGTGTCTTATTAGTGTTTAGGGTGTCGTATCAAAGTCTAGGGTATTACATTAGTGTATATAATATCATGATTATGTGATTGGGGGTCACCTATTAGTGTTTAAGGTGTCATATTAGTGTTTAGGATGTCATATTAGTGTTTGGTGTGTTGTGTGAGTGTTTAGTGTGACATATTAGTGTTTAAGGTGTTACATTATTGTTTAGGGTGTATGAATTATGTTATTAAGGGTGTCTTATTAGTGTTTAGGGTGTCTGTTTAGTGCTTAGGGCATCCCATTAGTGTTTAGCATGTTGTATGAGTGTTTAGGTTATTGCATCAATGTTTAGAGTGTTTAATTTGTGTTAAGTATGACCCATTAGTGTTTAGGTGTATCAATGCTTAGGGTGTTGTATCAATGTTAAGGGTGTTTTATTAGTTTTAAGGGTGTTTGATTTGAGTTACTAAGAGAATTTTAAAATTGTTTTAGTTAAATGCTTTTCAACATTATGCCCATTGAGATTATTTTCATAAATTTATCGTCATTTATGCTAATCTTGATATCACCAAAATTTTAAAAGAATTCATAACATTAATAATAAGGATACCAGTCTAAGAAGGATACCATAGTCAATGAAACCATCATGCTCTTGTGGAAACTACTCAACTTGTTAAAGCAAACACAACATATAATATTCAAAGTAAGAAAAAATAGGACACACACACACACACACACACACATGTGTGTGGGTTATATATATATATATATATATATATATATATATATATATATATATATATATATATACATACATACATACATACATAACATATATATTTATATATATTAATAGTCACATATATTATTAATTGACATATAGAACCCGTAGGTAATAACTAACATTTTACGTAACAATATTACAAGGAAATGGATTTTGTTGAGGTGGAGGCAAGTGGTATTTCTTCCCGTAGTGCCCACTTTTTTCTAGCCTTTATGATCTACTAAATTCTTAAACCACAGTTATGGATTTTGGATATGTTGGTTTGCTTTCATGAACACGTATGGTGATTTGGAGCGCGTAGCGCTAATTTAACTAGATTAGTAGGTTGACACCTTTTATTTGATATTGTGGACACTAACACTTTTCTATGTGATTTAGGTCAAATTGATACATGTTGGATAATTAGTTAGTCACATACCTTGATTTTGTAACGTATTCGTTTTGCTGATAAGGATACATGATGACATGGTGATATGACATGATATGTATTGTAATACCTAACATACGACGAATTGTGTGAGATTGTGCATTCCACATTGATGATGGTGATATCATTAATTTACATGTTTGAATCTGTTCAATTAGTGAGTAGCTAGTTTACTCTTATATTGGACAGATGTGGTTAATGTGTGCAATGAGTGTGCAGGTGACAGGTCATAGGAGAACGTGGGATTCAGGCCAGCTACACAATCTTGCACAAGCAGCCCACGGGCTGAGTCCTAGCCCCTGTTCATTGTGTGAAGCCTTAGTGTAGGAGATTATTATTTTGGGCACCATGAGTGACCCCAATTTTTGTAATGTATTGTGCCTTGATTTATTAATTTTGTTTTGGGTAATTAGTTATGTTGTAAAACTGGTTTTGGGAGTTAATAATCCCACTTTCTTTAAATTTTTGATTTTGTTTTATGAGACACTTAATCTCAAGGGTTTAGGGTCACATGTGAGACCCTTGGGTGGTCCCCACACCCTCTACCCTTGTGCCAAAAATGCAAAACCCGAAATTAGGATATTTTGGGCATTTTTGGGGACCCCTTTTTAGCTTGGGAGTTCCCCTAACATAAAAATGAGCCCTTGGACCCTACCTAATGGGTAGGGGGGCTTATTTTCAAGGCTAGAGGGAGTTTTCCCTCCCTTTTTACCTCTTGATTGGTCACATCCTTGTAAGGGGTGTGGATTGGAGTGCTTATTAAAAGTTTCACTAATTTTGTCTTGCTAACATTTAAGGGAATTTGGGAGAAGAGGGCAAAAAGACAAATTTACCCTTTCTCTCTTTTGTTTGGCATCTTTGACCTTGAAGAAGGAGAGGGGTGACACATGTCACCCCCTCATTTGTGAGGATGCTTGCTTGCTCCTCTTCAAATTCCCATCCATGGGAAAAGAGAGGGACTTTTTTCTTGGTTTCTTTTTTTTGAGCTTTGGCTTGGTGCTTGAGAAATTTGGAGCTTGAGGATTGCTTGAGGAAGAAAGTTGCAAAATCTTGTTTTGGAGAGCTATTAGAGGTAACCTCTTGAGCTCATTTATGTGGTATGTTTCTTTACTAAATCTTAGCTTGCTCATAGTTGATTTATTTGTTTAGTTGCTTGTATGGTTTGTTGCTTGAGTATATTCGTTGTATTGCTTTTTACTCCATCCATCATATGGTTTGATGGATGTTTGAGTTATTTGGGGGGAAGAGAGAGGGATTTTCCCTCTCAAACCTCATGGCTTGATGGGCAAGCCATGTCGGTTTCTTTACTCCCCTCATATGGTTTGAGGTGGGTAAGGGGTTCATTTGGTTTGAACCCCTTTCCCATTCTTGGAGAGGAAACCCAAGGGGTTTGAAAACCCTCCCAAGAAGGATTTTGGTGAATGGGTGGAGTAATAAGGAGGATCTTGTTGACTTCGGAGAAATAAGGTGGAGAAGGAAGTTTGATGTGTGCATTCTTTTGTTAGATCACACCTTATGTCACTTTCGGGTATCTCATCTACTCTTCCCCAAATTTAGAGGATGAATATGGTTTCTCCTCTTTTCTTTTATTGCTCAATGTTGTATTTTTCCTTCGTGCATGGTTTGGTATTGTTTGTGAGTGGATTGTGGTGTTTGTCTCCCTAAAGATCTTGTGCTCAAAGTTGTGGAAGCTAGCTCTCTCTCCCATGGGCTTGGGGGAGGCTAGCATGTCTTTCAACCCTTGGAAATGCATGTAATGATGCCTCGAAGGTTGGGAGGTTAAACAAGCCTCGTTCTCTTGAAGTTGAATCCTTGTAAAGCATTCAAATTTAAAACTCAAGGGCTGGAGATAGTTGGAGTTTTCTTGTCATCTTGGTTCTCTTTGTCTCCTTCATCCTTTTATGGACTCCTTTTTCATTGTATCTTGAAAGAGAATGACTATGTGGAAGTTTCCATTATCTTGTAAAATACCTATTTTGTATTTGATGTTACTTATAAACTTAAGTCATTTTTCTTGAGAAATTTCCCTCCCATACTGCAAGGATCTTGTAATAAGGTTGTATCGAATAGCTATGTATTTGAGCATACTTTTACAAATGTGAATCTTAAGCCCTCGAAAATGAAAGCTTGTAAGATAGATATAAAAATCTCTTAATAAGACCTTGTTGTAATCTTTATTTGAGAAGGAAAGTTGATTTATTAGAAGAAATGGTTAGACTTGTAATAGTATCCTTCTTGCAAATTTTGGTGGCTTTATACAAGGAAATGAAATTAGTTTGCACTCTCTTTTTTATGTGAAAACTTAATGGGTACTTGCATTAGAAAATCAATTTTAAAATATGTATTCATTGTAGCAACTTCTTTTGACATATTTCAAGCTTCTTCTCTTATTTGAGATACATTGTCACCTGCTTTCTTTTCACAATAAAGAAATAAATCGTTTGAGCATAGATTTGATTTAAACAAAAAAATATACATATATTTTAAACTCATTATTTTACAACTTGTAACATTTGTTTTTCCCTCATAGCTTATGAAATGGGTATATTATACTTTTTTATAGTTTTATTTTAAAACATAACTTTAGTATGAAGTACAAAGAATTCCATACTTAATATTCCTATTTATTGTAGTAGATATTGCATTAATATATATATATATATATATATATATATATATATATATATATACATTTAATATATCATTTGTAAGATTGTATTTCGTGTGTATGTGTGTGTATATATATAATACAATGCATTAAGAAAATGATTTAAATTCACTATAATGTTCTATAACATATAAATGGAATTGTACCATTCATATATATATCCACAAATTGTATATATAAATAACTATTTTGAAATGTAAATCTAAACAAAGAATTCATAAAACTTAAATTTTGGTGGGACTGAAATTGTAGAGTATTAAAATAAAATTTTAAAAAAAGTGTTTTGGGGAGGGCCGAGCCCTCCCCACACCTGCGTACACCTCCTCCCCACACACAAAACCCCCTGCCTATGTTGTTGCTGCCCCTACTCCCCGTCATGCACTGTCCCCCCTCCTCCCCACGTGGCTTCCCCCTCCATGCTTCTCCCTTTTCCCATGCTAGTGATCGCACGGCCTGTCCCCCCTTCCTCCACGCTGTCCCTTTCTCCCCTGCTCCACGCAGACCCCCTTCACCCCACCGCCTCCTCACACTATGCGCAGACCCCTCCTGTACCAAACCGCCGCCCTCTACCTCTCAGGCCATGGCTCCATCCGCGAATAGCATTTTTAATCCAAGTTCTTCCTTCTGTACAATTCATATCTAGTTTTGTTTACTTGTTTATATATCTAATTTCACTTGTATTTACAAATGACATGATATTGATACCCACAACCAGATCTTCATCTGGTAGAAGAATATTAACTAAATAAAAGAAGAATAAACAAAGTTTAAAACCCTGGGTTCTCTCAAAAACCTTGCTGAAATGAAACAATCCTTGAGAAGAATCTCCTCCAACTAATCCTGTAATGCAAATAAACAAAAAAAAATCAAGAGTAAAATACAAGAGAAACTTGAGATCTCTTCATGACCATTCATGGCCTCTCCTAAAACCTGCAGATTTCAAATGAAGAAAAAGAAAGGGAAAGAGTTAAAGATGTGCTAAGGAAAGTTAGGGCAAACTTAAATCTAGGGCTGAGATCTATTTTCATCCTAGGGTCCACAATTAACCCTACTCACTTTAGGTCATGGGTATTTAAAATGTGAATGGGAGATAAAATTTTAGGATGTGTGTGTGGGTAAACAAAATAAAAGGGGGAAATCTAATTAATTTAAAAGAGGTGTAGACTCCTTCTAGGGTGTCTCTAGTAACTTAATAGAAATTAAATAAATAAAATAATTTGGGGTTAGTGATTTAGAAATCGGGAAATCAATCTAGTTTAAAATGAATAATAATGGGAATCCGATTTGTATTTTAAGTATTCACTTCAAAAAAAAAAAAATTGGCGACTTATTGGACTATTTTCCTGTCCCAGGCGGGGCATTACACTTCCTTAATTTCTTTACAAAACTCATACCATGATTTTCTTGGTCTAGGGGTACATTGTTGTAAATGATCTAGAATATATATAGGCAATGTAAAAGGTACAAATGAATGTCTCGAAGGATCAAGGCGACATACAATTGAACATTTTCATTTGTTCTAGTGGATCTTCTATGAGGTTGTAATGCAACATGAGTTGATGGTGGAGGTGACATTGAAGGTGATTGTGGAAGTGACTTTGGAGGTGATGTTAAAGGTGGTGTAGGGGATGGAGGAGGATCCTCATCTAGAGTGTAAAGGTAGTGATGTCCCACAACACAACATTTTTTTCGTTTTCTCAAAAAATTCATCATGCTCATCAAATATATACAAATCATTAGACAAAATATCATCAAATTCTTCAATTTTTACAAAAACATATACTAGTTGAAAGAAACAAAAATATATAACATTATACGTTTTTCAAAAAAGTATTTGAAATTCAATTGTGACAAAAATTAGGTTTCAAATAACCAATACATATACATCAATCATTAGTGGCAACATTTTTTTTCCTCAATCTCATTGGTGTTGCTTTTCCTTTAAAACTATAGTTAATTAGAAGCTCTTCACTAGCTTTGATATTTTTATCACCTCCACCATGACATAAAGTGGTAATATTGGCCCTTTTATTTCATCTTCTTTGTCATTGGTACACTTTATAAATTGACAATTGGGAGATACAAGACACGAACACCCACATGTACTATTGATGAAACCCACAATATTTTTAAATGCATAAGAGCATCCATCAATGTGCATATGATCATGCATACAATGAGTTTTCTATGGGGTTATAGGAATTTGTTCTTCCACATTACAACACATGCCATATTTGGACATACTGACTTTGTAGCTCACCACATGAGTCCAATCTGCAAACCGATATATTGGGCCATAAAAAGGTAATATTAAGGCAGACCAACTAAACATTGAGTAACAGACCCAACATTATTTTCCGTCAAAGTGAATAGCCAAACACCTGTATTGGAAATAACAGAAGGCCGTATCATGTAGCTCTACTTCCAAAATGTGAATTCTTCATAAGGTGTTGGAAGGGATTTATTCATTGGTTAAGCCCCATAAATTTTCTAATTAGCGAAATTAGATTGATATTTCTTCAACGCCTTAGGCGAAAGTTCCAAATCATCTTTGGACTCTTCTTCATAAGGTGTAAGATGATATTTCCACCTTTTTGCACTCATATTTTTCATAATTGTTGACAACCTCGTTGTTTCTCCGCGCACCACCGAAACTACTTTTAACCTCTTCATCTTCAACACATTTTCCCAAATTTTACTTTATCAAATCCATATTGTCTTTATAATTGCCCACAATATCCATACTATCTACATATGAGTGTGTAGACGATTCTGGACGTGGTGAAGAGACAACTCGAATTTCCAGAGGAAGACATAGTTACAACAATAATGATAACTATATTATTTTACAAATATTAGCTAAAACCAAATACCAATAATAAAATTACAACAATATCATTATTTTGCAAAAAATTGCCAAAATTTCTAGGTTACAACTTTTCATATTTCCATTTGCAGATAAGGAAGGTTCCCTAGTAGAAACATACTAACAATGTCGAAGCATAGTGAAGGCATGCGTATAACTTCAAAATGTAAATAAATCTACTATCTCAACACTAGGTGAAAATCCTTTTGTATTCCCTCTCTTTATGTTATATTAGTTCTACTTTCCCTCTAAAGGAGAAACATGAGTTTGCAAGAGCTAGAGATATGTAGAAGGTTTACAAGGGTTTGTGTGTTGATGTTAGGGTTACAAATATATTTTGTCATATGTTAGGGTTACAAATGTTGTAATAGGCATGAAACCATGCAAGTTGAGTGGATGAGGACTATAAATACTTCAATGACATGACCATTTTTTAGTGCTTTACACCCACAATGAATCATTTTGTATGCATGGTTAACCTTCTTGCCATCTTGGATATCTTGAGGAAGCTCTAAATGTTATAATCTAAAAGCTAATTAAACTTTAGGTGGTTGTGTGGACATGTTTTCTTGGTGGTTAGATGAGTGGGGGTATGAGAAGAAAAAAACTAGTTGGTATTTATTAGTTGCCCCACTGCAACTAATTATATCCTCAAGCTATTACATCGAAGAAAAATGTTGCCTGATGTAAACATTATTTGGGCTCCTATGGAGTTCCACAATGTTTTTGGTTAATTGTGTAAGTGAGTATTAACGACATCCCTAGAACATGTCTTTCTTAACTTCCTTGTTATAATTAGAAGTATTATTAAGTTTTGCATTTTAGCATTAGGGAAGTTTTCACCTTGGTTGAGCTTGTGCTCATTCTAATTCTCTAGAGAGAATTATAATACGCTATAATTAATTTTAATAATGATGTGGGGAGATCATTATTTTCTTGACACGTAACACATAAAAAGTAGTGCAAACAATCATATTTCACCTTGCGACACTTATTTCGAACCAACATGAAAAAGGAACCCACATTTATTTTTCTTGCAACCTAATGTTTTAATCATCATTTTAACATATTTAAAATGATGAATAATTATCTAGATAAATTTTACCTTAAGGGAAGATAATGCAAAATCACATCAAAAACTTCCCATGTAAAAATAATGGATAAAGTTGGAGTTCATGTTATATGAGAATAAAGTTCAAAAAATTTGAACTTTATCACAAGTTTGGTGAAGTTAATTAATTTTATTGACAAAATTACTCAAGGATATGTGGTCCCATAGAATAAATTTATTATAATGTGTTTTATTGAAACTGAAACAAAATTAATAACCTATTTGAACTTGATATCAATTATTTACAAAAACAAATGAAGATTAAAAAAACTTACCTTTCTTTTTACGTGGTAAAAACACTAGGTTGTTTGAGCTTCTTCTCCAACTTCGCAAGAGTGAAAATGGGAGGTGTAGTGAAAATGACATTCACATGGGATTAAATGGGAATTTGAGGTTGTGCGGCTTAAAAGTGACGTGACACAATTAGTGTCGCATATGCACCACATTTGAAACACTATTAACACGTTTTTTTTTCGCATTGAAAATCCCTTCGCTTTTTTTTTTAAAATCACATTCACGAATCAACGTGAAATCAACCCCATTTTCGATGTTATTAAAACTATATGTAGTAGGGTGTCGTGCATTGGTTTCCCTAGGAAAAGTTGATGATTAATTTGAAGAAAGGTATTTTTATGTAGGAAGATCTTTGTATATTTGGGATTTGTGATTTCTGCACATGCTTGAAGATGGATCTAGAGAAGGTTTGTGCAATAGTGGAATGGCCATCACCACGGAGTTATTTTGAAGCATGCAATTTTCATGGGTTTGTGAGTTTTTATCGCAAGCTCATTAGGAATTGTATTAGAATGTTTGCGCTTATCACAAAGGTCATGCAAGTGGATAGACATATTTTTGTTTAGAGACCTAGTGTGAAGAATAGTTTTCAAGAGTTAGAGTGCAAGGGACTAAGCAACTAGTGTTGGCATTATTGAATTTTACAAAGGTATTCTACGTTGATCATGATGTTAGTGGTATATCCATTGGTGTAGTACTAAGTCAAGAGGGAAGGCCAATAACATATTTTAGTGAGAAGTTGAGTGATGCCATGAAGTATAGCGTATATGATCAAGAGTATTATGCAATTTTATAAGCACTTAAGAAATGGAGGAACTACTTATTGTCGAAGAAGTTTGTGTTATTTACTAATCATCAAACATCACAGCTTTATTAACAATAAAGGAAATTGAACCATAAAAATATGAAGTGAGTAGATTACCTATAGGGATACACTTTTGTGTTGAAACATAGGAGTAGAAAATCTAATAAGGTTGTTGATGTGTTGAGTAGCCGTAATGTTTTGTCGAAGATGGAAGAGAAAAAATTTGGTTTTAAATCCACCAATGAGCTTTATGCATAAGATGAAGACTTTATCTAGGCATGGGAAGTGTATGCAACACTTGTGAATTTTGAAAAGATGCCTTAGATTATTTTGTATAGGAAGGCTTATTGTTCAAAGGAAGATAACTATGCATCCTAAGAGGATTGTTGTAGAAAATTTGGCGAGACAGAAGCACAATGGAGGATTGGTAGGGAACTTTAGTTTGGATAAGATGTTAGAAGCTAGTTGAGAGTTAATTTGGTTGTAAATGTATATAGATGTGTGAAAACGTGTTAGTTGGCTTAGGGAGATTGTAGAATGGAGGTTTATGTCAACCTTTGCCAATTCTCGGAGGAACCTTGGAAAGATATATAAGTGTGGATTTTTTGTTGGTGTTTCCCATGATGCGAGAGAGGATTTGATTCCATCCGTGTTGTGCAAGAGTAGTGATGCAACTCAAATCACAAATATTTTCTTCAAGGAGATTGTAAGGTCATGAGGACTATAGTGTGGTATTGTGTCCGAAAGGGATACAATGTCTCATGGTCATTTTTGGTGGACATGTGGAAGAACTTGAATACAAAGTTACAATTTAGTGTAACATCTCCTCTCAGTAGAATGATGAACAAGTACAAGTCATGAACATGAGGTTTGGAGACTTATTTAGATGTTTGGTGGGAGATAAGACAAAAACACGGGACTTGGCACTTGCACAAGTATAATTTTTGTATAATAACTTAGTTAATAGGAGCATGGGAAAATACTAGTCTATATTGTGTATGGGAATAACCCGTGAGGAGTATCATAGTCGAGAGATTTACCACATGGGGAAGAAAGGAGTTTAGAAGCAAAGAATATTACATAATACATGGAAGAAGTGCGCCAAAAGTGCACAAATAGTTAAAGATGATGAATGTGCAAATGAAAGGAGATGAGAATTAAAATTTCATGTTGGTGATATGGCCTTAGCCCATTTTGCGGAAGGAAATATTTCCAAAGGATACACACAATAATCCCAAGTGGAAGAAAATAGGGCCATGTAAGGTGTTGGGGAAATTTTCATAGAGCACGTATGAGACTGAATTACTCAAGACATTGATATCTTGAATATGTTCAATGTGGAAAATTTGTCCACATACCATATATGTTAGAGAGTACATGGTATTTAAGCGTAGAAGAATGTGAGGTGGACTAGAGGGAAAAAATGTTGGAGAAAGTGCAAAAAGAAGTAGAAAACATAATTAACACTAGGATAAAAGAAGATGTGCAATAAGGAGTACAAAGAGTATCTAGTTAAGTGGAAAAGAAGTGATGTAGAGGATGCAACTTGGTTAAGTGTCATGGATATCATGAGACATGACATTCTCGATTGCTTGAGCAGAGACAAGTTTTTAAATTACCCGATGTGTAAGATGCAAGAACATTTGGCTTCACAAACTATCTTATATTAACCAAAATAATTAAAGTAGTTTGTGTTGCATTTTTGGGTTGTGCGCAAGTCTATTGCATAAAGTTAGTGTTGTGTGGAAGGTCAAGTGTTATGTGAAAGTCTATTACACAAGGTCAATTTCACATGCAAGTCCATAACAAAAGGTCAATGTCACGTGCAAGTCTATAATGCAAGGTCAATGTTGTGCTTTGTTTAAGACGCATAAGTCTTTGGAGGCATCACTAACATATATAGAAGTTATAGAACACAATTAATGTTGCAAGTATTAGTTGAAGTCAGGAACACTACTAAATCTGCAGACAAGCCTAAGGGAAGTCAAAAAGTACTACAAGGTTGTTTAAATCCGTACAAGACTAAGGGAATCCACATAATACTACAAGTATGATTGAAATATGTAAAGTATTGAAGAATGTTATTTGAAGTTGTAAAAGCTTTGGAGAAGGTGACCGAGTCTTGTTATGGGTTCTTTGGGACTTAACTTTATATTGTTCCTTAATTTTAGGATCTTAGTAGTGTAACATTGGGTGGTTTACATGCCTATATAAAAATCCCATATTCCTCGGGAGTCAATTTGTAGGAAGCAATGAATCACAATCATAATAGTAGGATTTGAGCCTAAGGCTCATAGTAGAGTGATGAAGGTGTAAGTAGGTTGATTGTAATGATCCGACTTGACAAGGCTATATCATTAGTGATCAATTTATGTGTGTTATTCCTTTGATTATTTAAATAAAGCTTGTTTATTTTGTTTCTTTCATATTTGTGTTCAACTCGTATATATTTTGTATGTTTTCCAAATCATGTGTAATTTTGAGGTCAAGGTGTGGTTTAATGACGCTCTTCATTAGAACCCTAACCACAATCGCTTGCTTATGAAACCTTTTACCCATAATTTGGGTGCCTCAAGGTTATGAATCTTATATGTCAACCTTTCTTTCTCGTGATGTGTCATCTTGTGTGAAAATAAGAGCCCATTTTGAATTTAAGAAACCTATAAATGCATGTGCATCACCGCATTTAAGACATGCAGAGATTGATTACAAGTGAATTCAATGAACTGCGAAAGCAAGATATCTATCTATTTTTAAACATCCAAGTGTCAAAAGTAAAGTTCAAGGAATTAGACATGTATCTAGCATTTTACTACCTATTGGATCCATCGAAAAGATAAGGGTTGGGACACTTACATTATACTAGACTACCTTATCAATTATATTATATGTATGTGTTGATTTCAGTTGTTTAACTACCTAAGGGTCCGATAAATATTAAGGATGTCAAAAGTAAAGTTCAAGGAATTAGACATGTATCTAGCATTTTACTACCTATCAGTATCCATCGAAAAGATAAGGGTTGGGACACTTACATTATACTAGACTACCTTATCAATTATATTATATTTATGTGTTGATTTCCGTTGTTTAACTACCTAAGGGTCCGATAAATATTAAGGAATATTATATTTTCTCTATTTTAGTACAAACCTCAAAACATATTTATTTTTCTTATGTATTCTCGCGAAATGTAAATAACAAATTAGGGTTTTGATGATGGAGAGAAATTTCTTAGTGACTCGTAGTGAATTCTACAAAGTGGGTGAGGTTTTGAATCTTGAAAGAAGATGAATAGATTCATCACTTCCTTGGGTTGTTACATACAACTACTAGAATTGTAATTCTATAGTTGCATGGTCGTGACATTTTTGTACTTGTAAGGTTTTGGCTCCCCGTGATAGGTTCTCTATTTGCTCATATACTTTTTGGGTTTTATACACCTTGATGTTTGGACTTGTTTTCCGTTATCTTTTTGGTGATTGTTTATAGATTTGTGACGTATCAAGTATCACTCCATAACCTTGATTATCTCTAGCATTTTTAATTATTCAAGTTATCTCTAAATTTTGGTGAACCAATTAGCTTACATGTTTATAGCCTTCTAGGTTAGATCTTATTTCTCATGGGATATATTTGTTTGTTCCAAGACTAGTATTCTGTCATGTTATATTCATTTAGCCATCACTTTTGTATGATTACTTCTTGCTTTTTCTTAAGTCACATCTCTTGTAGCCCTAATTGTTCCTTGGGTCATGTGTTGTAAAGTATGTGATTTTATATGTACATTACCTTTCAATATAAATATGAATGTTATTAGACGTAATTCCATTATGGTGTGCTTTTTAGTGAATATTTTCCATGGCATATTTCTTTCGCATGTATTTTCTTGTGTATTATATTTTTATTTATAGTTAGACGATTCTTCTTTCAAATGCCATATCATATATTTTTAGCTTTGTTTTATGAGCATGCTAGTGGTATTTCAATGATAGTACACTCTATGTTTATGTATTACTCCCCTTATATATACAAAATCCATTATGACTTCTAATCATATGTTTTGTTTTCCCTATTACGTGATGGTTACCGATCAAGTGGACGATACCATCCAAAGGAGAACTAAAGCAAAGAATGCAATAGTCCAACTCCCACTATTCCTCGACCATCCAAAATATTCCCCAAGCTCCCAAACTTTAATTCCATGTCACAAAATACTATGATAACATGGATCAATTACAAAAACTCAAGCAAATATATTTTCCTTGAGTTACTTACCAAATTCAATGGATACAAGGATATACTTTATAAATCCCAAGAGGAAACCACATTACCAAGTGATAATAAACCTTATCACTTTGCTCGTATCGATATATCTATGAGTGATAGTGAGAAATATATTAACCTCGAGAATGATTAAGTACCTTGAAAAGATACCATTGGTCAACTTATTCCCTTGCACACTCGAGTTTATCATCATCATCATAGACATCAAACATGTTCTTGTAGATGATGGTCCAAAATTAGACATTTTCATAGCATATTTTCTTGAATATTTATGTAAGGGTAAGCATATCCTTTCTCGAATCAAACATGATCATTAAGGAATTTGATTACCAACCTAGGAATACTCTTAGATGAATCACCTTGGACATATCACTTGGCCCTAAACTAGTAGCCACATAATGTCAAGTTATATATAATAAAGTGAGCAACAACATTTACTTGGGGAAACTTGGATACACTATGTCGAACTATCCCATCTACTTCAAATTAATTCTTAAAATTTAGACACGAGGGAGTTATATATATGATTGGTAGAAGATATGTCATTTAGATTTTGCAAAAGTATTGGTCCTTAAGATGTCATCACACTTCATTTGAATGAGAGTGAACCATATGTATTATCAATTTGAGTGAGTATACCAATGGATAAAATAACCATTTTTGAATTTGGAGAAATTAGTATGGATCAAGATGATAGTTATAACCAAATATCCAAGATTAATTCTACACCAACTGAAACAAAGGAATATAGAGATGGCATGAGTCTATTTGACATCAAAGCCCTCCATATCACACCTCAATATTATAAAGACTAGCCCACACATCAAAAATTACCAATGAACCAAAAAACTATATAAATGGTAAAGGATGTGTGATGGATGACTATGGAAATTCCAATCATCAAATAAAAATCGTTAGATTTGTTCAAATTGCTTTAGAAATACATGGTTTTGGAATTAAGTGTACACAAAAGATGGGCTATAAGGTCGGTAAGAGTGGACGAGGTATAACAAAGTTTCTTCTTCTAATCACCCAAAATAACAAACAAGGATTTGGATACAACACTAAGAAATTAGTAGTTCAACAAGGGTGTGAGATTGAAGAAGAACCTTTAGTGTGGACCACAAATATCCCGGGACAAATAATCACGATAGAAATCTTATAGATTTAATCAAACCTATGGTTACTCTTTTGTTCCTCCATTAATTAACCAAGCATTATCATTGTATTATACATATTACGTGATGCTTTAATGAATTGTATTCATTTATTTGAATACAAATGTTATCATTTTTAAATAGTACTTATTAAGTTATTTGATTTTCATCTTTAGACTTAATTGCACAAAAACTTAAAGGTGTATTATTTTCTTTTTCATTTAAATAAATTTATAATTAACTTTAAAAAAATTAAGTTTAAATGTTTTTAATTAAATTAATAATTTTTAAAATTTATTATTTTAACAACTTTCATGATTAAGGTATATGTACTTCATAAAAGAAATCACATGAAAAATAATTGTAATTTTATTAAACAATAATAAAGTAAATAAAATAAACAATCCTCTTAAAACCTTCTACAAATAAAATTTTGTAGATTGAATTAAGTTTTACAAGGTTTTTTAAAATTACACTTTACACACAAAAAAGGTATCTTTAATATTTTTATTTCTTAATGTAAAATTTAATATACGTAATTAATGTAATGTAGTCTTTTTATTATTTATTTACACTAAAAACTTAATTGTAATAGATTCTTTGTAACTTGTTTCCATGGGTCTACCAATTCAAATTTAAATATATTGAACCAAAACAAGCTCTTAGACGTTAGGCCTCTGAAAATATATTGTAGTAAGTTTAAATGCTAGTATGTCAAACTTGGACATCCCCACACATGGATATTCAAGTTTAATAATTTTACTTGCATCCCTTACAAAAATGTAAGACATAAATATCAAGGAGAGCTTAGTTATGAGTCAACAAAGTGAAGACATGTTAGAAAGACAAAACGCACAATCAAACACAAGGGGTAAGATATGTACACTTAATAAAAATATATAAACATACGAAAGAAACAATCCCTTCTAAAATAAAGTATAACCTAAAAACGCCTTTGATTATAGGGGAGAGGACCCTATAACCGGGCATGCACCAAAACATGTACATCTCTTTTCACCATAAGTTATTGACAAAAATACTAATAGTTGTTCACTTTTTGGTTAATGACACTTTTTAAGAGTTAATGAGAATGTGACACATAGGGTGCTTAGTCATTGGTCTTTCTTTCAAATGTTTTATATTGATTTTCTTCATATTAAATCAATTCAAAATCTAATTTTCCCTCCAAATAAACATGTGAATCGAGAATGGTGATATGGCACGATCATACGCTACACGATGATATATTTTTTTACGCTACCAACATACCTACATATATGCCCCCTAAAGTTGGGTGCACGGTTATAGGGTCCTCTCCCCTAGTACATTTATTTTTGGGGCAACAATATTTTCACTACTAACAACATCTTACAACTCAAATTTGATTGACCAATGGCCTTATTGAAATTTTGCTTACGAAACAAGTTGGTTTAAAGGATGTTTGTTTTGTTGGGTTAATTGGTGAAGATAGAGTACTTACAAACTAAACCAAATTCAAACCCTAACCGACAAAGAATTCCAAAACAATAACTTGGTTGTGTAGAAGAGGCAATTGCAACTATTACAATGTTGAAAGCAAGTGTTACGTGGGGACGCGTCCCCCTGTTTTAACACGTCCCGACGCCTTGGGACGCTGGGACGTGGGGAAACGCTTTCCCCGCTTTCCTTCTTTGACAAATGGCGCAAACGCCCAGGGACGGGCCGGGGGGGCGAAACTTCCTGGGGACGTTGGGGACGTGGGGGACGGCGGGGGCGTCGACGCCTCGGAACTTCCCGGGACGCGTTTACGCCCCGCCGTCCCCTACGGCTATCGCGCTTTTTAAAAAAAAAAAAAAAACAGACTTTTAATACACAAAAACACATTTTTTTTTATTGTATATGACTAATAGCATAAAAGTAACATTCCTAACCTAACCCTAACCCTAAAAGTGCTATTTTATGTTATAAATTTACAATATGGGTTCATTTCATATTCACACCAAGCAAGAGCAAGAGCAAGAGCAAGAGTGAGAGCAAGGGCAAGAGGAAGAGCAAGAGGAAGAGCAAGAGCAAGAGCAAGAGCAAGAACAAGAACAAGAGGGAGCAAGAGGTATTTATAATTTTATTTGCTTACAATACATGTTAAAGTTTTTTTTTAAAAAAAATTAGATTATATTTGTATTTGTTAGGTGTTTTTAGCATTTGCATCTACATTCACAATGTAAGCATGCATATAGTTTGTAGGATTTTTAAAAATGCATATTGCATAGGGTTTGGTTATACAAACTACAATGTAAATGGTTACGTTTTTTTTTTAATTACATTTTTATTTCTAGTTTAAAATTTATATTATTTTTGCATTTTTTAGGGGTTGTTTTTTAACATTTGCATCTACATTCATAATGCAATCATGCATATAGTTTGTGGGATTTAAAAAAATGCATCTTGCATAGGGTTTGGTTGTAAAATTTAAAATTTAAATGGCTACGTTTTTTTAAAATTAATTCATTACATAATCAATCAATCATATAGTTATGGTTGTTTTTAATTCATTGCAGCAATCATCACCATGAGTTCTTCTGAGACTGAGTATGAGTATGAATCAGAGCAGGAGAGGGTTGAACGGGAAGTTGAGATAGGTGGTCATGGAAGAGTTGGTGATGCCACAATGGGGGAGAGTGAAGAAGGGACACAAAATGTAGTGGCAACGACAATTGGTAGTTCAGCTGGTAGTGCTACCAATTGCCTCTCTCAAATGTTGTCCAAAATTGCCATTGGACCATTTGATAAGAAGAAGCCATTGCAACAATTTGCCCAAATAATTGATAACCCCAAGTCTGGAGGGGGGAGCAAAGTATGGAAGTGCAACATATGTGCACTGACTTGGCATGGTAGTATCACTAGGACCAATGCACACTTGTTGCATCTTACAGGAAGGGGGTTAGCACTTGTAAGGGTCTTTCACTAGAGCAGAGAGCTGAGATGGTGAGAATCTTCAATGGAAATACCACGAACAAAGTGCCGTGTTCATGGTTCTACGGCTAATACTCCATTGAGCGCTCATAGGACTGGCAAACTTACTAATACTCTGGGTTCTAGTTTTGAAGTGTCAGAAGTGGAAAGCAGAGGGAAGAGAAAGGCCGTGGGGGCAGCCCCAAATTCAGTTATTGACATGTTTGATTCAAAGGCAAGGGAAGAGGCAGATGATGCTATTGGGAAATTTTTCTATCTTCTTTGGGATTCCATTTAATGCCGCTCGCTCTCCTTATTACAAGGAGGCTATGACTAAGGTTCTGCAGTACAAGTTATGTGCCTCCCGGAGACACAAAACTCAGGACAACAATCTTGGATAGAAACTATTCCAAGGTTAATGTATTGATGGAGAAGATGAAGGTGACATGGGTGTCACATGGATGCAGAATTATCATGGATGGGTGGACGGATATTAGACACCGTCCCTCTCATCAATATCATTGTCTCTTGCAAAAATGGACCGTACTTCTTGAGAGCAATTGATTGTTCTGGGGAAACGAAAAGATGTTGAGTTTCAATATCAGATTTTGAAGGATGCCATTGAGGAGGTTGGACCTTCAAATGTTGTACATGTTATCACATATGCGACTTTATGTGTGCGGAGCAACATGTAGCAAGCTAGTGGAGCGGGATATAGGCATATTTATTGACTCCATGTTGTGTGCATGCCATGAACAATGCACTGAAAGACATAGGGAAGATTCAGTGGGTTAATCAGATAGTGACTGATGCCAGAGATGTGCAGAAGTTCATATGCAATCACCACACATCATTGGCACTTTTTCGAAATTTTTCGAAGAAGGAATTTTTGAAACCAATTGACACCCGCTTTGCATCCTATTTTATTTTGTTGGAGAGGATGTCCGAGTTGCAGGAGCCCCTGCAAATTATGATTATGACACAGGATTGGACTAGGTGGCGTGAGTCCAAGACAGATCAAGGGAAAAGAGTGAAGGAAGTGGTGTTGCGGGGAAACATTTTGGGTTGATATGAAATACATCATATCAATTATAGCTCCAGGTTTTAGTGTCATCAAATATGGGGATTCTAACAGCCCCAATCTTGGTGAGATCTATGAGTGCATTGATAGCATGCTTAGGCAAATGAAGGCAACTATTCAGGTGAGGGACCCCACTTTGGAGTTCTATAATGAACATATACAGCCCATTATTCAACGGAGATGGGAGAAGTTGAACACTCCTCTTCATATGGTTGCGTATGCACTAAATCCCAAATGGTATGTGGAGAGGCCAGCAGAGTTGTCCCATTGGATGATGATGAGGTGAAGAAAGGCCTTATGAAGGCTTTTAAAAAAATGTACTCCACAAGAGGCTTCACAGATCACAATGGAGTGGCTCGACTTCACTGAACTTGATGGGTACAAAACATCACCAAAGGCAGACAGGGTAACATTAGCACAGGAGAAACCAGTGAGTTGGTGGCGACTGTATGGGCTTCCATGATTGCTTTGTGACCATTTGCCATTCGCCTCCTTTCCCGTGTTTCTAGCTCCTCTCGCCTCCGAGAGGTACTTGGTCTACGTATGGTTGGATACACTTTGTTAAGAAGAATAGGCTTACCTCTACGAGAGCGGAGAAACTTGTAGTTGTACACAGTGCTTTGCGTCTTATAGATCGCAAGACACCTGAGTACAAACAAACTCCAACATTACGGTGGGATGTAGATCTCGAGGAGCCGAGGCAGGTTGAAGAGGACAATACTGTGCAACAGAGGATTGATTGGGCTTACCTTTGAGGACGAGGATGCTAGTACCAACGAGGAGTTCATGGATATTGCTTCAGATGCTGATTCTGATTTTTAGGTTGATACTTGTAGTTGTCCTCTTTTTTTGTAATATTGACAATAGACAATTGTTGGTGTATTTGGCTATGAGATTAATGATATGAATATTAGCTATTGTCACTTGATCAATCGTAATTTAGAATGGTTTTACTTTTATATTTTGTAATATTAATATATTTCAAATTTCAAATTTCAGCTTGTCTCATATTCAAAATTCAAATATGTATTATGAATTTTCAATTTATGACATTAACATATTGATATTTTAGTATTAAGGAATGTATTTGATGTTTATGAGTTCAAGTTTCACCTTATTTAAATCTCAAATGGTTTTATTTCAGCTTATTTATATAATTTTCACTATATCTTTTTATTTTATATATTTATATATTTTTTAATCAGCTGTCCCCCCGCCGTCCCCAAAATTTAGAATTTTTTTGCCGTCCCAAAACCCCGTCCCACCGTCCCCGTCCCCTATAACATCAAAATTTAGGGGATTTTCAAGTGATGGAGTATTGGGTCTACATCATCTACTATATATTTTTGTGGCCATGTGCCAAGTTGTGTATAGTTGCTATATTTAAACATCAGGTTTTACAAGAAGGTAAACAAAGTAAAATTGTTATAGGAAAAGCTAAGGACAAAATTCTCTTAAAGCACCTCCTAGGAAAAATATACATTTACCCCCTCCATGGGACGAGTCATACGACCTCCAAAAAGATAATTAATATGAAATGCCAAGTATTTCATTTGTATTTAACAAATTTAAGTTTCTCAAAGGCCAAACAACATGAAAGATCAAATCTCTCGAAGGTAACGTCTCTCACACACTGTGGGGAACAATAATTTGATGTTGATGCAAGGTTTTCTGTAAATTAATTTCATGTCTTATCTAAGTCTTTGTGTTTCTATTAGTTACGCTGTGCTATATCTCAAGTATAGACTAGCGAAGTAGAAGTCAATCAGTTTGATGTTTGTCCAATTTTATTTTTCTATTAGCGAATGAAATTCTACATAGTCAATTTGATGCCCATTTGAGGATGGTAACCATCCGCTACTGAAGATACATATTAGTGGCATAATGGTGAAGATGCTCACTGAGGAAGATCCATCTTGGGAGCATGGTATCTATCCAAAAAGAGTAAGCTCTGTTCGCTCTAAAGATGTAGGGAAGCACCTAGCTGTGCTTCAAATACAATGCCTACATACATACCGGGATCGTAACATATTTTAGATTTCAAAATAAACAAATAAAAATATTGGCTATAAATAAGCTTTTGACATTGGCTTAGGGTGGGGGAGTTTTTTCCAGATGAGATCAGTATAATTTTTATCAATATTATCAATAAATTAATCTAGCCCAAATTTTCTGAAAAAGAACTTTCAACAGGTGCTGAATCTTGAAAGTAAGCAAGGTTTCCATACTAATATAGTGCTTGATATAAGTTAGTTCAATTTATAAAAGCTCTGAAAGAGACTGCATAGTTCCTTCTGTAAGAGCATTTCAGTCTCAAAAGCATGACATACCAACAGATCAGCCCCTCAGATCTCACTTCAATCATCTACCACATGGAGAACTGGCAAATGTACGGCGATGGCGATTTTGTTTGGAAATTTCTCAAATAAAGAATACACTTTAAGCCCATTTTGTCAACATTGTTTCCTTATCAAATCATATGTTCTATTATCTTTAAATTCAGCAACAAAGGTTGCTTTCATCATTCTGAATGCTTGCGAGTAGTTTATTAGGCCTAACATAACCCGTTCTTTTAATATATCTTGAGACCCTTCTCAAAATAGTTTTAACATTCTGTCTTTAAGACATTGTAAGAAAAACTAACCTAGTCCAAACACAATGATTAGCAGTTTAATTTCTTCTTATGTATTTAAGTTATATTTCAATCAGAGAAGAGGTTATTTTATGGACAAGGAATGTACCTACCTGAACAAATCAATAAAACCAATCTAAGTATCCTATAATCTAGTTCTGACCGGTCATACCAGGAAAACTTCACTCGGACAGCAGTTGAGCGATATGCAGGTTTATGAATTATATTTGTTTATCTAATAGTTCTAATGCTGAAAACTAAGAATTGTCGGGACATAAATCTGCAGGAAACAAAGTTCTGATTTTCCCAGCTTATTATTGACAAGTTTGGGGATCACTTAAGTGTATTATCCTTGTAAGTACCATGCTTGGTAAAGGACTGATCTTAGCAACTGCCATTCTGACTCCATCCTTTAACCAAAAGGCATTTAATAGATAAACAGAGCTGAATATGCCAACTCCATTTATTACCAACATGGATTCATTAAATCAACAACAGTTTTATGTTAATCATCTAGTCCACTTTTTTGTAGTGATAAAAATTTATATCTTTTAAGCCAGCCAATTGCAGCCCCAACAAATCGTGTGACACTAATTCTATTGACAACAGAAATTAGATTAATCGCCCCACATGAATTTGGCACTTGAGCTATTTACATTTGGAGAAAACGCATACCGAGGCAATATTTTACAAATATCTCTGTCTAACCCATCATCTTGTAATATCAGGCCACTTTCCAATTCTTCACTTTCCATTCAATGATTTCTGATTTCCGTGATTGAAAACCATACGATATAACCATCATCTATCTTCCTTCAACATAGCACCCAGAAACCATGCTTACATGGCTGTTATATTGAGGCATTCCTTCTGCCCTGCAACTCCGTGTCTCACAATTGCCATGACTCTCAGTCTATGTGCCAAAAATATAAGGAAAACTGAAAATGAGTTAACTATATCACAAAGGGAGACCCTAGAAAATGGAATATATGATTAGTGTTCTCTCAGACTGCTAAAGCCTTATATTCATTATGCCTTGTTACTAACCCCCTTTGACCCCCAAATCTACACCTTATAAAGCTTTTCTATGCTTGTTTGCATGACTGGTAGTAACAATATTAGCACGTCAGGTACAAAGTGCATGTGGTTAGATCACTGAGGAGGATAATGAGCCATAATTATAGAATAATGGATCTCATTTGCCCGGCGATATAGTAGTGCCGATGCTTCAAGCCTGTGCAATGTAAAATGAAACATAACTACATGCCATTCAATGAAAAAAATTAATCATAAAAATTTCGTACTAAAGATTAGTTGTTTGTCAGAAGAGCTTTCCTGGGAAAACAAACCTAATTTTCATAGCAACTATAGAACTGCTTACCACCCAGGATGGACGACCCATCGGCCTGTTTGCAAAGCCCAATTCACCTGCAGCATGAAAAACAATCCAGCATTATCGACTGCTTCTTGACATGGCTACAATCTTTCAATAGAAAGTCAAAGGCATACCTTGTCAGTCCCGGGAGAAAGGGCTACAACATGAGTAACTTCATCATCAATTTGAGTTTTGCATACAGCCCCAAATTGTTCAGCAATCTGCCATAGAGGATGAAGATGTGGTTGAGCCTCTCCAACAGGAAAAACTCTACTAAAAACAACTTTACAACCCATTAGAATCTTCCTCTGTTCCGCTGCAAGGAAATCCCGGACATCCACTTCATGTAACAGCTTGCTTGAGAAAAAGTATGGTGGATTTTCTCAATCACCTGTTTTGTATTGAAGAAGATACATATTAGCAACATAATTGACAGAGGATGACACCCTTCCACAAATGACTTGAATTAACAAATATCCCAAAATGATAGTGCAATATAAACTAATTTCTAGTATCTTACTGCTAAAGAAGATGCCAGTGTTCCATCTTCTGCCCTTTCATCAACATCTGCTTCTAACAGGGATTGCCCTGCCAGCCCAAATTGACGCCTACTGCAGGGAAAATACATGTATCTGCACATGGTAGTCTCCTTTCTATGAACAAGAAATACATACACTTGTCTTGCCACTTGGGAAAAATAAAAGACCCAATTACAAATCCCCGATTAGCTACTTCGGTAGGACTGGAAAATTTACCTCTCAACCACAATTAAATTGTGCCTGTGATGAGGCCAAACCCTTGCAGAGTCATCAATAATTACTACAGCAGATTCCATCCCCAACACACCATCTAAATCCTTACTTTTAGGTGGCCTATCATCCCCATCTACATCAGCTTCATCACCCTTTGATATAACACGTCCTGCAAATAGAGTTCCTGTAGGATCTAATACTCTTGCCATCTCCGTGGCATAAACTTTGTTGCCCATGGTGTACACGTGTAGTTCATACAACTTACTTGCCTGCACCATAAACCATTGGCGTATGAAATTAATGCAAACAAGAACCTGTTAATATGTTGTCCAATTAAGTTGCCGGCTTCTCCATGTAAAGAAGGTTTATAATAAGAAACTACACATTGCCAGGACAAGATTGAAATCAAGATTCCAGACAATACTAACCCTGTCCAGAAAGTTCCAGATTCCAGGCCGCAATTTAGTCCACATTCCCATATGAGGAAAGCGAAAAAGATGACGATGAGGTCTCTCTCTGTCTTGCTCCTCCTTCTTCCTAAGAATTTCCTCATGCACAGGATCAACTTCAACAAACTATTCAAACAAAAAAAAGCATTGATTAGAAAATCATTTATGCTACTGTTTGCTTGATTAGTTTACTCATACCACACCTCCCCAGCCCCACCCTCATTTCTTTCCTTCTTTCTCCAAATTTCTCTTTACACAGGAATCATCTAGGTAGCTTGATGACATTTAATACCTTTGCTGAATTTAGAAGTGTATGATCCAGGTCCAACACCAGGCAAAGCTTCTTGGCATGGAACATTTTGTTCTGTTCTTCAATTCTCCGTGCTCGCTCCTGATGAATAGCAAGCCGTTGATCTTCACTGTAGCCTTCCAGGAGATGATCCAAATCTCCCCATGGATTGGACTTATTTTGAGCTATCCCAATATTTTCATCTGACAGGCTCTGCATGGGAGATGAAACCGGGCTTGAAACTCCCATATCTTGTTTATTATCCACTTCATAAAATTTGGACAACCTGCCAGGTGTGCTGTCCAAGTCAAGACATTCAGATTCTTTCTTTGATTTGTCAATACACAGCTGTGATGAAAGAGCCTGTAACGTTTTCACATCAGATTTTCCAAGCATTTCAGCAATGGTCACAAGCTTTTCTTTGAAGTTCTGTTCAATGTTAGGCAAGCAAGAAACTTGAGGTAACTTTGGAGCTAAGTCTACAGCAGCTGGTCTTGATGAAGTCACACGGATTTCTCTGCTTACTGGGGAACAAGATTTAGGCATTCCATTCAACTTCGAATCCTCACAACCTGAATTAATGGGAAGAACACGACGTGGATCACGAGGCTTCATCTGATGTTTTCGAGACTCTCCACCCTGCCAAATCAATATAAGTATTTCATAAATTTTTAACGCCAGGCCAAAACACATACAAGAACAATAAATGCCTGTGAACATTAAAATATTTCTTTGGAAAGCCTAGAAAAATATGATCTTTGGCACTTAAACAAACAATGACCCTAATCACAGCTCTAATAGCCCAAGCCTCACATAGTCCACCCAAGCCAAATAAAAATAAAAAAATGAAAAATATTCAATTGTCCAAACCACAATCAGGAATGAGGCAAAACAAATACCAAAGCCATGGATCTCCTAAACTGCTGTATCTGTCATATATTAGTGTAAAAGCTCTACACTAATTCTAGCTCTACGCTCTATGCTGATTCTTACCGTAATAGCTATTTGGGTAGCAGGTTTTAAAGAAGTTGCCAATCCTTGTGATACCTGCTGCTGTAGATTAAAAACTTTTAACATGCTTGGGTTGATACCCATCTCTTTTCCTGTTGTGGGCAGAAACGCTCCGGTTGAAGCTGAGGGAGGATTTGTCTCCTGATATTGCTCAGACTTTTGCATAGTTAGTGGTGACAAGCTCTCTTGTCCACTTCTAAGCAGGCTCATAAGCATAGTTGGGTTGACAGCTATATCTTTCAGTACCGAAGGTATTATATTTGAGGTCAAATTGACAGAAGTATGTGTCTGTGGACCTTGATCGGATATATCTGTGTCTAATCTACCTCTTCTCTCATCTTCATCTTGAGACTGTATCTTATAACTTAAATTACCATCAATTACATTTGATTGAAGTTGATTAGTTTCCGAGGCAGGGCTCACCGAGGTGTTTGCCTGATAAAACGACTCAGTCTTCTGTCTCTTGTTTAAATTTCCATTTTCCATAGTTGTGTATTCTCTATCTGCGTCAGACATGCTACTACAATCAGTTTCCAAATCACTGGGCCTTAACAAAGCTCCTGTGCTCTCTACTTCCATTTCTAATGATTGATCCCAGTCACTAGATGATGGAATAACAGTATTTTCCTCCAGCCATCCACCACTCCCAGACATCATCACTGGAAAATTATTAGGAAACAGATGGTGAGCAGAGTGGTTCCTTCGTCGCTTAGAATAACTGTCTTGCATAACTTCAGCATCAGCCTGGTGCTTCCTATCTAGCAATATGCCTTCAACACGTTCGTCTTTTAAGATAACACTAGATTCAGGCCGGCAAGGCTGACTACTCAGGTCCACCGTACAAAATTCGGATTCAGTGACCCTCCGCCTAGGATCTCTGCTCTTTGGCAGAGCTTTTCTAGAATTCATTAATTTCCGTGTTTCCCCTGCATCTGTCCTATCTTTAGCCTGAGAAACTTGTAGTTCAAACTTATGTGAAGAGCCATTTTGAATTCCTGGCTCCATGCCTCGGGATTCAACATCTGAATTCAATGGAGGACAGCAATACTTATCTCGAAGAACATACAAATTTTTATCAATGTTGATCTGTCTCACTTCCCTCTGCTCTGTACCTTGTTTTGAATGTGTATTGCCAACAATAGATGAAGACACTTCCAACCCTTGATAACTTGCTTCTTCCTCTTCATTATCCTCTGATGGAGTTGGGCTAGGCAGTCTGTCATTGCTAAAAAACGTTTTCCGTCCAAATTTTTCTTGATAGTACGTAACAGCATTCACAGGTTCAGATGGCCAGAATGCATTTTCATCAGTTTTGTCTTGAATGCCTCTACCAAATGGAATTGGCGATTTCAGAGAGGGTTGCCTTTCTACAAAACTACTACTCAAATTTTGCTGATTCCAACATGATGGGTAACTATCATGAGTGGGTGTAGGGAGGTTTGAATCATCTGGTTCTTCAGGATCTTCCCATGGCTTGAAGGAGCCATCAGAAGATTCGGCACCTCCAACACACAAACTGCTGTTGCTGGACGCTCGACTATCACTTTCTGTTAACACCAATAATTGGGTATCTTCATTAGGTTCAAGAGTTTTCGAGTTGGTTTTTATTTCATTAGAATTATTTGAGCCTTCAAATGGTTTTGAAGAAAAAGCCTCGCTTTCAATATTAGGTGAGATTCTTTCCCCTCCTGGTTTACGGGTATTTTCCATACTAGATTGTATTCCGACCATGCCTTGCTTTCTCTTCTCACGCTGTGCAGTATCAGCCTTCAAACTTCGATTACCTGATGAGACTGATAGCACCATGGCCTCCAACTGTAAAGACAGAAGCGCAGTACATCAATATGAGTTCTCATAAGCATAAACATCCACATCCATAACAGTGAGAACTATTCGTCAGGAATTGAATGAATGAGACTCCTAAGGTTTAACAAAGGTGAATTTCTATTGCCCAATAAGTGCGTAATATGTTCATGTAGAGAGTTTGGCTCAGTTTCGTATAGCTCACCTCTTTAATTTGTTTACTTGTAAAATGCTTCTGAGCTTCAGTATTTAGAAATTCTAACAGCCTGGCCAAACAAAAGTAACAGTTGTCAATGAAATTGAAGAATAAAATTCAGTAAAAGTCTATTTTCAATTGATATTACGCGAAGCAACCTTGGAAATGCACTTTTCTCCTGCTCCTGCTGTTTGGGACTTCCTGTTTTATAAACCTGCAGAATCGTGTACACACTTTCGATGAGTATCTAAAGTAAGCTGGTGCCGATTGACCTTTGGGAGCATACCCTAGAACCTACTGACATAGCTACTGCTCTAAATAAGAGAGGATAACAATCCTTACTGCGTAAGCTGCACGAATCCCTGAAAAGATCTGTTTAACAATGCCAGAAACGTTGTCAGCATGGACCTCTGTGCTAATTCTAATCAGACACTCCAAAGCTTTCTGAAGTTGAGTGCAAACACCGGTGAATGACCTGCCAAAATAAACAATTAGCCCAGAATGACCCAGATTGAAGGAGCTTGAAATGCAGTGTCAAAGGGCCTAGTTATCCAGTGTTTGATGAATTCAACCACAAGCCTGACACAAAAATGGCACACGGAATGGCCACCTGCTAGCCGCCTCCACAAACCAATTTCTTAGACTGCAATGATGGATTACATAGAACAGATAGGTTTCCCAATAACTCTACATTTCAATAGATTGCAACCCCATAACAAGGAATGCTGCCAAGTACATCAACAAAAAGACTAATCTTTAGCATTAAACTTACTTCTGAGCATCCTTGACTGTCACATTCTTGAGCATTTCAGTAATAGCAGCAACCCTCTTTTTGCTGTGATAATCTTTCAACCCCTTTTTTTCATGAATATCCTTTTGCAATCCAATTGGATGCCTTGCTGCCCCTCTGTCAAAATTCATCCCCTGTTTGGAAGTCCCAGTAGTTTCTGCCTTGTTATCATCTCTTCCTCCATCCAGAGGATCCCTGAATTCTCAGATCTTACTTCAATCTCACCTTCCTCCAACTCTCCCTCTTCCTTCTCATCATCACCACCACCCCCTATAACCTCCATTTTTTCATCATTATCACAATTGCCTGCTCCCACTTCTTTCTTTCCATTATCTCCACTTCCATTGC